>CM038141.1:297582481-298182481 GCA_021437245.1 Aegilops speltoides | reverse complement strand
TCTACCGGAGAGTCAAGAACGTGTGCCAACCCCTATGCATAGGTTCCCAATGTCACGAAACCCGCAAGTTGATCACCAAAACATACATCAAGTGGCACATGATATCCCATTGTCACCACAGATAATCACGGCAAGACATACATCAAGTGTTCTCATAAAAGACTCAATCCGATAAGATAACTTCAAAGGGGAAACACAATTCATCACAAGAGAGTAGAGGGGGAGAAACATCATAAGATCCAACTATAATAGCAAAGCTCGGGATACATCAAGATCGTGTCATAGAACACAAGAGAGAGAGATCAAACACATAGCTACCAGTACATACCCCCAGCCCCGAGGGTGAACTACTCCCTCCTTGTCATGCATAGCGCCGAGATGATGAAGATGGCCACCGGTGATGGGATCCCCCTCCGGCAGGGCGCCGGAACGGGCTCCCAAGAGGTTTTTGGTGGCTACAGAGGCTTGCGGCGGCAGAACTCCTGATCTATCTTCTGTTCTGGAAGTTTTAGGTAACGTAGGTATATATGGGTGCAGGGGTACGTCGGTGGAGCTACAGGGGCCCCACGAGGTAGGGGGCGCGCCCGGGGGGTGGGCGTGCCCCCCACCCTCGTGGGCAGCCTGTATCTCCCCTGACATGCACTCCAAGTTCCCTAGGTTGCTTTCCTTCCAAAAATAACTTCTCCAGTTGATTTCGTTCCGTTTTGACTTCGTCTGATATTCCTTTTCCTCGAAACACTGAAATAGGCATAAAACAACAAATCTGGGCTGGGCCTCCGGTTAATAGGTTAGTCCCAAAAATAATATAAAAGTGGATAATAAAGCCCAATATTGCCTAAAACAGTAGATAAAGTAGCATGGAGCAATCAAAAATTATAGATACATTGGAGACATATCAATGTTCTCAAACTTTTTCAACTTTCATGCAATACATGAGCATGAGCCATGGACATAACACTATAGGTGGAATAGAATATGGTGGTTGTGGAGAAGACAAAAATAAGGAGATAGTCTCACAGCAACTAGGCGTATGAACGGGCTATGGAGATGCCCATCAATAGATATCAATGTGAGTGAGTAGGGATTGCCATGCAACGGATGCACTAGAGCTATAAGTTTATGGAATCTCAAAAGAAAAATAAGTGGGTGTGCATCCAACTCGCTTGCTCATGAAGAACTAGGGAAATTTGAGTAAGCCCATCATTGGAATATACAAGCCAAGTTCTATAATGGAAAATTCCCACTAGTATATGAAAGTGACAACATATGAGACTCTCTATCATGAAGATCATGGTGCTACTTTGAAGCACAAGTGTGGAAAAAGGATAGTAACATTGCCCCTTCTCTCTTGTCTCTCATTTTTTTATTTGGTGGGCTTCTTGGCCTCTTTTCAATTTTTTAAATTCCGTAGACTCATCCCAACTTGTGAGGGTATCATAGCTTCCATCATCCTTTCCTCACATGGGACAATGCTCAAATAATGATGATCATCACACTTTTATTTACTTACAATTCAAGAATTACAACTCGATACTTAGAACAAAATATGACTATATGAATGCCTCCGACGGTGTACCAGGATGTGCAATGACTCAAGAATGACATGTATGAAAAAATTATGAAAGGTGGCTTTGCCACAAATACGATGTCAACTACATGATCATGCAAAGCAATATGACAAAGATGGAATGTGTCATAATAAAACGGAATGGTGGAAGTTGCATGGCAATATATCTCGGAATGGCTATGGAAATGCTATAATAGGTAGGTATGGTGGCTGTTTTGAGGAAGGTAATAGGTGGGTGTATGGCACCGGTGAAAGTTGCGCGGTACTAGAGAAGCTAGCAATGGTGGAAGGGTGAGAGCGCGTATAATCCATGGACTCAACATTAGTCATAAAGAACTCACATACTTATTGCAAAAATCTATTAGTCATTGAAACAAAGTACTACGCGCATGCTCCTAGGGGATAGATTGGTAGGAAAATACAATCGCTCGTCCCCGACCGCCACTCATAAGGAAGACAATCAATAAATAAATCATGCTCCAACTTCATCACATAACGATTCACCATACGCGCATGCTACGAGAATCACAAACTTTAACACAAGTATTTTTGTACAATCCACAATTACTCACTAGCATGACTCTAATATCATCATCCTCATATCTCGAAACAATGATAAGGAATCAAACTTCACATAGTATTCAATGCACTTTATATGAAAGTTTTTATTATATCCCTCTTGGATGCCTATCATATTAGGACTAAATTTATAACCAAAGCAAATTACCACATTGTTTAGAGAGACTCTCAAAATAATATAAGTGAAGCATGACAGTTTAATAATTTATACAAAATAAAACCATCGTCGTGCTCTAAACAGATATAAGTGAAGCACTAGAGCAAAATTGCCTAGCTCAAAAGATATAAGGGAAGCACATAGAGTATTCTAATAAATCACGATTCATGCGTGTCCCTCTCAAAAGGTGTGTACAGCAAGGATGATTGTGGCAAACTAAAAAGTAAAGACTCGTATTGATGACCCACAAGTATAGGGGATCTATCATAGTCCTTTCGATAAGTAAGAGTGTCGAACCCAACGAGGAGCAAAAGGAAATGACAAGCGGTTTTCAGTAAGGTATTCTCTGCAAGCACTGAAATTGTAGGTAACAGATAGTTTTGTGATAAGATAATTTGTAACAGGTAACAAGCAATGAAAGTAAATAAGGTGCAACAAGGTGGCCCGATCCTTTTTGCAGCAAAGGACAAGCCTGGACAAATTCTTATAATGAGAAAAGCGCTCCCGAGGACACATGGGAATTATCGTCAAGCTAGTTTTCATCATGCTCATATGATTCACGCTCGTTACTTTGATAATTTGATATGTGGGTGGACCGGTGCTTGGGTACTACCCTTTCTTGGACAAGCATCCCACTTATGATTAACCCCTATTGCAAGCATCCGCAACTACAAAAGAAGTATTAATGTAAACCTAACCATAGCATGAAACTAGTGGATCCAAATCAGCCCCTTACGAAGCAACGCATAAACTAGGGTTTAAGCTTCTGTCACTCTAGCAACCCATCATCTACTGATTACTTCCCAATGCCTTCCTCTAGGCCCAAATAATGGTGAAGTGTCATGTAGTCGACGTTCACATAACGCCACTAGAGGAGAGACAACATACATCTCATCAAAATATCGAACGAATACCAAATTCACATGACTACTAATAGCAAGACTTCACCCATGTCCTCAGGAACAAACATAATTACTCACAAAGCATATTCATATTCACAATCAGAGGAGTATTAATATGCATTAAGGATCTGAACATATGATCTTCCACCAAGTAAACCAATTAGCATCAACTACAAGGAGTAATCAACACTACTAGCAACCCACATGTACCAATTTGTGGTTTTGATACAAGATTGGATACAAGAGATGAACTAGGGTTTTGAGAAGAGATGGTGCTGGTGAAGATGTTGATGGAGATTGACCCTCTCCCGATGAGAGGGTCGTTGGTGATGACGATGGTGATGATTTCCCCCTCCCGGAGGGAAGTTTCCCCGGCAGAACAGCTCCGCCGGAGCCCTAGATTGGTTCCGCCAAGGTTCCGCCTCGTGGCGGCGGAGTTTCGTCCCGTGAGCTTGCTTATGATTTTTTTCAGGGTAAAACCTTCATATAGCAGAATATGGGCACGGGAGGACCACCAGGGGGCCCACGAGACATGGGGGCGCGCCTAGTAGGGGTGGGGACGCCCCCACCCTCGTGGCCAGGGTGTGGGCCCCTCAGGTACTTTGCTCAATAGTTCTTATTAATTCCAAAAATGACTTTCGTGGAGTTTCAGGACTTTTAGAGCTGTGCAGAATAGGTTTCCAATATTTGCTCGTTTTCCAGCCAGAATCCCAGCTGCCGGCATTCTCCCTCTTCATGATAAACCCTGTAAAATAAGATAGAATAGCCATAAGCATTGTGACATAATGTGTAATAACAGCCCATAATGCAATAAATATCGATATAAAAGCATGATGCAAAATGGACGTATCAACTTCCCCAAGCTTAGACCTCGCTTGTCCTCAAGCGGAAGCCGATAACGAAAAATATGTCCACATGTTTAGAGATAGAGGTGTCGATAAAAATAAAATACGGACATGAGGGCATCATGATCATTCTTAAAATAGCAACATATATAGATTTTGTCATATGAATTCTTATGCTCAAGTAACAATCTATCCACAATGTCAAGTATGGTTCAGAAACTTCGTTGAGAACTAACAAACTATAGTCTCAGTCATTGAAGCAATTGCAATTTATCATAACATTGGAAAGAGTCAAGAATAAAGCTTTTCAGCAAGTCCACATACTCAACTATCATATAGTCTTCTACAATTGCTAACACTCACGCAATACTTATGGTTATGGAGTTTTAATCGGACGCAGAGAAAGATAGGGGCTTATAATTTCTCCTCCCAACGTATTCACCTTTGGGTGATGTCAACAATAATAGTTCATGCTAACTTACATCCAATTGGATATATATACCAGGATCTTTCCAACATGAGGTGCTTGCCAAAGGATAAAATGAAAAAGGGAAAGGTGAAAATCACCTTGACTCTTGCATAAAGTAAAAGACATAAATTAAAGGATAGGCCCTTCCCAGAGGGAAGCAGAGGTTGCCATGTGCTTTTAGGGTTGGATGCACAAAATCTTAATGCAAAAGAACGTCACTTTATATTGCCACTTGTGATATGAACCTTTATTATGCAGTCCGTCGCTTTTATTACTTCCATATCACACGATCGTATAAAGCTTATTTTCTCCGCACTAATAAGTCATACATATTTAAAGAGCAATTTTTATTGCTTGCAACATGACAACTTACTTGAAGGATCTTACTCAATCCATAGGTAGGTATGGTGGACTCTCATGGCAAAACTGGGTTTAAGGATATTTGGAAGCACAAGTAGTATCTCTACTTGGTGCAAGGAATTCGGCTAGCGTGAGGGGGGAAGTCAAGCTCGACATGTTGGACGATCCATGACAATATACTTTAACTAAGATGTGAGAAAACATAACCCATTATGTTGTCTTCCTTGTCCAACATCAACTCTTTAGCATGTCATACTTAATGAGTGCTCACAATTATAAAAGAGATAGTATATTTATATGTGAGAACCTCTCTTTCTTTATTACTTCCTATTAATTGCAACGATGACCAAAACTATGTTTGTCAACTCTCAACAACTTTTATGCCTCATACTCTTTATATGTGAAGTCATTACTATCCATAAGATCAATATGAACTTTTTTATTCTTTTTATTCTTTCTAATTTCTCAAAATCATAGCAAGATCGGAAAGCCCTTGACTCAACACTCATTTTTATTATAGATAGCTCACGGACTCGATTACAAAGAGGGATAACAAAGCAAAACTCAAAACTAATTCAAACCAAAACTTTATTCTACTAGATCTAGATATTACTAAAAGGATCGAACAAAGTAAAACGGTAAAGATAGGAGTGTGATGGTGATATGATACCGGGGCACCTCCCCCAAGCTTGGCAGTTGCCAAGGGGAGTGCCCATACCCATGTAATTATGTCCTCGGAGGTGATGAAGGTGGTGATGATGATGGTGGATAATCGCACATCGAGCGTAAAAGCTCCTCCAACTTGCGGATAATGTCGTTGAGTGCGACGATATGATCCTTCAACAAAATATTTTCCTGTGTGAGTTACTTGTTTTGTATGCGAGCTAACTCAATCTTCTTGAAAGCTTCAATCTCAGTTGGGGTAAAGAGGTTAGGTAGATGTTGAGGGATGTTTTCTTCTTCCGCCACCGGAGCTTGATCCTCCATGGCCTTCTTGATCCCTTCATCCTTGTTGATCTCCTCCGGTTCTTCTCTTTTCAGCTCTATCTTCAATAGCCAAGCATCCTTGTCTTCATTGTTAGAGGAGGGTGACGTCATGATGCTCTAGATCTGTCAGAAAAACAGCTCGCAACAAAGACAGAATATTTTTGCGTGATACGATGGTCAAAACCTTCGGGAGATTATATAATGAATTTTTACCGACCAAAATAAGTAATGTGCAAGAAAATAGAGTCCGGGAGGCACATGAGGTTCCCACGGGGCAGGGGGCGCGCCCAGTAATGGTGGGCGCGCCCTCCACCCTCGTGGAGGCCTTGTGTCCTTCCCGGATTACTTCTTGCTTTCCTAAATTCTTAAATATTCCAAAACGGAGAAAAATTGCCATTAGAACTGCCTTGGAGTCGGTTTACTTACCGTACCACATACCTATTCCTTTTCGGAGTCTGAAATGTTCTAGAAAGTGTCCCTTATATATTCCTCCGGGGTTACGGTTTCAATAATATTAGTTTCAACATTTATAGGATTACCTGAGATATAATGTTTGATTCTTTGACCGTTCACCATCCTCGGACTTGTGCCTTCGAAATTGTTGATTTTTATGGCACCAGAACGATAGACCTCCTCGATAACGTAAGGACCTTCCCATTTAGAGAGAAGTTTTCCTGCAAAAAATCGTAAACGAGAGTTGAATAGCAACACATAATCACCTACGTTAAACTCACGCTTTTGTATTCTTTTGTCATGCCATCTTTTAACTTTTTCTTTGAACAGCTTGGCATTCTCATAGGCTTGGGTTCTCCATTCATAAAGTGAGCTAATGTTAAATAAACTCTTCTCACCGGCAAGTTTAAAATCATAGTTGAGCTCTTGAATGGCCCAATATGCCTTATGTTCGAGTGCAAGAGGTAAGTGACATGCTTTTCCATAAACCCTCTTATACGAAGACATACCCATAGGATTTTTATATGCAGTTCTATAGGCCCATAACGCATCATCAAGTTTCTTGGACCAATTCTTTCTAGATTTATTAACAGTCTTTTGCAAAATTAATTTGAGCTCTCTATTACTCAATTCTACTTGACCACTAGACTGTGGGTGATAAGGAGATGCAATTCTATGATTAACATCATACTTAGCAAGCATTTTACGAAAAGCACCATGAATAAAATGTGAACCACCATCAGTCATTAAGTATCTAGGGACTCCAAACCTCAGAAAAATAGCTTCTTTAAGCATCTTAATAGAGGTGTTATGATCAGCACTACTAGTTGGAATAGCTTCTACCCAGTTAGTAACTTAATCAACAGCAACTAAAATATGTGTATATTCATTAGAGGCAGGAAAAGGTCCCATATAATCAAAGCCCCAAACATCAAATGGTTCAATAACAAGAAAATAATTCATAGGCATTTCTTGACGTCTACTAATATTACCTATTCTTTGACATTCATCACAAGACAAGACAAACTTATGAGCATCTTTGAAGAGAGTAGGCCAATAAAAACCTGATTGCAATACCTTATGTGGAGTTCTATCTCCAGCGTGGTGTCCTCCATATGGTTTGGAGTGACACTTGCGTAGGATCTGTTCCTGTTCATGCTCAGGTACACAACGTCTAATAACACCATCTACTCCTTTATAAAGGTGTGGGTCATCCCAGAAGTAATGTCTTAAATCGTAAAACAACTTTTTCTTTTGCTGGTATGTGAAACTAGGTGGTATAAATTTAGCAACAATGTAATTAGCATAATCAGCATACCATGGAGCAGTACGAGAAGCATTAATGATCGCTAATTGTTCATCAGGAAAACTATCATCAATAGGTAGTGGGTCATCAAGAACATTCTCTAGCCTAGACAGGTTGTGTGCAACGGGGTTCTCAGCTCCCTTTCTATCAATAATATGCAAATCAAATTCTTGGAGCAAGAGAACCCATCTAATAAGTCTGGGCTTAGCATCTTTCTTTTCCATAAGATATTTAATAGCAGCATGATCAATGTGAATAGTTACTTTAGAATCAACAATATAAGGTCTAAACTTATCACAAGCAAGTACAACTGCTAAGAATTATTTTTCAGTAGTAGCATAATTTCTCTGGGCAGTGTCAAGAGTTCTACTAGCATACTGGATAACATTTAACTTCTTATCAACTCTTTGCCCTAGAACAGCACCTACAGCATAATCACTAGCATCACACATAATTTCAAAGGGTAAATCCAATCAGGTGGCTGAACAATAGGTGCAGTGATCAAAGCTTTCTTAAGTATTTCAAATGCTTCTACACAATCATCATCAAAGACAAAAGGAATATCTTTTTGTAATAGATTAGTCAGAGGCCTAGAGATTTTAGAAAAGTCCTTAATGAACCTCCTATAAAAACCGGCATGACCAAGGAAACTTATTATACCTTTAATGTCCTTGGACATGGCATCTTTTCAATAGCATCAACTTTAGCTTTATCAACTTCAATACCTCTTTCAGAAATTTTATGCCCCAAGACAATGCCTTCATTAACCATAAAGTGGCACTTTCCCAATTCAAGACGAGGCTAGTGTCTTCGCATCTCTGCAAAACTCGATCAAGGTTGCTCAAGCAATCATCAAAAGAGGATCCATAAACAAAGAAGTCATCCATGAATACTTCACAAATCTTTTCACAAAAGTCAGAGAATATAGCCATCATGCATCTTTGAAAGGTAGCAAGTGCATTACATAAACCAAAAGGCATACATCCATAAGCAAAGGTACTGAAAAGGCAAGTAAAAGTAGTTTTTGATTGATCGTCCGCTGACACAGGTATTTGAGAGAAACCAGAATAACCATCTAGAAAGCAGAAATGTGTGTGTTTGGATAGTCTTTCTAGCATTTGATCAATAAAAGGTAAAGGGTAATGATCTTTCTTAGTGGCTTTATTTAATTTATAGAAATCAATTACCATCCTATAACCTGTAATAATTCTTTGCGGAATCAATTCATCTTTATCATTAGGAACTGCAGTAATACCTCCCTTCTTAGGGATGCAATTGATAGGACTTACCCAATCACTATCAGCAACTGGATAAATTATACCTGCCCCAAGGAGCTTTAGTATCTCCTTTCTTACCACTTCTTTCATCTTCGGATTTAGCCGTCGTGATGATCTCTAACTGGTTTGGAGTCTTCGTCCAATTTAATTTTGTGTTGGCATAGAGTGGGACTAATGCCCTTAATATCATACAAGACGCTCCAAGCAAAACACATATCATGTGGTGAATAAAAATATAGCCTCAAGTAAATTTACCAATAGACGAAGACGAAAGAGGGGATGCCATCCAGGGCATCCCCAAGCTTAGGCTCTTGGTTGTCCTTGAATATTTCCTTGGGGTGCCTTGGGAATCCCCAAGATTAGGCTCTTGCCACTCCTTATTCCATAGTCCATCAAATCTTTACCCAAAACTTGAAAACTTCACAACATAAAACTCAACAGAAAATCTCATAAGATCCGTTAGTATAAGAAAATAAATCACCACTTTTGGTACTGTTGTGAACTCATTTTTTATTTATATTTGTGTAATATCTACTGTATTCCAACTTTTCCATGGTTCATACCCCCCGATACAACCCATAGATTCATCAAAATAAGCAAACAACACATAGAAAACAGAATCTGTCAAAAATAGAACAGTCTGTAGCAATCTGTAAACTTCGAATACTTCTGTAACTCCACAAAATCTGAAACATTAGGATAGCCTGGGATATTTGTGTACCAACCTTGTGCAAAAAGAATTAGATCAAAAGTACTCTTCTATAAAAAATGAAAATTATTTTCCTGGGTGCAAAAGTTTCTGTTTTTCAGCAAGATCAAAACAACTAACATTGTAAGCCATCCCAAAGGTCTTACTTGGCACAAACACTAACTAAAACACAAAAACACATATTACCAGAGGCTAGATGGATTATTTATTGAAAAACAGAACCATCAAAGCAAAAAAATAAAATTGGGTTGCCTCCCAACCAGCGCTATTGTTTAACGCCCTTAGCTAGGCATAAAAACATAGATCTAGGTATTGTCATATTTCGTATGCAATCCTAAGTAGCTCTCATAATAGATTCATATGGCAACTTAATTCTGTTTCTAGGAAAGTGTTCCATGCCCTTCCTTAACGGAAATTGAAATCTAATATTTCCTTCTTTCATATCAATAATTGCACCAATCGTTCTAAGGAAAGGTCTACCAAGAATAATAGGACATGTAGGATTGCAATCTATATAAAGAACAATGAAGTCTACGGGCACATGATGTCGCTTGAGATGCGTCGGTGTTTCCCCAAGGAATAAGGGAGGATGCAGCACAACAACAGTAAGGTATTTCCCTTAGTGATGAGACAAGGTTATCGAACTAGTAGGAGAACCATGCAACTCTATGTAAACAGTACCTGCACACAAATAACAAATACTTGCAACCCGCGTGTTAAAGGGGTTGTCAAACCCTTTTGGGTAGTGGCGCCAAAAAGTGACATAAGGATAGGATAAAATTTGTAGTAGATTGATAGATGCAAATAAAAGTAAATGAAATGCAGCATGGTATTTTTGGGTTTTGGGAAATATAGATCTGAAGATAAAAGAGGCAAATAAAAGAAAAGGCAATTGGCAATATGGATGTGAAAGTATATGATAGAAAATGGACCAGGGGCCGTAGATTTCACTAGTGGATTCTCTCGAGAAAATAGCAATGGTTGGTAGACTACTGTTGGGCAATTGATAGAAAAGCAAATAAATATGACGATATCCAAGACAATGATCATGTATATAGGCATCATGTCCAAGATTAGTAGACCGACTCCTGTCTGCATCTACTACTATTACTCCACACATCGACTGCTATCCAACATGCATCTAATGTATTAACTATTTATTTCATGGGAAAACGGAGTAATGCAATAAGAATGATGACATTATGTAGAGAAGATCTATTCATGTAGGAATAGACCCCCATCTTTTTATCCATAATAGCAACGATACATGCGTGCCTTGCTGCCCCTTCTGTCACTGGGAAAGGACACCACAAGAACGAACCCATTAGAAAGCACCTCTTCACATTGCAAGATAAATAGATCAAGTCGGCCAAACAAAACACAAATATCGGAGAAGAAATACGAGGCTATAACAATGAAGATTGAATATTAAATCAAGGCAAATCTGATCATAAATTCACAACTCATCGGATCCCAACAAACACACCGCAAGGAGTCATTACATCAAATAGATCTCCAAGAGACCATTATATTGAGATACAAAGAGAGGAAAAGCCATCAAGCTACTACCAACGGACCCGTAGGTCTGAGTTGAACTACCCACGTATCATCGGAGAGGCACCAATGAGGATGATGAAATCCTCCGTGATCATGTTCCCCTCCGGCGGAGTGCCAGAATAGGTCTCTAGATTGGATCTCGTGGTTCTGGAACTTGCGGTGGCTAGAATAAAATTTCATCGACTCCCCTAGGGTTTCTGGAGAAAGGAGGTATTTATAGAGCGAAGAGGCGATGTGGGAGGCCACCGAGGTGGGCACAACCCACCTGGGGGCGCCTGGGGGCCCAGGCGCACCCTGGTGGGTTCTGCCCCCCTTGGGGCACCCCCCCCCCCAGGTGCTTCTTTGGCCCATCTAGTGTCTTCTGGTCCAAAAAATCCACAAAAAATTTCGCTGCATTTGGACTCTGTTTTATATTGATTTTCTACGATGTAAAAAACAAACAGAAAACAGCAACTTGCACTTGGCACTATGTCAATAGGTTAGTCCCAAAAAATGATATAAAATGATTGTAAAATGATTGTAAAACATCCAACAATGATAATATAACTGCATGGAACAATCAAAAATTGTAATACGTTGGAGACGTATCAGCATCCCCACGCTTAATTCATGCTCGTCCTCGAGTAGGTAAATGATAAAAACAGAATTTTTGATGTGGATTGCTGCCTAACATGTTCATCACATATTCTTTCCTTTATAGCATGGACAATTGGACTTTTATATGGTTCAAAGCAATAGTCTAGTTTTGACATGAGGACTTTAATACTCAAGCACATCAACAAACAACCATGTCTTTCAAAATATCAATAGTAAAGCAAGTTATCCCTAGCCCATTATGCTCAATCATTGATCCATTCATGAAACACACTCGCACATTAGCTACACCCAATGCTCAAGTACGATCATAGTGTCCCTTAGTTGGTGTTTTCTAAGAGAGGATGGAGACTCAAGTAAAAATATAAATTGCATAAAGTAAATAGAAATGCCCTTCGCGGAGGGAAGTAGGGATCTGTAGAGGTGCTAGAGCTCAAAGCGAAAAAATAGAGATAAAATATTTTGGGTGGCATGCTTTTCCTGTCAACGAAAACGATCGACTAGTTCCCAATACTTTCCATGCTAGATATATCATAGGCGGTTCCCAAATAGAAAATAAAGTTTTTCCCTTTTTCCACCATACTTTCACATTCCACGGCTAACCGAATCCACGGGTGTCGTCCATACCAACACTTTCCAAGGAATGTATTATTTGACAACATAAAGTAAATTCATTTTTCATTTAGGGACTGGGCATCCCTAATACATTTGCCGTACTCTCATGCAATGACAGGTGAATAATCATTCATCTTGAGAATAACACATCTAGCATGGAAATATATCAGTCACCCCCTACCGTTTCATGAGCGGTACGAGCACACAAAAGAGAAACTTATTTTGAAAATTAGAGATGGCACATACAATTTTGCTTAGAACGGCAAAAGAATACCGCATATAGGTAGGTATAGTGGACTCATGTGGCAAAAACTAGTTTAAAGTATATTGGATGCACAAGTAGTGATCATACTTAGTGCAAGTGAAGGCTAGCAAAAGATTGAGAAACATCCAACCAAGAAACGAAGAATCTCATAAGAGAGCATTAAGCATAACTAACACCGAATAATGCACCACAAGTAGGATGTAATTTCATTGCATAATTATTGACTTTCGTGCTTGCATAGGGAATCACAAACTTTAACACCAATATTCTTACTAAAGCAAAGTTACTCATCAACATGACTCACATATCACTATCATCATATCTCAAAACTATTACAAAGAATCAAGTTTGTTTTGTCCAATGATCTTCATGAAAGTTTTTATTATATCCTCCTTGGATATCTATCACTTTGGAACTAGTTTCATATGTTGCTTTTAATAAGCTCAAACAAATATAAGTGAAGAACATGAGCATCATATTTATTTCTCTCAAATTAATCTAAGTGAAGCATGAGAGAATTTCTTCAAAGATAACAAAGCACACCGTGCTTAAAAAGATATAAGTGAAGCACTAGAGCAATTCCAAGGTTCTAAAATTTTAAGTGAAGCATAGGAGCAAGCATAGCATACTTTGGCTCTCCAAAACAGGTGTGTATTGTAAGGAATGTTATTAAAAATTAAAAATAAAAACAAACAAAGACTCATATCATACAAGACACTCCAAGCAAAACTCATCATATGTGACGAATAAAAATATAGTTTCAAGTAAAATACCGATGGTTGTTAGAAGAAAGAGGGGATGCCACTCGGGGGCATCCCCAAGCTTACTTTCTTGATACTTCTTGAATATTATCTTGGGGTGCCTCGGGCATCCCCAAGGTTAGCCTTTTGCTAATCCTTATTCCTTCATTCATCACGATCTCACCCAAAACTTGAAAACTTCAATCACACCAAACTCAACAAAACTTCGTGAGATCCGTTAGTATAAGAAAGCAAATCACTACTTTAAGTACTGTTGAAAACCCATTCATATTTTGTTATTGTATTATATCTACTGTATTTTAACTTTTCCATGGCAAAAACTCTTCAAAGGAAACCATAGAATCATCAAAACAAGCACATAACACAACAAAAACAGAATATGTCAAAAACAGAACAGTCTGTAGCAATCTGAATATTTCGAATACTTCTGGAAATCCAAAAATTCTGAAAAATTAGACAACGCAGGAAATTTGTATATCAATCTTGTGTAAAAAATCAGAGCAAAAGCACGTTTTTGTGATTTATGAAAATTATTTTTCTGAGCGCAAAAGTTTCTGTTTTTCAACAAGATGAAATCAACTATCACCCAACATGATCCCAAAGGCTTTGCTTGGCACAAACACTAATTAAAACACAAAAAACACAATCATAACAGAGGCATAATTGTGCAAACACTCAAGAATAGAAAGAAAAAGACAAAAATAAATTTTATTCATTGGGTTGCCTCCCAACAAGCTCTTTTATTTATAGCCATTAAGATAGGCTTTGAGATTTCAATGATGCTTGCATGAAAGATAAGAGTTGAAGCAAAATGAGAGCATCATAAAACATGTGACAAACACACTGAAGTCCAACATACTTCCTATGCATAGGCATTTTATAAGCAAAAAAATTATAAAGACAAGAAATATCCAGTATATGCAAGCGAGAGGAATAAAACATTGACAATCTCATCATAATGAGAGGTAATTTAGTAAGATGAAAATTTCTACAACCATATTTTCCTCTCTCATAACAATCCCCTGTGGGATCATAATCAAATTCAACAATATAACCATCACACAAAATATTTTCTTCATGATCCAAATGCATGCAAAGTTGACACTCTTCCAAAATAGTTGGGTTTCCATCAAATAAAGTCATGACCTCTCCAAGCCCACTTTTATCAAAAAAATCACGAGATTGAACACTCTCCAAATATGTGGGATTATTTTCACATAAAGTTGACACTCTTCCAAATCTACTTTCAATACTATTGCAAAAATTATTATCAATAACATATTCATTATGAGACTCAAATAAATTTTCAAGATCAGAAGAATCATTATCACCCCAATCATGATCATTGCAATAAGTAGTGGATTGCAATATTAGCATCCCCAAGCTTGAGGTTTTGTATATTATTAGCACAACTGACATTAATAGAATTTATAACAAATTCATTGCAATCATGCTTTTAATCCAAGGAGCTATCATAAATCACTTTATAAATTCCTTCGTTTAACACTTCATCACAATTTTCATATTCATAAATCTCAAGCAAAACTTCATAAATATAATCTAGTGAATTCAATTCACTAGCAATTGGTTCATCATAATTGGATATCTTGAAAAGATTGGCAAGTGGATGAGGATCCATATCAATAGATTTTTAGCAAGAAAAGATGCAGGCAAATGGAAGGCACATGGCAACACAAGCAAACATGAGATCTGACGAGAAAAAGGCAAACGAAAAAGAGGGCGAATAAAAACGACTATTTTTTGTGAAGTGGGGGAGATGAAAACGAGAGGCAAATGGCAAGTAATGTAAATTGCAAGGAGATGGGATTTGTGATTAGGAACCAGAGAGGTGTTGATAATGTCTCCCCGGCAACGGGGCCAGAAATTGGCGAGTTGTCGGGAGACTATCTTGACTTGATTCTCCCCGACAACGGTGCCAGAAAGTTCCTTCGATGTCGCTTGAGATGCGTCGGTGTTTCCCCAAGGAATAAGAGAGGATGCAGTACAACAACGGTAAGGTATTTCCCTCGGTGATGAGACCAAGGTTATCGAACCAGTAGGAGAACCATGCAACACTACGTAAACGGTACCTTCACACAAATAAAAAATACTTGCAACCCAACGCGTTAAAGGGGTTGTCTATCCCTTTCGGGTAGCGGTGCCAAAAAGTGACGTAAGGATAGGATAAAATTGTAGTAGATTGGTAGGTGCAAGTAAAAGTAAATAAAATGCAGCAAGGTATTTTTTAATTTTTCATAATATAAATCTAAAGATAAAAGAGGCAAATAAAAAGAAAAGGCAATTGGCAATATGGATCTGAAAGTATATGATAGGAAAATAGACCCGGGGACGTAGATTTTACTAGTGGCTTCTGTCGAGAAAATAGCAACAGTGGATAGAAAAATTATTGTTAGGCAATTGATAGAAAAGCAAATAATTATGACGATATCCAAGACAATGATCATGTATATAGGCATTGCTACCTCTTGATCATTGCGTTGGATTGCCCCAAAGAGGAGAGGATGATGCAGCAAAGTAGCATAAGTATTTCCCTCAGTTTTTGAGAACCAAGGTATCAATCCAGTAGGAGACCACACACAAGTCCCTCGTACCTACACAAAACGATAGCTCCTCGCAACCAATGCGAGTAGGGGTTGTCAATCCCTTCACGGTCACTTACGAGAGTGAGATCTGATAGAGATGATAAATAATATTTTTGGTATTTTTGGTATAGAGATGCAAGGTAAAAAGTAAAAGGCAAAGCAAAAACAAAGCAAGTAATAAAATAATGGAGATTGATATGATGAGAATAGACCCGGGGGCCACAGGTTTCACTAGTAGCTTCTCTCAAGAGCATAGGTTTTCTACGGTGGGTGAACAAATTACTGTTGAGCAATTGAGCATAGTTATGAGCATATCTAGAGAATGATCATGTATATAGGCATCATGTCCGAGACAAGTAGATCGAAACGATTCTGCATCTACTACTATTACTCCACTCATCGACCGCTATCCAGCATGCATCTAGAGTATTAAGTTAAAAACAGAGTAACGCCTTAAGCAAGATGACATGATGTAGAGGGATAAATTCATGCAATATGATAAAAACTCCATCTTGTTATCCTCGATGGCAACAATACAATACGTGCCTTGCCGCCTCATCCTTTGGGAAAGGACACCGCAAGATTGAACCCAAAGCTAAACACTTCTCCCATTGCAAGAACTACCAATCTAGTTGGCCAAACCAAAAGGATAATTCGAAGAGACTTGCAAAGATAACTCAATCATACATAAAAGAATTCAGAGAAGATTCAAATATTGTTCATAGATAAGCTGGATCATAAACCCACAATTCATCGTCTCAACAAACACACCGCAAAAAGAAGATTACATCAAATAAATCTCCACGAGAGAGGGGGAGATCATTGTATTGAGATCCAAAAAGAGAGAAGAAGCCATCTAGCTACTAGCTATGGACCCAAGGTCCAAGTAAACTACTCACACTTCATCGGAGGGGCTATGGTGTTGATGTAGAAGCCCTCCATGGTGGATGCCCCTCCAGTGAGCTCCTAACAGGCCCCAAGATGGGATCTCGTGGATCTGAAGGTTGCGGCGGTGGAATTAGGTTTTGGCTCTGCTCGACGATCGTTTGGGGATACGAGGTATATATAGGAGGAAGGAGTACGTCGGTGGAGCAACAGGGGCCACGAGGCGGGGGGCGCCTAGGGGCGCGCCCCACCCTCGTGACCGACTCTTCGCTTCTTGGAGTAGGGTCCAAGTCTCCGGATCACGCTCGTGAGAAAATCACGTTCCCGAAGGTTTCATTCCGTTTGGACTCCGTTTGATATTTCGTTTCTTCGAAACACTGAAATAGGCAAAAAAACAACAATTCTGGGTTGGGCCTCCGGTTAATAGGTTAGTCCCAAAAATAATATAAAAGTGGAAAATAAAGCCCAATATAGTCCAAAAAAGTAGATAAATTAGCATGGAGCAATCAAAAATTATAGATACGTTGGAGACGTATCAGGCATCACGTCCAAGATTAGTAGACCGACTCCTGCCTGCATCTACTACTATTAGTCGACACATCAACTGCTATCCTGCATGCATCTAGTGTATTAAGTTCACGGAAAAATAGAGTAATGCAATAAAAATGATGACATGATGTAGACAAGATTTATTCATGTAGGAATAGACCCCATCTTTTTATCCTTAATAGCAACGATACATGCGTGCCTTGCTGCCCCTTCTGTCACTGGGAAAGGACACCACAAGATCGAACCCATTACAAAGCACCTCTTCACATTGCAAGATAAATAGATCAAGTTGGCCAAACAAAACCCAAATATCGGAGAAGAAATACGAGGCTATAACAATCAAGATTGGATATTAAATCAAGGCAAATCTGGTCATAAAGTCAGAATTCATCGGATCCCAACAAACACACCGCAAAGAGTCATTACATCAAATAGATCTCCAAGAGACAGTTGTATTGAGATACAAAGAGAGAAAAAGCCACCTAGCTACTACCTACGGACCTGTAGGTCTGAGTTGAACTACTCACGCATCATCGGAGAGGCACCAATGAGGATGATGAACCCCTCTGTGATCGTGTTCCCCTCCGGCGGAGTGCCGGAATAGGGCTCTAGATTGGATCACGTGGTTCTGGAACTTGCGGCGGCTAGAATAAAATTTTGTCGACTCCACTAGGGTTTCTGGAGCAAGGAGGTATTTATAGAGCGAAGAGGCAGTGCGGGAGGCCACAGAGGTGGGCACAACCCAACTGGGCGCGCCTAGGGGCCCAGGCACGCCCTTGTGGATTGGGTGCTTCTCTGGCCCAGCTGGTGTCTTCTGGTCCAAAAAATCAACAAAAAGTTTCGCTGCATTTGGACTCCGTTTGATATTGATTTCCTGCGATGTAAAGAACAAGCAGAAAACAGCAACTAGCACTTGGCACTATGTCAATAGGTTAGTCCCAAAAATGATATAAAATGATTGTAAAATGATTGTAAGACATCCAAGAATGATAATATAACAACATGGAACTATCAAAAATTATAGATACGTTAGAAATGTATCAGCACATAATTCCTATTTGCAACAATAAGGACATCAATAATTATTCCTTAGGTTTATTAATAGTGAAATCCGCACGATGCAAATTTAAAGAATAATAATCAAATTCATGAAAACCTAACACATCACATAAAGTTTTTGGAATCATGGAAATGCTAGCACCCAAATCACACAAGGCGTGACACTCATAATCTTTAATCTTTATCTTAATAGTAGGTTCCCGTTCATCATAAAGTTTTCTAGGGATAGAAACTTCCAATTCAAGCTTTTCTTCAAAAGATTTCATCATAGCATCAACAATATGTTTATTAAAAGCATTATTTTGATTATAAGCATGAGGAGAATTCAACATGGATTGCAACAAGGAAATACAATCTATTAAAGAACAATTATCATAATTTAATTCCTTGAAATCCAAAAGAGTGGGTTCATTGCTACTTAAAGTTTTGACCTCTCCAATCCCACTTTTATCAAATTTTTGCATCTAGATCTATAAACTCCAAATCATTGGGACGCCTTCTAACTAAAGTTGACTTATCTCCAGTCCCATCTTTATCAAGATTTATATTTGAAAACAAAGATTCAATAGGAGTCACATCAATCGCTTTAAGATCTTCATCATTATTTTCACAAAAAAAGAAGAACACGCTTTTACAAAGCAAACTCGCTTAGCACGCATCTTAGCGGTTCTTTCTTTGCACTCATCAGTGGATATTCTCATAGCCTTTAGAGATTCATTGATATCATGCTTGGGTGGAATAGATCTAATTTTCAAAGAATCAACCTCAAGAGAAATTCTATCCATGTTCCTAGCCAAATCATCAATCTTAAGCAATTTTTCTTCAACCAAAGCATTGAAATTCTTTTGCAAACTCATAAATTCTTTAATACTATTCTCAAAACCATAGGGCATCTTATTATAATTTCCATAAGAATTGTTGGGAATCATTGCATGGAAAACAAAAAAATTCTACGCACAGTAATGATCTATCCATGGAGATGCATAGCAATGAGGGGGAAAGTGTGTTTACGTACCCTCGTAGACCGTAAGCGGAATCGTTTATTCAATGTGGTTGATGTAGTCGTACACCTTCACGATCCGCCTGATCCAGTACCAAACGCACGGCACCTCCATGTTCTGCACACGTTCAACTCGCTTGCGTCCTCGCCATCTTGATCAAGCAAGCAGGACGAGGTATTAGATGAGTTCCGGCAGCATAACAGCTTGGTGACGGTGATGGTGAAGCAATCCCGCAGGGCTTCGCCTAAGCACTGCGATGTTCTAGAGTGGAGGAGTAAACTAGATGTGAAAGGGTGCCGACACACGGCATGGAATAAGCTCTGTTTTGTTTGGCACCCCTCCCAACATATATATAGGTGTGGGAGGGGAGAGGCAGCCCCTAGGGCACCCCAAGTGGTGCGGCGGCAGCCCTAGGGCTCCTCCCTTTGGTGCACCCCCTGCCAAAAATAGGCACAAGGGAGAAGGAACGGGAGGAGGCGCCCCCTTCTTTCCTTCCTTCACTCTTCGGGATATGGTCAGGGGAGGTGCTGCCTCCCCCTTCCATCTAACTGGGTGTGGCTGCCATAAGGGGACGCACTAGCCCATGTGGGCTGATTTGTTCCCCTCTACTTGGCCCAATAAGGCCCAATACTCTCCCGGTGCCTCCGAAACCCCTTCAGGTATTCCAATAACTTTCCGGTGCATTCCGAAACCATTCCCGAGACCAAATTGAAGGAAATATGCCCTAGAGCCAATAATAAATTTATTATTTATTTCCTTAATTCATGATAAATGTTTATTATTCATGCTAGAATTGTATTAATCGGAAACTTAGTACATGTGTGAATACATAGACAAAACATATAGTCCCTAGTATGCCTCTACTTAACTAGCTCGTTAATCCAAGATGGTTATGTTTCCTAACAATAGACATGTGTTGTCATTTTATGAACGGGGTCACATCATTAGGAGAATGATGTGATGGACATGACCCATCCGTTAGCTTAGCATTATGATCATGTTAGTTTCATTGCTACTGCTTTCTTCATGACTTATACAAGTTCCTCAAACTATGAGATTATGCAACTCCTGAATACCTGAGGAACACTTTGTGTGCTACCAAAAGTCACAACGTAAATGGGTGATTATAAAAATGCTCTACAGGTGTCTCCGAAGGTGTTTGTTGGGTTGGCATAGATCGAGATTAGGATTTGTCACTCCGTGTTTCGGAGAGGTATCTCTAGGCCCTCTCGCTAATACTCATCACTATAAGCCTTGAAAGCATTGTGACTAGTGAGTTAGTTGTAGGATGAAGTATTATGGAAAGAGTAAAGAGACTTGCCGGTAACGAGATTGAACTAGGTATGATGATACCGACGGTCGAATCTCGGGCAAGTAACATACTGATGACAAAGGGAACAACGTATGTTGTTAAGAGGTTTGAGCGATAAAGATCTTCTTAGAATATGTAGGAACCAATATGACCATCCAGGTTCCACTATTGGTTATTGACCGAAGACGTGTCTCGGTCATGTCTACATAGTTCTCGAACCCGTAGGGTCCGCACGCTTAACGTTCCATGACGATTGGTATTATGAGTTTATGTGATATGATGTACCAAAGATTGTTCGGAGTCCCGGATGTGATCACGGATATGACGAGGACTCTCGAAATGGTCGAGACATAAAGATTGATATATCAGACGACTATATTCGAACACTGGAAGTGTTCTGGAGAAGTTTCGGATAAAACCGAAGTGTCGGAGGGTTACCGGAACCCTCCCCCCCCCCCCGGGGAACTAATGGGCCTTGATGGGCCCTAGTGGAGAGAGAGAGAGAGAGAGAGAGAGAGAGAGAAGGGCCGGCCATGGCAGGCCGTGCGCCCCTCCCCCTGAGTCCGAATAGGACAAGGGAAGGGGGGCGGCGCCCCCCTTGCCTTCCCCCTCTCCCTCTCCTTCCTTCCCCATCTCTCCCTTTAGATGGAAACCTACTAGGACTTAGAGTCCTAGTAGGATTCCCCTATTGGGGCGCGCCCTAGGAGGGCCAGCCGGCCTCCCCCTTGCTCCTTTATATACGGGGGCAGGGGGCACGCGAAAACACACAAGTTGACAATTATTTTAGCCGTCTGCGGTGCCCCCTCCACAGTTACACACCTCGGTCATATCGTCGTAGTGCTTAAGCGAATCCCTACACCGGTAACTTCATCATCACCGTCACCATGTCATTGTGCTGACGAAACTCTCCCTCGACCTCAACTGGATCAAGAGTTCGTGGGACGTCACCGAGCTGAACGTGTGCAGATTGTGGAGGTGCCGTATCTTTGGTGCTAGGATCAGTCGGATCGTGAAGACGTACGACTACATCAACTGCGCTGTCATAACGCTTCTGCTTTTGGTCTATGTGGGTACGTAGACAACACTCTCCCCTCTCGTTACTATGCATCAGCTAGAGATAGATCTTGCATGATCGTAGGAAATTTTTTGAAATTACCGCGTTCCCCTAGAGTGGCATCCGAGCCAGGTCTATGCGTAGATGTTATATGCACGAGTAGAACACAAAGAATTGTGGGCGATAATAGTCATATTGCTTACCAGCATGTCATACTTTGATTCGGCGGTATTCTTGGATGAAGCGGCTCAGACTAACATTACGCATGCGCTTACACGAGACTGGTTCTACTGACGTGCTTTGCACATAGGTGGCTGGTGAGTGTCTGTTTCTCCAACTTTAGTTGAATCGGAGTGTGGCTATGCCCGGTCCTTGTTGAAAGTTAAAACAGCACACTTGATGGAAAATCGTTGTGGTTTTGATGCATAGGTAAGAACGGTTCTTGCTAGAAGCCCGTAGCAGCCACGTAAAACTTGCAACAACAAAGTAGAGGACGTCTAACTTGTTTTTGCAGGGCTTGCTGTGATGTGATATGGTCAAGCATGATGTGATATAAATTTTTGTATGATATTATCATGTTTTGTAAAAAAGTTATCGGCAACTGGCAGGAGCCATATGGTTGTCGCTTTATTGTATGCAATGCAATCGCCATGTAATTGTTTTACTTTATCACTAAGCGGTAGCGATAGTCGTAGTAACAATAGGTGGCGAAACGACAACGATGCTACGATGGAGATCAAGGTGTCGTGCCAGTGAAGTTGGAGATCATGACGATGCTACGATGATGGAGATCATGAGCACAAGATGATGATGGCCATATCATGTCACATATTTTGATTGCATGTGATGTTTATCCTTTATGCATCTTATTTTGCTTAGAACGTTGGTAGCATTATAAGATGATCCCTTACTAAATTTCAAGGTACAAGTGTTCTCCCTGAGTATGCACTGTTGCTATAGTTCGTCATGCCGAGACACCACATGTTGATCGGGTGTGATAAGCTCTATGTTCACATACAAAAGGTGCAAGCCAGTTTTGCACACGCAGAATACTTGGGTTAAACTTGACGAGCCTATCATATGCAGATATGGCCTCGGAACACTAAGATCGAAAGGTCGAGCGTGAATCATATAGTAGATATGATCAACATAGTGATGTTCACCATTGAAAACTACTCCATCTCACGTGATGAACGGACATGGTTTAGTCGATTTGGATCACGTGATCACTTAGATGATTAGAGGGATGTCTATCTAAGTGGGAGTTCTTAAGTAATATGATTAATTGAACTTTAATTTATCATGAACTTGGTACCTGATAGTATTTTGCATGTCTATGTTGTTGTAGATCAATGGCTCGTGCTACCGTTCCTTTGAATTTTAATACGTTCCTAGAGAAAGCTAAGTTGAAAGATGATGGCAGCAACTACACGGACTGGGTCCATAACTTGAGGATTATCCTCATTGTTTCACAAAAGAATTACGTCCTGGAAGCACCGCTAGGTGCCAGGCCTGCTGCAGATGCTACTGATGATGCTAAGAACGTTTGGCAGAGCAAAGCTGATGACTACTCGATAGTTCAATGTGCCATGCTTTACGGCTTAGAATTGGGACTTCAAAGACGTTTTGAACATCATGGAGCATATGAGATGTTCCAAGAGTTGAAGTTAATATTTCAAGAAAATGCCCAAGTTGAGAGATATGAAGTCTCCAACAAGTTCTACAGCTGGAAAATGGAGGAGAATAGTTCTGTCAGTGAACACATACTCAAAATGTCTGGGTATCATAATCACTTGACTCGGGTGGGAGTTGATCTTCCAGTTGATTATGTCATTGACAGAGTTCTTCAATCACTGCCACCAAGCTATAAAGGCTTCATGATGAACTATAATATGCAAGGGATGAACAAGACTATTCCCGAGCTCTTCGCGATGCTAAAAGCCGCGGATTTAGAAATCAAAAAGGAGCATCAAGTGTTGATGGTCAATAAGACCACTAGTTTCAAGAAAAAGGGCAAAGGGAAGAAAGGGACCTTCAAGAAGAACGGCAAAAAGGTTGCTGCTCAAGAGAAGAAACCCAAGTATGGACCTAAGCCTGAAACTGAGTGCTTCTAGTGCAAAGAGACTGGTCACTGGAAGCGGAACTGCTCCAAGTATTTGGCGAATAAGAAGGATGGCAAAGTGAAAGGTATATTTGATATACATGTTATTGATGTGTATGTAACTAATGCTCGCAGTAGCGCCTGGGTATTTGATACTGGTTCTGTTGCTCATATTTGCAACTCGAAACAGGGGCTACGGATTAAGCGAAGATTGGGTAAGGACGACGATGCGCGTGGGAAATGGTTCCAAAGTCGCGGTCGGCATGCTACCTCTACATCTACCATGAGGATTAGTTTTTAGACCTGAATAATTGTTATTTGGTGCCAGCGTTGTTGAGCATGAACATTATATCTGGATCTTGTTTAATGCGAGACGGTTATTCATTTAAATCAGAAAATAATGGTTGTTCTATTTATATGGGTAATACCTTTTATGGTCATGCACCCCTGCTGAGTGTTCTATTTTTGTTGAATCTCGATAGTAGTGATACACATATTCATAGTGTTGAAGCCAAAAGATTAAAGTTTAATAATGATAGTGCAACTTATTTGTGGCACTGTTGTTTGGGTCATATCAGTGTAAAGCGCATGAAGAAACTCCATGCCGATGGACTTTTGGAATCAATTGATTATGAATCACTTGGTGCTTGCGAACCGTGCCTTATGGGCAAGATGACTAAAACTCCGTTCTCCAGAACAATGGAACGAGCTACTGACTTGCTGGAAATAATACATACTGATGTATGCGGTCCAATGAGTATTGATACTCGTGGTGGGTATCGTTATTTTCTTACATTCACAGATGATTTGAGTAGATATGGTTATATATACTTAATGAAGCATAAGTCCGAAACTTTTGAAAAGTTCAAAGAATTTCAGAGTGAAGTGGAAAATCATCGTAACAAGAAAATAAATTTTCTACGATCTGATCGTGGAGGAGAATATTTGAGTTACGAGTTTGGTCTTCATTTGAAACAACGTGGGATAGTTTCACAGTTAACGCCACCTAGAACACCACAGCGAAATGGTGTGTCCGAACGTCATACTCGTACTTTATTAGATATGGTGAGAACTATGATGTCTCTTACTGATTTACCGCTATTGTTTTGGGGTTATGCTTTAGAGATGGCTGCATTCTCTTTAAATAGGGCACCATCAAAATCCGTTGAGACGACACCTTACGAGCTGTGGTTTGGCAAGAAACCGAATTGTCGTTTCTTAAAGTTTAGGGTTGTGATGCTTATGCGAAAAAGCTTCAACCTGATAAGCTCGAACCCAAATCGGAGAAGTGCGTCTTCATAGGATACCCAAAGGAAACTGTTGGGTACACCTTCTATCACAGATCCGAAGGAAAAATCTTTGTTGCTAAGAATGGGTCCTTTCTAGAGAAGGAGTTTCTATCGAAAGAAGTGAGTGGGAGGAAAGTAGAACTTGATGAGGTAACTATACCTTCTCCCTTATTGGGAAAGTAGTTCATCACAAAAATCAGTTCCAGTGATTCCCACAACAATTAGTGAGGAAACTAATGATGATGATCATGAAGCTTCAGATCAAGTTACTACCGAACCTCAGGTCTTCTAGAGTAAGATCCGCACCAGAGTGGTACGGTAATCCTGTTCTGGAAGTCATGTTACTAGACCATGATGAACCTACGAACTATGAGGAAGCAATGATGAGCCCAGATTCCGTGAAATGGCTTGAGGCCATGAAATCTGAGATGGGATCCATGTATGAGAACAAAGTGTGGACTTTGGTGGATTTGGCCGATGATCGGTAAGCTATAGAAAATAAATGGATTTTTAAGAAGAAGACCGACGCAGACGGTAATGTTATTGTTTACAAAGCTCGACTTGTCGCGAAAGGTTTTTGACAGGTTCAAGGAGTTGATCACGATGAGACTTTCTAACCCATAGTGATGCTTAAGTCTATCCGAATCATGTTAGCAATTGCTGCATTTTATGATTATGAAATTTGGCAAATGGATGTCAAAACTGCATTCCTGAATGGATTTCTGGAGGAAGAGTTGTATATGATGCAACTGGAAGGTTTTGTCGATCCAAAGGGTGTTAACAAAGTGTGCAAGCTCCAGCGATCCATTTAGGACTGTTGCAAGCCTCTCGGAGTTGGAATAAATGTTTTGATAGTGTGATCAAAGCATATGGTTTTATATAGACTTTTGGAGAAGCCTGTATTTACAAGAAAGTGAGTGGGAGCTCTATAGCATTTCTAATCTTATATGTAGATGACATATTGTTGATTGGAAATGATATAGAATTTCTGGATAGCATAAAGGGATACCTGAATAAGAGTTTTCTATGAAAGACCTCGGAGAAGCTGCTTACATATTGGGCATCAAGATCTATAGAGATAGATCAAGACGCTTAATTGGACTTTCACAAAGCACATACCTTGATAAAGTTTTGAAAATTTTCAAAATGGATCAGTCAAAGAAAGGGTTCTTGCCTGTGTTACAAGGTGTGAATTTGAGTCAGACTCAATGCCCGACCACTATAGAAGATAGAGAGAAAATGAAAGTCATTCCCTATGCATCAGCCATAGGTTCTATCATTGATGGATTCATGTACCTAGGGTAGGGTCATAGGCCTGACCTAAACGTCCTACCCAAGGACACTCTTGGAAGAGATCATCTTCCAGTCGACCATAGAGGAACCCACTCGACTGACTGGAAGGACTCGACCATGGAAGACTCACTCGACCATGAAGACACACTCGACCACCGAAGGTCAAGACACTCTGCAACAATAACGGTTTGCTATTGAATAGACTTAATGATAGTTAAAGCGCTTTATGAGGGCGCTACAAGAACCCCTGTGCTTAATGTACTTTAATCTCTCCATTATGTGGGCTGGCTGGGGTCTGGCGCACTCTATATAAGCCACCCCCTCCACAGATAGGAGGGTTCACATTCTTGTAATACTCATACTCATAATCCACTCGACCGCCTCGGGGCTCCGAGACGAGGGCTGTTACTTCCTCCGAGAAGGGCTGAACTCGCACATCGCTTGTCTTCACAACTGCTCCATAGCTAGGACATCGCTCTCCCTTACCTACCCCTATTTCTACTTTGCGGACTTAGAACCACGACGGTTGGCGCCCACCGTGGGGCGGTGTTTTAGTGATTTGTGGAGGAGTTGCAGTGCTTCCAGTACCTTCATCATGATGACTGCTGGAGTTTTGGGTGAGGGGTGCGAGATCCGTCTCGGTGCTCTCACTTTTGTCGCCGACGACTCCGCATGGCTCCAGGAGGCTCCACTTGACATCGAGGCGCTCCCCGTCCGCGGGGCGACGCACTTTCATGCATGTGTTCGCGGCGTTCTGCTGCGGCAACCATCGACTCCGTATCGGTCGACTCATCTATCGGCCGCCCGCCCAGCCTCCCACCAGACAAGCGCCTGGTCGGTCGAGGCTTCGGTGGTGGGTGAAGCACGCGGTGGCTCGCCAGACAGCCACCGCCTGTGTCGCGGCTATCGAGCCCGCGAATCCTCTACTACTGCTCGATCTGTCGACCGGTTCAGAGAAGCGATCCGAGTGTGATAGCAGTGATCCAGCCGGGCGGAGATCCTCATGGTCGACGGCCGCAGCCTCCCCGGCCGCCCACGGTGGTGGGGCGGCGGAGGAGGAGATCCTGCAAGAGCACGAAGAGTACCAGCCCGAGACACTCGACTCGCAGAGAGAAGAGCTTCGTCGCAGAACATGGATGCACTACATACCCCTATCGCTGGAGAGACCCCGAGGCTCGTGCCTTTGAGGAAGCACGTTTGGCCAATGTGGCTGAACGCGCCGCCGAGAATCTTCAGCGAGCACTCGACGAAGCGCTGCGGCAACGACTCTCGGCGGCCGACGCCGACTCTTCCGCCGACTCGGTATACCGTGACGCCCGATTCAGAATTTAGCGGTACCGCAACTCGCGATAGCAGAGTCCATCCAGCCCCCGGTCGGAAGCGGAAGAGGCTTGCAGCAGATCGTAGATTTACTCCGAGCGCAGGAGATCGAACTCAGCCATGTCGCGATCGCAAGAACAGATTCACAATCGATCCGTCGCCGCAAACACTGCTCGGCCGGCTCATTAGCCCCAGATCGCCTCCGGCGAGAAGGACGCGATAACCGGCGAGCAGCACGGAGACCGTTTGATCGAGACGACCGGCGCCGAGTGCCCCTTTCCTCCGAGGGAAGGGTCGACGCCTCGGCGGCAAGATGATGATTTACGATTCAAGATCTGAGGCGAAGGGTTTGGCCGACCCTGTGGAACCAGCTCGCGCGCGATCCATTATCGTGCAAGGCTTGGTCGACCGAACAGAGCTGATCGAGGCGGACCGAGAGGGATGCACCCACCAGCGATGAGTGCATGTCTCGGTCCGGAGTGTTTTAGCAGGGCTATCGAGCCGCATGATCCCCCAATTTCAGATTGGCAACAGGAGTCGACAAGTTCATTTGGGAATCTAAGCTCAAACTTGGCTCGAGAATTACCGAGTGGCTGTTCAGATTGGTGGTGGGAATGATGAGGTGGCCATGAAGCATTTGCCCTCATGTTGGAAGGTTCAGCGAGCATGGCTGAATCAATTACCTCACAAAGACATATATACTTGGGAAGATTTGTCCCAGTGTTCGTCCAGACTTTTGAAGGAACTTGCAAGCGACCGCTGGTTTGATGAATCGCAAGTTTGTGTGCGAAGACCAATGAAACTCTCCGAGAGTACATTCAGAGATGGATTACCTTGCACCATATTGTGGAAAATGTGTCCGACCATCAGCGGTTTGCGCCTTCAAAGATGGCGTCAAAAAGAGAATTGAGTCTCAAGTTTGGTCGAACCGGGACATGACCTCGAGTCGAATGATGGAGATTGTTAGCAACACGCCAACGGCGAGGAAGAAGACCGACCAAGCGGCAAGTACAAGCCAAGCCATCGGAGAAGGGAAATTCCAATGGAAGCAGAACGAAAAGCCGAGCCAGCAGCTCTCGGAGAGGCCCCGCCGTGACTCGTGGGAAGTTCAAGGGAAGCCCAAAGGATCCGGAATCCAAGAAAGTGAAAGATAAAGAAGGAAATGACGTGATGGATATGCCATGCCATATTCACACGAAGAAGGATGAAGAGGGCAACATCATTTACCCAAAGCACACCACTGCCAAAGGTCGACTCTCGATCCAGAAGCCAGTGGAAAACAGTCTAAGGACAAGGAGAAGGAGCCGACAAGGCCGGAGACAAAGAGGACAAGTGAGGAAGAATATCCGCATGTCAACTCCACTCGATGATCTTCGCGGATGTGGAAAGCAAAAGTCAACCGAAAGTCATCAATCGGGAGGTGAATATGGTTGCCCCGTAAAGCCAAGTTATGTGAAGTGGTCCTGCACACCCATCACATTCGACCAATCTGATCACCCAACTCACATTGCCACTCGGGCGGCAAGCACTAGTGGTCGATCCGATCGTCGAAGGTACTCGATCGACAAAAGTGCGATGGATGGTGGTAGTGGGCTGAATTTGCTATATGCGGATACATTGAAAGGGATGGGCATTCCGATGTCCCGATTGAGCGCCAAAGAATATGAGTTTCCACGAGTCATACCAGGAAGAAGGCCAACTCACTCGGCCAAATAGCCCCGGACGTGGTTTTGGTGATTCCAAGCACTTCCGCAAAGAAAAGTTGACCTTTGAGGTTGTAGATTTTTGAGTGCGCATTCACGCCATTTTGGGAGGCTCGCCACGCACGCGATTCATGGCTCACCATGCTACGTGTACCTCAAACTGAAAATGCCAGACCCAAGGGAGTGATCACCATCACCGCGATCGGAAGAAGGCGAAGAGTGCTTCGGAAGGGCTCAAGATTGCCGACTCCCAAGTGACGGCGGTCGAATTCGACGAGTACATGCAAAACGCAGATCCGAGTGATTTGTTACGATCTAAGAAGCCAGCCACGAGTCTCGCATTCAAGTAAATCGGTGAGACAAAGCCAGTCCATATTCATCCGACCGACCCGATGCAGCCCCGACCCACATATCCACAACACTCGACTCGAAATAGGAAGAAGCGCCATCCGGTTCCTCCGTGAGAAGCGGGACATTTTCGCATGGAAGCCGGTGACATGCCGGGTGTTCCTGTGGAACTGGCTGAGCATCGCCTCCGAGTCGACAAGTCAGTGAAACCAGTCAAAGAGCATCTTGATGTCCGCCGCCCGTAAGAGAAAAGCTATTGGTGAAGAAGTGGCTCATTGTTGACGCAGGATTTATTCGAGAGATATACCACTCGAGTGGCTCGCTAATGTCGCCATGGTCCCCAAGAAGGATAACTCACCCGCATGTGCATTGATTTTAAGCACATTAATCGGGCATGCCCGAAGGATCATTCCTCTCCCCGCATCGATCAAATTGTTGACTCGACCGCGGGGGTGAGAGATTGTCTTTCCTAGATGCATATTCGGGTATCATCGGATCCGCTCAGTATGGACCCGATGAAATAAAACAGCTTTCATCACTCCGCTCGGGTGCTTCGCTATATCATCATGCCATTCGCCTCAAGAATGCCGGAGCCACATTTATGCGAATGATTCGAAGTGTCTTTCACTCAAATCACCGGAATGTGGAAGCGATATGGATGATATCGTCGTTAAGTCGCGAAAAGGTTCCGACCTGCTTGCCGACCTCGCCAAACATTTGCCAACCTCGTAAGGTACGATATCAAGCTCAATCCGTCAAAGTGCACATTCGAGTTTCGTGGAAAATTACTCGGTTTTCGTTTCGAACAAGGGATCGACGCTAACCCTGAGAAGATCGGCACTATTCTTGAATGAAACGCATACTGTGCGAGTGCACGACGCCCGAAGCTTCTTGGATGCTTGGCCGCTTTAAGTCGATTCATCTCACGACTCGGTGAAAAGGCATTACCTCTTTACCGATCGATGAAGAAGGTGACAAGTTCGAGTGGACTCGGAAGTCGATGCAGCGCTTGTCGAGCTAAAAGCTCGCTCTCCACCCAGCCGGTGCTTGCTGCTCCAATCAGCAAAGAGCCTCTGTTGCTTTACATTGCAGCCTCTGGACAAGTTGTGGCCTGCGGCTTACGGTCGGCGGAAGAGGAAGGAAAGGCCTTCAAAGTTCAGCGCCGGTGTATTATTTGTCCAAGTCTTGACTCCATCCAAGCAGAGATATCCTCATTATCGAAGCTTGTGTATGGTATATACATGACCACAAAGAAGGTTGCTCATTATTTCTCCGATCATTCTATCACGATCGTCGACGACGCTCCTTTATCGAGAGATCTTGCATACAGAGACGCAACCGTCGAGTGGCGAAATGGGCGATTGAACTTCTTCCCTTGATATCAAATTCGAGGCAAAGAAAGCCATTAAGTCCCGAGCTATAGCGGATTTTCTCGCCGAGTGGATTGAACAACAGACCGATCGAAGTTCACTCGGAGCATTGGACCATGTTCTTGACGGCTCCAAGATGCTGAATGGTTCAGTGTGGGGTTGTTCTGGTTTCCCCAGAGGAGATAAGCTTAAGTACGTATCTCGATTCACTTTGATTCCTCCAACAATGAGGCAGAGTACGAGGCCCTCCTATATGGATTGCGCATGGCCATCTCACTCGGCGTCCGTCGCTCGATGGTCTATGGCGACTCAGATCTAGTGGTCAATCAAGTGATGAAGTGGTGGACGTGAGAAGCCCAAATTATGATTGGATCTTGCAATGCAAGTGAGTAAGCTGGAAAAGAAGTTTGAGGGTTGGAACTCCATCACATCCCCGATCGAAAAATCAAGCAGCAGATGATCTCGCAAAGATAGGCTCCAAAAGAGAAGCCATTCCAGTGGTGTATTTTTGGAACATATACACACTCCGTCACCAAAGAAGATCCTTCATAGAGGAAGCTCCGCAACCCAAGAGTGCCACGGACTCGACCGAGGTTGAGGTCGGCAAAGGGTCGACTTGGTCATGGAAGTTTTAGTGGTCACTCCCGATTGGACAATTCCATACATCGCGTATATTCTGAGAAAGGAACTCCCAGAGGATGAGGAAGAGGCTCAGCAGATCGTCCGTCGATCCAAAGCCTTTACCGTTATCAATGGGCAGTTGTATAGAGAAAGCCCGATGGGAGTCGGACAAAAATGCATAACGCCAGAAGAAGGTCGAGTCATACTCAATGACATCCACTCGGGGACCTGTGGTCACCATGCGCCCTTCGGACCATTGTAGCCAAAGCATACCGAGCCGGATTTTACTGGCCAAGAGCAAATGAGATGGCAAAAGAGATAGTGGACAAGTGTGAAGGATGCCAGTTCTATTCCAATATGTCTCACAAGCCTGCGTCAACCTTGAAGACCATTCCACTCGTCTGGCCTTTTGCAGTTTGGGGGTTGGACATGATCGGTCCCTTGCGAACAGGTCGAGCGGTTTCACGCATGTCTTGGTAGCAATGACAAGTTCACCAAGTGGATTGAAGCTAAACCAATCAAAAACTTGACGCCTTGATCGCTGTTTCCTTCATCAGAGGGCTGACGTTCAGATATGGGGTCCCGCACAGTATTATTACGGACAACGGGTCGAATTTTGACTCGGAAGAATTCAAGGATTTCTGCAACGCCCAAGGCACACGGGTCGACTACGCTTCAGTCGCTCATCCACAGTCGATTGGACAAGCAGAACGAGCTAACGGATTAATCCTCAAGGGTCTGAAGCCCCGATTGATGCGAGATCTCAAGCATGCGGCTGGAGCTCGGGTCGACGAACTTCCTTCAGTGCTTTGGGGTTTGCGGACCACGCCTAACCGCTCGACTGGGAGAACTCCTTTCTTCCTGGTCTATGGAGCAGAAGCAGTCCTCCCGAGCGATCTCCTTCACAACGCTCCCCGAATTGAACTTTACAATGAAGCGGTTGAGCGGTAGCGCCAGATGCATCGACCTCCTAGAAGAGGAAAGGAAATGGCTCGATCCGCCGACCATTTACCGGCAAGACTTGCGTCGCCTGTACACCAAAAATGTGAGAGGTCGAGACTTCCAGGAAGGGGATCTGGTCCTTCGAGTGGATCAGCAGAAGCAACATAAGCTCGCTCCCTCCTGGGAAGGACCCTTCATCGTCACAAAGGTTCTCCACAATGGGGCATATCGCCTCTACAATGTCGAACACAATATCGACGAGCCCCGAGCTTGAATGCGGATCTGCTCCGCCCGTTTTACACTTAAGGTTTTTCACTCGGAAGAGTTGTAATAAAATACTTCTGTAGTTCACGAGCTTTGAAATAATAGTGTCGTAATTCCTTCATAATTTTTGTCACTTCTTATTTTCGTCGAATAAAATTTTCCCCCAGTGGGTGGCTTAGTCGCGAATCCGTTTCGCCTAAGTTTTTGCAAATCCTACCGAGTGGTAAGCCGGACTTCCACTCGGAGGCTTAGCTGCGAATCCGTTTCGCCTAAGTTATTAAAAATCCTACCGGGTGGTAAGCCAGACTTCCACTCGGAGGCTTAGCTGCAGCTCAATGCTCGCCTAAGTTATTAAAAATCCTACCGAGTGGTAAGCCAGACTTCCACTCGGGGGCTTAGCTGCAGCTCTATGCTCGCCTAAGTTATTAAAAATCCTACCGAGTGGTAAGCCAGACTTCCACTCGGAGGCTTAGCTGCAGCTCAGTGCTCGCCTAAGTTGTTAAAAATCCTAGTGAGTGGTAAGCCAGACTTCCACTCGGAGGCTTAGCTGCAGTCCAAGGGCTCGCCTAAGTATAAAGTATACTAGCAAGGAAGACGAGGCGCAGGTCGACTGCGACCCTCTCCTCCGAGCTACACCATAAGTATGATGTGCGTTCGCAAGGAAGATGGAGTGCAGGTCGATCGTGACCCTCTCCTCCGAGCTTCGACACAAATACAACGGAAATCCTACCGAGTGAAGAGCAAACCTCTCACTCGGGGGCTTAGCTGCAGCCCAGTGCTCGCCTAAGGTATAAGAAATCCTACCGAGTGAAGAGCAAACCTCTCACTCGGGGGCTTAGCTGCAGCCCAAGTGCTCGCCTAAGGTATAAGAAATCCTACCGAGTGAAGAGCAAACCTCTCACTCGGGGGCTTAGCTGCAGCCCAGTGCTCGCCTAAGGTATAAGAAATCCTACCGAGTGAAGAGCAAACCTCTCACTCGGGGGCTTAGCTGCGGCCCAGTGCTCGCCTAAGGAATAAGTCGATCGCAGAGGCATCTCATTTGTTAACCTGCAAAGAGGCAATTCAAGCCAAAAGCAACCATATCCAAACAACCAATTCCAATTTAGGTCGATACCTAAAGGAACCGAGAGTGCTCGGGCACTAAGCACATTAAGGTTTTATCGGTTATAACTCCACTCGCATACCGAGGCAAATTTAAAGTCAAGGAAAGTTTTTACCCTCCCGTGGAGGGCTGGATGGAGCAACGAACTCGTCAAGGTCAATCCCATCGCAATCCGTGTAGCGGCAGCGATGAAAGTCTCCATGAAGGACCTGAAGTCGTGTTTTTGGTGTTGGCCACTCGAGAGCCGCCACTTATCTTCTCGGGCATCCTTGCAATGGACTCGCGCCGACATTGTATGCGACGTCTGCGCCACACCGAGACGAAGACTTCTTCCACTCTTGCACTCGGTCGGGGACGGCGTTTAGTCGAGCCATCAATGACTCGAGGTCGTTTTGGAGTGTCTCCACGGGCCGAGCGCCGAGTCGATGCGGACGAGCAACCTTCGTCTTGCGAGATAATCCACGACGGCAAAGAACGGGACTCGGTCGGAAGATGTTCATGGCGTTTCATCATTCACGGAGAATTGACAGGTCAAGGTTCGTCTCCGGTGGCTGGTTTCTTCCTCAAAGTTGCGCAGAACTCGCAAAGACAAAACCCGAATCAGGAAAATAGTCGAATGGGAACATAACAGTTGGAAGAATTGGTCGAGTGAAGAAGATTACCTTCGAGCATAAGGAACAGTTTTTAGCAAGACCACCCAAGAAGCTTTCCAGGTCATTCTTTTTCCCGGTCAACTGGTTGATCCTCTCAGTCAGGGTAGTCTTGTCACTTTCATCGATCAACATCCTTGGTGGCAATGGCGAGCAGCCTTCAGATTGGTGTTGTCTGTTCGAGCTTGGTGATCGAGGATAGCTTTTCATCAACGAGCTTGATCTTCTCGCACAGCTCAAGCTCCTTCTTCCTCTGGGCCTCCTTCACCTTGCTCGTAAATTACAGCAAAGTCAGGTTTGAAGCAAATGAGGGAGAAAAGAGTCGTCAAGTCTCACCAAACATACCTTTGGTCTCCTCCTTTGCCTTCGTCAGTTCTCTGCACTAGCTTCAAGTCCAACTCGAGCTGAATATGCTTCGCTCCATTTCGAAGATAGCGCCGCAAGATCGCAGGATTTCTACGAAGAGTCAATCGACAAAATGTCAAAGATGATCCACTTCCGAGTGAATAAAGAAAAATTATGCGCTTTAAGACTACAATCGAATGCAAGCATTCGATCGTAGTCTGGACTACACCGGTGGGTGCACTCAGCGTGCCCCCACCGGTCTTATTCAAACGAGTCGACGATCGACCGATCAAAAAAAAAGAGTCGACCGATCGACCAAAACTTCTTCAGATCGTAATCAATCGCCGCAATCGACCACGATCTCTGGGATTACACCAGTGGGTGCACTCAGCGTGCCCCCACTGGTCTCAGAAACACATTCGTTTCATTCGAGTGATGATCAATATTTACTTATGAAGCCTAAGACCGACCGCGGTGATCGACCTTAGCCTTGGGGACTACACCGGCGGGTGCACTCAGCGTGCCCCGCTAATACGGAGTTTTTACCAACACACCTAGTGGGTGACTGCTATGAATTCGAGAAAGAAAAGTTTTGATAGCATATCCTAACAGAGCAGCGGTGGTCGATCGACCAACATTGCTCAAGGGCGAGCTGGCATCGTAAGTCGCTTGGCTCGCATCCGAACGATCTTCACCGCTCCATCATGATCCTCGCTGACGGATCGCCTCCTTAGCAAAGCATCGGCCTGGTCCTCCGGGACGTGGTGCGTGGCGAAGATCGAAGGCTGTCCAGCACTCGACGAAGTGGGTTGAGCACTCGTCAGCGGCACCGCGAAGGACACGGTATGTCAAGTGCCGACCTCTCCTTCCGTTACAACGGTCTCGGGGCCCGTTACACCTTGGGCTACTTTGCTAGTAGATGCCTTCCTGCTCCTCCTAGTCTTCAATGGCTCCTCATCCTCATCATCGTCGTCGGGAAGAGTGATGATGTCATTGGTTGGAGCTTCAGGAAAGAGTTAAAGTCAGAAACTATGAGTCAGTCGACTAAGAACAAGAATTAAGGATCTGAGATCAGGATTTGAGGTCGCGGCGTCCTCCATCTCATGGTCCTCGGCCTTACTCGAGGTTTCGAAGTCGCAGCATTGAAGTTCCAAAGAATCGGTCGACCGATTCAAGTATCAACCGAGATAAAACTTATATAGAACAGAAGACTTAAGCAATATGTTTACCCCGAGATGGTGGGGATGGACGCCTTCATTTTTGGCGAGGCTTGGTTGTCCTCGACGGAGCTACCTTCGACCGCTTGGCGCTTTCTCGGTCGGCACCGGAGAAGCGGTCCGAGGCGTTTGGTCGATGCGAGGCGATCGCGACTCTTTACGCGTTCACCGAAGGGTCGTGCACAAGTTTTGACCGCCTTTCCGAGCGGTGGTGCAACCTCCTCCTCTTCATCCTCGTCATCATCATCCTCGTCATCATCATCGTCGTCGTCGTCATCTTCGCGCGTCTGAATCCCACTCTTCCGGCTTCGCCCCCGCTGGCTTCCCCCTCCGCAGTCGGAATCTGGGCGCCATTGGGCATTGAGTATAGCTCGGTGAGGGCCTGGAAGTATCAAAGCAGAGTTCAGTCATCAAGTCACAGAAACACACTCGACAGATATACAACGGAAAACAGAGCAAGTGTACCTTATCTGGAACGCTGTCGTGATCAAGTGGAGAAATCCTCCGGGATCCGCGAGGGTTGTCCTTGTTCCCAGTGATCGCAGCCATCCATCTTTCCACTACAAAGATCGCCGACGCCTCTCGGGTGGACGCGAGTCTCGTCTTCGGTGCCGCGATATAGCCACATGCAGTGACTCCGGAACTGAAGGGGCTGGATTCGCCTCCGAAGAAAAACCTCCAGGAGGTCCATGCCGGTCACGCCGTCCCTAACCAGCTGCACCACGCGGTCCATCAGCATCTTCACTTCAGTCCTCTCTTCTGGAACAACCTTCAGGGAGGAGGGTCTATTCACTCGACTCATGGTGAATGCAGGAAGGCGGTCGGCTGCCCGGCGCCGCCTCATTCGGCAATAGAACCAGGTCGATTGCCACCCCCGACCGACTCGGGAAAAGACATAGCTGGGAAGGTGCTTTTATTCCTCAAGCTGGACCCCTAAGCCACCGCACATCTGAACTACTTGGGTCTTCTCGTCACGGGGCTTGCCTTCTTCACGGTCGAGAGCGACATGTGAAGATGTACTTGAACAAACCCGGTCGGTCGACAGCCCAGAAGTTTTCGCACATAGACACAAACGCGGCAAGGTATGCGATGGAGTTTGAGTAAAATGGTGGAGCTGGGCTCAAGAAATTCAGAAAACCCGAAGAAGACACTCGGCGGCGAAAAACCTCGGTCGACATGGGTGGCCAAAAGCACGACTCACCCTCCTCCGGTTGAGGCTGCCACTCTCGGCCAGAAGTCTCGCGGCGCCGTGGGGAATCAGCCGTCATCGGCCATATCGAGGAGATCCTTCTCCTTGATGGTCGATCGATCGATCTCCTGGACCCAGCCCTTGGCGAGTTGGATCTCGACGAGGAACCACCGCGACCGGTAGATCTCCCCTTTGCCTTCTCGGCCGCCGACGCCTTCTCCGCCGCCGACGCCTTCTTCGCGCGCTCCAACATTGTCGTCTTCTCTTTGCCCATGGCCACCGGCGGAATGCGCAGGAGAGGAGGTGGCAAGAGAGCGGCAGCGGTGGCGGAGGGCGGAGACAGGGAGAGCTAAGGAGGAAGAACAAGGTACTGTGCATAAGCCCCCGGGAGCTGCATTTATAGCATCCCTTCCGAGTGGATGACAGGTGGACCCTAGCAATCCAATCATATCCCGAGCAGCTGCACTGCGCGATACGTGGCGGAAAAAGCGGCGCGAAAATCGAGGCGTTCCTGTTATGTCCCATCCGAACGCCGAGGTCCGTTCCGCTTCGCGCGCTTCCCCAAATCTCGTATCCCGCGAGATCCGCGAGCGACAGATCGATCTGTCAAGTGCGAGATTTCCTGCGATCCGTCGCTTGGGAATAGCAAAGTAAAAGAAGGTCACTCGACTAAAGAACAAGAATGGATCAAGTCGACTGAAGGAAAGTTTCTTGTTATCAACAGAGAAGATCTTGATCCAAGACAACACGTAGCCAGTATGCAAAAGGCAATCGGAAACAACGTCAACTCCTCCTTCACTCAAGCCTCAATCCATTCGGGGCTAATGATGGATTCATGTACCTAGGGTAGGGTCATAGGCCCGACCTAAACGTCCTACCCAAGGACACTCTTGAAGAGATCATCTTCCGAATGACCATAGAAGAACCCACTCGACCGATTGGAAGGACTCGACCATGGAAGACTCACTCGACCATGAAGACACACTCGACCACCGAAGGTCAAGACACTCTGCAGTCAAGAACGGTTTGCTATTGAATAGACTTAATGATAGTTAAAGCGCTTTATGAGGGCGTTACAGTAACCCCCTGTGCTTAATGTACTTTAATCTCTCCATTATGTGGGCTGGCTGGGGTCCTGGCGCACTCTATATAAGCCACCCCCCTCCACAGATAGGAGGGTTCACATTCTTGTAATACTCATACTCATAATCCACTCGACCGCCTCAGGGCTCCGAGACGTAGGGCTGTTACTTCCTCCGAGAAGGGCCTGAACTCGTACATCGTTTGTCTTCACAACTGCTCCATAGCTAGGACATCGCCTCTCCCTTACCTACCCCTATTTCTACTGTCAGACTTAGAACCACGACAATCATGTATGCAATGTTGTGTACCAGACCTGATGTATGTCTTGCTATAAGCATAGCAGGTAGGTACCAAAGTAATCCTGGAGTGGAGCACTGGATAGCGGTCAAGAACATCCTGAAATACCTAAAAAGGACTAAGGATATGTTTCTCATTTATGGAGGTGAAAAAGAGCTCGTCGTAAATAGTTACATCGATGCAAGCTTTGACACTGATCCGGATGACTCTAAGTCGCAAACCAGATACGTATTTTTATTGAATGGAGGAGCTATCAGTTGGTGCAGTTCCAAGCAGAGCGTCGTGGCGGGATCTACGTGCGAAGCGGAGTACATTGTTGCTTTGGAAGTGGAAAATGAAGGAGTTTGGATGAAGGAGTTCATATCCGATTTAGGTGTCATACCTAGTGCATCGGGTCCAATGAAAATATTTTGTGACAATACTGGTGCAATTACCTTGGCAAAGGAATCTAGATTTCACAAGAGAACCAAGCACATCAAGAGACGCTTCAATTCCATCCGTCATCAAGTGTCGGAAGAGGACATAGAGATTTGCAAGATACACACAGATCTGAATGTTGCAGACCCGTTGACTAAGCCTCTTCCACGAGCAAAACATGCTCAACACCAAAGCTCCATGGGTGTTAGAATCATTACTATGTAATGCAAGTGGGAGACTGAAGGAAATATGCCCTAGAGGCAATAATAAAGTTATTATGTATTTCCTTAATTCATGGTAAATATTTATTATTCATGCTAGAATTGCATTAACCGGAAACTTAGTACATGTGTGAATACATAGACAAAACATATAGTCCCTAGTATGACTCTACTTGACTAGCTCATTAATCAAAGATGGTTATGTTTCCTAACTATAGACGTGTGTTGTCATTTGATGAACAGGATCACATCATTAGGAGAATGATGCGATGGACATGACCCATTTGTTAGCTTAGCATTATGATCGTGTTAGTTCATTGCTACTGCTTTCTTCATGACTTATACAATTTCCTCAAACTATGAGATTATGCAACTCCTGAATACCAGAGGAACACTCTGTGTGCTACCAAACTTCACAATGTAAATGGGTGATTATAAAGGTGCTCTACAGGTGTCTCTGAAGGTGTTTGTTGGGTTGGCATAGATCGAGATTAGGATTTGTCACTCCGTGTTTCAGAGAGGTATATCTGGGCCCTCTCTGTAATACTCATCACTATAAGCCTTGCAAGCATTGCGAGTAATGAGTTAGTTGCGGGATGAAGTATTATGGAACGAGTAAAGAGACTTGTCGATAACGAGATTGAACTAGGTATGATGATATCGACGATCGAATCTCGGGCAAGTAACATATCGATGACAAAGGGAACAACGTATGTTGTTATGCGGTTTGACCGATAAAGATCTTCGTAGAATATGTAGGAAGCAATATAGCATCCAGGTTCCGCTATTGGTTATTGACCGGAGACGTGCCTCGGTCATGTCTACATAGTTCTCGAACCCGTAGGGTCCGCACGCTTAACGTTCGATGACGATTGTATTATGAGTTTATGTGATATGTTGTACCGAAGATTGTTCGGAGTCCCGAATGAGATCATGGACATGACGAGGAGTCTCGAAATGGCCGAGACGTAAAGATTGATATATTGGATGATTATATTCGAACACCAGAAGTGTTCCGGAGAAGTTTCGGATAAAACCGGAGTGCCGGAGGGTTACCGGACCCCCCCCCCCCCGGGGAACTAATGGGCCTCGATGGGCCCTAGTGGAGAGAGAGAGGGGCCGGCCAGGGCAGGCCACGCACTCCCTTCCCCTGAGTCTGAATAGGACAAGGAAGGGGGGCACCCCCCTTGCCTTCCCCCTCTCCCTCTCCTTCCTTCCCCCTCTCTCTCCCTTTGGGTGGAAACCTACTAGGACCTGGAGTCCTAGTAGGAATCCCCTATTGGGGCGCGCCCTAGGAGGGCCGGCCGGCCTCCCCCTTGCTCCTTTATATACGGGGGCAGGGGCACCCTAGAACACACAAGTTGACAATTGTTTTAGCCGTGTGCGGTGCCCCCCTCCACAGTTACACACCTCAATCATATCGTCGTAGTGCTTAGGCGAAGCCGTGCGCCGCTAACTTCATCATCACCATCACCATGCCGTCGTGATGACGAAACTCTCCCTCGACCTCAACTAGATCAAGAGTTCGTGGGACGTCACCGAGCTGAACATGTGTAGATCACGGAGGTGCCGTATCTTCGGTGATAGGATCGGTCGGATCATGAAGACGTACGCTACATCAACCGCGTTGTCATAACGCTTCCGCTTTCGGTCTACGAGGGTACATGGATAACACTCTCCCCTCTCGTTGCTATGCATCAACTAGAGATAGATCTTGCGTGATTGTAGGATTTTTTTTGACATTACCGTGTTCCCCGACACAAATAGCATCATCCTATATATCAATCTTTACCTCCGGACCATTCCGGAGCTCCTCGTCATGTCCGTGATCTCATCCGGGACTCCGAACAACATTCGGTCACCAAACCATATAACTCATATAATACCAAATCGACATCGAGCATTAAGCGTGCGGACCCTATGGGTTCGAGAACTATGTAGACATGACTGAGACACCTCTCCGGTCATTAACCAATAGCGGAACCTGAATGCTCATATTGGCTCCTACACATTCTACGAAGATCTTTATCAGTCGAACCATTATGACAACATATGCAATTCCCTTTGTCCATCGGTATGTTACTTGCCGGAGATTCAGTCGTCGGTACCTCTATACCTAGTTCAATCTCGTTACCAGCAAGTCTCTTTACTAGTTCCGTAATACATCACCTCGTGACTAACTCCTTAGTCGTTTGCTTGCAAGCTTATGATGTGTATTACCGAGAGGGCCCAGAGATACCTCTCCGATACTCGGAGTGACAAATCCTAATCTTGATCTATGCCAACTCAACAAACACCTTCGGAGATACCTGTAGGGCATCTTTATAATCACCCAGTTACATTGTGACGTTTAATAGCACATAAGGCATTCCTCCGGTATCCGGAGTTGCATAATCTCATAGTCGAAGGAATATGTATTTGACATGAAGAAAGCAATAGTAATAAAACTGAACCATCATTATGCTAAGCTAACAGATGGGTCTTGTCCATCACATCATTCTCCTAATGATGCGATCCCGTTATCAAATGACAACTCATGTCCATGGTTAGGAAACCTTAACCATCTTTGATCAACGAGCTAGTCTAGTAGAGGCTTACTAGGGACACTATGTTTGTTTATGTATTCAAACATGTATTAAGGTTTCCGATCGATACAATTCTAGCATGAATAATAAACCTTTATCATGAATAAGGAAATATAAAATAACAACTTTATTATTGCCTCTAGGGCACATTTCCTTGAGTCTCCCACTTGCACTATAGTCAATAATCTAGTTCACGTCGCCATGTGATTTAACACTAATAGTTCACATCATCATGTGATTAACACCTATAGTTCACATTGCTATGTGACCAACACCCAAAGGATTTACTAGAGTCAATAATCTAGTTCACATCGCCATGTGATTAACACTCAAAGAGTACTAAGGTGTGATCATGTTTTGCTTATGAGAGAAGTTTAGTCAACGGATCTGTCACATTCAGATCTGTATGTTTATTTGCAAATTTCTATGTCTACAATGTTCTGCATGGTGCTACTCTAGATAATTGCTCCCACTATCAATATGTATTCAGATTGAGACTCGGAGTCATCCGAATTGGTTTCAAAGCTTGCATCGGAGTAACCCTTTATGACGAACTCTTTATCACCTTCATAACCGAGAAATATGTCCTTAGTCATCTTAGGCAACTAAGGATAAAATTGACCGTTGTCTAGTGATCTACTATTGGATCACTATTGTACCCCCTTGCCAAACTCATCGCCAGGTACACAATAGGTTTGGTACGCGGCATGGAATACTTTATAGAACCTATGGCTGAGGCATAAGGAATGACTTTCATTCTCACTCTATTTTCTGCCGTGGTCGGGTTTTGAGTCTTACTCAACTTCAGACCTTGCAATGCAGGCAAGAACCCTTTCTTTGAGTAATCCATTTTGAACTTCTTCAAAACTTTGTCAAGGTATGTGCTTTGTGAAAGTCCTATTAAGCGTCTTGATCTATCTCTATAGATCTTGGTTCCTAGTACATAAGAAGCTTTACTGAGGTCTTTTATTGAAAAATTCTTATTCAAGTATCCTTTTATGCTATCCAGAAATTCCATATCATTTCCAATCAACAATATGCATCCACATATAAAATCAGAAATGCTACAGAGCTCCCACTCACTTTCTTGTAAATACGGGCTTCATCGTAAGTCTGTATAAAACCATATGCTTTGATCACCTCATCAAATCGTATATTCCAACTCCGAGATGCTTGCACCAGTCCATAGATGGATTGCTGGAGCTTGCTGAACCATATCGACGAAATTTTCCTATCCCTAAAAAAGAAAAAGATGACCCCTTGTTCCTATATATTACCAAGGAAAAGTAATCCTTCTTTTATAGGCGAAATTATATTGGATTTTATATGTATATAATTCCTTAATTATATGAGACCAAAAATAAGAAATGACACGAGGGTTCTATATATAGATAGAGAAAGAAAGAAGAAGAAAACACTTGGTTAGCACCTTTAGGATCGACAAAAACTTCTGGTTGCATCATATACAACTCTTCTTTGAGATATCCATTAAGGAATGCAGTTTTGACATCCATTTGCCAGATTTCATAATCATAAAATGTGGTAATTGCTAACATGATTTGGGCGGACTTAAGCATCACTACGGGTGAGAAAGTACCATCATAGTCAACTCCTTGAACGTGTTGAAAACCTTTTGCGACAAGTCGAGCTTTGTAGACAGTAACATTAACATCAACGCCAGTCTTCTTCTTGAAGATCCATTTATTCTCTATGGCTTGCCAATCATCGGTCAAGTCCACCAAAGTCCACATTTTGTTCTCGTACATGGATCCTATCTCAGAATTCATGGCCTCAAGCCATCTGTCGGTATGGGATCATCATAGCTTCCTCATAGTTCGTAGGTTTGTCATGGTCTAGTAACATGACTTCCACGGCAGGATTACCGTACCACTCTGGTGCGGAACATGCTTTGTTCGACCTACGTGGTCTAGTAGTAACTTGATCTGAAGTTTCATGATCATCATCATTAGCTTCCTCACTAGTCTGTGTAGGCATCACGGGAACGGATTTCACTGATGTGCTACTTTCCAATTCGAGAGAAGGTATGACTGCCTCTTCAAGTTCTACTTTCCTCCCACTCACTTCTTTCGAGAGAAACTCCTTCTCTATAAAGGTTTCATTCTTGGCAACAAAGATCTTGCCTTTGGATCTGTGGTAGAAGGTGTACCCAATTGTTTCCTTAGGGTATCCTATGAAGATGCACTTCTCTGATTTGGGTTCAAGCTTATCAGGCTTAAGCTTTTTGACATAAGTGTCGCATCCCCAAACTTTAAGAAACGACAGCTTAGGTTTCTTGCCAAACCATAGTTCATACAGTGTCGTCTCAATGGATTTAGACGGTGCCCTATTTAACGTGAATGTGGTTGTCTCTAATGCATAACCCCAAAACGATAGTGATAAGTCGGTAAGAGACATCATAGATTGCACCATATCTAATAAAGTACGGTTACAACGTTCGGACACACCATTACACTATGGTGTTCTAGGTGGCGTGAGTTGTGACACAATTCCACATTATTTTAAATGAAGGCCAAACTCGTAACTCAAATATTCGCTTCCGCGATCAGATCTTAGATACTTTATCTTCTTGTTACGATGATTCTCCACTTCACTTTGAAATTCTTTGAACTTTCCAAATGTTTCAGACTTGTGTTTCATCAAGTAGATATACCCATACCTACTCAAATCATCTGTGAAGGTCAGAAAATAACAATACCCGCCGTGTGCCTCAACACTCATCAGACCGCATACATCGGTATGTATTATTTCCAGTAAGTCATTAGCTTGCTCCATTGTTCCGAAGAATGGAGTTTTAGTCATCTTGACTATGAGGCATGGTTCGCAAGCATCAAGTGATTCTGAAAGTCCATCTGCATGGAGTTTCTTCATGCGCTTTACACCAATATGACCTAAACGGCAGTGTCACAAGTATGTTGCACTATCATTATCAACTTTGCATCTTTTTGGCATCTATTTTATGAATATATGTATCACTATGATCGAGATTCAATAAACCATTCACATTGGGTGTATGACCATATAAGGTTTTATTCATGTAAACAGAACAACAATTATTCTCTGACTTAAATGAATAAACGTATTGCAATAAACATGATCAAATCATATTCATGCTCAACGCAAACACCAAATAACATTTATTTAGGTTCAACACTAATCCTGAAGGTAGAGGGAGTGTGCGATGGTGATTGTATCAACTTTGGAATCACTTCCAACACACATTGTCACCTCGCCCTTAACTATTCTATGTTTATTCTGCAGCTCCTGTTTCGAGCTACTAATCTTAGCAACTGAACCGGTATCAAATACCCAGGGGTCACTACAAACACTAGTAAGATACACATCAATAACATGTATATCAAATATACCTTTGTTCACTTTGCCATCCTTCTTATCTGCCAAGTATTTGGGGCAGTTTCGCTTCCAGTGACCATTCCCTTTGTAGTAGAAGCACTTAGTTTCAGGCTTGGGTCTAGCTTTGGGCTTCTTCCCGGGAGTGGCAACTTACTTGCCATTCTTCTTGAAGTTACCTTTCTTTACCTTGCCCTTTTTATTGAAACTAGTGGTCTTGTTTAACCATCAACACTTGATGCTCTTTCTTGATTTCTACCTTCGCTGCTTTCTGCATCGCGAAGAGCTCGGGAATCATTTTCGTCATCCCTTGCATATTATAGTTCATCATGAAGTTCTAGTAGCTTGGTGGTAGTGACTAGATAACTCTGTCAATCACTATCTTATTTGGAAGATTAACTCCCACTTGATTCAAGCGATTGTAGTACCCAAACATTCTGAGCACATGCTCACTGGCTGAGCTATTCTCCTCCATCTTGTAGCAAAAGTAGAGGTCTCATTCCTCTCGACATGGGCATGAGTCTGAAATACAATTTTCAGCTCTTGGAACATCTCATATGCTCAGTGGCGTCAAAATGTTCTTGAAGTCCCGGTTCTAAGCCATAAAGCATGGTGCACTAAACTATTAAGTAGTCATCATATCAAGCTTGCCAAACGTTCATAACGTCTGCATCCGCTCCTGCAATAGGTCTGTCACCTAGCGGTGCATCAAGGACATAATTCTTCTGTGCAGCAATGAGGATAATCCCCAGATAACGGACCTAGTCCGCATCATTGCTACTATCATCTTTCAACTTAGGTTTCTCTAGGAACATATCAAAAATAAGGCAGCTAAATCACGAGGTATTGATGTACAACATAGATATGCAAAAAACTATTAAGACTAAGTTCATGATAAATTTAAGTTCAATTAATCAAATTACTTAAGAACTCCCACTTAAATAGACATCCCTCAAGTCATCTAAGTGATGCGTGATCCAAATCAACTAATCCATGTCCAATCATCACGTGACATGGGGTAGTCATCAATGGTCAACATCTCTATGTTGATCATATCTACTATATGATTCACGTTCGACCTTTTGGTCTCCAGTGTTCCGAGGCCATGTCTGTACATCCTAGGCTCGTCAAGTTTAACCCAAGTATTCTGCATGTGCAAAACTGTCTTACACCCGTTGTATGTGAACGTAGAGTCTATCACACCCGATCATCACGTGGTGCCTCGAAACAACAAACTGTAGCAACGGTGCATACTCAGGGAGAACACTTTTATCTTGAAATTTAGTGAAGGGATCATCTTATAATGCTACCGCCGTACTAAGAAAAATAAGATGCATAAAAGATAAACATCACATGCAATCAAAATATGTGACATGATATGGCCATCATCTTGTGCTTTCGATCTCCATCTCCAAAGCATCGTCATGATCTCCATCATCACCGGCTCGACACCTTGATCTCCATCGTTGTGTCGTGGTCGTCTCGCCAACTATTGTTTCTACAACTATCGCTAACACATAGTGATAAAGCAAAGCAATTACATGGTGTTTGCATTTCATACAATAAAGGGACTACGATAAGGCTCCTGTCGGTTTTCGATAACTTACAAAACATGATCATCTCATACAATTACGTATATCTCATCATGTCTTGACCATATCACATCACAACATACCCTGCAAAAACAAGTTAGACGTCCTCTACTTTGTTGTTGCAAGTTTTACGTGGCTGCTACGGGTTTCTAGCAAGAACCGTTTTTACCTACGACAAAAACCACAACGGTGAATTATCAAGTTTGCTGTTTTAACATTCTTCAAGGACCGGCCGCACTCAAATTCAATTCAACTAAAGTCGGAGAAATAGACACCCGCTAACCACTGTTATGCAAAACTAGTTCATGTCTGTCAGTGGAACCGGTCTCATGTACGTGGACATGTAAGGTTGGTCCGACCCGCTTCATCCCACAATACCACCGAAGCAAAATAAGATGTTGGTGTTAATAAGAAGTATGACTATCACCGCCCACAACTCTTTATGTTCCACTCGTGCATATCATCTATGCATAGACCTGGCTCATGATGCCACTGTTGGGAATCATTGCATGGAAAACAAAAAATTTCTATGAACATGTAATGATCTATCCATGGAGATGCATAGCAATGAGGGGGAGAGTGTGTATACGTACCCTCGTAAACCGTAAGCAAAAGCGTTTGTTCAATGCAGTTGATGTAGTCGTACACCTTCACGATCCGCCCGATCAAGTACCGAACGCACGTCACCTCCGTGTTCTGCACACGTTCAGCTCGGTGTCGTCCTCGCCATCTTGATCGAGCAAGCGGGACGAGGTAGTAGATGAGTTCCGTCAGCAAAACGGCATGGTGACGGTGGTGGTGTAGCAATCCCGCAGGGCTTCGCCTAAGCACTGTGACGATCTAGAGCTGAGGAGTAAACTAGAGGCAGAGGGGTGCCGACACACAGCATGGAATAAGCTGTGTATTGTGTGGCACCCCTCCCCACATATATATATAGGTGTGGCAGGGGAGAAGGCAGCCCCTAGGGCGCCCCAAGTGGTGCGGCGACAGCCCTAGGGCTTCTCACTCTATTTTCTGTCGTGGTCGGGTTTTGAATCTTACTCAACTTCAGACCTTGCAATGCAGGCAAGAACCCTTTCTTTGACTGATCCATTTTGAACTTATTCAAAACTTTGTCAAGGTATGTGTTTTGTGAAAGTCCTATTAAGCATCTTGATCTATCTCTATAGATCTTGATGCCCAATACATAAGTAGCTTTACCGAGGTCTTTTATTGAAACATTCTTATTCAAGTATCCTTTTATGCTATCCAGAAATTCTATATCATTTCCAATCAACAATATGTCCTCCGGGAGTTGCATAATCTCATAGTCGAAGGATTGTGTATTTGACATGAGGAAAGCAATAGCAATAAAACTGGATGATCATTATGCTAAGCAAACGGATGTGTCTTGTCCATCACATCATTCTCCTAATGATGTGATCCCATTATGAAATGACAACTCATGTCCATGGTTAGGAAACCTTAACCATCGATCAACAAGCTAGTCTAGTAGAGGCTTACTAGGGACACTATGTTTGTTTATGTATTCATACATGTATTAAGGTTTCTGATCAATACAATTCTAGCATGAATAATAAACCTTTATCATGAATAAGGAAATAAAATAACAACTTTATTATTGCCTCTAGGTAATATTTCCTTCAGGAATTACCATAATTATAGGAATTACTAGGAAACGGCCTAGGATTAAAATTACCTCTATACGCGTTATTACCAAAACTGTTCCTACCAACAAAATTCACATCCATAGATTCATTATTATTCTCCATCAAAGTAGACAAAGGAATATCATTAGGATCAATACAAGCACTCTTCCTATCAAATAATTTCATAAGCTCATCCATCTTTCCACTCAAAACATTAATCTCTTCAATTGCATGCACTTTTTTACTAGTGGAAGATCTTTCGGTATGCCATTGAGATAATTAACCATAATATTATCTGGGAGTTTAGTAGCTTCTCCTAAAGTAATTTCCATAAAAGTACCTCCCGCGGCCGAATCTAATAGATTTGTAGAAGCAAAATTCAATCTAGCATAAAAAATTGTATGATCATCCATAAATTTAAACCATGAGTAGGGCAATTTCGTATCATCAATTTTATCCTCTTCCAAGATTGTGCAACATGTTCATGATCAAGTGACACGTCTCCGTCGTATCTATAATTTTTTACTGTTCCATGCCAATATTTTTCAACTTTTATATACCTTTGGCAACTTTTTATACTATTTTTTGGGACTAACATATTGATCCGATTGCCAGTGCAGTTCACATGCATTGCATGTTTTTTGTTTCGCAGAAACCCAATATCAAACGGAGTCCAAACGGGATAAAACGAACGGAGATTTTTTGGAATATTTATGATTTTTCGAAGTAAAATCAACGCCAACAGTGTCGTGGTGGCCACGAGACAGGAGCGCCCTCCCTCGGGCGCGCCTGGGCTCTCGTGGGCCACCCGTAAGGCGGTTGACGCTCTTCTTTTGGTGCAAGAAAGCTAATTTTAGGAGAAAGATCTGGGCAAAAGATTCACCCCAATCGGAGTTACGGATCTCTGGATATTTAAGAAACGGTGAAGGGGTAGAATCTGATAATACAGAAACAAAGAGATAGATCCAATCTCGGAGGGGCTCTCGCCCCTCCCACGCCATGGGAGCCAAGGACCAGAGGGGAAACCCTTCTCCCATCTAGGGAGGAGGTCAAGGAAGAAGAAGAAGGGGGTCTCTCTCCCCCTTGCTTCCGGTGGCGCCGGAATGTGCCGGGGGCCATCATCATCACCGCGATCTTCACCAACACCTCCGCCATCTTCACCAAAATCTCCATCACCTTCCCCCATCTATATTCAGTGGTCCACTCTCCTGCAACCCATTGTACCCTCTACTTGAACATGGTGCTTTATGCTTCATATTATTATCCAATGATGTGTTGTCATCCTATGATGTCTGAGTAGATTTTCGTTGTCCTATCGGTGATTGATGAATTGCTATGATTGGTTTGAGTTGCATGTTTTATTATTGGTGCTGTCCTATTGTGCACTCCGTGTCGCGCAAGCGTGAGGGATTCCTGCTGTAGGTTTTGCAATATGTTTATGATTCGCTTATAGTGGGTTGCGTGAGTGACAGAAGCACAGACCCGAGTAAGTAGGTTGTTTGCGTATGGGATAAAGGGGACTTGATACTTTAATGCTATGGTTAGGTTTTACCTTAATGAATCTTTAGTATTTGCGGATGCTTGCTAAGGTTCCAATCATAAGTGCATATGATCCAAGTAGAGAAAGTATGTTAGCTTATGCCTCTCCCTCAAATAGGATTGCAATAGTGATTACCGGTCTAGTAACATAGTCAATTGCTTAGGGACAATTTCACAACTCCTACCACCACTTTTCCACACTCGCTATATTTACTTTATTGCATCTTTATCTAAACAGCCCCTACTTTTTATTTGCGTGTTCTTCATTATCTTGAAAACCTATCCTATCACACCTACAAAGTACTTCTAGTTTCATACTTGTTCTAGGTAAAGCAAACGTCAAGCGTGCGTAGAGTTGTATCGGTGGTCGCTAGAACTTGAGGGAATATTTATTCTACCTTTAGCTCCTCGTTGGGTTCGACACTCTTACTTATCGAAAACTGTTGTGATCCCCTACACTTGTGGGTTATCAAGAACTTTTTCTGGCGCCGTTGCCGGGGAGTCATAGCGTGGGGTGAATATTCTCATGTGTGCTTGTTTGCTTTATCACTAAGTAATTTTTATTTGTTGTTCTTAGTTGTTCTCTATCTTTAGTTATGGATATGGAACACAAAATACCAAAAAAATTAGCTATACTTGCTACTCATGAGGATGGGGTAACTCCTAAAACCCTCGATTCTCATTATGCAAAAGATATTATATACTCCCTCCTTCCCAAAATATAAGGCGCGATTGACTTTTTACGGTCTTTGATGCACGACTTTGACCACTAATATATTTCAATGTATATGGATTGAACATGTATAAATGGCATCATTGTATTTGTCTTGCAGAACAATTTTATTTCATATGTATGTATACTAATTTTATAGACATAGAATACATGAAAATCATAGTCAAAGTTCCGTAACGAAGACCAGAAAAGTCAAACCGCGCCTTACATTTTGGGAAGGAGGGAGTACTACTTTGATAATCCTGAGAAAACCCATTCAACTTTATAATGCGAGACACGTTGGATCAACGTGACTACTTAGGGATTATCGCTCGGCACAAAAAGGGAAACTATTATGGGATCAATTTATTATGTTGCGTTGGTATGCCTGGAATCTATGCTTGAGATATGATATTACTTGTTTCTCTAGGATGGAGGCTCCACACCTTCCCTTTTCATGCAAATTTATTGATAATGAAACCTTAGCTTCTTATGCTAATGGTATATATGATTACTATGATGTCAAATAGAAGAATTTGGTGCTTTTAAGGCTGCCTATGATATTGAAGCTTTGTTTGAAAAGTATGAAGCCCTTGATGATGATGGTTATAGGCCAGAAAATCTTGCTATTCTTGGATTTTGCTATGAAAATTATGAATACAATTACTATATTAATGCTTTTATGAAGAAAGTCGACGCTGTCCAAGAAGAGACTAATATTTTGCAGGAAGCTATGGAAGAAGAAATCGATGAAATAGTGAGCTCATTGGATAAAAAAGATGATGAGGAGAGCGAAGAACAAAAGGAGGAAGGGCGGATTAACCACCCGTGCCCACCTTCTAATGAGAGTAACCCTCCAACTCATACATTATTTAATTCCCCTTCGTGCTTACCGAAGGATGATTGCTATGATCCCTTGAATTTGTTTGAAATATTCCTTTTTGATGATGCTTGCTATGCTTGTGGCCAAGATGCCAATATGAATTATGCTTATGGAGATGAACTTGTTATAGTTCCTTATGTTAAACATGAAATTGTTGCTATTGTACCCACGCATGATAATCCTATTATCTTTTTGAATTCTCCAAACTACACTATATCAGAGAAGTTTGTGCTTACTAAGGATTATATTGATGGGTTGCGTTTTACTACTTTACATGATGATTTTGATGAATATAATATGCATGTGCTTGCTGCTCCTACTTGCAATTACTATGAGAGAGGAACTCTATCTCCGCCTCTTTATGTTTCCAATATGATAGAATTGCAAGAAACTGTTTATACTATGCATTGGCCTTTACTATGTGTGCATGAATTGTTCTTTTATGACATGCCGATGTATAGGAAGAGAGTTAGACTTCGTTGTTGCATGATATATGTTACTTTGTGCTCACTACTAAATTACAAATCATTGTTAATTAAAATTGGCTTTGATATACCTTGGGATCTAAGTGGATTCATTACTTGAGCACTATATGCCTAGCTTAATGGCTTTAAAGAAAGCGCTACCAGGGAGACAACCCGGAAGTTTTAGAGAGTCTTTTATTTCTGTTGAGTGCTTTCATATAGTTTAAAAACAAAAAAATAAAGAGGGGAACCTAAAACTTTTCCAAAAGGAAAGTGAAAGTGAGAAAGACAAGCATTGTTGAAGTGAGAGCTAGCCTTGAACTTTGTTCATGCTCACGGAAATTTTGTGAATCTTGATTACAGAAACTTTTCATCAAAAATAATTATCCCCTTATACAATTCCATTGTATTATAAAAATAATGGGCCAAGGTTTGCCTTTAGGATGTTTACAATGCTTGTTGGTTTGTACAGTGCAGGACAGAAACTTTGGCTGTAGTGCGCGATTTTACATTTTTAACTAGATCAATTGGTTCTGATTCCTTTTGCACTGTCTTGCTATACATCTTGTTTATTTTTCCTAATTTTGGTAGAATTTTTGGGGTACCAGAAGTATGGTGGATGTCCAGATTGCTACAGACTGTTCTGTTTTTGACAGATTCCGTTTTTGATGCATAGTTTGCTTGTTTTGATGAATCTATCAATTTGTATCAGTGGATTAAGCCATGTAAAAGTTATATTACAGTAGACACAATGCAAAAAAAATTATGAATTGGTTTGCAACAGTACTTAGAGTGGTGATTTGCTTTATTATACTAACGGATCTTACCGAGTTTTCTGTTGAAGTTTTGTTTGGATGTAGTGTCTAATCAAGGATGTCTCAATATGAGAAAAAGGAAGAGAGGAAAGAGCTCAAGCTTGGGGATGCCCAAGGCACCCCAAGTAAATATTCAAGGAGACTCAAGCGTCTAAGCTTGGGAATTCCCCGGAAGGCATCCCCTCTTTCTTCAACAAGTATCAGTATGTTTTTGAATTCGTTTCGTTCATGCATTATGTGCAAGTCTTGGAGCGTCTTTTGCATTTAGTTTTCATTTTTCTTTTATGCACCATGCTGGTATGATATAGTCCTTGGTTGATTTATAGAATGCTCATTGCACTTCACTTAAATCCTTTGAGTATGGCTTTATAGAATGCTTCATGAGCTTCACTTATATCATTTGAAGTTTGGATTGCCTGTTTCTCTTTATATAGACAACCACCATTTGTAGAATGCTCTTTTGCTTCACTTATATTTATTAGAGCATGGGCATATCTTTTGTAGAAAGAATTAAACTCTCTTGCTTCACTTATATCTATTTAGAGAGATGACAGGAATTGGTCATTCACATGGTTAGTCATAAAATCCTACATAAACTTGTAGATCGCTGAATATGATATGTTTTATTCCTTGCAATAGTTTTGCGATATAAAGGTAGTGATATTAGAGTCATGCTAGTGGGTGGTTGTGGCTTGTAGAGACACTTGGGTTGAGATTTGTGATTCCCGTAGCATGCACGTATGGTGAACCGCTTTGTGATGAAGTTGAACCACAATTTTAGTTATTGATTATCTTCCTTATGAGTGGCGGTCGGGGACGAGCGATGGTCTTTTCCTACCAATCTATCCCCCTAGAAGCATGCGCGTAGTACTTTGTTTTCAATGGCTGGTAGATTTTTGCAATAAGTATATGAGTTCTTTATGACTAATGTTGAGTCCATGGATTATACGCACTCTCACCCTTCCATCATTGCTAGCCTCTCTTGTGCCGCGCAACTTTCACCGGTACCTTACACCCACCATATATCTTCCTCAAAACAGCCACCATACCTACCTATCATGGCATTTCCATAGCCATTCCGAGATATATTGCCATGCAACTTTCATCATCATCATATACATGACTTGAGCATTCATTGTCATATTGCTTTGCATGATCGTAAGATAGCTAGCATGATGTTTTCATGGCTTGTCCGTTTTTTGATGTCATTGCTATGCTAGATCATTGCACATCCCGGTACACCGCCGGAAGCATTCATATAGAGTCATATGTTTGTTCTAGATATTGAGTTGTAAGTAAATAAAAGTGTGATGATCATCATTATTAGAGCATTGCCCCAGTGAGGAAAAGATGATGGAGACTATGATTCCCCCACAAGTCGGGATGAGACTCCGGACTTTATGAAAAAATAAAAGAGGCCAAAGAAGCCCAGTAAAAAAAGTGGCCAAAGAAGCCCACCAAAAAGAAAGAAAAAGGAAAAGAAAAAAAAGAAAATGAAAAAATGAGAGAAAAAGAGAGAAGGGGCAATGTTACTATCCTTTTACCACACTTGTGCTTCAGAGTAGCACCATGTTATTCATAGAGAGAGCCTCCTATGCTTTCACTTTCATATACTAGTGGGAATTTTCATTATAGAACTTGGCTTGTATATTTCGATGATGGGCTTCCTCAAATGCCCGAGGTCTTCATGAGCAAGCAAGTTGGATGCACACCCACTTAGTTTCAGTTTGAGCTTTCATACACTTATAGCTCTAGTGCATCCATTGCATGGCAATCCCTACTCACTCACATTGATATCTATTGATGGGCATATCCATAGCCCGTTGATACGCCTAGTTGATGTGAGACTTTCTCCCTTTTTGTCTTCTCCACATAACCTCCACCATCATATTCTATTCCACCTATAGTGCTATATCCATGGCTCACGCTCATGTATTGCATGAAAGTTGAAAAAGTTTGAGATTATTAAAGTATGAAACAATTGCTTGGCTTGTCATCGGGGTTGTGCATGATTAAATACTTTGTGTGATGAAGATAGAGCAACAGCCAGACTATATGATTTTGTAGGGATAACTTTCTTTGGCCATGTTGTTTTGAAAAGACATGGTTGCTTTATTGGTACGCTCGAAGTATTATTGTTTCTATGTCAAATGATAGACTATTGCTTTGAATCACTCGTGTCTTAATATTCATGCCATGATTAGACATATGATCAAGATTATGCTAGGTAGCATTCCACATCAAAAATTATCTTTTTTATCATTTACCTACTCGAGGACGAGCAGGAATTAAGCTTGGGGATGCTGATACGTCTCCGTCGTATCTATAATTTTTGATTGTTCCATGCCAATATTATTCAACTTTTATATACTTTTGGCAACTTTTTATACTATTTTTTGGGACTAACATATTGATCCAGTGCCTAGTGCCGTTCACCTCATTGCATGTTTTTTGTTTCGTAGAAACCCAATATCAAACTGAGTCCAAACGGGATAAAAACGGACGGAGATTTTTTCTGGAATATTTATGATTTTCTGGAAGTAAAATCAACGCGAAATGGTGTCCAGGGTGGCCACGAGACATGGGGCGCGCCCTCCCCCCTAGGCGCGGCCTGGGCTCTCGTGGGCCACCCGTAAGGCGGTTGACGCTCTTATTTTGGCGCAAGAAAGCTAATTTTAGGAGAAAGATCTAGGCAAAAGATTCACCCCAATCGGAGTTACGGATCTCTGGATATTTAAGAAACGGTGAAGGGGTAGAATCTGAGAATACAAAAACAGAGAGATAGATCCAATCTCGGAGGGGCTCTCGCCCCTCCCACGCCATGGGAGCCAAGGACTAGAGGGGAAACCCCTTCTCCCATCTAGGGAGGAGGTCAAGGAAGAAGAAGAAGGGGGGGCTCTCTCCCCCTTGCTTCCGGTGGCGCCGGAACGCCGCCGGGGGCCATCATCATCACCGCGATCTTCACCAACACCTCCGCCATCTTCACCAACATCTCCATCACCTTCCCCCATCTATATTCAGTGATCCACTCTCCTGCAACCCATTGTACCATCTACTTGAACATGGTGCTTTATGCTTCATATTATTATCCAATGATGTGTTGTCATCCTATGATGTCTGAGTAGATTTTCGTTGTCCTATCGGTGATTGATGAATTGCTATGATTGGTTTGAGTTGCATGTTTTATTATTGGTGCTGTCCTATTGTGCCCTCCGTGTCGCGCAAGCGTGAGGGATTCCCGCTGTAGGGTTTGCAATATGTTTATGATTCGCTTATAGTGGGTTGCGTGAGTGACAGAAGCACAGACCCGAGTAAGTAGGTTGTTTGTGTATGGGATAAAGGGGACTTGATACTTTAATGCTATGGTTGGGTTTTACCTTAATGAATCTTTAGTATTTGCAGATGCTTGCTAAGGTTCCAATCATAAGTGCATATGATCCAAGTAGAGAAAGTATGTTAGCTTATGCCTCTCCCTCAAATAGGATTGCAATAGTGATTAACGGTCTAGTAACATAGTCAATTGCTTAGGGACAATTTCACAACTCCTACCACCACTTTTCCACACTCGCTATATTTACTTTATTGCATCTTTATCTAAACAACCCCTACTTTTTATTTACGTGTTCTTTATTATCTTGCAAACCTATCCTATCACACCTACAAAGTACTTCTAGTTTCATACTTGTTCTAGGTAAAGAAAACGTCAAGCACGCGTAGAGTTGTATCGGTGGTCGATAGAACTTGAGGGAATATTTATTCTACCTTTAGCTCCTCGTTTACTTATCGAAAACTGTTGCGATCCCCTACACTTGTGGGTTATCATCAAGTTGCTTAAAATTCATAATATCGTTCCTAAGGTAGATGATCTTAGCGGGAGGGAAATACTTGGAAATAAAAGCATCTTTACACTTATTCCATGAATCAATATTGTTTTTAGGCAAAGATGAAAACCAAGTTTTAGCATGATCTCGTAGTGAGAACGGAAATAACTTCAACTTAACAATATCATTATCCACATCTTTATTCTTTTTCATATCACACAACTCAACGATATTCCCCTTCTCTGGTGGACCCAGCAAGTCTCGTACACAAACATCTGGGACCAACCACGTATCCATTTGTTTTTCTTTATTTTGTTCCATCTTTCGTCCTCTTCCTATACAACGATTGGAGGCGCTACCGCGCACGCCTCGGTGACCCATCATAGCCTATGGCATTGGCCAGGCCATCCTCTACTCCCACACATTATCTGGCGGCGGCAGCTCCACCGACCCACCATGCACCTGAACAAGTCAACCCTCGTACTCCCCTCCACCCGCGTCTTCCCCCCGCTCCGGTTCGTCTGGTCTAAGGTCTCGACATCGTCCTCCGCCTTGGTGCTCTCGCCACGGTGCTGCCATCTGTCGTTCCCAACATGGTCAGCAAAACAAGAGGAATCGAGAGATGACTATTCGTCGAGAGGCTAACAGTCTCAGGCCCACTAGGTCCATGGCCTAGGTTTTGTTGTTTAACATGCACAACCCATGACATGTTTCAACTTTTTTTGGATCCAGCAGGTATCAAGCGGCCTCTGGGCCTCCCAGCCTAGCCTGTCTATAACATCAGTAGCCCAAGTTATGTTTGTTTTTTCAAGATGACGCACAACTCAGTTCTATTTTTCTATAAGAATGCAAAACTGAACCAATGTTTTCCCTTCTATAATAGTATATATATTTATATTTATATCTTATTTTATTACATATATATAATAGAAACAACATAAGGTTCCGTTGAACATGTCGTTCGTCCAACCATTTTATAGACCTTCCCACTTCCTTTATTTTCTGTTTTCATTAATCCTATATCTGAATTTTCTCCCACTTTCTTTTCAATGTAATCTGAGTTTTATCCCGGTACTTTTCCATAGAACAAACTCGACTGTCCCACGTCAAGCCTACCCCACGTCCTATTAACTCATCAAATTAAAATGATATTTTATTTCGTAAATCAAAAGTTCTTACAAAATAATAATAATAATTGTTTATATATAACTTGGCAAGTTAACTCCTGGTGATTGTGTACATAAGCTTGCAAAGATTTTACTGACCAATGCAGTAATAGACGTGCAATCATGTGTTTATGTTTTTATAACATTTCTCCGTCCAACCCAACATGATATTTTCACCCAGCCCAGCAAGTCCGTGGATTTCGAGAAAAATCAAATGGGCTTTAAATTCTACCATAATATATAAACGGGTTGCATACACGCTACATCATTGTTTCACCCCGCCCACCAAATGGACTAAAAAACCAAATGGACTGGCTGACATGTGGGCCAGTAGGTCGAAGACTAAGCACTTTTGCAAAAAATAAAAAATACAAAGGTCGAAACCTAAGCAACGTGTTGGGTTTACATCCAACGGCTGCCATTCTTCTTCAATCTCTCGTCTTCTTCCCCCAACGCTGCCGGGACCGCCTGCTCCAGCCTCCGGTGTCCAGCGGCGCTGTTTTGCGCGCCTTGTAGTGAAACGCTACCCCACTGACGGCCAGGCCATCCCTCCACTCCTCTACACCTCGTGTTATTCTTTCCGAGTGTAGGCCCGCCCCGCACCCGAACCAGTCAAGTTTCCCGCTCCTCTCTGTCTGCGACTCCACTGCCGCGTCTTCCCCATCTCCGGGGCGTTCTAGTTTGGGGCCTTGTCATCGCCCATCAGCTTGGTGCGCTCTGCACGGTGTGGTTAATGTGGTCAACAAACGAGAGTCATCAGAAGATGACTGTACATGGAGAGGCTGACAGTGGCGACGCACCACGCCTATGGACGCATGCATCCAACTGCGTCCTTTTTACCCTAAAAATAATGTTTTCTCGCCCTGACAGCTGGGACCCACCAGCTACATCTTCGCGCGCAAGGAAGTGCGTCCTTATTACGGGCAAGAAAAATAATTCTTCCCCCTGACAGCTGGGACCCACCAGCTATATCTTTGCACGCAAGGAAGTGCGTCCTTATCCTCCCTGACAGCTGGGACCCACCCAGTCGAAGCGTACGTAGCGTTGTCTGTGTACATACCGGTCGATCGGTCTGTTTGCCACGATGAACCGTGGCCGAGTAAGGAGCGGTAGCAGTTCAGGCAGTCCAGTCAAAACTGTGTACACGTACATACAGCCAGATGCCAAAAAATACGGCAACGTACGTACATCCAGGTGGGGTCTCGAACGCATACTCGCGCATACATACGGCTAGGGCTCGTGAGGCAACGGACGACAGCAATGGCGTCCTGTTCATCGGAAGCCAACCGGCTAGGTCGAAACGGAGAAAGTGCGTCGTGTTCATGGGGAGGCAACAGAATGTTTTGTGTTCATTGTTCAACGGGGGGTTAACAGAATATGTCGTGTTCATCGGGAGCCATCGGCTTGGACGGAACGATCGAGCGAGTGCGGCATACCGCAAAAGCGTAGGAAGCGGGCCTTCGCTCGACCCGCGACTGATCAAACGGGTCCTGTTCATCGGGAAGGGTCTGGCATATCGCAAAATAAAGGAAACAAACTTGTGTTGGAGCGCCCACGGTTGAAATGGGGTCCTGTTGATCGGGAGGGGTGTGGCGTACCACAGAACGGAGAAAACAAACTTGTGTTGGAGCGCCTACGGTCGAAACAGGGTCCTGTTCATCCACCGTCTACTGCCTCGCTCCAGCCTCCACCTGCTACTGTTCATCCACCATCGACTTCCTCCAGCCTGCACCTGCTACTGTTCATCCACCGTCGACTTCCTCCAGCCTCCACCAGCTACTGTTCATCCACGGGGTCCTATTCATCCAGCCTCCATCGGCTACTGTTCAACCATCCCTCCACGGGGTCCTATTCATCAACCCTCCACCGGCTACTGTTCATGGAGCCTCCACGGGGTCCTGTTCATCCACCCTCCACCGGCCTCCTCGATCGGGGTCATGTTCATCTAGCGGCAACGGCGTACAACTACCACGGGGTCCTGTTCATCCAACCCCCACTGGGAATTGTTCATCCAACCCCAACCACGTACGTCTCGACTCGTTCAACCAACCCCTACGTTCACTGTTCATCAAGAGGCGGCAGGTTCGATCAGTTTTAGTTAGCAGCAGTAGCAAAGGAATCCCTTGATCAAGTTTAGTTAATAGCAAGGGATTGATCAGGGTTCAATAACGTAGCTAGTGCAATCACTCGGGTTCAGTTAGAGCCCAACGCCTCGCTCAGGTTCAGTTAGAGTGCAATGCCTTGCACACACACGCATACGTGTATGAGAGACGCACAAACCTCTCTGTGCATCACTCGGCCCCAACCACCCACAGTAACCGGGAACTCCCTGATATTTTCCTCACCCTTGCTTCTACCATGATTTTTTCGTTCATGGATGGCCCAAAGAATGTCATGCAGCTGCGTCTCCGGCCCGCTCAGGATGAAAAGCCTTTTTCTATCATGATTTTTTGTCACAGAAGTAGGAGACCACCACATCTATGATGATACCGTATTTTGTCACAATTATCATCATAGAAGTGTCATAACCATGACAGAAAAAAATCCGTTCGGCCCAAAATGTCAGGCATGTGTCTTTTTTTGTAGTGTAAGTAGTAACACCCACATAAAAATTGCAAAGAAGAACGGTAGTATATTGCTTACGAGTTGATCTATTTCGAGCATCGCAAATCCTATGCCAAGCATCTTTTAAAACTTCTCCTCCCCTTTGTTTAAAATTGAGCACTTCATTTTTAGGGGTACACGCAATGAGCGAAGAACTAGCCATGACAGCAAAGCAAACAAGCAAACGAACAAACGGATAAAAAGGCAAACGAAAAAATATTTTTGTGTTTTTAATCTGTTTTAGAAGTGGGGGAGATGAAAGCAAGAGGCAAATGGCAAATAATTTAAATACAAGTAGATGTAGTTTGTGTGCACATACTTGATAGGTTTTGGTGATTGCTATTTCTTGAGCTTGCGTTGGTTTTTCCCTTGAAGAGGAAAGGGTGATGCAGCGAAGTAGAGATAAGTATTTCCCTCAGTTAAGAACCAAGGTATCAATCCAGTAGGAGAAGAACGCGCAAATCACCAATACCTGCACAAACAATCAAACACTTGCACTCAACGTGATAAAGGGGTTGTCAACCCCTTAACGGTCACTTGCAAAGGTGAGATCTAATAGAGATAGATAAATAAAAGATAAAATATTTTGGGTTTTTTGGTTTATAGATCTGAAAATAAAAGATTACAAAATAGTAGATCGGAAACTAATATGATGGAAAATAGACCCCGGGGCCATAGGTTTTACTAGAGGCTTCTCTCATGAAGGAAAATAATACGGTGGGTGAACAAATTACTGTCGAGCAATTGATAGAAAAGCGCAAAGTTATGACGATATCCAAGGCAATGATTATGCAATATAGGCATCACGTCCGTGTAAAGTAGACCGACTCCTGCATGCATCTACTACTATTACTCCACACATCGACCGCTGTCCAGCATGCATCTAGAGTATTAAGTTCATAAAGAATGGAGAAACACCTTAAGTAAGATGACATGATGTAGAGGAATTAACTCAAGCAATATGATGAAAACCCCATTTTTTATCCTCGATGCAACAATGCAATATGTGTCTCGCTACCCCTAATTTGTCACTGGGTGAAATTGCGCAAGATTGAACCCATAGCTAAGCACCTCTCCCATTGCAAGAAAAACCAATCTAGCTGGCCAAACCAAACCGATAATTCGAAGAGAAATACAAAGATACCAAATCATGCATATAAGAATTCAGAGAAGATTCAAATAATATTCATAGATAAGCTGATCATAAATCCACAATTCATCGGATCTTGACAAACACACCGCAAAACAAGATTACATTGGATAGATCTCCAAGAACATCGAGGAGAACATGGTATTGAGAATCAAAGAGAGAGAAGAAGCCATCTAGCTAGCTACTAGCTATGGACTCGTGGTCTGTGGTAAACTACTCACACTTCATCGGAAGGGCAACAGAGTTGATGTAGATGCCCTCCGTGATCGAATCCCCCTCCGGAATGATGCCGGAAAAGGCCCCAAGATGGGATGTCACGGGAACAGAAGGTTGCGGTTGCGGAAAAGTGTTTTCATGGATGCTTTTGGTGGTTACGAAATATATGTGAATATATAGGGCCGAGGGCTAGGTCAGAGGAGTTCTGAGGAGGTGGCAAGGTAAGGGGGCGCGCCCTCCACCCTTGCCACCGCCTCATGACTCTTCTGACTTGGACTCTAAGTCCCCCGGGTGTCTTCTGGTCCAAGAAAAATCATCGTGAAGTTTTATTCCGTTTGGACTCTGTTTGGTATTCCTTTTCTGCAAAGCTCAAAAACAAGGAAAAAACAGAAACTAGCACTGGGCTCTAGGTTAATAAGTTAGTCCCAAAAATAATATAAAATAGCATATTAATGCATATAAAAAATCCAAAATAGATAATGTAATAGCATCGAACAATCAAAAATTATAGATATGTTGGAGATGTATCAGTGATGTCTCCGCGGCAACAGCGCCAGAAATTCTCTTGCTACTTGTGAGCTGTGTTGGGATTTCCCTGAAGAGGAGAGGATGATGTAGTACAATAGAGATAAGTATTTCCCTCACTTAAGAACCAAGGTTATCAATTCAGCAGGAGAACCACGCGAAACCTCGTTAGCAGCACCTACACACACAAAAGCAAATACTTGCACCCAACGCAACAAGGAGTTGTCAATCCCTTGGAGGTTAATTGCAAGGATCAAATCTCGTAGTGATAGATAAATAGATAGATAAAAGCACAAAATAAAAAATGGTAAATAAATTGCAGCAAGGTATGTTTGGATTTTATATATGATAAAAGATATACCCGGGGGCCATAGTTTTCACTAGAGGCTTCTCTCTTGAACAAAAAGCATATGGTGGGTAAACAAATTACTATTGGGCAATTGATAGAAAAGCGCATAGTTATGACGATATTCAAGGCAATTATCATGTATATAGGCATCACGTCCAACAAGTAGACCGACTCCTGCTTGCATCTACTACTATTACTCCACACATCGACCACAAACCAACATGCATCTAGAGTTTTAAGTTCATAAAGAACAGAGTACCGCCTTAAGCAAGATGACGTGATGTAGACAAAGTAAACTTAAGCAATATGAATAAACCCCGTTGTTTTCCCCTTAATGGAAACAATACAAATACGTGTCTTGTCGCCTTCCATCATTAGGATATTGATCACAGGAAGATTGAACCCATTACAAAGCACCTCTCCCATTGCAAGATAAATCAATCTAGTTGGCCAAACCAAACAGAGATCGGAGAGAAATACAAAGCTATAATAATCATGCATATAAGAATTCAGAAAAGACTCAAATATTTATCATGAATAATCTGATCATAAACTCACAATTCATATGATCTCAACAAACACACCGCAAAAGAAGATTACATCGGATAGGACTCCAAGAACATCGAGGAGAACATTGTACTGAAGATCAAAGAGAGAGGACAAGCCATCTAGCTACTAGCTATGGACCCGTAGGTCTGTGGTAAACTACTCACACATCATTGGAAGGGCATCAAGGTTGATGTAGAGGCCCTCTATGATTGATTCCCCCTCTGGCAGAGTGCCGGAAAAGGCCTCCAGATGGGCTTGCAGTAACAAAGACTTGCGGTGGCGGAAAAAGTATTTTGGGCGGCTCTCTATTGATTTTCCGATTTTAGAGAATTTATAGAGGTGGAATTAGGTCTGCCGAAGAAACGAGGGGCCCACAAGGTAGTTGGGCACGCCCAAGTGCCTCGTCACCTACTCCTTTGCCTTCTGGCCTCCTCCCGAAGTGTCTAGGGTCTCTTATGTCTAGAAAAAAATCTTCAAAAAGTTTCATAGCGTTTGGACTTCATTTGGTACTGATTTCCTGGAAAACCCAAAACAGGCATAAAACAACAACTGACACTTAGCACTGGTTGAAGTCCCAGAAAATGATATAGAATTGCATATAAAACATCCAAGATTGATACTATAATAGTATGGAACAATATAAAATTATAGATACGTTGGAGATGTGTCATTTGGCCCCTCCAGGCATTCATGTGAAGCTCCGCCAGTCATGTAATGACCAAACTCATCACCTCGGGTTTGATCACATTCGCCGTGAATAGGTGGATAACATGACCATCATCGACAGTGGTGGCAAGCAAGAGAAGTGGAATCATAGACTAGGACGAGAAAGGATTAGTTTATCCCATTGCAACGCACGTGCCCTTTTGCTAGTATTTGATTAAATATCAATGGACCTTAAAAAGCCAAGTGGTGGAACGCTACTTGGGCCACTTGGGCCCAAGTGGAGGTGGTGCCCTCCTTCCCACTCGAGGAAGGGTAGGGAGGCTGAATTGGAGGGGGACTTCCCCTCCTCTTGGTCGGCCAAGGAGGGGAGTCCTTTCACTCCTAGTGGCGCCCCTCCCTCTCCCTTCCAACCTATCTTCTAGTCCTAGTCGGGGAGTTGGTAGGTGGTATCATTGCTTCAAACCCCCTATACCCCCTTCCACTGGATTTTTCTTCATATTTTTAAATGACAAAATCCCATTAAAGGGCGAGATTTTGTTTCATACTTGCTTTGCCAGGTGTTGATTCAACTCAATCACGTAAATACTAGATAATTAAAAATTCAGAAATCACACCATATATGTGAGATCACCTTCCTAAAAGACAGATGAAAGAGCATGGTGCCCCGATGTGTGGTTTTGGTAATTAATGAAATTTCCTATGGACTAATGGTTGCCTTGAGTTATATTCGTAGGTTTTGTCCATAGGAATTTCTTGAAGTCCATTTGTTGGTTTCAAGGAGATTATGTGATGACCAAGGTTCTATTCAAGGAATTATCCAAAGATTGGTCACAGAGAAGACATGATACAAGGTTGATCATGACTAAGTCAAAGAATGGATCAATTTGATCAACAACAAAGCATAGAAGATGTACCAAGTAGGATCAAGTGATCCCATGGTATGGTAAGCATTGTCCATTACGCTTTTTGTACTAACCCATGGTCTATACAACCAATAGAGGATGACATCTAGTGGTGATCGTCATCAAGATTGTGGTATTCAAGTTAACGTGGAGCATCACAAAGAGATCATGCTTGAAGCTTGCCATCCATTGTGGTAATAATGGACTTGTGAGGATGTGCTGAAGAGTGGCTCACCCATAGTGGAGTATGGGAGAGCAATCTACTAGTCTTCATCGAGGCAACGCAAGCAAGAAAGGTGCTCCAACTTGAGGAAGTCAAGGTCATCATCATCTAGCTCAAGTGGACCGTGCAAGGCAAAGGTTTGCTCTTGATAGGTTTTCTATTTTACCGATCTCATGGTGGTAGTTGGGAGACCGGGTTATAGGATCGATTGCCGTTACTATCAAGGGGTGGGAGGCTCTCAAGTGCGTAGCTTGATCGTATCGTTCGTAGAGAGTTCAAACCATTGCACCCTTGCATCATCTTTCTTAGTTCTTGTTTGGTGTTTCTCTTGGTGATTTTCAGAGCTTATGGTCATCTTCATGACAAGCTCAAGTTCATCGAAAGCAGAGTTCTCATATGCATCTTCTATGATGTTTTCGATGATGGAGTTTTTGCCGGTTCTTCATCGATAGAGGTTTCACATCTCCATATCATAGGCATACTCCCCCTGCCACTTCTTACTATAACGCAATCAAGAAAGGTGTTTCTGTAGGATATTATTTGTCGTCATCTATCCAACAAGCTTGAGTTTGCTCTATTCAGAGCTCATTTACAGAAGTTATGGTAGTTCTGGGTTTATTGTATCCATCTGTTTACTTGGGCTTGTTTGTTGCACTCCCACGGTAGTAACGCTCTGGGAAGCGGTAGTACCGCTTATAAGCGGTACTTCTGTTGTCTAGTACCGCGGCTACTACCGCTGCTTCTGGGGACTCGACTTTTCATGTCGAGTTGCGTGGTAGTAGAACGTTAGTGCAAGCGGTAGTACCGCCCGCCCACTACCGCTCCACTTCTGCTTATCCAGTTGCTTCTGGATCTATCATGCTCTCAACGGCAGTAGGGTGGCAGTGGGTGCGTGATACTACAGTTTATAAGCGATAGTACCGCTCACACTGGGCTGTAGTACCGTTGTTACGGGACTGTCGCACTCCACTGGCATGCCCTATCTCCAAAGGCCCCTGAGCTGCAACCCCAGCGGTAGTACCGCTCCGGGGGCACTACCACTTCGTGGCTCCTCGCCATTGCACTGCTTTGTGGGTACTACTATCCGAGCGGTAGTACCGCTCTCCGGAGCGGTAGTACCGCTTATGTGCGGGCTGTGGGCATATCAGTTGGATTTGGGAGGGCCTATTTAAGGGGGTCTTCTTCCCCAGTGGTTCTAATCCCCTTGAGCTCGTGGTTTGCCCCCATTTTTTACCTTCTTCGAGCTTGCTATCTCTCAATCCCTCCAATGATTTTTGCTAGTTCTTGAGGAAAAAGAGAGAGGAGATCTAGATTCATATTTCCACCAATCACTTTCTCCTCTTTGCGAGGGCCCCATGGATCTAGATATTGGAGTTCTTTGTGTTCTCTTCTTCGTTCTTCCTCTCATTTTCCTTCATAGCATTAGTTGTTGTGATGGGGTTTGGGAGAGAAGGACTTGGACACTCTATGTGCCCTTGCCATTGCATTTGGTGCATTTGGAGCACTTTAGTTATGCACTTTATTTTGTGATCGCCATAGTGTTTCATGTTATATATCTTGTTATCACTTAGTTGTTTATCTTGCTTACCATAAGTTATCGGTGCACATAGATGAGTATAGTCGTTTTAGGTTTTGTGCTTGACAAATTAAATGCTAGTTTTATTTCATATTTGTTCAAGTCTAAACGGTAATTATTTTAAAGCGCCTATTCACCCCCTCTAGGCGACATCCACGATCTTTCAACAGACATAAGATTTTTCTGGATAACCTCCGAAACAAAATCAGATATTCCTAGGATCAGTCTGGGCAGCAGTAGCGTCGTTGTGGTAGTCCTTCTTGAAGGTGTTGCTTGGTGCACGACAATTCGAACGCGTATGAGGGTGTTGAGAATCTTTCGGAGGACACATCGGTTGGGGAAAATCGCCGCTTTCATCGATCTGACATTGTTGGCATTTGCTTCTCTTATTTTTTTCTTTCGAACTTGAATATGTTGTTTGCCCCGCGGTGGTCTTGCAGTTGTATCGGACGGTTGCTATATTAATATAGCGGGGCGAAACCTTGTTTCGAGAGAGAGTATTGAATTGATACAACAAAAAAGGAGAAAGATTATGAAAACTGCGTTATAACGACTCCGAGTTTGAGCGTCGCCTCCATAGCCTTTAAAAATTTATGAAACACCCTTCATGCATGTTTTGAAGGTCGCAGATATCGCGACTAAGCGAAAGTTGCTTCTAGGATATAGTCCATTTTGTGTGAAGGATTTAGGGATGGCTTTAGGACAGCACATTTGGTGTGAAGAATTTAGGGATGGCCGGCCTGGGCTAGGTAGGAAAGCTAACCTACCCAACCGAAAGTCAGCACGCCTCGAAGCCAACAAGAACTGGCCCAAAGCCCACCGCCTAGGACAAGAAAATCTGCTACTAGAACCGAAACAACGAGATTGCAGTCCGACAGACGGGCACAATCCATCCCAGAATGCAGCAACCAATCAGAAAAGTCAGATTTCAGAAGCTAGAAGTCAGTACACCTAGGATTTAATCCCCCAAAATATCATCGCAGCGAGCCGGCCTCCGCCTCGCAGTCGACGCCGCGGCGAAATGCGGCGACCTAACGACGCCGGCAGCGGCGGCGACCCGGGCGACCGGATGCGCGACGACGATCCCGCCGAGTCATCCCGCGCGTTCGACGACGGCGGCGACGACGACCCTCAGCAGCCCACGCCGACGCGGGCCTCCTCCGGCGACTCGCTGTGGCAGTGGCGGAGCCAGGGCCTCTCCGAGGTGGTTCTCTCGTGGTCGGTGGACCAAATCCTCAACAAGGACCTACTCCGCGACAAGGTAACGACGAGCCCTAACCCCCCGTCCTCTCGATTTGCTGTCTGGCTACTTGGTGTGGGTTGCGAATGACGAACCCTAACCTCCGCGTGGATCTGAAGAACCATTTTAGTAGTAGAGTTCTCCATTTTTTTTAGGGGAGCATAGAAGCACATTCATTTTATGCCCTACGAATGGAAAATCTGCAATAGAACTGTGAGAAATCAAAATGCTTAAGTGCCTTAACAAAGGAAGCCTAGTTGCTATGCTGTTTATTAGTTATATATGAACGGTGTTTTTGCCAATCGCCAAAAAAACGCACACTATGGATTCATGGAATGAAATGCCATTACAGGTGTCCAAGATCCCAGAGACATTTAACAGCATGGAGCAGTACATGACATCATTTTTCGGGCCACTTCTAGAGGAGGTCCGGGATGATATGTCTTCAAGCATGGAGGACATCTCTGGAGCTCCATATGCAAAAGTGCTATCAGTCAATGCAGTGAAAAAGGGGAAAGGACTGTATGAGATCAAGCTCGACAGATGGATGGGGGTGTCTGGTTCTGGGACTGATGGATATAGGCCGAAAGCAGCAGATGTGCTACTTATTTCAGAAACAAGACCAGCAAATAAATCTGATATTCTCAAACAGTCCAAATCCTGTGTCATCGTATGGATTAATAAGGTCCAGGGCAATAAGATCACCGTCAAGGCATCACGATGGATGGAGACTGGGGCTGATGGAGATGAACGGCAGCAAATGGGTGTTAACAAGTATGAGAAGTTGTACACCGAAGAGTTGGATAAGTCATGGGAGATACTGGATCAAGAAGCAATGGCTCTGAAATCCAGAAACTCATCTATCAATGAAGAAATCAGAAAAGAACCACCAAAAGGTAGAAAGCCCCTTGAAAAGTGTAGTGATCTGAAGGAACTAAATGAAACAGGGATGTGTGGAAATTCGTCAAGACGGTGGTCCTTCTATGCTATGCATCTAACTAATATGGTAACATATGATCGTGTTTGGGTTGTGCTCCGAAGGGGTCTGACAATGGATACAAAAGTCATTCTGAACATGCTGGGCAAAAACAATAATGTAAGTCTTTCAGTTTCAGTGTTTCCTCCCATTATCAATTTGCACTGCTCAGGCATTAAACTGCTTTGGCATGTACAAAATGCATATGGTATATTCATGTGATAATATGTACGTGTTTGGAGGTACCAAAGGATCATCAAGTTCCATATCTTTTATACCATGTGAATGAACTGCATACTTTGTTACTAGTTAATCTTAACTCTTTTTTTTTTTTTTTGCAATGGAAGAATGTGTGTATTCACTTACATGCTATTTAACTAAATGTGGAGCCTTTGTGTTACAGTACTCATAAATTTGCATAATCTTGTCGAATAATTGATATATGATATATGATATATGGATATCAGAATTTGTAAAAGATTACTTCCCAGGTCATGCAGTATGGTCAGTGTCATCTTCTTAATGTTGTTTGGTTGGTGTCTGGTTTAGCTGTACATGTTGTGACTTTTTGTATCTCATCCCTATCATTACGTTGCCGCCATTTAACTTAATGTCACGGCCTTCATTTGCATTATCTTTTTTTACTTAAGTAGGTAGAGATGTTCTTATTGTAAAAGTTGAATGTGATGTATGCTTTGTCTTTCTGTTCCACATTCCTCTCCTTTGTTTACATAGTCCCTCTATGCAACTGTTGTGTCCTTTTGCATTCTGTATTCAATGCTGATTTTATTTCTTTCATATTGACGCTGCAGGCTATTAGACATTGTAACTACTGCAGCAATAAATCACATGAGGAAATTAAGGATGATCTCTGCAATTTTAAGCTGAATGTCTCACAGCTTGATGCAATAGCAAGTTGTATTTCAGCAAGTAATTGTTGTCATAGATCTTCTGTGGGGCTAGTTTGGGGCCCGCCTGGCACAGGTAAAACCACAACACTTGCAGTAACGTTACACATGCTTCTGATGAAGAAACAGAGAATTCTTGCATGTGCTCCAACCAACATGGCTGTCTTGCAAATAGCTTCTCGTCTTATTGGGTTGATTGAGGACTTCTCTCTAAGCCATCATTACTCCTTTGGTGACATCATTTTATATGGCAACAAGGACCGTCTGCACATTGGCAAGGAGTTGTCAAAAATATATTTGGATGATCGTGTCAGGAAGTTGCTGAGGTGCTTTAACCGAGAAGTTGGGTGGAAGCATTGCGTGGATTCTGTCCTAAAATTCCTAAAACATTGCACTTCTAGGTACAAACTGTCCCTAGATATACAAGCAAGCAGTGACGAATGCAGCCCTACTTTTAAGAAGTATTTTACAAGTAACTTCAGCAGTTTAGCAAAAGAATTGGTAGCTTGTATTGATACATTCTTCGACCATCTTCCAGCGGATACCCTAGGCAAGAACTTTGACAAGATGATGTTTGTGAAAAGTTTGCTCAATAAAGTGCAGCAGTTATTCTGTGCAGATGATCTCTCTGATGATGATCTTTTTACAATCTTCAAGCCCTCCGATGAACTTTCTGACCCTTCTATTGGTCATCATGACCTGACAGATGATGCAACCGAGGATCTTCCTGACCATGACATCTCTCTAGATAACCCTTCGGAGATAAACTCTATGTGTATTAAAACCCTGATGGATCTTTCAAAAATGCGGTTTCCTTGTGAAGAGAATGAATCTTCGATCAGGGACTTGTGTTTGAAGCAAGCAAAACTCATATTTTGCACTGCTTCTGGTTCGTTTGAGTTGTTCAGGCTGCAAGGTGTGATGCCTATAAGCATCTTGGTTATTGACGAGGCAGCACAGCTAAAAGAATCTGAATCGCTGGTTCCTCTCTTGCTTCCAGGAATAGAACATGTTTTACTAATTGGGGATGAAAACCAGCTATCATCATTGGTAAAGAGCAAGGTATGCTTTTATTCATAAGAATGTGTGTCATATTCTGTTATCATCGCATATGTTACTGATAATTATTTCCAGACTTCGTTGCTGATACTTTCTACTTACTGCTACTTGCTAGATTGCTAAAGATGCTGACTTTGGACGAAGCCTCTACGAGAGATTGTGTACAATGGGTTACACCAAGCACTTGCTGGAAGTACAATATAGAATGCACCCTTGCATTAATAAATTTCCGAATGCCAACTTTTATGGTAACCGAATTTTGGATGGTCCCAGTGTCAAACAGAAAGATTATACCAAGAATTATCTCTCTGGAAGTATTTATGGTGCTTATTCATTCATTCACATTGAAAATGATATGGAAATGCTTGATGACCTTGGCCAGAGTTCAAAAAATATGATTGAGGTTGCTGTAGCAGCCAATATCATCGAAAGACTTGCGAAAGGTATATCCAAATCTTCACCTATCACATGTCATGTTGGATGAAAATAAGTTACTGCTAAGCTTCATGATTTGAGTAAAGCTAATTACTGTCTCTATAAAACTACTGTAGAATGCTGGGAGAAGAGGCAGAGAACCAGTGTTGGTGTAATATCTCCGTATACTGCCCAAGTGATGGCAATGCAAGAAAGAATTGGAAGAAAGTTTGAGAAACATGAGTTTCTATCTGTTACAGTAAAATCTATCGATGGATTTCAAGGTGGTGAGGAAGACATAATATTAATTTCAACAGTTAGGTCCAACAAAGATGGGAAAGTAGGTTTTCTCTCTGATGCTGGAAGAATTAATGTGGCTTTGACAAGAGCAAAGTAAGATTTCTTAATTTGGTGATATTCAAGAATTAGTTTACACTGCATTTTCATTTACATATCTCTGTATTTTTGCCACAGGCACTGCCTTTGGATCCTTGGAAATGGAGCCACTTTGCTTGCAAGCAATTCAGTATGGGCAGAATTAGTCAATGATTCGAAAAAACGTGGATGTTTCTTTGATGCTCTCAAGGACAAGCATTTAGCAGAAACAATGAGGCTTGCAATCAAGGTAATGCCCTTGTGATATATACATGTTTATCTTGCCTAACAGTGTGTGATGGTTTCCCTCCAACGCAAATCACATGGAGTTAAAATCTTCAGCTTCTTACTACATCCTTTAAGCCGCATTCTTTGTCCATTACTCCTTATGGCTACTCATTTGAGGACAGACAGGCAATTGCTATGCAAATGTAAAGGCATAATGAGCGTCAGTGACTTGATGCTCTTGGCGGAGCACTGGCGCCATGTGGGCCCTACAGAGTGGTGCCAATGGCGCCTACCGCTAATCTTGTTACAACACTGCTCTGCCACGGTTCGGGGGAACCCAATTTCCTAAAATAACCCAAATTAGGAAAAGGAAATGTAATTTAGCATGTATGAAAGCTTGAACTAGGATGGATATGCTAAGTGCTAACTAATTTATTGTCTCTGATCCAGTGTTCAGTCACATTGTGTTATTCAGCAGAAGTATCCTTCATAATCTCCTGTATTCTAGACCGTAAAAAGATTTTGAGGATGAGAAAACTTGTCTTTCAAACCTCTATTCTTCCAAATATACTTACAGTAGTTCTTTTTTTTGTTCATCAGAGAAATGGCCGCACAATTGATGCAGCTGGAGTGTCATCATGGTTATTAAGGGCAAGGATAAGACAGAGTCAGCTTCCAGGTTCTGGTGGTGCACGGAGCATAAATAATTGTTATAATTGGCAACCAAACGGCCATGATTTGCGACCAAATTCTTGTCACCCAAACAGACCTAGTTTTGTACCTTCTAGAGAGGACATTCACAGAACACACTTTCAGCAGCACAGAAGAACCTTTTATGGTGGTGACTACAATAATCAATCACGAGGTATCCCTGTTGATCAATACTGGCCCAACAGGTACAGACCTTCCTGTGACAAACATGGTGCTCCTGAAGGGTTTAGAGGACATGTTGAGCGGCATCCCGAGCAGCACTATCATAGCAGAACTGATCAAGAACCCTTGTGCAGTACTTCTCGAACAGCCAATGGCAGGTTTTCTCCTGGATCAGTTCGGAGGACAGAATCACACAACCAAACTAGTATTCTTGGTGCATGGCAGCAACATTCAGGAGATCACTGCAACAGGGACTTTCAGAACAGGACTGGTTATCCGTTATGGCCAGCTTCTTCGCAAAGAAGGTTCAGTTCATATGGAAATGCTGATCCTCACCTTTGGAGTATGAACAAAGAGAAGCGGCTCGGTAATCATCCACGAAGAGCACCATACACATACAGGGGGCAAGCACCCCAGCAGGGAGTTGGTGGCCGAGGTAGAGACGTGCCTTCATTTCATGAGAGAGCAACTAGGGGTGTCCGGCATGAGCATGCCAATAACAATCGGATGAAAGAACCTCATTGTTGGGGGCAGAATAGCAGTTCTGAAGCTGTGTCCCATGATTTGCCAGTTGCTGAGCAACGAGGGGTGAAAAGAGAATGGCGCAAGGCAGAAGCGTCAGATTCACCTCACCAAGACAACTTAAAAATAAGACTTGCTGTCGAGAGTGCAGATGAACCTCACTGTGAAGCGCAGGATGGCAGCTCTGGAGCTGCATCCCACAGACTTGCAATTCCTGAGCAGCCTGAACGAGAGGGATGTAAACCAGAGTCATCATATTCACCCCGGCAGGACAACACACTAGTGAGGCCCGAAAGTTCAGATCAACCGCATGGTAAAGCGCAGGATACCAGTGCTGGAGCCGCTCCCTATGAATTGCCTGCTCCTGATCAGCCTGAGATGAAACGAGAGGAGTGTGAAGCAGAACCGCCAGTTTCATCCCGCCAGGACAACACAGAAGCAAGCCCCGAAAGTTTAGATGAACCGCACTGTCAGTCAGAGGACACCTGTTCTGGAGCCGCTAGCCCCCAACTGCCTGTTCCTGAGCTGGGACGCATGGATATAGACTCGTGCGAAGCAGAAGCAACCATTATACCTGACATTAACATACCACTTGAATTGCCTGCTCCTGATCAGCCTGAGATGAAACAGGATGAGTGTGAAGCAGAACTGCCGGTTTCATCCCGCCAGGACAACACAGAAGCAAGCCGAGAAAGTTTAGATGAACAGCATTGTCAGTCAGAGGAAGCCGCTACCCTCCAACCGCCTGTGCCTGAGCTGGGACGCATGGACATAGACTCGTGCGAAGCAGAAGCAACCGTTATACCTGACATTAACATATCACTGGAGAGCGTAGAAGCAGATAGCTAGATAGACTCTGAAGTTTGATATATGCTGCCTGTCCTATATTTTTTCCTGTGTATAGGCTAGTCATATCATCTTCCCTTCTCATCTACGTATATCGCCAAAAGGATAACTAGTATAAACATGCAGCGTGATTGTTTGTGTAGATAGATATTTTGATGGCTGTGGTGGGCAGTCCGGAAACCTACTTGAATTTTTGTTTGTAGCCGGAGAAATAACAGAGTGACTGAGTTTCAGGGCGGACCATGTCATGTGACTTGTGACATACTACTGCTGTTCTGTTGATGCTTTTTCAGGCTTCAGCTGGTTTGGGAGTGGAGGTTGTCGGGCTGACTGGCTGTAATCAGCCATCTTGTCGGGCTGACTGGCTGTAATCAGCCATCTTTTCCGGGCGGCTCAACTCAAGTGGACGGGCTGCTTAGGCGCAGGCGCGCAGCCCGCCGCTGCCGCTATGGTAGCGGCGTGTAAGCTCTGCAAGGGGAAAACCGTGCGGCGGCTGGCGTGGCCAAGGTCCAGCGCTGTCGCTGGGAACCAGCGGACTTTGGCACGGCACAGCGGGTAGACAGTCTTCCAGTCTCTACTTTATTCGCGCTCCAGAGGTGGCTGTGGGCATTTCGTCGGGTCGCTGATGGCGTGCCAGACTCTAATGCCACTTTAGCCCATTTGGTCTGCGAGAAGAAAGGCTATCCATGATGGTGCTTTCCTAAGTCCCCTGTCTACACATTTATTTGTTGAAAGGCTCATATCCGAGCTGGAAATGATTAAACAACCCAGTGTGGTTGCGCAGGCAGTTCGTTCATGTGTGGTTCGTCCCAGAACTTGGCATCCCCCTTGTTTGGGAGACGCTAAAATAAATGTTGATGGAGGCTTTGCAAGGAATGGGAACAGGGCCGCGGCAGCTGCTGTTTGTCGTGATCACAGCGCGGCGTTCTTGGGCTCCTCGGCGCTAGTTGTTTCGGATAATGTTGACCCGGCATGCGTCGAGGCGCTAGCTTGCAGGAAGCTTTGGCTCTGGCGCAACATCTCTCATTAGAAAGACTGTTATTTCACGGGACAATAAGCAGGTGGTGCAAGAACTTTCAGAAGGTTTGCATGGTCGTTTCAATGCCATCACTAGGGAGATTAGAGCAACTCCAATGCGCCGACCCAGACCCATTTCGTCAGTGCGTGTCTGGTTGGATCGTCGCGGACAGAAAAGTCAGTCCAACACGCCGACCCAAACGGATGCACGTCCGCTTGCCGATTCATTCTCGCTCAAATTTGAGTCTCATTTGTGTAGGCGTGGACATGGAACGGACGCGCGCGGCGCGCGCCTACTACTCTCCTGGCCGGCCAGTCGGTGGCACAACGACCATCATTTCCCTCGACCTTCCCAAAACCCTCCTGTCCGCTCGCCATGAATGACGCGCCGACCCTCGATGCCGCCTCGCAGGGCCGTTTCTAGGAATTTGGGGGCCCAGTGCGAAAAGCAAAATGGGGCCCTAACATTTGAAGAAAAAAAATCATTAAATATAACTCAAGCATAATCACTTAATTATACAATTTAAATTGATGTTATTTAGTACAATTTTTGAAAAATTCTCAACTAGCAATGCAAATTCTGACAACAAATTTATCAAGAGCACCCCTTTCAGATTGAACATCTTCTAATTTCTGTTTCTTCTTACGCTTAAAGGCACACAATCATACTTTCTTCTAGAACTAGCTTGCATGATTGTTTCTGTTTATGAACCAAACAAAAAAAATTAGTGCATTTGAACTGATGAACTCATATGAATTATAGGCTTATGACTCGAATAGTACTCCATCTGTTCCATAATGCAGTGCCTACAGATTTTTTCAAAAGTCAAACAATACAAACTTTGACCATACTTATAGAGAAAAATAGATACATCTAGAATATCAAATGCACATCATTGGATACGTCATGAGTTATATTTTCATAATATACATGTTTGATATTGTGGATGTAGACAATTTTCTCTATACGTTTGGTCAAAGTTGGTAAAGTTTGACTTTCAAAAAAATCTATATACCCTATATTGTGGAATGGAGGGAGTAAGAATCAGATAAAACCTTGATTTTGGACTTGGACCACAGGACGAGCAACCGTTGAAAATTTTGAATCTACTATGACAATTTCTGAACTTCAACAACTAGAAAAAAAATTGTTCCAAAACATATTAGTGAAATCTTAATACAACTTTGCAGTTTGTATCAAAATTAGAAGGAAAAAAAGGAGGAGCTTAGGGCACCCCCTGGCCTTCTGTTCGGCGGTGTCTGGCGCTCGCAAGTCCGGTGCAATTTCACTTCCACCCATCTCCTGGCTGCAAAGCGATCGCCGCGGAGCCGCTGAAGCGAAAAGATGGATCGCCTGGACGAGATGGAAAGCGAAACCATTACGGAATAGGGATCAACGGAAGTCACGGATTGTACCTACACGTACTGGGCTGGCCGTCGTTTCATTTACGACCGCTCGGATCGATCCATGCACGGCTTGAGACCTTGAGCTGACCAGGCCCAACACGACGAAAACGAGTGCTTCAGCGACATAACCACACGTGGAGTCGATGGAGACGAGGATGTGTTACCGAAGTTCCTTCCCTTTAGGGGAAGTACATCTGCGTTGGGGCAGTGTGGAGGCACAATGCTCCCCAGGAAGCCACTAGGGCGACCGTATTCTCCTCACGCCCTCGCACAATGCAAGATGTCGTGATTCCACTAGTGGTGCCTTTGAAGGCGGCGACCGATCCTCCAGCACCGCCGGGACCACTTGCTCCCGCCTCCTGCTGCTAGCAGCTCTACTTAGCATGCTTCGCTGTGAAGCGCTACCCCACCGCCGGCCAGGCCATCCCTCCACCCCTCCACATCTCCTGTTCTTCTCCACGACTACCGAACCACGCCGCATCAGAACCAGTTAACCCTCGTACACCTCTCTGTCTGCAACTCCACTCCCGCGTCTTCCCATCTCCGGCTTGTTGTTGTCCAGAGACTCACCGTCGTCCACCACCTTGGATGTGCTCGGCGCGGCGTGGTTGACATGGTCAACAAAACAGAGCCATCAGAAGAGGACTACATGGAGAGGCTGACAGTGGGGACGCACCAGGTCCATGGACGCACGCATGCAACCGCCTCCTTATTACGCGAAAATAAAATTATTCCTCCCCCGAAAGCTGGGACCCACCACGTATATCTTTGCACGGAAGGAAGTGCCTCCTTATTCCTGCCACTAATAGTTGGGACCCACTAGCTACATGTTCGCATGCAAGGAAGTGTGTCCATATTACGAAAAAATGATCCTTCCCCCTGATAGCTGGGACCCACCAGCTATATCTTCGCATGCAAGGAAGTGCCTCCTTACCTCCCTGACAGCTGGGACCCACCCGGTTGAACCATACGTAGGGTTATGCATGCAGTCGCGAACGATGTACGTACATCTTTGGTCGATCGGTCTGTCTGCAGGCTGCAGCGATGAACCGTGGCCGAGTAAGGAAGGGCACGTGTCATAGTAGAGGCGCGGACGTAGCATGTCATGCAGTCCCGTCATATCATGTACACGTATGTACAGCCAGGGTGCAAGAAAGTAAATACGGCCACTTACATACATACGGGCGGGGTCTCGAACGCCTACTCGCGCATACGTACGGCTAGGGCTCGTGTACATGGAGAGGCAGCGGAGAGCAGCGACGGCATCCTGTTCATCGGCAGCCAACCGGCAGGGTCGGAACGGAGAAACTATGTTGTGTTCATCGGGAGGCAACAAAATGCGTCATGTTCATCGGGAGCCAACTGTCTTGGATGGAACAGCCAAAACGAGTCCCGGCGTACCACAGAACTGAGGAAACGGCCTTCTGATCGACTGCCTACGGTCGAAACGGGATCCTGTTCACCGTGAGGGGTCTGGCGTACCGCAAAATGGAGGAAACAGACTTCTCTTTGACCTCCTACGGTCGAAACGGGGTCCTGTTGATCGGGAGGGGTGTGGTGTACCGCAAAACAGAGCAAACAGACTTCTCTTCGACCTCCTACGGTCGAAACGGGGGTCCTGTTCATTGTGAGGGGTGTGGCGTCTCGCAAAGCGGACTCCACGAGCTCTTGTTCATCCATCGTCTCATCGCCTCGCTCCGGCCTCCACGACTCTGTTCATCCATCGTTAACCTCCTCCGGCCTCCACTGCATCGCTCATCCACGGTGTCTCCCTTCTGCCTCCACCAGCCACTGTTCATCCACGGGCTCCTGTTCATCCAGCCTCCAATCGGCTACTGTTCAACCAGCCCTCCACCGGCTACTGTTCGTCCAACCCTCCACCGACTACTGTTCAACCAGCCCTCCACGAGGTCCTGTTCATCCAACCCCAACCGGCTCGATCAGGGTCCTGTTCATCCACCGGCAATGGCCTCTACTACCACGGGGTCCTGTTCATCCGACCCCCAACAACACTCGCTGTTCATCAAGAGGCAGCAGGTTCGATCGGCTTCAGTTAGTAGCAGTAGTGAAGGAATTGCTCAATCGGGTTCAGTTAACAGCCAGGAATCGATCGATCGCTCAGGTTCAGTAACGCGTAGCCAGTGCAATCGCTCGTGTTCAGTAGGCGAACGCCTCGTTCGGGTTCAGTTAGAGCCTAACGCCTCACACCCACGCACGTACGTGTACGAGAGAAACGCGCAATCCCTCCGTGCATCTCTCGGCCCCGACCACCCACCGTAACCGGGAACTCCTCGATATTTTCCTTGCCCTCGCTTCTACCATGGTTTTTCCGTCATGGACGGCCCAAAGAATGTCATGCAGCTGCGTCTCTGGCCCGCCCAGGATGAAAAGCCCATTTCCCGTCATGACTTTTTGTCATAGAAGTAGGAGCCCACCACATCTATGATGATACCGGGTTTTGTCACAATTATCGTCATAGAAGTGTCATAAGCATGACAGGAAAAAAACTCATTCGGCCCAAAATGTCACGGATGTGTCTTTTTTTTGTAGTGCGGGAAGCCGAGCAGTAGAAGGCTTTAGCGAAACTGGCTAGCGAGGTGCTGGCCAAAGAAAAAGAGGACGACGAGAATCATGCGGCCTAGGTCAAGGAGGTCGAGGAAGACCTGAAGGGGCTTTATGCTTAGCGTGACACCCTTCTGGAAGAAAAGGACAAGCTGGCCTCCGAGCTCGCGACGGTGAGTGCGACCTATAAGGAGGACATGACCTAGGCCCAGGTGGATCTCGAGGTGCTTCAACAAGTGAAACAGATCACCGCCGGTAAGCCATACTTGCTTCGCTGCATTTTTGGTGACAGCCGATTTGCTCATCTTACGCAAGTCTTGCGTTCTTCAGAGGCCTTTTGGGGACCTGCCGCAAAGTGCCTCGGATGCCGGTGCCTACTTCGCTGCTCATCCAAATGCGTTAAAGGAGGTGGCATTCTGGGCCCAATTCCAAGCACCTGAGCATCTGCCATTATTGAAAAATCAGATGAAGCAGCTGGCAGAGTTGTTCTGTGCGGCACGGCCGATGATGCAAGACTCTACATCAACCTCAGGCCTGCCGAGCCGATGTTGACCAGCTTCTTTGTCCTGGTGAACAGGCATCGAGAGGCCATCCCCCAAGTGGAGAAGTGGAAGCGGTCGGCCTGTCAGGGCATGGCGGAAAGGGCATATGTATCCACAATGGTGCATTTTCTGAAGATCAAGGCGTTGGACATCGCCTCTAGACCTCCAGCGGGAAAGAATCAGACGCCGAAATAGTTCCTGGCCAAGGTGCATGAAGGTGCTCGGGTCACCGAGGCCCATTGTAGGAATTCATAACTAAAGTTCTAAAGGTCCCTTGGTACGCCGAAGAGAATTTGTATAAAACAAGTAATATTTTGTTTAATGGTCGTTTTTATCCAATGTTTTGTTGCTGCTCCTATGCGACCGTTTTTAATTCTGAAAGCGGCCAGTCATTGGCTTCTTCCCCCTTGTAGATGCTACATGGGGTGTTCCTTTAAAACGTGTAAGCCCTTAGCCCACGTCTCGGGGCCCGGAGGTGGTTGCATGTTTAGAAGAACAAGGCAATCAAACTATAAAGGCTTGATAACTCCCGGTGTAGGAGCTCGACTTGTGGGGTAGTTGATCTAACCCCCGGTGTAGTGGTGATCGGACTTGCCGAGGGGCACTTGTCTTAACACCTTGTTCCTTATAACAATGACCCCTCATTTAACACGGTGTAACCACTAACGGTTTAGAGTTTGACACTATCTTCGGATCGCCGATCAGTTTGCACATATTGCAACAGCCGATTTTCGGCTTTCTCCACTAAGGTACTTGACCATTCGAGCTGGAAGTACAATAGTAGTGGTTCTCCCTTTACACTCCTAGCTGAAAAAAGTGGAACGTAGGAGGTAAGCATAGGAGTCGGTCAACCCAATCATTGACCAAAATCACAATTCGAAACTGATGCATACAATGCCATTCGAGATGCCGAACAGTTATCGGACTTGAACATAGGCTCGATTCTAAATCCGAGCCCCCGGTTGAGAGCCGAGCTCATCCGTGTATTTCGAATGGTTAGTATATTGCTACAGGGCAAGAGTTAAAGAAAAAACGACACTTAAAGTTGTGTGACGACCGAAAAAGGTCTATTTTAATCATTCATTAGGCTGTTAGCCCTGTATGCCGAGTTGTTTACATGGAGGAACCATAACCGATACAAAGAGTATGTAAGAACAAGAAAAAAAGAGGGTGGAGTGTGACACGGGGCTTTAGTAAATGGGTTGTGTGACCCATGTCTTTCCCTGCCGCACGTCTGTGCCTCCGTGTTGTTGACCAGCTCTTCCTTGTCTATTCCAAGGCGTTTTGAAGACTATCGGCTGCTCCGCATAAGCCATGCTTGACGCATTCAAAGGTGGGGGCCCTAACAAGGTCGGGGCCATAGTGTGACAGCCTGACGTTGCCGACATATACTTCCTGGCGGGCCTTTATTATGCCAAAGAGATCACCAGGCTTCAGTGTGTTCGGTTGATCCGAGATGACACACCTCATTTTTATGGTCCCCAAGCTTCCAAGGAATTTTAAGCGCAAAATTGTGTACTCTAAGTACATAGTCTGTTACCATGAGGCAGGAGCTGGAGAGCGCGTGTCCCTATTTGGGATTCATGTAAATGTTCCCAGGGGCCGGAGTAATAATGTGGACGCGCTTTGAGGAGCCTGGTAGATCCAACTGAGTTGTACGTCGGGTCACTTGCTCGGCTACCTGAGAATCGGCTCCGAAGGCTGCTGTTTGCTCCGCTCGGAGGGAGTGCTCCATGTTACCATTGATGGTGATGACATCGTTGGGCCTCGACATCGTGAGCTTCAGGTAAGCGTAGTGTGGTACGGCGTTAAGGGCAAACACAGTGCGGCCGAGCAACGCATGGTAACCACTGCGGAAGGGGACGGTATCAAAGATCAAGTCCTTGCTTTGGAAGATATCGGGGGAGCCCAAAACAACTTCTAGTGTTATGGCTCCAGTGCATTGGGCCTCTACCCAGGGTATGACACCCTTGAACGTGGTGTCACTAGGTTTGATTCATGATGAATCAATACCCATCTTCCGGACCGTATCAGCGTAGATCAGGTTCAGATTTCTTCCACCGCCCATGAGGACACGGGTTAGGTGGAACCCATCGACAATGGGATCTAGGACCAAAGAAGCCGACCCGCCATGACGGATACTAGTCGGTTGGTCCTTTTTGTCAAAAGTGATAGGGCAAGCCAACCACGTGTTGAATTTCAGGGCTAAAGGCTCCAAGGCGTAGACATCCTAAAGTGCACGCTTTCGTTCCTTCTTGGGGATGTGTGTCACGTAGATCATGTTCACATCCTTGACATCGGAGGGAAACTGCTTTTGGCTGTCGTTGTTGGGCCTGCGAGGTTCATCCTTGTCATCGCTCTGAGATTGGCCCCTTACTTGCTTATTCGGATACTGCTTTGCCGACCTGCTTAAACACCCAACAATTTCGATTGTTGTGGTTGGCTGGCTTATCCAAGGTGCCATGAATCTGACAAGGCCTGTCAAGTATTTTTTCCAGGGCGCTAGGGCCCTCCTTGTTCCCCTTAAAGGGCCTCTTATTGGGTCCGACTCATGAGCCGCTGAACCCTGCATTGACTGCTGGGTCCTCGGCATCGTTGCCGTTGTTCTTGTTTTGGCGCTTGTTTCTATTGCGCCTAGATTTTCCATTCCCGTCGTGTGCTTCTGAGGTCGCTCTTGTGGGAGTTACGGGCCAACCAGCTGTCCTCGCCCACGCAAAAGCATTTCATTAGGGAGGTGAGAGCCGCCATGGTTCTCGGCTTATACTACCTGAGCTGACGGGCGAGCGATTCGTCCTGAATGCTATGCTTGAATGCTACAATTGCCTCGGTGTCGGGACATACAATGATCTGGTTATTTTTTTGTTAAGAACCGGTTCTAGAGTTTCCAAGTTGATTCTCCTGCCTTCTGGACTATGTGTCTAAGGTCATCGGCATCCGGGGTACGAACATAGGTACCCTGGAAATTTGCCCTAAAGGCCTCCTCAAGCTCCTCCTAGCTTCTAATGGAATTTCTAGGGTGGTTATGGAGCCAATGCCTCCTCCCAGCTTCCAATGGAATTTCTAGGGTGGTTGTGGAGCCAATGCCTCGCTGGTCCTTTGAGCTTAAGAGGTGGGTATTTTACGGTGTGGAGGTCATCACCTTGGGCCATGTGGATGTGAAGAAGGAAATCTTCTATCCAGACAATCGGGTCAATTTCCATCGTGTTGATCCATATTGATGGGGTTAAACCCCTCTAGGAACTGGTGCTCCACGATCTAGTCTGTAAAACATACAGGATGCGCATGCCCTCGATAGCGAGCCGCATATAGTCAGGCGTGAGCCATTTCCCTAGCTCGGGTATGCTCCCGAGCCCTTTCGTGCATGTCTAACCAGGCGTCATAGCCCTCCAAACCGGCTGGTGCGCGGTCTCGTGACCTGTAAATGGATCAGGAGGGGGCTTTATTAGCTTGTATCTTACCGCACAGGTCGAAGGTCTCGGGGTGTTGACCGCACTCTTTCCATGAGGGCGGGTTTTAGCTGGGAGTTCCTTAGGTTCCCCTATTGGCCGACCTTGCCCTCTAGGAGGACAACTAGCCTGGTCGTACGCTAGTGGCTCATTATCTGCAAGTCAGGTAGCACCCGGTGTTGTGGGAATGACTTGGTGGCCGCGCGTCAATCTTCGGATTCTATTTCAGTTGTGAGGATTTTCACCATTTTTCATTAAGTGTGTTTTCATGGGTATACAGCTCCCGCTGCTCTTTTTCATGCTCCTGCTGCTTCTTTTTCAAGCTCCGTGCGGTTGCAATTAGCTGCTCGGACGGGTTTGTGTTTGGGTCTGAGACTTACATCGTCCTCGGATTCAGGGTAATCCTTGTCCGACTCATTATCGAAGGTTCCCATGTCATTGGGATTTTCTTTCGCAGGAGTTCTAGCAAGCCCGTTCTGTTGGGCAGGTAAGGCTTGAACGTCCACGTCTAGGTTCTCGACGGTGTCGGGGGCAGCGCCATTGTTGGCGACGCCCGAGGTGCTGGTCGTGCTTCTGCTTCCGTTGTGACCCTTCGATCGTCTTTTCGGCCGGTGATGTTTAGGGTTTTCTTTGGGTTTCTCCTCCTGGTCGTATTTGGGAGTGTTGACCATGTAAACATCATATGTGGGCATTGCAGCCCAATTCCCTATATGGGTTACGACCATGGGTAGATTTACTCCGGAATCACCACAGACGGTGTCATCCATGTTGGTGGCCTCGTCGGAGCCGTAGTCAAGCTTATCGGTCAATTCCTCGACTGTGGCGACTAGGTGGGTGGTCGGTGGGATGGAAATTTCCCGATCATCGGCTTTACATCCGATCTGATCGTAGACGACAGATGAGATTGCCATGTTTTGGATTCGATCCAGCACATCGTTTATTTGCGAGAGATCCTTGGTGTCTAGGCCCTGGGCATATGTTGGGCTGATCTGGAATAGTTTGTCCGGGCTACCTGCCGTAGCGTTGTCCTTTTGCTTGTCCATGGTTGGTTGCTGGTGGGCGGGAGTGGCAACTTCATCGGTCGTGGATGACGCGTCGCCGCTCCAGGGTCCGAAGACGAGCTTAGCTCAATGCCCAAGGGTCCAATCACTACAAAAAAATACACTTCTGTGATGATACGTGTTTGTCACAATAGGTCGCGTTTTTTGTTATGCATGTACATCCATGACGATTTTATGACAGAATCAAGATAGTCATACCTGTGATGTCGTAGAAGTGTTCCATGACATTACCAAAATTATCATCATGGAAGTGTCCACTTCCATGACGATAAATCGCGCGTTACAGAAGTGCTTTCGTCAAGGGTGACCGACACATGGCATCCACCGTAATGGAACGTCGTTAAGCTACCGGGTCGGGTTTTGGATCCGATAACCCGTTAACAGCCCCGACCAATGGGGATTTTGCACGTGTGAAATCATCATTGGCTGGAGGAAACACGTGTCGGCTCATCGTTGGGACAGATGTCATCCACTCATTGGATAGAAGGCGCCTATGATACGTCGACATGTGGCACGGCCCAACAGAGGCCCATTCCTGTGAAAAGGCCGGCCCGTTTGACTTGGTCAAAAGGTGGCGGGCCGGGCCATGGAAAGCCTGTTAACGGCCTGTCCGCATATAGCCCATTTATAGCCCACTAACCCAAGGCCCATTATGCCCTATCCGAATTAGGCCCAGTAGCGTCATCTGGGCCATCTAGTATGATTCTAGCCCATTTTCACTTCTGGCCCATGTATGGCCCTTGACGTCTTTCGGCCCATACGAGGCCCTTTGTAACTCTTGGCCTATTAATGGCCCGTGGTGAAACTGGCCCGTAATGAAGAGTGTATCACTTTACACCCATTAACGGCCCGTGGTGAAACTGGCCCATAATGAATAGTGTATCACCTTATACCCATTAACGGCCCGTTATTCCGTTGGGCCATTTCCATCCCATGTTATCTTTCGGCCTTCTTAGAGCCCATTTATTCTTGGGCTCATTTCCAGCATTCGTTTACTTACGACCCGTTACTGTCATTTTTTGCTTGTGGGCCAAATTCAGCCCATGGTTACAGTCGACCCGTTTGTGGTCCGTTAATACGGTGGGCCGTTTTCATAGCGTCATCAAATACGGCCTATTAACGATGGCCTGTTATGGTCAGCCCATGAACGGACGATTCCAACTCTAGCCCGTTTACGGCCATAATGCGGTATGTTTGGCCCATGTTTAGCCAATCGATCATACGGCCTGTATAAGGCCCATTGATGATACGGCCCGCAGAAGGCCCATTGTTTCTACGACCCGTAGAAGGCCCATTGTTTCTATGGCCCGTAGAAGGACCACTATTTCTACGGCCCGTAGGAGGCCCAGTGTCACTACAGTAAATATTAGCTCATGGTTATTGTGGCCTAGTTTTAAAAAATAGGTTATTGCAGCCACTAGCAAACTGCGGAAAAAGAACTGCAATGACTACAAGCAAACAAATAAACAAGATAACAAGGAAACAAATAAGCAAGCAACTAACGCTAGGCTATCACGGCTATTACACATATTACATCCACTGGGCATCAAAGTTCGCCACCAAAGTGCAAATATAGAGAACAAAGCAAAGATATCATATACTTTGGTTGTCAAAGTTGGCAACCAGCGCAAATAAACGCCATGACAAAACAAATCCGAGCTCAAACCACTTTAGAAGATCTCAAGAAACAATATCACAGGTACCCATAATGTCGGCAAGATGCTTAGCAAGCATATTAACTTTCTCTTGTTTGGTGCTTAAATCCTCCGGTAGCTTGTTGTTGCACCAGAAATATGCATCTGAATTCTCGCAGGACTTCCTCATCCTTGACTTCTGTCGAAGACATCTCGATCGATGTCTTTCAACTTGAAGTTGAGACTCTAGAAGACGAACTGATTTAGGCAATGAAGTTCAAGAGCTTGTGCGGCGATGAGTGGCCGAGAACTCAAACACTACATCAAGACATGACTTTTGGGTTCTCTCACTGTCGTCAAGGTAGTTTTACAACTTTCTTGGAGACCAACAGGATGTCTCACTATCTTGAACCTTATCTCATTACTTCCTTTACCATTGGATAACGCGGCATCTTTGTTCTCCAATATTTTGTCCGCATTCTAAAAGAGAAACAAGGATACATCACATGTTTACCATGTTGTATATGAAACTCATTTTGGTAAATGAGTTCAGTAGTAAAGTGGACAGGATAACAACATGAAATAAACATATATCTATGTACCATGGTCACTTTATGGTCTATATCATTCTAGTTTTTGTTGCCAAATCAAGCTAGAGACACAGTTCAAATAATATTTGTTCAAGACAAAGCAGAATAGACAGAATATAAGTGTGGGAAACTATAGAGCAATAACGACACTTGTAGTGTGCATGACATGAGAACATAACTGTTTATTCAATTTAAACTGAAATCAACATAGAGCAGGTTACAACAGCAAACCAGTTAAAGAAATAGGTTTAAAACATACCTGTTGCACCATTGGAGTTTCAATTCCATCCTTCAAATTTGAAAATAGTTGGTATGAGTAAATACAGTAATGCAAGAGCAAAGGAGTATGAACCATAGCTACAGAACCTGACCTGAGAACAAATCTTCTTCTCCTTTAAGCGTTGAGTTGGGATTCGGAGTGGTGGTCCTCGTGCTTTGGGCACTGCAGTTCCCTTACTAACCGCTCGTGTTTGGGTGCTCTGTGGTGGAGACGGTGTTGTGTCAACTGGAACTGGGTTACTATCTGCCGGGGTTGGGGTTAGAAGGGGTGTAGCTGGTTCTCTGTCCAACTGGGTAGGGGTACAATCTGTGAGAGTCTGGATTATGTGTGGTGGATCTGGTCCTTGGCCAAGTACAACCGTGGTTCTATCTGCATCAACTAGTAACACTATCTTTTCTGAAGACCGTGTTGTTACTCCCTTAGATACTGCCATCATGCTCTCCAATTCAAATGGCTGATAAACAAGAAAAGTAATTGAAAGTATAGACAATGTATGATAGACAGGTGCAATGGATAGTGGGGAATAAAAGAGGGCATGAAATAATTCATATTTATGTTGTCTAACCAAACAGGATAGCAATTTCACATATATGATGGCTAACTAAACAGTATAGCATGACACAATTTCACATTATGATGGCTAACTAAAAAAGATGGAAAGACATAGTTCAAAATATGAGACTATGTAAACAGGATGACATGACATAACTATATAATGTGTTTATTAAATAGGTTGGCATGCCATAATTCACATACATTCACGGATAGAATGCCATAATTCAAAATATGATGACTGTAAACACTAAACAGGATGAGATGATATAACTATATGATGTCTTTATTAAATGGGTTGCCATGCCATAATTCAGATAGATGATGTGTATGTACTATGTAAACATGATGGCATGATATAATTCAAATATATGATTTATATAGTAAGCAAGTAAGCAGATGGCAATCCATATATGATGTAGAAACTAAGCAATGCAAGACAACATGCATGACATGGGTAATATAACCCTGCCAAGTTTGAGCATAGACCTGGGGAAATAGGACTGGTCATCGGTCTCGAATCCTCCTCTCGAGGAGCTCTTTGTAACCAAACAAGATGTCGCTTCAAAGAGTAGCATTGTCTGCTCTGAATACCTTGTTTTCACTCCAGATACTTCCATCACCGCTTCAAAAGGGCGATGCACATGAAGAGTAGTTGAATATACAAACATTGTCGACAAATGGAACACGTAATACAAAAAAATGATAGCATGATATAATTCACATACATGATGATTGGCTAAACAACATGGCATTGCATAATTCACATATATAATGCCTTTGCAACAAGATAGCATTGTATAATTCACATATATAATGTCTTGCAATAAGATGGCAATGCATAATTCACATATATGGTAATTAGACACTGAACAGGTGGCATTCACACAAAGCATGTGTAAACTAATCAAATGACATAGCAATGCGAGACACCATACGCATGATATGAGTAACATAACCCTTCCAAGTTAGAGCATACACCTCGGGGGGGGGGGGGGAATAGGACTGGTCATCTGTCTCGGAATCCTCCTCTGAGGAGCTATCCGTAACCAGCGAGATATGCGCTTCGTCAGATAGCATAGTCTGCTCTGAAAACCTTGTTTTCACTCCAGAATTTTCCATCACCGTGTCAAATGGCTGATGCACACGAAGAGCAGTTGAATGTACTAACATTGTTGACAAATGTAATATGTAACAAAAAAAGGATGGCCTGATATAATTTACATATAAGATGACTAGCTAAGGAGGATGTCATTGCAAAATTCACATATATGATGCCTGGCTAAACAAGATGGCGTTGCATAATTCACATAAATGATGAATAAACTAAATAGATGGCATTCACACAAAGGATGTCTAAACTAAGCATATGACATATTTGATGTATAAAGTAAGCAATGCAAGACACCATATGCATGATATAACCAACATCAGCATGCCAAGTTAGGCGAAGACCTCAGGGGGTAAATAGGAGTTGTCTTCTCCTTACAATCCCCTCGTAGCAGATATCTTCCTCTCGATTACAATCCAAATGCGTGGAGGGGGTGCGCTTTGCGCCTACCATGGAGCGGCGTCGCATGAAATTTTATTGCCACGCAAGGCTCGTCTCTTTTGCTCTACATGTTCAGTTCCATTGTTTACAATAAGCGTCATGCATAGGAATAAAACATAGTGAGATTATGTAAGGAGTGCATACAGAAATCCAGAGTGATGGTAGCAACTCGTGGATAGACCCAAAACCAATAATAGCGAGCGGATAATGACTTGATTAAAAATACAGATAATGGCTTCTTTACTGTTTGTTTCCCACCCAACATGAAACTCATAGTAGACACCAGAGATTAACCACATAGTAGATAGATACTATTGATTGCGGCCCCAATATGTACCCCACAACCATTTAAAAACTCAAGTTTGACCATTAGTTTGGAGCTGACTCAGAGTCTAATCGGTGAACAGGACGATAAAGTAGCATGTAATATTAAGCGATGCATAACGTAAGCAGACACAAAAGAGTGCGACCTCTGCGGACCGTGTAGTCCTCGAGGTCATCTACTTGGTTGATGATGGTAATGCAGTTTTCATGGCTGCCGGCGGCGGGGAAGAAGATCCGAGGCAGCGAAAGACATTCTGGAGGCTGGATCCCTGCTGTGCTAGACCCTTCTGTCATTGGAGCAGGTGAGCTGGGGTGGACGACAGCGCAGCAGGAGCGGGACAAACCACGCAAGGTTTTCTTTGACAACTATCTGTAAGAGAAGTAATTCTGTAAGGGCTCGTTTGTATTGGAGGATTCCAACAATGCAGGGATAGGAAGTAGACAGGAATAGGATAGGAATGCACGTGCAAAACAGAGACTTTAAAAACACAAGATTTATGCCAATCTGGGTGTTTGATTCACAACAATTGGAAGATCACAGGATGCAAAGAAGCATGGTGAGACTAAGTCAAACCACAAGAAAATGTACGGTTATAATGCTATTATGTTACTATCTCTTAGTCTTGTGCTTCATGAATAGGAATTTGAAAAGGAGGACAAGTGAAAATTAAAATTCCTACATTTTTTTTTCAAGGAGACACTAAAGGAACAAATCCATGTGCTTAGTGGACAATATATATAACATTTAAAGTAAAAAAGAGATGCAACAAGTGTACAACCTCTTTGGCGAAGCCATGTCGATCTCAGCGTGATTGGGTTGGCCGGTGACGATGATCCGGTGACTTTCTTTGTCGGAGGAGGGAAGAAGATCTTAGGCGCCCGGAGATGGAGCCCGAGGTCTTGCTCCGTTGTGATGGAGGGTTTCGTTGTTGGAGCAGCTCCGTGAGTTGTACGACGCGAGGCTAAAGCAGGACAAGAGAGACAACGAACAACGTTAACTCGAGTGGAGTTCTAATAGCATCTCCAATACATGACGTAAAATACATAACCACAAAGTGCTAGATGTAAAATACATCAGCCGCTCATCTCTGAACTTAAGCGTCAAACTGAACTTAACTTTCAAACCGAACTTAAGCGTTAAACTGAACTTTCTTTGTCAAAACTGAATTTTGCTGTCGAAACAAAACGCACTAGCAAGGTGAGGCTACATGTCGGTCGACTGACTTTTTCATCTCTAGTCAGTCGATTTTGCAGCCATTGGATACGAAATCAAGGGCCTGCGGTTCATCTTCAACCTCCACCCTCCTGAGCCGCCAGCCACCGCCGGCCAAACAGCAGCCCCCGCCGCCCACGGCCGGCGGTGCGCCGCCCCGCCCGCCTCGAAAACAATCCGCACCACCGGTCCGCCGCCGCCCCGGCCATCCCTCTAGCCCCCCCTGTGCCGAGCTTTTTCTCTGGCGATCCCCATGCCACCGCCCCGCCACCGCCCCACCCTGAACCTTAAGATATATAGTGGGGCACCTCTCCGCCGAGCCTCCCTCCCCGCTGCGGCTGGTTCTTCCTTCACCCCGGCGAGCCACCCCCACCCCCTGAAAATCGACTGACCCAAAAATTGATTCAGTCGACTGAAGTGTAGCTAAATCAGAGCAGCATCGCAAGCAAGAGCAAGAGCGAGAGCAGCAGCGCGAGCAAGAGCGAGAGCAGCAGCGCGAGCAAGAGCAATAGCGAGGAGCGCACAGGCGGGATCAAGAGCAAGAGAAGAGCAGCAGCGCAAGCGAGAGCTAAAGCAGTAGCAGCTCCTACTGATGTGGACGTCACCGCTGATGGAGCGACGCCGTGGAGGAAATGGCTGGCGATGCCGCCGTGGATGGAGCCGCGCCGTGTCGGCTCGGGACCGAGCGCCGGCAGCACCGTGAGATCGTATCAAGAAGAAAATGCGGCGATTAGTGTACAACCTCTTTGGTGGCGCCGATTAGGCCTCAGCTTCATCCTAGGAAACAGTGATGATGATGCTCTTCCGGTAGTGTAGGTGAAGACGGCGGTGTGGGAATGGAGGTGGCGCAAAAGACGAGGGGAATGTCAGGGCAGCTCCTTGGAGGTGGAGGATGGGGTGGCTGAACCGGCGCGACGACGATATCGACGATGGATCCTCTACGGTACGGTGGATGAGGGACGTCGAGGTGTTGCTGTGGACGACATCGTCAGGGAAGAGGCTCCGGCTGGGTGGCGGACGGATCAGGGTGTGGGGTTTCGTCGCGGGTTTTTGTGGCCTCGGTGTATGAATGGGTGGGTGGATGGGATGGCAATGGGGAACCATGGCTTAGGGACGCGCTTGTCCGAAATGTGGGGTAAGTTGCAAAAGTACCCCCACCGATTTGAGGCGGTTCTTTCGGTTCAGGGGTACCACGGGCATTCCGCGTGTCGGGATTTCACCGGAGGTGGGAGTTTTCGCGCGCGTTGTAATTTCGGAATAGCAAGGCGCGGGTTGAGATGGAGGGAGTTGTCGGAGCACAACGAGACAAAGATATATCTTAAATATTTCGGGCTAACAAGGCGCGGGTTGAAATTTCGGACAAGCCTAACGTGTAATTGTACCAAATCAATGCGCACTACAAATGTCATTCAAAACTTTGAATTCATGTTATGTTCAATTAAAATATTTCGCTACGTGTATAATGCATGCAACCTACTACTCAAATGAACGTTTTAGTGCATTCCAAACGTATATACTACCGCTTCAATATGAACTAAATTTTAATTCATTTCTCTATTTGAATAAGATCTACAGTAATAATTGTTCTGAAGTCAAAGCATTTGAATTCATTTCTCTGTTTTAATAAGATCTACAATCATCATTATTGTCAAGTTAAACCATTGTTTGTGTATTATCTTCACAACACACCACATGATTAGTCTCGAGTTACATATGAACTATGTGTACTATATGAACTCGAACTCGATTTTTTGAATCCACTTTATTTTGATTTCAAATCACATTACATTTCTAGCTCTAGCTAGATCTTCATAATCTAAACCATGTCTCATATGTATAATGTGTTTATCACATTATGTATGGTGCCCCGCCCCCTACGCCTACAAGTATTTAGATGTGAGTTGCAAACACCACACATTACCACAAATTCAAATAAAATGTGAGAATGTTTGATATATAGTATTGTTTAGATTGTTCGATATTTAGTTGTAAGCTGCAAATGCCACACATTATCACAAATTCAAATAAAATGTGAGATTGTTTGATGTATAGTATGGTTTAGATTGTTCGGCATTTAGCTGTGAGTTGCGAACGCTATGCATTATCACATTATGGTATAACATGTGCACAACACGTGTATCACCGCTATATTCATGCATGCAATGTTTAAAACACTATGATCTCCTATTCAAATATATGAATCCGCTTTCATATCAAATTATGATCTTTGTTAGTCTCTTACGCCCACACAATCCTCTAACCTTTGTAGCTACCACTAACTTTCTCTCATGCATGCACACGCCCTCCTCGCCCTCCCCCTCCCTCGGCATTCTATCCACCGGGCACATTCATTTTTTTCTTTAGGTCGTTCTCCCAGAGTCTCCACAACTCCTTTCCAACACACACCGATCGATAAACCTCTCCAGCGATGCCTGCCTACAACATACACACACACACACCTTCAATCTCCTCCTTTATGTGTCCTTGCCTCGTGTCTCTCATACGGTCACACACACACGTGTAAACTCTCGCCCCTCTTTTCATCGATCTCACAACCGCACACTCCTCCCCCTATCTAGCTAGTAGATGGGCCTCTCGCACCACCTCCTAGCTCCATTCTCTCTGTCTATCTGTCTCGCTGGGCCTTATTTGTCTCTAACAAATGGACGTACACCGACCGACCTCTCGCTATACATATAGCTAGCTAGGTCCTTATAAATCGCTTTTACCCATGCGTCGATCGATCTACCTCGTTAGTCGTGTCTTTTCCTTCCTCCGACAAACAACAATTGATCTACCGATCTAGTTAGGTTTGCTTACCAAACACATGGTTCCCCTTAATCATCCATGGATGCGTCCCGATAGATCTATCACGCACAGGCACACACAGAAACACATCCCCACTCTTATTGATAACATTGCAGTTGCACCCTCAGTTTGTCTAGTAGGCCTCTCCCACCATCTTCGAGAAGCAACTCCATCACCCATCCAGCACTCTACCCCTCTCCCTCCCTCCCTCTCTCTCTCCTCTCTCTCTCTCTCTCTCTCTATCCCATCATATTTCCCGTCCTTCAGTTATGTATGGATGTCGACCGATCTCCCTCAAGACATAGCTGGGTCTCTCCTTCTCAACACATACACGAGTCGTTCTACCTCTATAGTTAGGCCTCTGCCTACCCCTCCCCCACCCCTCCCCCCCACACCGATACATCGAGCGCTCTAGTCATGTCTCCCTACCACACACAAACTTGACATGTGCCCTCTAACGTTCCGGTAGGCCAATCGCCCTATATCTTTGACTTGCACACACACACAATTTCGATGGCTCTCTTCATCGATCTCGCACCCACCCACTTGATCCTCTCTTCGACTCTATCGATAGCTATGACCCCTCCCTCTCTTCTCGTGGATTGCCCGACCCTCTATATATGATATGGATCGGCCTCCATTTCACACACATTGCATGCAAAATTTTGTTTGAGATGTCATCGGCACATATTACCACAAATAATTCACGAAATCAACCCCCCACCCCACCCCCACCCCAAAACAAAAAACACTCACAAACGCGGTTTGTATCTCTCTCACACACCCACGTAGGTGGGGGACGTGCACGAAGAGAGGAGGTGCATGCACGGCGCACGTACTCCCGTCTCTTTCCCAACCACACCCGCGCGGGTACACGGTGGAGCTCATTTCTATACGAAAAAGGCAACCCACGTGGTAATTTGGCACGTGTACTGGTTGTCCACTTGGTGGAGGGAGGATCGTCTACCACGGGTGAACAAACAAATTGCGACTTGACACATTATGTTAAATTAAAAAAAGAGGCAAACCATGTGGGGCCTACCTTAGAGGCAAGGCTCTATACACTGGAGTACTTTTGATGTGTCCCGTCAACTCGCAGAACAAGGAGAAGCCTTAGTACACCATCTCCCTGCCCACGGGCGCGGTGGCTCGCATGATGTGGTGAAGCTTGCTCCGCCTTACGCCCGCTCCCTCGCCCATGCGCGCGGTGGCTCTCAGGACGAGGAGAAAAATTTACTACTCCCTCCGTTTACTACTCGTCCCTACTACCTTGGTTATAGAGATTATATCATATTGTTTGGAATATATATGTCCTTTAGTAGATTTCAATATGAACTACTAGTACATACTCCGCATAATCGATGTATATAGGCGTATTTTAGAGTGTACATTTACTCATTTTGCTCGTATGTAGCACTCTCCTCGCCCTCGACCCGCCCACGTGGTGGGCGTGCAGCAATTCATTCGGTCTCATATAGCGAGCGATATATCTTGCACTACCATTATTGCTTGACTTCCTGAAGAGGCGAAGAGCCAATCGCAAGGTTAATATTTTGGAGATGCCAAGCGCAAGGTTATAGGAGAACGAGTACTAGGTGCCGCATCGTTTATAAATAAAGTTTTTTTTCTTCAGTGGCACGTACACAATATGATAGGTTCATATGGAGAGAAAAGGAAACGGCTCCACTATATACATAGTCAGGATGGGCCAGCCTACACGGTTGCTTGCTGGGGTTGCTCTCTTCACACTCTCTTGCACAAAATGACTGTGGCCACATTTCTAACATCCCGGCAGATCATGTCCGCTGGGGGAAGGGGTGGATGCTTAGTGTAGATGCGGTCGCCGTCGCCGACGGTGAAAACCCACTGTCGGCACGTCCCGATCAGGGGTCCCCGCCATTCTCTCTCACAAAGCCGGTGAGGTTGCCTTCGTCCCTTGCTCACTGCCGCGACATGGGCAGTTGCCACCTCCCACCGCCCTCCTCAAGGTTGAGCTACGTCCCTCAGGTACAAATCCCTTTATAGTCGGCTTGCACCACTGCTCCAGCTGCCCACATCACTTCCTATGGATATTTCTCTACTTCTTTGCCCCGCACATACCTCTACTGGCTTGTACGTAATGTATTTGTGATGAGTTCATGTCTCATCAACTAGTCCCAGTAATCTTATTCTAATCATGCTTCTTCAATTTCTTTGCCACAGGGATGCTCATCTCGATTTTGGTGAAACTGCACAAAATGATCCCATGGTCAAAAGGTTGCAAACTTCATTTATTAGGAAGCTCGAATGTTGCCAGCAAATTGAAGCCTGGTTAGGGTTCACAGTTCAAGGGCTAGGGACTACATGGATCATTTTTTTAGCTGCCTCTGTTCCAAAATAAGTGTCAACTTTAGTAGTAGTACAACTTTGTGCTAAAGTTTGCACAAAGTTGAGACACTTACTGGAACGGAGGGAGTACATATTTGCTATGATCTGTCAATCATTGAGATGCAATAGCATGCATGTTAGTCTCCTTTGTATTTGATGAAATATTGCAACCGGCAACCTTGGATGCAAGATACATGTAACAGAAGCTGGAAGCTTCATAGCATTGTACAAATTTATCTCGCTGATAAACTACAGTACGTACTATACTAGTACTGTTGGGGAACGTAGTAATTTCAAAAATTTTCCTACGCACACGCAAGATCATGGTGATGCATAGCAACGAGAGGGGAGAGTGTTGTCTACGCCCTCGAGACCAAGCGAAGCGATCACTAGCGTAGAGGAAGTAGTCGACGTTCTCCTCGCGATCCGACCGATCCGGCGCCGTTACTCCGGCGCCCGAGTTCTTGACACACGTACAGCTCGATGGCGTCCCTCGTACTCGATCCAGCCGAGTGTCGAGGAGAGTTTCGTCAAGACGACGGCGTGGTGGACGATCTTGATGTTTCACGGCAAGCAGGCTTCGCCTAAGCTTCGCATGACAGTATGACCGAGGTGGAATATGGTGGAGGGGGCACCGCACACGGCTAAGGCGATCTAAAGATCAAACTTGTGTGTCTGGGGTGCCCTCCTGCCCCGTGATATAAAGGAGGGGGGGAGGCCGGCCGGCCTAGCTAGGCTGGCGGGAGGAGTCCTACTCCCACCGAGTAGGACTCCCCCTTCCTAGTTGGAATAGGATTGGGAGGGGAAGAGAGGGGGCCCCCCCTCCTTGTCCTATTCGGACTGGGGGGAGAGGGCGTGACCACCTCTGGCCGGCCCTCCTCTTCTCCCTCGAGGCCCACCGAGGCCCATTTACCCCGGGGTTCCGTAACCTCCGGTACTCGGTAAATTCTGTTTTCGCCGGAACCATTCGAATTCCAAACATAGGCTTCCAATATATCAATCTTTATGTCTCGACCATTTGAGACTCCTCGTCATGTCCGTGATCACATCCGGGACTCGAACTTTCTTGGTACATCAAAATACATAAACTCATAATAAGCATCATCGAAACTTTAAGCGTGCGGACCCTACGGTTCGAGAACAATGTAGACATGACCTAGAACTATTCACGGTCAATAACCAATAGCGGGACCTGGATGCCCATATTGGTTCCTACATATTCTCGAAGATCTTTATCGGTCGAGACCGCATAACAACATCGTTGTTCCTTTGTCATCGGTATGTTACTTGCCCGAGATTCGATCGTCGGTATCAATACCTAGTTCAATCTCGTTACGGCAAGTCTCTTTACTCGTTCCGTAATACATCATCTCACAACTAACTCATTAGTTGTAGTGCTTGCAAGGCTTGATGATGTGCATTACCGAGAGGGCCCAGAGATACCTCTCCGGCAATCGGAGTGACAAAACCTAATCTCAAATACGCCAACCCAACATCGCCTTTGGAGACACCTGTAGTACTCCTTTATAATCACCCGATTCGTTGTGACGTTTGGTAGCACCAAAGTGTTCCTCCGTAAACGGAGTTGCATAATCTCATAGTTACGAGGAACATGTATATGTCATGGATAAAAGCAGTAGCAACATACTAAATGATCGTGTGCTAAGCTAAGGGAATGGGTCATGTCAATCGATCATTCTACTAATGATGTGACCTTGTTAATCAAATAACAACTCTTTGTTCATGGTTAGGAAACATAACCATCTTTGATTAACAAGCTAGTCTAGTAGAGGCATACTAGTGACATATTGTTTTGTCTATGCATTCACACATGTATCATGTTTCCGGTTAATACAATTCTAGCATGAATGATAAACATTTATCATGAAATAAGGAAATAAATAATAACTTTATTATTGCCTCTAGGGCATATTTCCTTGATCTCCCACTTGCACTAGAGTCAATAATCTAGATTACATAGTAATGATTCTAACACCCATGGAGTCTTGGTGCTGATCATGTTTTGCTCGTGGAAGAGGCTTAGTCAGCGGTCGCAACATTCAGATCCGTATGTATCTTGCAAATCTCTATGTCTCCCACCGGATTAAGTCCGGATGGAATTGAAGCGTCTCTTGATGTGCTTGGTCCTCTTGTGAAATCTGGATTCCTTCGCTAAGGCAATTGCTCGAGATTGTCACGAAGATTTTCATTGGACCCGATGCACTAGGTATGACACCTAGATCGGATATGAACTCCTTCATCCAGACTCCTTCATTAGCTGCTTCCGAAGCTGCTATGTACTCCGCTTCACATGTAGATCCCGCTACGACGCTTTGTTTAGAACTGCACCAACTGATAGCTCCTCCGTTTAGTGTAAATACGTATCCGGTCTGCGATTTAGAATCGTCCGGATCAGTGTCAAAGCTTGCATCAACGTAACCGTTTACGATGAGCTCTTTGTCACCTCCATATACGAGAAACATATCCTTAGTCCTTTTCGGTATTTGGGATGTTCTTGACCGCTGCCCGATGATCCACTCTGGATTACTTTGGTACCTCCTGCTAGGCTTATAGCAAGGCACACATCAGTCTGGTACACAACATTGCATACATGATAGAGCCTATGGTGAAGCATAGGAACATCTTTCATTTTCTCTCTATCTTCTGCAGTGGTGGGCATTGAGTCTTACTCAACTTCACACCTTGTAACACGTGCAAGAACCCTTTCTTTGCTTGATCCATCTTGAACTTCTTCAAAATTTTGTCAAGGTATGTGCTTTGTGAAAGTCCAATTAAGCGTCTTGATCTATCTCTATAGATCTTAATGCCTAATATGTAAGCAGCTTCACCGAGGTCTTTCATTGAAAAACTCTTATTCAAGTATCCCTTTATGCTATCCGAAATTCTATATCATTTCCGATCAGCAATATGTCATCTACATATAATATCGAAATGCTCTGAGCTCCCACTCACTTTCTTGTAAATACTGAGCTTCTCCAAAAGTGCAGACAAACCCAAATGCTTTGATCACACTATCAAAGCGTTTATTCCAACTCGAGATGCTTGCACCAGTCCATAGATGGATCGTTGGAGCTTGCATACTTTGTTAGCTCCTTTGGATCGATAAAACCTTCGGTTGCATCATATACAACTCTTCTTCCGTAAATCCATTCAGAATGCGTCTTTACATCCATTTGCCAAATTTCATAATCATAAAATGCGGCAATTGCTAACATGATTCGGACGGACTTAAGCATCGCCACGGGTGAGAAGGTCTCATCGTAGTCAATCCCTTGAACTTGTCGAAAACCCTTTGCGACAAGTCGAGCTTTGTAGACGATAACATTACCGTCGGCGTCGGTCTTCTTCTTGAAGATCCACTTGTTTTCTATTGCTTGCCTACCCTCGGGCAAGTCAACCAAAGTCCATACTTTGTTTTCATACATGGATCCCATCTCGATTTCATGGCCTCAAGCCATTTTGCGAATCTGGGCTCACCATCGCTTCTTCATAGTTCGTAGGTTCATCATGATCTAGTAGCATGATTTCGAGCAGGATTACCGTACCACTCTGGTGCGGATCTTACTCTGGTTGATCTACGAGGTTCTGCAGTAACTTGATCTGAAGTTTCATGATCAACATCATCAACTTCCTCACTACTTGGTGTAGGTGTCTCAGAAACCGGTTTCTGCGACGAACTACTTTCAAGTAAGGGAGAAGGTACTATTACCTCATCAAGTTCCACTTTCCTCCCACTCACTTCTTTCGAGAGAAACTCCTTCTCTAGAAAGGATCCATTCTTAGCAACGAATGTCTTGCCTTCGGATCTGTGATAGAAGGTGTACCCAACTGTCTCCTTTGGGTATCCTATGAAGACACATTTCTCCGATTTGGGTTCGAGCTTATCAGGTTGAAGCTTTTTCACATAAGCATCGCATCCCCAAACTTTAAGAAACGACAACTTTGGTTTCTTGCCAAACCATAGTTCATAAGGTGTCGTCTCAACGGATTTCGACGGTGTTCTATTCGGTGTGAATGCGGCCGTCTCTAGAGCATAACCCCAAAAGCGATAGCGGTAAATCTGTAGAGACATCATAGATCGTACCATATCTAGTAAAGTACGATTCGACGTTCGGACACACCATTTTATTTGTGGTGTTCGGGTGGCGTGAGTTCTTGAAACTATTCCGCATTGCTTCAAATGTAGACCAAACTCGTAACTCAAATATTCACCTCCACGATCGATCGTAGAAACTTAATTTTCTTGTTACGATGATTTTCAACTTCACTCTGAAATTCTTTGAACTTTTCAAACGTTTAGACTTATGTTTCATTAAGTAGATATACCCATATCGCTTAAGTCATCTGTGAAGGTGAGAAAATAACGATATCCGCCACGAGCCTCAACATTCATTGGACCACATACATCAGTATGTATGATTTCCAACAAATCTGTTGCTCTCTCCATAGTACGGAGAAGCGGTGTTCTAGTCATCTTGCCCATGAGGCACGGTTACATAAGTGCCAAGTGATTCATAATCAAGTGACTCCAAAAGTCCATCAAGATGGAGTTTCTTCATGCGCTTTACACCGATATGACCTAAGCGGCGATTGCCACAAATAAGTTGCACTATCATTATCAACTCTGCATCTTTTGGTTTCAACATTATGAATATGTGTATCACTACTATCGAGATTCATCAAAATAGACCATTCCTCAAGGGTGCATGACCATAAAAGATATTACTCATATAAATAGAACAACCATTATTCTCTAATTTAAATGAATAACCGTCTCGCATCAAACAAGATCCAGATATAATGTTCATGCTCAACGCAGCACCAAATAACAATTATTTAGGTCTAAAACTAATCCCGAAGGTAGATGTAGAGGTAGCGTGCCGACCGCGATCACATCGACTTTGGAACCATTTCCCACGCGCATCGTCACCTCGTCCTTTGCGAGTTCGCTTAATCGTAGTCCTGTTTGAGTTGCAAATATTAGCAAGTAACCAGTATCAAATACCAGTGCTACTACGAGCTCTAGTAAGGTACACATCAATAACATGTATATCACATATACCTTTGTTCACCTTGCCATCCTTCTTATCCGCCAAATACTTGGGGCAGTTCCGCTTCAAATGACGATCGCTTGCGGTAGAAGCACTCGATTTCAGGTTTAGGGCCAGACTTGGGTTTCTTCTCTGAGCAAACAACTTGCTTGCTGTTCTTCTTGAAGTTCCTTCTTCTTCCCTTTGCCTTTCTTCTTGAAACTAGTGGTCTTATTGACCATCAACACTTGATGCTCCTTCTTGATTTCTACCTCCGCAGCCTTTAGCATTGCGAAGAGCTCTGTATAGTCTTTACTAACCCTTGCATATTATAGTTCATCACGAAGCCTTTGTAGCTTGGTGGCGTGATTGAAGAATTACATCAATGACACAATCATCCGGAAGATTAACTCCCAATTGTGTCAAGTGATTGTAGTACCCGGACATTACGAGTATGTGCTCACTAACGTAACTATTCTCCTCCATCTTGCAGCTATAGAACTTATTGGAGACTTCATATCTCTCAATCCGGGCATTACTGTTGGAATATCAACTTCAACTCTGGAACATCTCATATGCTCCATGACGTTCAAAACGTCGTTGAAGTCCCGGTTCTAAGCCGTAAAGCATGGCACATCGAACTATAGAGTAGTCATCAGCTTTGCTCGCCAGACGTTCTTAACGTCGTCGGTTGCATCGGCAAGAAGAGTTCTGGCACCTAGCGGTGCATCCGGGACGTAACTCTTACGTGCAGCAATGAGGATAATCCTCAAATTACGGACCCGATCCGTGTAATTGCTACCATCATCTTTCAACTTTGCTTTCTCAAGGAACGCATTAAAATTCAACGGAACAACAAAGACGAGCCATCTATCTACAATCAAACATAAACAAGCAAGATACTATCGGTACTAAGTTCATGATAAATTTAAGTTCGATTAATCATATTACTAAAGAACTCCCACTTAGAAAAACATCTCTCTAGTCATCTAAGTGATCACGTGATCCAAATCAACTAAACCATAACCGATCATCACGTGAAATGGAGTAGTTTTCAATGGTGAACATCTTATGTTGATCATATCTACTATATGATTCACGCTCGACCTTTCGGTCTCCGTGTTCCGAGGCCATATCTGCATATGCTAGGCTCGTCAAGTATAACCCGAGTATTCTGCGTGTGCAAAACTGGCTTGCACCCGTTGTAGATGGACGTAGAGCTTATCACACCCGATCATCACGTGGTGTGCAGGCACGACGAACTTTGGCAACGGTGCATACTTGGGGAGAACACTTCTTGATAATTTAGTGAGAGATCATCTTATAATGCTACCGTCAATCAAAGCAAGATAAGATGCATAAAAGGATAAACATCACATGCAAATCAATATAAGTGATATGATATGGTCATCATCATCTTGTGCTTCATGATCTCCATCTTGCAAAGCACCACCATGATCACCATCGTCACCGGCGCGACACCTTGATCTCCATCATAGCATCGTTGTCGTCTCGCCAAACTTATGCTTCTCGACTATCGCTACCGCTTAGTGATAAAGTAAAGCATTACGAAGCGATGCATTGCATACAATAAAGCGACAACCATATGGCTCTCGCGATTGCCGATAACCGGTTACAAAACATGATCACCTCATACAATATAATATAGCATCACGTCTTGACCATATCACATCACAACATGCCTGCAAAAACAAGTTAGACGTCCTCTACTTTGTTGTTGCAAATTTTACGTGGCTGCTACGGGCTTAAGCAAGAACCGGTCTCACCACGCATCAAAACCACAACGATACTTCGTCAAATAGACTCCGTTTAACCTTCTCAAGGACCGGGCGTAGCCTTTCAGTTCAACTAAAGTGAGAGACAGCACCCACCAGTCACCTTTAAGCAACGAGTGCTCGTGGCGGTGAAACCAGTCTCGCGTAAGCGTCTGGCGTAATGTCGGATGCAGCCGCTTCATCTCACAATACCGCTGAACCAAAGTATGACATCTTTGGTAGGAAGTATGACTTGTATCGCCCACAACTCACTTGTGTTCTACTCGTGCAAAACATCAAACCATAAAAACCTGGCTCGATACCCTTTGTTGGGGAGCGTAGTAATTTCAAAAAATTCCTACGCACACGCAAGATCATGGTGATGCATAGCAACGAGAGGGAGAGTGTTGTCTACGCCCTCGTGAGACTGAAGCGAAGCGATCACTGGCGTAGAGGAAGTAGTCGACGTTCTCCTCGCGATCCGACCGATCCGGCGCCGTTACTCCGGCGCCCGAGTTCTTGACACACGACAGCTCGATGGCGTCCCTCGTACTCGATCCAGCCGAGTGTCGAGGAGAGTTTCACAAGACGACGGCGTGGTGGCGATCTTGATGTTTCACGGCAGCAGGCTTCGCCTAAGCTTCATGACGGTATGACCGAGGTGGAATATGGTGGAGGGGGCACCGACACGGCTAAGGAACGATCTAAAGATCAAACTTGTGTGTCTGGGGTGCCCTCCTGCCCCGTATATAAAGGAGGAGGGGGAGGCCGGCCGGCCTAGCTAGGCGCGGGGAGGAGTCCTACTCCCAGGGAGTAGGACTCCCCCTTCCTAGTTGGAATAGGATTGGGGAGGGGAAGAGGAGAGGCGCCCCCCCCTCCTTGTCCTATTCGGACTGGGGGGAGAGGGCGTGACCACCTCTGGCCGGCCCTCCTCTTCTCCTCGAGGCCCACCGAGGCCCATTTACCCCGGGGTTCGGTAACCTCCGGTACTCGGTAAATTCTGTTTACTTGGAACCATTCAATTCCAAACATAGGCTTCAATATATTAATCTTTATGTCTCGACCATTTGAGACTCCTCGTCATGTCCGTGATCACATCCGGACTCGAACTTTCTTGGTACATCAAAATACATAAACTCATAATAAGCATCATCGAAACTTTAAGCGTGCGGACCCTACGGTTCGAGAACAATGTAGACATGACCTAGAACTATTCACGGTCAATAACCAATAGCGGGACCTGGATGCCCATATTGGTTCCTACATATTCTACGAAGATCTTTATCGGTCGGACCGCATAACAACATACGTTGTTCCCTTTGTCATCGGTATGTTACTTGCCCGAGATTCGATCGTCGGTATCCAATACCTAGTTCAATCTCGTTACGCAAGTCTCTTTACTCGTTCCGTAATACATCATCTCACAACTAACTCATTAGTTGTAGTGCTTGCAAGGCTTGATGATGTGCATTACCGAGAGGGCCCAGAGATACCTCTCCGACAATCGGAGTGACAAAACCTAATCTCGAAATACGCCAACCCAACATACGCCTTTGGAGACACTGTAGTACTCCTTTATAATCACCCGATTCACGTTGTGGACGTTTGGTAGCACCAAAGTGTTCCTCCGTAAACGGAGTTGCATAATCTCATAGTTACAGGAACATGTATATGTCATGGATAAAAGCAAGTAGCAACATACTAAATGATCGTGTGCTAAGCTAAGGGAATGGGTCATGTCAATCGATCATTCTACTAATGATGTGACCTTGTTAATCAAATAACAACTCTTTGTTCATGGTTAGGAAACATAACCATCTTTGATTAACAAGCTAGTCTAGTAGAGGCATACTAGTGACATATTGTTTTTGTCTATGCATTCACACATGTATCATGTTTCCGGTTAATACAATTCTAGCATGAATGATAAACATTTATCATGAAATAAGGAAATAAATAATAACTTTATTATTGCCTCTAGGGCATATTTCCTTCAAGTACTTCCTCCGTTCCTAAATATAAGTCTTTGTAGAGATTTCACCATGAACCACATGCGGATGTATATAGATGCATTTTAAGTGTAGATTCATTCATTTTGTTCCGTATGTAGTGGAATCTCTACAAAGACTTGTCTACTAGTAATAGCTAGCCCCCACTACTGGGAATTCTATATCCTCTCCTTGATCCACATCATCAAAATTAATGTAGCCATTAGATGAACTAAATTAGTCCATAATAGCCGTCTAATCTAGACGTTGAGAGGCTCCGCAATAAGCCACATGCAAGCATGCAGAAATACCGTGGCATGCATGTGAGTGGGTTTTAAATCACATCAACATGTCTGCATGCAAGCATGCACCGGTAGCATGCATGTAAGTGAGCTTTTAAGTCCCATTAACATGTCAAAAAGAAAAATATAATCCCATTATGTAGTAGGAGTTGGCTGATCTTTTTTCCTTACGTGGGATGATCTAAACGATGATGGGAATTTATTTAGTTTGGCTACCACATTTGTCATGCGGTTATAGAGTTTTTTTAGTTCTATGAAATCGATAATTTTGCACAGAGAGATATACGGCTGTTCCGCGGCAACAATCACTCGGGTTTAGTTAGAGCCCAACGCCTCGCTTGGGTTCAGTTAAAGCCAACGCCTCACACATGCGCGCGTATGTGTACGAGAGAAACGCGCATCACTCGGCCCCTGACCTCCGACTGTAACCGGGAACTCCCCCAAATTTTCCTCGCCCTCGCTTCTACCACGGTTTTTCCGTCATGGACGGCCCAAAGAATGTCATGCAGTGCGTCTCTGGCCCGCCCAGACGAAAAGCCCATTTTTTACATGATTTTTTGTCCGCAGTAGGAGCCCACCACATCTATGATGATACCGGTTTTGTCACAATTATCGTCATAGAAGTGTCATATGTATGATGAAAAAAATTAGTTCGGCCCAAAATGTCACGGATGTGTCTTTTTTTTGTAGTGAATGCTTAAGCCACATGCGACAATCATCGGATCTATCTTCGGAGTCGACTCTAGGGGGGCGGATCCATGGATCCTGACGTAATCCAACTCCGGGGCCATGGTTCCGGAGGGGTCTTTGAGCTAATCCGGGGTCCATCCCAAAAGAACCAGGTCACCTCGGGTGTCTGTGGTGTACTCCAGGCTTTCGAACGTGATGACTTGATTCAGAGCGAAGTTCTCGACCTTGCCTAGATGGTTGGTCGGATATGCGTGCAATACAATGCTGTCGAAGGAGAAAAGCTGGTTGGGGACAAAGATGTCACCACAGCTAATACTGATAACAATATGCAAACGAGCCATCGACCCTAGATGATCAACCATCGAGGTCTCAGTGAAAGCACCAATATCGGTGTCAAAACCGGCAGATCTCGGGTAGGGGGGCGAGCTGTTAGATCGGATCGACGGGTAACAAGAGATAGACGACACAGTGTTTTTACCCAGGTTCGGTCCCTCTTTAAGGAGGTAGAACCCTACATCCTGCTCTTGCTTATATTATGGATGTATCAAAGTACATAGTTGATCTACCTTGAGATCGTGAGTTGTAGTCTAAACCCTAGGGGTATGATGATGATGAATGTATGAATGGGTCTCTATGGACTAAAGCCCGTGGTTTATATAGGCACTAGGGGTATATAGGGCTACACATGGTCGGTTGCCATCTAGAGATTACATGCCAAATCTAATATATCTTCTTGGAGCACACGCCAAGTCTGGTGAAGCTGAATACACATAGGTCGGAGGCCTCTGGGGTCCTTCCTCATTAACGCAACATCAATTCAGCCCATGGACTAGGTCGAGTGGGCTAAGACCCCCTAGTCATGGACACCATCAATACATACAGCCAAGATGTGTGTGACATATAGAGTATTCCAACCCAATGGTGCATTTGCATTTCAAAAGGAAATTTATTTAAAAATTGCACAATTCTATGGGGAGCTCGTGCATGTCACATGTCTCTCAAAGCTTTCATATATTCTTGGTATATTCCTTATTTTAAGCTTTGATGTGTGTTGTCATCAATTTCCAAAGATGGGGAGATTGAAAGAACATTTACCCCCTTGGTGGTTTTGGTAATTCATGTCAACATAGATTTTGTTAGACTAATGGTTCCCATGAGAATGTTTCAAGAGGAGTTCACTTTAGGCAAGTACAAGAATGAACATGTGGACCACTCAAGATACTATTGGACAAGCATTGGCAAAGCTCCAAGGTTCTACATTTTTTGTTAACTGACCCAAGATCATATTGAGTCCATAGGAAAGCCACACTATTAAAAGTGGATGACATTTTGATCATGGACTATTTGCTCAAGTGCTTAGAGATATTGCTCCAAAATCCTCAGCCACACCCTCACATTAATCTACCTCCAAAACCATAAAGCCTATCTCGGTCCCACCGAAACACATCCAGTTCTACCCATCGAGATACACTTGATAGAGCCACTGCCCAAACCCTAGCAACTCGGTCTCACCGAGATGACCCTTCCGTCTCATCAAAGTGCAGTTGCCAACCTTTTGTTGCATATTGATTTCATCTTGGAATTTCTGAGTGGTTCGATCGTTCTCATCCAAGTGTGGAAAGGGATTTGGTCATCACCGTTCGGTCTCACCGAAAAGCCTAAAGTTCAAACCTTTTGCACTAGTCGGTCTCACCGAGTGTTCTCACCCGGTCCCATCAAGTTGTGCATAAAGTTGTGTAACGGTTACATTTTTTATGTTACCTATATATACCCCCCACCCATTCCACCAACTCTTAGAGAGCAAACCATGACGAAGCTACCACTTCCCATATGTATTTTCTGAGAAGGAACCACCTACACTTGTGCTGAAATCAAAAGGATTCCACTTCAACCTTTGATCCTTGATTTCTAGCCCCACAAGTTGCTTCCACTTCAATCCTTCTTCCGCATAGCCAAATCTATGAGAGGGTGATTGAGTGTTGAGGAGACTATCTTTTGAAGGACACAACTAGTTCATCATCAACAACATCTGTTACCTTATGGAGAGTGGTCCCATACATTGGTTAGGTGTCACTTGAGAGCCTCTAAGATGTGGAGTTGAACCAAAGAGTTTGTAAGGGCAAGGAGATTGTCTATTTCATGAAAATCTACCCTGAGTGAGGCTAGTCCTTCCTGGATATAAACCATGATGGCATAGACAAGGTTGACTCTTCATGGACTCAGGCAGCCGTTACCCTCCGTGGGTTGAAGTCTCCATCAACGTGGATGTACAATAGCACCACCGATCGGAACACGCCAAAAATCACCATGTCTTCATTGCGTTTGATCTTCCAAACTCTGTCATCTCTAGTTTCTTGCAGTTGCATGTTGTTTATTGTTGTAGGACCTTGAAGTATGTCTAGAGGGGGGGTGATTAGACTACTTGACCAATTAAAAACTTAACCTTTTCCCAATTTTAGAGTTTGGCAGATTTTAGCAATCTTTGGACAAGTCAAGCAATCATCACACTATTCAAGCAAGCATGCAAATAGTATATGAGCAGTGGAAATTAAAGCATGCAACTTGCAAGAAAGTAAAGGGAAGGGTTTGGAGGATTCAAATGCAATTGGAGACACGGATGTTTTTGGCGTGGTTCCGATAGGTGGTGCTATCGTACATCCACGTTGATGGAGACTTCAACCCACGAAGGGTAACGGTTGCGCGAGTCCACGGAGGGCTCCACACATGAAGGGTCCACGAAGAAGCAACCTTGTCTATCCCACCATGGCCGTCGTCCACGAAGGACTTGCCTCACCAGCGGTATATCTTCACGAAGTAAGCGGTCTCCTTGCCCTTACAAACTCCTTGGTTCAATTCCACAATCTTGTCGGAGGCTCCCAAGTGAAACCTAGCCAATCTAGGAGACACCACTCTCCAAGAAGTAACAAATGGTGCGTTGATGATGAACTCCTTGCTCTTGTGCTTCAAATGATAGTCTCCCCAACACTCAACTCTCTCTCATGGGATTTGGATCTGGTGGAAAGAGGATTTGAGTGGAAAGCAACTTGGGGAAGGCTAGAGATCAAGATTCATATGGTAGGAATGGAATATCTTGGCCTCAACACATGAGTAGGTGGTTCTCTCTCAGAAATGGTAAGTTGGAAGTGTAGGTTTGTTCTAATGGCTCTCTCCACGAATGAAGAGGAGGTGGAGGGGTATATATAGCCTCCACACAAAATCTAACCGTTACACACAATTTACCAAACTCGGTGGGACCGATTCAATGCACTCGGTCGGACCGATTTAGTAAACCTAGTGACCGTTAGGATTTTGATTGGGACCGACATGCAACTCGGTAGGACCGATATGGTTAGGGTTAGGGCATAACGTAATCTCGGTGACACCGATTACACAAACTCGGTGAGACTGATTTTGGTAATAAGCTTTCCAGAGAGTTGGTCGGAGTAAACTTCGGTGGGACGATTCGCTCATTTCGGTGAGAACGAAATGTTATGAAAAGGAAACAGGGAGTTTACATTGCAATCTCGATGGGACCGATCGCTCACTTGGTTAGGCTGAAGCGTTACAAAGGGAAAGCAGAGATTACAACCCCATCTCGGTGACACCGAGATCCCTATCGGTAAGACCGATTTGCCTAGGGTTTGTGGCAGTGGCTATGACATTTGAACTCGGTGGCGCCGGATGGAAAGAATCGGTGGGACCAATTTTGACTTTGGGTTTAGGTCATATGTGGATGTGAGAAAGTAGTTGAGGGTATTTGGAGCATATCACTGAGCACATGAAGCAAGAGGCTCATTAAGCAACACCTCATCCCTCCTTGATAGTATTGGCTTTTCCTATAGACTCAATGTGATCTTGGATCACTAAAATGTAAAATTAAGAGTCTTGAGCTTTTGAGCTTGAGCCAATCCTTTGTCCTTGATATTTTGAGGGATCCATTTTCATCATCCATGCCATGCCATTCATTGAGCTTTCCTGAAATAATAGTCTTGGAATAGTATTAGCTCAATGAGCTATATGTTGTTATGAATTACCAAAACCACCTAGGGATAGTTGCACTTTCAATTGTCCACTACCCATACTCTAGATATGCATGTGTAGAGTGTATTGTTCATCACTTAACTTGTGCAAAAATCTGCCTAAGTTACAAGAGAAATAAACAGGACACCGTCAATACATATGGCCAAGATGTATGTGACATATAGAGTATTCCTACCTAATGGTGCGTTTGCATTTCAAAAGGAAATTTCTTTAAAAATTGCACAATTCTAGGGGGGAGCTTGTACATGTCACATGTTCTCAAAAAGCTTTCATATATTCTTGGTATATTCCTTATTTGAAGCTTTGATGTGTGTTGTCATAAATTTCCAAAGATGGGGAGATTGAAAGCACATTTACCCCCTTGGTGGTTTTGGTAATTCATGTCAACATAGATTTTGTTGGACTAATGGTTCCCATGAGAATGTTTTAGGAGGAGTTCACCTTAGGCAAGTACAAGAATGAAGATGTGGACCACTCAAGCTACTATTGGACAATCATTGGCAAAGCTCCAATGTTGGGGAACGTAGTAATTTCAAAAAAAAATTCCTATGCACACGCAAGATCATGGTGATGCATAGCAACAAGAGGGGAGAGTGTTGTCCATGTACCCTCGTAGACCGAAAGCGGAAGCGTTAGCACAACGCGGTTGATGTAGTCGTATGTCTTCACAATCCGACCGATCCAAGTACCAAACGTACGACACCTCCGAGTTCAGCACACGTTCAGCTCGATGACGTCCCGTGAACTCCGGTCTAGCAGAGCTTCACGGGAGAGTTTAATCAGCACGACGGCGTGATGACAGTGATGATGTTGCTACCGACGCAGGGCTTCGCCTAAGCACCGCTACGATATGACCGAGGTGGAATATGGTGGAGGGGGGCACCGCACACGGCAGGGAGAGATCAACAGATCAACTTGTGTGTCCATGGGGTGCCCCTTGCCTCAGTATATAATGGAGGAGAGGAGGGGAGGGGCCGGCCCTCTCTATGGCGCGCCCTGGGGAGTCCTACTCCCACCGGGAGTAGGATTCCTCCCCTTCCATCTAGTAGGAGTAGGAGTCAAGGAAAGGGAAGATAGGAGAGAAGGAAGGAGGGGGCCGCAGCCCCTCCCCCTAGTCCAATTTGGACTAGGCCTTGGGGGCGCGCAGCCTCCCCTCTCTCTTTCCCCTAAAGCCAATAAGGCCCATATACTCCCCGGCGAATTCCCGTAACTCTCCGGTACTCCGATAAATACCCGAATCACTCGGAACCTTTCCGATGTCCGAATATAGTCGTCCAATATATCGATCTTTACATCTCGACCATTTCGAGACTCCTCGTCATGTTCCCGATCTCATCCAGGACTCTGAACTACCTTCAGTACATCAAAACACATAACTCATAATATAAATCATCACCGAACGTTAAGCGTGCGGACCCTATGGGTTCGAGAACTATGTAGACATGACTGAGACTCATTTCCGGTCAATAACCAATAGCGGAATCTGGATGCTCACATTGGCTCCCACATATTCTACGAAGATCTTTATCGGTCAAACCACATAACTACATATGTTGTTCCCTTTGTCATCGGTATGTTACTTGCCCGAGATTCGATCATCGGTATCTCAATACCTAGCTCAATCTCGTTACCGGCAAGTCTCTTTACTCATTCCGTAATGCATCATCCCGCAACTAACTCATTAGTCACATTGCTTACAAGCCTTATAGTGATGTGTATTACTGAGAGGGCCCAGAGATACCTCTCCGACAGTCGGAGTGACAAATCCTAATCTCGAAATATGCCAACTCAACAAGTACCTTCGGAGACACCTATAGAGCACCTTTATAATCACCCAGTTACGTTGTGACGTTTGGTAGCACATAAAGTGTTCCTCCGGTAAATGGGAGTTGCATAATCTCATAGTCATAGGAACATGTATAAGTCATGAAGAAAGCAATAGCAACAAACTAAACGATCAAATGCTAAGCTAACAGAATGGGTCAAGTCAATCACATCATTCTCTTGTTGATGTGATCCCGTTAATCAAATGACAACTCATGTCTATGGTTAGGAAACTTAACCATCTTTGATTAACGAGCTAGTCAAGTAGAGGCAGACTAGTGACACTATGTCTGTCTATGTATTCACACATGTATTATGTTTCCGGTTAATACAATTCTAGCATGAATAATATACATTTATCATGAAATAAGGAAATAAATTATAACTTTATTATTGCCTCTAGGGCATATTTCCTTCAGTCTCCCACTTGCACTAGAGTCAATAATCTAGTTCACATCATCATGTGATTTAACACCAATATTCACATCAGTATGTGATTAACATCCATAGTTCACATTGTCATGTGACCAACACCCAAAGGGTTTACTAGAGTCAATAATCTAGTTCACATCTCTATGTGATTAACACCCAAAGAGTACTAAGGTATGATCATGTTTTGCTCGTGAGAGAAGTTTCGTCAATGGGTCTGTCACATTCAGAGCCGTATGTATTTTGCAAATATTGTATGTCTACAATGCTCTGCACGGAGCTACTATAGCTAATTGCTCCCACTTTCAGTATGTATCTAGATTGAGACTTAGAGTCATTTTTATCGGTGTAAAAGCTTGCACCAATGTAACTCTTTACGACGAACTCTTTTATCACCTCCATAATCGAGAAACATCTCCTTGGTCCTCACTAAGGACATTCTTGACCGCTGTCCAGTGATCTACTCCTAGACTAAAACTGTACTCCCTTGCCAAATACAGAACAAGGTATACAATAGGTCTGGTAAACAGCATAGCATACTATATAGAACCTATGACTGAGGCATAGGGAATGACTTTTCATTCTCTTTCTATTTTCTGCCATGGTCGGGTTTTGAGTCTTACTCAACTTCACACCTTGCAACACAGGCAAGAACTCCTTGACTGTTCCATTTTGAACTACTTCAAAATCTTATCAAGGTATGTACTCATTGAAAAATCTTATCAAGCGTCTTGATCTATCTCTATAGATCTTGATGCTCAATGTGTAAGCAGCTTTACCGAGGTCTTTCTTTGAAAAACTCCTTTATGCTTTCCAGAAAATTCTACATTATTTCTGGTCAACAATATGTCATTCACATATACTTATCAGAAAGGCTGTAGTGCTCCCACTCACTTTCCTGTAAATACAGGCTTCACTGCAAGTCTGTATTAAACTATATAGGGTATCAAAAGGCATGGCATGATAGAGCATAGCAAATACAACAAAACATCTCAACTAAGCATCTCCAGATTATGCATGGATTAATTGGTAGCATCAAGCAAACATGGCAACATGATATAGCAGTTTCAGCATTGACAGAAAGTTAACAGCAAGTGGCCCAATTCACAAGCTTTATGCACTCACTACAGGGCATATAAAAATACATGGATTGCACCCCTATAAAGATGGCATAAAACTGCTCCTAAAACATGTAGACATCATGCCCATAGGATGCACACACAACATGCAAAAAAATGTCAAATCAGCAAGTTACAGCAATTTTCAGTAGTTAACAGTAACATGCACTTTTGCAACAGAGTTTAATATACCAAGATGCAACCTAACATGCATGCAAAGCACACCAACATGTAGAGCATGAGGATAAGAACATGTACATATGAAGATCATTATCATAGCATCAACAGGGACAAAGTTGTGGCACTCACGAGATGCACAAATGATGCTAACAATCAGCAAATTCCAGCAGTAAACATCATATAGCACTCTTGCAATGATGATTAGGGCATCAAGATGGACTCAAACAAGCATGTCACAATTGAATGCAATGAAGAGCATATCACAATAAACATTTTGATATAACATGCATGCAAAATGGAGCAGTACACACAAAGTTATTATCACTCGAACATGCACACATGAGATGATAGTTCAGGGACTTGGTCATTTCACGAAAAAAACTAAGCAAGCGCAAGATATAAAAAAGAAACCGCATGGGCGAGGGATTGGACGGGAGAGCTCACATTGGGCCCATGGGCCGGCTCGGGCGCGCTGGCTGGGTCCGGGACTGGGCCATGGAGTGCAGCGGGTCGGCCCCACGCGGTGGCCCACGCGGACAAGGGGGCTCGTCTCCCCCGTGCGAGGAGACCGAGCGAGGCCATGGCGTGGCCGGCGGCGGCCAAGGCGAGGTACGGCGACGGGGAGGCCAGGAGGGGGCCGGGGGTAGCGGGGACGGGCGGATCCGGGCCTGGAGACCTCGGATCCGGCCGGATCAAAGAAGAGGCGAGGCGGAGGCGCGACAACGGCCGGCGGCGGCTGCAAGGGCGGCGGCGCTTCCTGAAGAGAGAGAGAGAGAGAGAGAGAGAGAGAGAGAGAGAGAGCTGGTGAGGGAGAGGGAGAGCAGAGGAGAGGGAGAAGAAGGAGGGGCGGCGCGGGCTCACCGGGGTGGCGATGAGCTACAGACGGCGGGGTCGGGCGCCGACGGGAGGAGGCGGGGAGACGCCGGAGGGGCGCGGCGGGGTCCCAGACGAGGCAACGTGGGGACGGGCGGCGGCGCTGGCTAGGCGGGCACCTCGGGCCTGGTCGCGGTTGGAACGGGCCTGGCCTGGGCTGGGCGGGCGGGCGGCAGAGTGGGGAGGCGCGGGGACACGTGGCGCGAGGGGAGTGGCTGCGGGTGGCGATGCGGGCGTGTCCAAATGGAAGAGAGGCCAGGGTTTCATCCGCGAAAATGGAAGGGGAGGGCCTATTTATAGATAGAGGGAGCTAGGAGAGTCCAAATGAGGTGCGGTTTTCGCCCACACAATCGTGATTGAATGGCGGAGAGCATGGAGGGGGTTTGGATGGGCTAGTGGGCTGCGGTGAAGGGGTGTTGGGCTGCACAAAAGAGGGCTTTTGTGGTTAACCCGGTTAACCGTTGGGGCATCAAACGACCTCCAAATGGAACGAAATTTGACGGGCGGTCTACCGGTGATATACCAAGGCCACTAGGCAAATCTCGGCCCATTCCGAGAATGTTCTATGGAGGCTCACAAAACAAGGACTGGGAAGGGTGGCGGGTGCATGTGAGTGTGTCTGTGCTCAGAACGGACAACTGAGAGAACCGGGGGAACCCAAACGGATGCAAGTTTTGAAAAACATGCAGATGAAATGTAGATGATGACATGGCAAAATGTAACACACAAGCAAATGACATGGCAACGATAGCGAATAACTGGAAGACACCTGGTGCATCGGACTCGGGGCGTTACAACTCTCCTCCACTAACAAGAGATATCGTCCCGAGATCTTAGGAACGAGACGTAAGGGAAAAAGGAAGAAGTAAAATAAGACTAGAAGAAAGAAGAATAACAAAGTCAAGAGAACTCGGGTAGAAAAGAGGAATGACAAGTATGACGAGAATCAAAGCTCATGGAATAAGACAGACTCTGAAACCACTCCGGTTAGAACAAGATAGAAAAGGAATAAGAATGAAAGAATTCCGGCAGCACTCTGGCCGAACAAGGAAGGAATAGAACATGAACTTCACAAGATGGGATGACACTTGATGAGATGAACAATGCAATGCCTCCGGAAGAATTGAAAGAATGGAATGAAAAGAACAGATGAGAGAACAACAACTTCCACCAAGAATGAATTTGATAGCATCCTTAGAGGAAGGGTAGAACGGAGTTGTTGAGAAAATCAACAACAAAAGAACAAGCTTGTTGTGGACTTATCAAAAACATCTCAAAACTTGAGGTGAAATTATGCCACAACCCAATGTCTGAATAGCTGAGAAGAACGAAGAAATGCAAAACTCCACTTCAGAAGAAAACAAAGAATTAATTGCACTTCGAGCTGTAAGAAGAAAATATACTTGAGCTCCTCCAACAAGAATCTTGATGAATACTTGAAAAAATGAATTAAATCATGAAGAACCACCATGAAGAACTCCGGTGACAAAAGGATGATGAGATAGAATAAAGAATGAAAGAATAAGATGGAGGTCCCGACAAAATGGCCTAGGAAAATTTTGAACTCTGGAAAAGAAAAAATGAAAACACTTGGAACTAGAATTTATTCATCAAGAACAAACTCCGAAGGAAGGGATTACTCACTTGGAGGAAATAAGAATAAGATTTATTGTATGCTTTTCCTTCATCAAATTAAATTTATGACAAGCAATGGATTTTGCATACTACTTATTCTTATAGGAAAATGATTAAGGGGGATATAGCACAAAACTTGAGAAAGTCTTCATGAACCACCAGTAGGATTGGAAAGAACGAATGAATTGATATGATAACAAAGGAAAAAGAATCTGAAGGAACCACCGTAAGAATTAGAAAATGACTGATGAAAGATAATGAATCACCGAGAAGAATTAGAAGAACAAATATGCTTGAGGGGATTTAGATGCGAAAGAACGAAGAGATAACAAGCTGATTAAAGAGCACTTGAACGAAGCGCCAGGATACTTGGGTAACAGTAGCTGGAATGATGGCCTCCGGTGAAAAGAAATGGTAAAACAATTCCTGACATACTCCGGATGCATGAAACTAGAACCGCGAGTCTCCAAGATTTAGAGGAAAACTCTTCTTCTATCTTGAAATGACGACAAGGAACACCATCAAAATTGTTGAGATACTTCGGGAGAATGAAAAAGAGGAAGGGTTGAACCAAAGATGAAAAGAATTTGAAATTGATCTTGGAGAAGGCATGCACTGATGGAATCCATTCTTATGTCACACTTTGAAAGGAATTAGGAATGGCTCCGGAATAATTAGAAGAGTTAGGTAAGATCCTGGGAAAAGACCTGTGGGTTAGGGCCCACTAAGAGAAAAACACCGTTGGAAAGGATTGTTGAACAGATAGATGATGCACTGGAACAATTGAAATATTTGAATGAGGTGACAACCTCGAATTAATTCAAACACAGACGAATCTCCTGAGATGTCTTGAGCACTCCGGAAGGATAAACTGGCGAGAGGCGAATGAGCAGGGAAAACACATGATCCAAGGAAAAGAATATGATCAACCCGAAAAACTTGAATTGAGTCCACCGGAGAAGAAAAAGAGATGAAGAATGTCGAACAAAACGAGAATTCACCGGTTGAAACAATTGACGAAAGACTGAAGAGGTTCCGCACGAATGAAATTGATGGTCGAAAGAGACTCAGACTCCGGGAAGAAAAAAGGTGGGAGGGCGGGAAAAACAAAGGCACCTGGAAGGGAGAACCGGCGAATATCTTGAAGAGAAAACACCGGTTGAAAGAAAGCAAAGTCTTCGCACGAGTAGGATGGATACTCGATTACGGACTCCGGCTCCGAGAAGAAAAGGGGTGGGCGTGTGAGAAAAAGAAAACAGCTGAGGATTGAACTTGGCAAAGATGAAGAGGCTCGAGTCAACTTGACGAGAAATGAACTGGATAAAAAGAGTTGAGAAACAACGCTCGGAAAACCAACTGCGTGATCCTAAAGAAAAATTTGAAGGGGAAGAGGAGTAACTCAAAACACCTATGTCAAGATTCCTCACCAGAGCAACGCAGGGGCTGAGGAGTAAAAAGAATTCCTACTCTCCGATATAACTAGACTCAGAAATAGTTTTGTTCTAGACTCGACAACGGCCAACTACGATCAATCAAGGGGGCTCCTATGGTCGGTCGAGGCCCTGATGCCAACTTGTCACGCCCAATATGCGACCCTACCCTAAAGGAACCCGAAGGTCCCACCAAGGATAGAAGCGCATATTGGAGACGCTTTTGCAAGGTGGATATCATTACATCGTACCATTACATAATAGTTGGGGATACATAAAAGAGGCATACAATGCCACACGAATACAACAACATCATACATAAGAGCATCATCTGACTACGGATGAAACACAAACAGAAACTCAAACGGCATCCACCCTGCTAGCCCAGGCTGCCAACCTGGAACCTATCCCCTGATCAAAGAATAAGCAGAAGAAGAACTCCAAAACAAGCAAACATCGCTCTCGCGTCATGATCATCGTGTAACCTGTACCTGCAACTGTTGTTGTAGTAATTTGTGAGCCACGAGGACTCAGCAATCCCATTACCATGTGTATCAAGACTAGCAAAGCTTAACTGGGTATGGAAAGGATCAGTGGTGAGGTTGCAACAATGACTAAGCATATATGGTGGCTAACATACGCAAATAAGAGCGAGAAGAGAAGCAAACGAAACGGTCGAGAAGCTAGAAGTGATCAAGGGGTGATCCTGAAACTACTTGCATTCGAACATAACACAAACCGTGTTCACTTCTCGATCCATTCGAAAAGACACCATCACGGTTACATACACGGTTGGGTATTTTAAATCGAATCTGGTGTCAAGTTCTCTACAACCGGATATTAAAAACTCCCATCTGCCACATAACCGTGGGCACGGATTTTGAAAGTTTATACACTGCAGGGGTGTCCCAACTTAGCCCATTATAAGCTCTCACGACCAATGAAGGATATTCCTTCTCCCGGGAAGACCCGATCAGTCTCGGAATCCCGGTTACAAGTAATTTTGACAATGGTAAAACAAGACCAGCAAGACCACCTGAATGTGCCGACAAATCCCGATAGGAGCTGCACATATCTCGTTCCCAGGGCACAACAGATGAGCAATCCATACAACTAAAACCAGCTGTCTTACACCCATTGTATTTGAACGTAGAGCTTATCACACCCGATCATCACGTGGTGTCTCGGCACGAAGAACTTTCACAATGGTGCATACTCAGGGAGAACACTTATACCTTAAAATTTAGTGAGAGATCATCTTATAATGCTACCGCGGAACTAAGCAAAATAAGATGTATAAAAGATAAACATCACATGCAATCAAAATATGTGACATGATATGGCCATGATCATCTTGAGCCTTTGATCTCCATCTCCAAAGTCTTGTCATGATCTCTATAAATCACCGCACGACACCATGATCTCCATCATCTTGATCTATATCAATGTGTCGTCACATGGTTGTCTCGCCAACTATTGCTCTTGCAACTATTGCTATTGCATAGCGATAAAGTAAAGCAATTATTTGGCGCTTGCATCTTATGCAATAAAGAGACAACCATAAGGGTTCTGCCAGTTGCCGATAACTTCAACAAAACATGATCATCTCATACAACAACTTATATGTCATCAAGTCTTGACCATATCACATCACAACATGCCCTGCAAAAACAAGTTAGACGTCCTCTACTTTGTTGTTCCAAGTTTTACGTGGCTTCTACGGGCTGAGCAAGAACCGTTCTTACCTATGCATCAAAATCACAACGATATTTCGTCAAGTTAGTGATGTTTTAACCTTCACAAGGACCGGGCGTAGTGCTACGTCTTGAGCTTGCGTTGGTTTTTCTTGAAGAGGAAAGGGTGATGCAACAATAGTAGCGTAAGTATTTCCCTCAGTTTTTGAGAACCAAGGTATCAATCCAGTAGGAGGCTCCTCAAAAGTCCCACGCACCTACACAAACAAACAAAGAACTCACAACCAACGCAATAAAGGGGTTGTCAATCCCTTCACGCCACTTCATGAAAGTGAGATCGATAGAGATAGTATGATAAGATAAATATATTTTTGGTATTTTATAATATAGATTGGAAAAGTAAAGATGCAAATAAAAGTAGATTGAAAGCTTATATGATAAAAGATAGACCCGAGGGGCCATAGGTTTCACTAGTGGCTTCTCTCAAGATAGCATAAGTATTACGGTGGGTGAACAAATTACTGTCGAGCAATTGATAGAAAAGCAAATAGTTATGAGATTATCTAGGCATGATCATGTATATAGGCATCACATCCGCAACAAGTAGACCAACTCCTACCTGCATCTACTACTATTACTCCACACATCGACCGCTATCCAGCATGCATCTAGAGTATTAAGTTCATAAGAACAGAGTAACGCATTAAGAAAGATGACATGATGTAGAGGGATAAACTCAAGCAATATGATATAAACCCCATCTTTTTATCCTCGATGGCAACAATACAATACATGCCATGCTGCCCCTGCTGTCACTAGGAAAGGACACCGCAAGATTGAACCCAAAGCTAAGCATTTCTCCCATTGCAAGAAAGATCAATCTAGTAGGCCAAACCAAATTGATAATTCGAAGAGACTTGCAAAGATAACTTAATCATACATAAAAGAATTCAGAGGAGATTCAAATATTTCTCATAGATAAACTTGATTATAAACCCACAATTCATCGGATCTCGACAAACACACCGCAAAAAGAGTTACATCGAATAGATCTCCACAAGAGAAAGGGAGAACATTGTATTGAGATACAAAAAGAGAGAAGAAGCCATCTAGCTAATAACTATGGACCTGAAGGTCTGTGGTAAACTACTCACAACTCATGGGAGGGGCTATGGTGTTGATGTAGAAGCCCTCCGTGGTCGATTCCCCCTCTGACGGAGCGCCGGCGAAGGCCCCAAGATGGGATCTCACGGATACAGAAGGTTACGGCGGTGGAACTAGGTTTTCGTGGCTTGTTCTGATGTTCTCGGGGTACGTGGGTATATATAGGAGGAAGAAGTATGTCAGTGGCCGCCCAAGGGGCCCACGAGATAGGGGGCGCGCCCTGTAGGGGTGGGCGCGCCCTGCACCCTCGTGGCCGCCTCGGCTGCTTATTGACTTGCTCTCCAAGTCCTCTGGATTATGTTCGTTCCAAAAATCACGCTCCCGAAGGTTTCATTGCATTTGGACTCCGTTTGATATTCCTTTTCTTCGAAATACTGAAATAGGCAAAAAAACAGCAATACGGGTTGGGCCTCCGATTAGTAGGTTAGTCCCAAAAATGATATAAATATGTAAAATAAAGCCCATAAACATCCAAAACGGGTAATATAATAGCATGGAACAATAAAAAATTATAGATACGTTGGAGACGTATCAAGCATCCCCAAGCTTAATTCCCGCTCGTCCTCGAGTAGGTAAATGATAAAAACAGAATTTTTGATGTGAAATGCTACCTAGCATAATTCCCAATGTAATTTTCTTTATTGTGGCATGAATGTTCAGATCCAAATGGTTCAAAATAAAAGTTCATATTGACATAATAAATAGTAATACTTCAAGCATACTAATCAAAGCAATCATGTCTTCTCAAAATAACATGGCTAAAGAAAGTTATCCCTGCAAAATCATATAGTCTGGCTGTTGCTCTATCTTCATCACACAAAGTATTTAATCATGCACAACCCCGACGACAAGTCAAGCAATTGTTTCATACTTTAATAATCTCAAACTTTTTCAATTTTCACGCAATACATGAGCATGAGCCATGGACATAGCACTATATGTGGAATGGAATGGTGGTTGTGGAGAAGACAAAAAAAAGAAGATAGTCTCACATCAACTAGGCATATCAACGGGCTATGGAGATGCCCATTAATAGATATCAATGTGAGTGAGTAGGTATTGCCATGCAACGGATGCACTAGAGCTATAAATGTATGAAAGCTCAAAAGAAAACTAAATGGGTGTGCATCCAACTCGCTTGCTCATGAAGACCTAGGGCATTTTGAGGAAGCCCATCATCGGAATATACAAGCCAAGTTCTATAATAAAAAATTCCCACTAGTATATGAAAGTGACAACATAGGAGACTCTCTATCATGAATATCATGGTGCTACTTTGAAGCACAAGTGTGGTAAAAAGGATAGTAGGATTCTCCCTTCTCTCTTTTTCTCTCATTTTTTCCTTTTTTTGGGCCTTTCTTTTTTTTTCTTTTTGGCCTTTCGTTTTTTTTTCTTTTTTTAGTCCGAAGTCTCATCCCGACTTGTGGGGGAATCATAGTCTCCATCATCCTTTTCTCACTGGGACAATGCTCTAATAATGAAGATCATCACACTTTTATTTACTTACAACTCAAGATTACAACTCAATACTTAGAACAAGATATGAATCTATATGAATGCTCCCGGCGGTGTACCGGGATATGCAATGAATCAAGAGCGACATGTATGAAAATGATGAAGGTGGCCTTGCCACAAATACGATGTCAACTACATGATCCTGCAAAGAGCAATATGACAATGATGATGCGTGTCACGGAACGATGGAAAGTTGCATGGCAATATATCTCGGAATGGCTATGGAAATGCCATAATAGGTAGGTATGGTGGCTGTTTTGAGGAAGGTATATGGTGGGTGTATGGTACCAGCGAAAGTTGTGCGGCACAAGAGAGGCTAGCAATGGTGGAAGGGTGAGAGTGCGTATAATCCATGGACTCAACATTAGTCATAAGAACTCATATGCTTATTGCAAAAATCTACAAGTTAACCAAAACAAAGTATTACGCGCATTCTCCTAGGGGTATAGATTGGTAGGAAAAGACCATCGCTCGTCCCCGACTGCCACTCATAAGGAGGACAATCAACTCATGTATATAGGCATCACGTCTGCAACAAGTAGACCAACTCCTGCCTGCATCTACTACTATTACTCCACACATCGACCGCTATCCAGCATGCATCTAGAGTATTAAGTTCATAAGAACAGAGTAACGCATTAAGCAAGATGACATGATGTAGAGGGATAAACTCAAGCAATATGATATAACCCCCATCTTTTTATCCTCGATGGCAACAATACAATACATGCATTTCTTCCCCTGCCGTCATTGGGAAAGGACACCGCAAGATTGAACCCAAAGCTAAGCACTTCTCCCATTGCAAGAAAGATCAATCTAGTAGGCCAAACCAAACTGATAATTCGAAGAGACTTGCAAAGATAACTCAATCATACATAAAAGAATTCAGAGGAGATTCAAATATTTCTCATAGATAAACTTGATCAGAAACCCACAATTCATCGGATCTCGACAAACACACCGCAAAAAGAGTTACATCGAATAGATCTCCACAAGAGAGGGGGAGAACATTGTATTGAGATCCAAAAAGAGAGAAGAAGCCATCTAGCTAATAACTATAGACCCGAAGGTCTGTGGTAAACTACTCACAACTCATGGGAGGGGCTATGGTGTTGATGTAGAAGCCCTCCGTGGTCGATCCCCCCTCCGGCGGAGCGCTGGCGAAGGCCCCAAGATGGGATCTCACGGATACAGAAGGTTACGACGGTGGAACTAGGTTTTCGTGGCTTGTTTTGATGTTCTTGGGGTACGTGGGTATATAGGAGGAAGAAGTAGATCGGTGGCCGCCCGAGGGGCCCACGAGATAGGGGGCGCGCATTGTAGGGGTGGGCGCGCCCTCCACCCTCGTGGCCACCTCGGCTGTTTCTTGACTTGCACTCCAAGTCCTCTGGATCACGTTCGTTCCAAAAATCACGCTCCCGAAGGTTTCATTGCATTTGGACACTATTTGATATTCCTTTTCTTCGAAATACTGAAATAGGCAAAAAAACAGCAATACGAGCTGGGCCTTCGGTTAGTAGGTTAGTCCCAAAAATGATATAAATGTGTAAAATAAAGCCCATAAACATCCAAAACAGGTAATATAATAGCATGGAACAATCAAAAATTATAGATACGTTGGAGACGTATCACGTAGCCACACTCAATTCAACTAAAGTTGGAGAAATTGACACCCGCCAGCCACCTATGTGCAAAGCACGTCGGTGGAACCGGTCTCGCGTAAGCGTACGCATAATATCGGTCCGGGCCGCTTCATCCAACAATACCGCTGAACCAAAGTATGACATGCTAGTAAGCAGTATGACTTGTATCGCCCACAACCCACTTGTGTTCTACTCGTGCATATAACATCTACGCATAAACCAGGCTCGGATGTCACTATTGGGGAATGTAGTAATTTCAAAAGAAAATCCTACGCACACGCAAGATCATGGTGATGCATAGCAACGAGAGGGGAGAGTGTTGTCCACGTACCCTCATAGACCGAAAGCAGAAGCATTAGCACAACGCGGTTGATGTAGTCGTACGTCTTCACGATCCGACCGATCCAAGTACCGAACGTACGGCACCTCCTAGTTCAGCACACATTTAGCTTGATGACGTCCCGTGAACTCCGATCCAGCAGAGCTTCACGGGAGAGTTTCGTCAGCACGACGCCGTGATGACGGTGATGATGTTGCTACCGATGCAGGGCTTCGCCTAAGCACCGCTACGATATGATCGAGGTGGAATATGGTGGAGGGGGGCACCGCACACGGCTGGGAGAAATCAACAGATCAACTTGTGTGTCAATGGGGTGCCGCTTGCCTCAGTATATAAAGGAGGAGAGGAGGGGAGGGGTCGGCCCTCTCTATGGCGCGCCCTGGGGAGTCCTACTCCGGATTCCCCCCCCCCCTTTCATGTAGTAGGAGTAGGAGTCAAGGAAAGGGAAGAGAGGAGAGAAGGAAGGAGGGGGCGCAACCCCTCCCCCTAGTCCAATTCGGACTAGGACTTGGGGGGCGTGCAGCCTCCCCTCTCTCTTTCCCCTAAAGCCCAATAAGGCCCATATACTCCCCGGTGAATTCCCGTAACTCTCCGGTACTCCGATAAATACCCAAATCACTCGGAACCTTTCCGATGTCCGAATATAGTCGTCCAATATATCGATCTTTGCGTCGCGACCATTTTGAGACTCCTCGTCATGTCCACAATCTCATCCGGGACTCCGAAGTACCTTCGGTACATCAAAACACATAACTCATAATATAAATCATCACCGAACGTTAAGCGTGCGGACCCTATGGGTTCGAGAACTATGTAGACATGACCGAGACTCATTTCCGGTCAATAACCAATAGCGGAACCTAGATGCTCATATTGGCTCCCACATATTCTACGAAGATCTTTATTGGTCAAACCGCATAACTACATACGTTGTTCCCTTTGTCATCGGTATGTTACTTGCCCGAGATTCGATCGTCGGTATCTCAATACCTAGCTCAATCTCATTACCGGAAAGTCTCTTTACTCGTTTCGTAATGCATCATCCCATAACTAACTCATTAGTCACATTGCTTGCAAGGCTTATAGTGATGTGCATTACCGAGAGGGCCCAGAGATACCTCTCCGACACTCGGAGTGACAAATCCTAATCTCGAAATACGCCAACTCAACAAGTACCTTCAGAGACACCTATAGAGCACCTTTATAATCACCCAATTATGTTGTGACGTTTGGTAGCACACAAAGTGTTCCTCGGTAAACGGGAGTTGCATAATCTCATAGTCATAGGAACATGTATAAGTCATGAAGAAAGCAATAGCAACAAACTAAACGATCAAGTGCTAAGCTAACGGAAAGAGTCAAGTCAATCACATCATTCTCCTAATGATGTGATCCCGTTAATCAAATGACAACTCATGTCTATGGTTAGAAAACTTAACCATCTTTGATTAATGAGCTAGTCAAGTAGAGGCATACTAGTGACACTATGTTTGTCTATGTATTCACACATGTATTATGTTTCCGGATAATACAATTCTAGCATGAATAACAAACATTTATCATGAAATAAGGAAATAAATAATAACTTCATTATTGTCTCTAGGGTATATTTCCTTCATCCAAGGCTGTAGGACCTTGAGAAGAGGTGTCTAGAGGGAGGGTGATTAGACACTAAGTACCAAAGTTGCAGTTTTTAAGTTTCCTTAAGTTTAAGTGGAGTTTAGGCACAAGTTTAACATTCACAATACATATCAAGCAAGCATGCAAGAGTATATGAGCAGCGGAAAGTAAAGCATGCAACTTGCAAGAATGTAAAGGGAAGGGTTTGGAGGATTCAAACGCAATTGGAGACACAGATGTTTTTGGCGTGGTTCCGATAGGGGGTGCTATCGTACATCCACGTTGATGGAGACTTCAACCCACGAAGGGTAACGGTTGCGTGAGTCCACGAAGGGCTCCACCCACGAAGGGTCCATGAAGAAGCAACCTTGTCTATCCCACCATGGCCATCGCCCACGAAGGACTTGCCTCACTAGTGGTAGATCTTCACGAAGTAGGCGATCTCCTTGCCCTTACAAACTCCTTGGTTCAACTCCACAATCTTGTCGGAGGCTCCCAAGTGACACCTAGCCAATCTAGGAGACACCACTCTCCAGGAAGTAACAAATGGTGCGTTGATGATGAACTCCTTGCTCTTGTGCTTCAAATGATAGTCTCCCCAACACTCAACTCTCTCTCATAGGATTTGGATCTGGTGGAAAGAAGATTTGAGTGGAAAGCAACTTGGGGAAGGCTAGAGATCAAGATTCATATGGTAGGGATGGAATATCTTGGCCTCAACACATGAGTAGGTAGTTCTCTCTCAGAAAATGTATGTTGGAAGTGTAGGTTCAGTCTGATGGCTCTCTCCACAAATGAAGAGGAGGTGGACGGGTATATATAGCCTCCACATAAAAACTAACCGTTACACACAACTTGCCAAACTCGGTGGGACCGAATTGATAAACTCGGTCGGACCGATTCAGCAAATCTAGTGACCGTTAGGATTTTCGGTGGGACTGATATGCAACTCGGTGAGACCGATATGGTTAGGGTTAGGGCATAACGTAATCTCGGTGAGACCGATTACTCAAACTCGGTGAGACCGATTTTGGTAATAAGCTTTCCAGAGAGTTGGTCAGGCAAACTCGGCTGGACCGATTACACAAACTCGGTGGGACCGATTTTGGTAATAAGTTAACCAGGAAGTTTGCATTGTAATCTCGGTAGTACCGATTGCTCAAACTCGGTGAGACCGATTTTGGTAATGGACATACACAGTGAGACTACAATCCCATCTCGGTAAGACCGAGATCCCTATCGGTGAGACCGATTTGCCTAGGGTTTGTGGCAGTGGCTAAGACATCCAAACTCGGTGGCGCCGGATAGAAATAATCAGTGGGGCCGAGTTTGACTTTAGGTTTAGGGCACTTGTGTGGAAGTGGGAAAGTAGTTGAGGGTTTTTGAGCATATCACTAAGCACTATGGAGCAAGAAACTCATTAAGCAACACCTCATCCCTTCTTGATAGTATTGGCTTTTCCTATAGACTCAATGTGATCTTGGATCACTAAAATGTAAAATGAAGAGTCTTGAGCTTGAAGCTTGAGCCAATCCTTTGTCCTTAGCATCTTGAAGGAGTTCCCACATCCTTTAGTCCATGCCACTCCATTGTTGAACTTATCTGAAACATACTAGATAAAAGTGTTAGTCCAACAAGAGATATGTTGACATTAATTACCAAAACCACCTAGGGAGCACTTGTGCTTTCAATCTCCCCCTTTTTGGTAATTGATGACAACATACATCAAAGCTTTAGATAAAGATATAAAGAATAGCAAGTAAAGCTTTGGAAAGACATGTAACAGGCATAGGCTCCCCCTACATGTATGCAATCATGTGAATATGGAATATAGAAGCATGTGAGAGCATAACCATGATAGAGTAGGCAATATGTTACATGTATCTTGGCCATATGCATCAGAGCAAAGAATATTAAAGAGAATACCTTCATGCCCATGAGTCCTTCTTGCAAACAGTATGTACATCAGCAAGAATTCCTCATACACATGATTGTGATGCATATACTTACCTTGTAGTCTTGAGTTGGCTTGGGATGGAACGAACCTGCTCAAACAAGGTTAGATAACATAGGTACATCTACTAGCCAGAGCAAACAGAAGAAACCACAAGAATACCAAGACTGGGATGACATGTAGAGAGTGAGTACTAAGTACCACATTGGATTAGGCATGTCCCCAAGAGTAAAGATATGCAATGAATTTAAATGATTTCTTTCCCTTAGATGTCTTGCTCCCCCTGAATCTAGCATGGGATAATGGGAGAAGATAGGGAACAGAAAGTCAGAGCTTAAAGATATAAATGAACAGAGCTAATGCAAATAAGCACAAATGAACATGTCTTTCCCCTCAAGAAGACATGTGGCATCTCTCCTCTTGAACACCAAGCATCTGGGATCCTTGAGAAATACTTCTATATAAGTATTCTCTCCCCCTGAAGATCTCTCTCTCCCCCTGAGGATCTCTCTCCCCCTTGAGGAGGTGATGAACTATTTCTCTGATGTGATCTCTCTCTAAATGATAAGCTTTGATGTGATCTCTCTCTCCCCCTTTGACATCAATTTCTAAGAAGGGTTTTCTGGAATCTGTCGAATGGGTTTGGTCCTTGAGTCATAGCACAAAGAAATGATAAAAATGTGATGCTTGTAGAGGACAAGATTCATTGAGTGGAGCTGGATCACAAGAAACACAGAATAAGTGGCAAACTGTTTTTCCTGTTGTGAAGTCGGTGGCACCGAGTGGTATGCTTCGGTTGGACCGAAAACAACAAATCAGTGAAACCGAGTTCATCGCAGAGAAAACACTTGTCACCACAGCTCACTAGATTAGTAAGATCTCACAAAGATTTGCAAGGAATTTGCTGAATGATATGCAATGAATTGGATGCAGAAAAATGCAGAGCAAACAAAAAGAAATCTAGATGAAGTTTTTTTGAAAGGGGAAACAAATATGCATGAGACAAATGCAAAAACACAGAAAAGAATACACGAGAACTTCATCTAGAGATGGTCGGCGACAAAGTCACCTATGTTAGAGTATATTGACTTAGGAGTCAAGTGAGATCACTTGATCATAGCTCATACTCATCGTTTAAGCTCAAAATGGGGTTGCCATTTTTCGTTTAAGCATCTTGATGTATTCACATCTTGTCGAGTTGCTTTAGCTCATGACTTGGAGTAAAGCTTCTCTAAGATGGAATAACATACCTTGGTTGGTGGTGGTGTCCATGTAGTTGAACTTGTGTGGGTTGCTCAAGGTTGATGTAGCTCATCAAGAATTTGGAGCACCACTTGGAATTTGAGTCCATCTACCTACATGGGTTAGTTCTTGCAAGGAAGAGCACTTGTGTATCCAAAAATGACAATCATGATGCTCAACATAGAATTTGTCAAAGGATATGTTTGAATGGTTTCGTGTTTCCTTGTCTTCAACCACCATGGTGTAGAGACTTGATGATGTAGAGATTGCTTAATATGTGAGTAGATTACAATATCATGGAATTAGATTCAACCAATTACCTACATGGGTTAGATAACATGCAAGATACAAATATATCCAAGACATAAGATTTTCATCATAAGAGAAATATCAAGGATTAGTCATAAGCTCATGTCTTGCATGTATCCAATGGAGTTTCTACTCCAAGTTTGAAGCATCAATGATGTTCAATTCTCCTCTTAACCTGCAAGACACTTTCTCATCAAGAGGTTTAGTGAATATATCCGCTAATTGCTTTTCGGTGCGAACATGCTTAAGATCAATGTCACCCTTGGCAACATGATCTCGAATGAAATGATGACGGACTTCAATATGCTTAGTTCGAGAATGTTGTACAGGGTTATGACCAATTTTGATAGCACTTTCATTGTCACAAAGCAATGGAACATGTCTCACATATATCCCATAATCTTTAAGAGTTTGGGTCATCCAAAGTAATTGAGCACAACATGAACCGGCGGCAATATATTCCGCTTCGGCGGTGGATAAGGATACCAAGTTTTGTTTCTTGGAGGACCAAGACACAAGAGATCTACCAAGAAATTGACAAGTACCCGAAGTGGACTTTCTATCAACCTTGTCTCCGGCATAGTCCGAGTCGGAATAGCCAACAAGATCGAAAGAGGCCCTCTTAGGATACCAAATGCCAAAATTTGGTGTATGGATTAAGTATCTCACCATCCTTTTCACGGCCTTAAGATGACATTCTTTAGGAGCAGCTTGATATCGTGCACACATGCACACGCCTAGCATGATATCGGGACGTGAAGCACATAGATATAACAATGAACCAATCATAGAGCGATAAACCTTTTGATCAACCGGTTCACTATCTTTGGTCAAGTCAAGATGTCCACTAGTAGGCATGGGTGTAGACATACCTTTGCATTCTTTCATATTGAACTTCTTGAATAAGTCCTTGGTGTACTTCGTTTGAGAAACAAAGGTACCTTCCTTAGTTTGCTTGATTTGCAACCCAAGAAAGAATTTGAGTTCACTCATCATAGACATCTCAAACTTCTCTGACATTAGCTTCCCAAACTTTTCACTAAAATGAGGGTTAGTTGAACCAAATATAATATCATCAACATAGATTTGGCATACAAATAGTTCTCCATTAACCCTTTTAGTAAAAAAGAGTAGAATCAATTTTCCCAATTTCAAAACCTTTTTCAATAAGGAACTTGGTCAAGCATTTATACCATGCTCTAGGAGCTTGTTTAAGACCATACAGAGCTTTGTGAAGTTTGTAAACATGATTGGGTTTCTTAGGATTGACAAAGCCGGGAGGTTGCTTAACATAAACTTCCTCCTCTATTTCACCATTTAGAAAAGCACTTTTAATGTCCATTTTGTACAAGGGATGTCATGATGATTAGCATAGGCAAGTAAGATGCGAATGGACTCAAGTCTAGCAACGGGAGCATAAGTCTCACCATAGTCCATACCTTCGACTTGTGTGTAACCTTGGCCATTTAGGCGTGCTTTGTTGCGAACTACTTGTCCATCTTCATCTTGCTTGTTGCAGAACACCCATTTGGTACTGATGATGTTGTGGTTGTTGTCGGGCTTCTCTACCAATGTCCAAACTTGGTTCCTCTCAAAGTTGTGTAGCTCTTCATGCATAGCATTTATCCAATCCGGATCTTCCAATGCTTCTTCAACCTTCATAGGTTCAATGCTAGAGATGAAAGAATAGTTTTCACAAAAGTTAGCTAAAAGAGTTTTAGAGCGAGTGATTCTCCCGGTTTGAATGTCATTGTAGATTTGCTCGACGGGATGATCTTTAGCAATTCTTGCTCGAACTCGTGAAAGCTTTTGCTTGGGTCTTTGTTGAACATCTTCTTCATCTTGTTCTTCTTCTTGGCCTTCTTCATTGTTGGCGTTGGCGTTCTCTTGTCGTGGTGGAGAAGGAGGTTGTTGACGTTCATCTTGATGCACTTCCTCGTTTTCTTCATCTTGGTGTGTCCCACCTGTGGATGCTTCCGTATCAACTCTTGGTTCACCTTGTCATGAAGTAGAAGCTTCCACTTGGACGGACGAGGTACTCTCCTTCACCTCCGTTGGACGGACCTTGCCAATAGACAAGTCTTGGATTGCTTCCGAAGGATCTTTGTCTCCTACATCAATTGGCAATTGCTCTACTTGCGAGCCGTTAGATTCATCAAACTTCACATCTACCGTCTCTTCAACCTTTCGGGTGAAATTGTTGTAGACACGGAAGTGTGAGAGTTTGAGCCATAACCTAGTAGGAAACCTTCATGAGACTTAGGAGAAAATTTAGAACGACGATGCTTATCAAGAATGTAGCGCTTTGAGCCGAATACTCGAAAGTATCCAACTTGGGGTTTGTTACCGGTGAGGAGCTCGTATGCCGTCTTGCCAAGTAGCTTGTGAAGATACAAGCGATTTGTTGCATGACAAGCTGTCTCAACCGCTTTCGCCCAAAAGTGCTTGATGTCTTGTACTCATCAAGCATCGTTCTCGCCATTTCGATGGCGTCCGGTTCTTCCTCTCAACAACTCCGTTTTGTTGAGGTGTGTACGTAGTCGAGAACTCGTGTGAAATCCTTCTTCGTCAAGAAAGGTGTCCACATTTGTGTTCTTGAACTCCGCTCATTGTCGCTGCGAACCTTCTTGATCTTCACTTCAAATTGATTTTGGGCCTTCCTAGCGAAGTTTTTGAAGATCTTTTGGACCTGCGATTTATCATCGAGAAAGAACACCCATGTAAATCTGGAAAAATCATCAACTATAACTAGACCAAAAGAATTTCCACCGAGACTCTTGTAAGAGTTGGGACCAAAAAGATCCATGTGAAGTAGCTCGAGTGGCCTCCTTGTGGTCATGATGTTCTTCACGGGATGCCTTCCTCCAACCTGTTTACCTGCCTGACAAGCGCTGCAAAGTCTATCCTTATCAAATATGACATCGTTAACTCCAAGAATATGATTTCCTTTAATAAGCTTGTCAAGGTTTCGCATACCAACATGACCTAATCGTCTATGCCAAAACCAACCTTTTGAGGATTTAGCAATGAAGCAATTTTTAGGTTGAGCCTTTTTAGTGAAATCAACAATGTATAGATCACCTCTACGCACACCGGTGAAGACCATTTTATGATTATCTCGACGAAACACTTGGCAATCTACTTCAGTAAATAGGACATTGAAACCGAAATCAGCAAGTCTAGATACTGAAAGTAAGTTGTATCCAAGAGATTCAACGAGCATGACATTTTGTATGGAGCTATCATGTGATATGGCCACCTTACCGAGGCCAACCACCTTACCCTTTGAGTTTTCACCGAAAGTGACATACTTTCGAGGACTATCATTATCAGCAAGCTCACGGAACATTTCTTTATCTCCGGTCATGTGATCGTTACATCCACTATCAAGAACCCATTCCTTTCCTCCTGACATATATCCCTGAAGATTTGCCATAAGACCAAAATGTCTCATTGCATCATCAAGATCGAAGTCACTATCATCATCCTCATCATAGTATCCATGTTCAACATCGTCATGCAGTGGATCAAATCCTAGAGAGGGTGATTCGTTAGAGTGAGTTTGACAATGATCTTGCTTATGAATTTTTATAGCTTCGGAAATAATATCACTAATAATTCCAACATCTCCTTTGGCACGCATAAGGTTTGTAAGCTCAAATAGACGATCACCAAACATAGGATCACTAGTATTCATCTTACTCAAAGCAATGGACTTATGGATAATTTCATCAAGATTTTTCAAGGAATAATTTGGAAAGCGGTCCTCAAGAAATTTCCATATAGTGTAGGCACACTTAAGAGTAGGCAAACATCCAATCATGTTTCTAGGCAAGCCTCTAATGATAAGTTCGGCAGTTCTAAGATTCCTAATCATGTCAATTGACTCATCATGGGTAGGATGCATAGGATCAACATAAGGTGCACAAGGGCTAGCAATGTACTTATTCAAATGATATTGATTGAAAATTACAAGCATCTCATTTTTTCACTCATGAAAATACTCTCCATCAAGGATAGGCACTCTATGTCTAAGACTCCCCAAAGTAGACTCATCCATCTTCCTCCAATGGTGATTAAACCAAGGCAATGTAGACCAATGCTCTGATACCACTTGTAGGACCTTGAGAAGAGGTGTCTAGAGGGGGGGTGATTAGACACTAAGTACCAAAGTTGCAGTTTTTAAGTTTCCTTAAGTTTAAGTGGAGTTTAGGCGCAAGTTTAACATTCAAAATACATATCAAGCAAGCATGCAAGAGTATATGAGCAGCGGAAAGTAAAGCATGCAACTTGCAAGAATGTAAAGGGAAGGGTTTGGAGGATTCAAACGCAATTGGAGACACGGATGTTTTTGGCGTGGTTCCGATAGGTGGTGCTATCGTACATCCACGTTGATGGAGACTTCAACCCACGAAGGGTAGCAGTTCTTGTGAGTCCACGGAGGGCTCCACCCACAAAGGGTCCACAAAGAAGCAACCTTGTCTATCCCACCATGGCCATCGCCCACGAAGGACTTGCCTCACTAGCGGTAGATCTTCACGAAGTAGGCGATCACCTTGCCCTTACAAACTCCTTGGTTCAACTCCACAATCTTGTCGGAGGCTCCCAAGTGACACCTAGCCAATCTAGGAGACACCACTCTCCAAGAAGTAACAAATGGTGCGTTGATGATGAACTCCTTGCTCTTGTGCTTCAAATGATAGTCTCCCCAACACTCAACTCTCTCTCATAGGATTTGGATCTGGTGGAAAGAAGATTTGAGTGGAAAGCAACTTGGGGAAGGCTAGAGATCAAGATTCATATGGTAGGAATGGAATATCTTGGCCTCAACACATGAGAAGGTAGTTCTCTCTCAGAAAATGTATGCTGGAAGTGTAGGTTCAATCTGATGGCTCTCTCCACGAATGAAGAGGAGGTGGACGGGTATATATAGCCTCCACATAAAAACTAACCGTTACACACAACTTGCCAAACTCGGTGGGACCGAATTGATAAACTCGGTCGGACCGATTCAGCAAATCTAGTGACCGTTAGGATTTTCGGTGGGACTGATATGCAACTCGGTGAGACCGATATGGTTAGGGTTAGGGCATAACGTAATCTCGGTGAGACCGATTACTCAAACTCGGTGAGACCGATTTTGGTAATAAGCTTTCCAGAGAGTTGGTCAGGCAAACTCGGTTGGACCGATTACACGATTTTGGTAATAAGTTAACCAGGAAGTTTGCATTGTAATCTCGGTAGTATTGATTGCTCAAACTCGGTGAGACCGATTTTGGTAATGGACATACACAGTGAGATTACAATCCCATCTCGGTAAGACCGAGATCCCTATCGGTGAGACCGATTTGCCTAGGGTTTGTGGCAGTGGCTAAGACATCCAAACTCGGTGGCGCCGGATAGAAAGAATCGGTGGGGCCGAGTTTGACTTTAGGTTTAGGGCACTTGTGTGGAAGTGGGAAAATAGTTGAGGGTTTTTGAGCATATCACTAAGCACTGTGGAGCAAGAAACTCATTAAGCAACATCTCATCCCTTCTTGATAGTATTGGCTTTTCCTATAGACTCAATGTGATCTTGGATCACTAAAATGTAAAATGAAGAGTCTTGAGCTTGAAGCTTGAGCCAATCGTTTGTCCTTAGCATCTTGAAGGAGTTCCCACATCCTTTAGTCCATGCCACTCCATTGTTGAACTTATCTGAAACATACTAGATAAAAGTGTTAGTCCAACAAGAGATATGTTGACATTAATTACCAAAACCACCTAGGGAGCACTTGTGCTTTCAAAGGCTCTACATTTTTTGCTAAGTGATCCAAGATCACATTGAGTCCATAGGAAAGCCAACACTATTAAAAGGGGATGACGTTTTGATCATGGACTATTTCCTCAAGTGCTTAGAGATATTGCTCCAAAATCCTCAGCCACACCCTCACATTCATCTACATCCAAAACCAAAAAGCCTATCTGAAACACATCCAGCCGGACCCATCGAGATACACTTGACAGAGCCACTGCTTAAACCCTAGCAACTCGATCTCACTGAGATGACCCTTCGGTATCATCGAAGTGCACTTGCCAACCTTCTGTTTCCTATTGATTTCATCTTGGAATTTCCGAGTGGTTTCAATTGTTCTCACCGAAGTGTGGAAAGGGATTTGGTCATGACCATTCGGTCACACCGAGCTGTTCCATCCAGTCTCACCGAAAAGCCTAAAGTTTAAACCTTTTGCACTAGTCGGTCTCACCGAGTGTTCTCACCCTGTCCCATCGAGTTGTGCATAAAGGTGTGTGATAGTTACATTTTTATGTTACCTATATATACCCCCCACCCATTCCACCAACTCTCACAGAGCAAACCATGACGAAGCTACCACTTCCCATATGAATTTTCTGAGAGAGAACCACCTACCCTTGTGCTGAAATCAAAAGGATTCCACTTCAACCTTTGATCCTTGATTTCTAGCCCCCTCAAGTTGCTTCCATTTCAATCTTTCTTCAACCACATAGCCAAATCTATGAGTTGGTGATTGAGTGTTGAGGAGACAATCTTTTGAAGCAAAAGAGCAAGGAGTTCATCGTCAACAACATCTATTACCTTTTGGAGAGTGGTCCCCTAAATTGGTTAGGTATCACTTGGGAGCCTCCAAGATGTGGAGTTGAACCAAGGAGTTTGTAAGGGCAAGGAGATCGTCTATTTCATGAAAATCTACCCCGGGTGAGGCTAGTCCTTCGTGGACATAAACCATGATGGCATAGACAAGGTTGATTCTTCGTGGACTCGCGCAGCCGTTACCCTCCATGGGTTGAAGTCTCCATCAATGTGGACGTACGATAGCACCACATATTGGAACACGCCAAAAATCACCGTGTCTTCATTGTGTTTGATCTTCCAAACTCTGTCATCTCTATTTTCTTGCACTTGCATGTTGTTTATTGTCCGTTACCCGTACTCTAGATATGCATGTGTACATTGTATTGCTCGTCACTTACTTGTGCTAAAATCTGCCTAAGTTACAAGAGGAATAAAAACTGCCCCCCCCCTCTCTTCTAGACCTATCCTTCTGATACCACATGCTTTCATGGGAATCAATGAATCATCCGCAAAGAGAGGATCGAAAATAGAAGGGGCTTCTCTGACCACCTGAAATGCCTCCATTTTCTTCCGCATCCGCAACATCTTTGCACGGTGAGCATGATACATCATCAATCTGAAGTCTGAAGTCTGGAATTTTTTGTTTCCTTATAACTATCAGCTTTGTGTGTGGCTTTAAAGAAAACGTTGCAGGTTTTTTTTGAGAAATCTCTCCACTTTATTATATAATAGCAATGTTCATAGGTACACGACTTTGGTCATGGGGAACTCCCAACCAAACATGCTGACCTACTCCTAAGTTACAAGCGAACTTGGCAAGATTATGAGCCTCGAAATTATGATTTCTACGCTTGAAAACAAAAACAACCGAATTGAAAAAGCTTCTCTAAAATGTTATTTCATGTACTATAGCCGAATGTGACCGTTTGTTCCTTCATTTATATCTTGAATCACTCCTTTGCAATCCGAGGAAATCATCATGTTTGTCGTTTGAAGATCCTCTGCAAGAGCTAGAGCTTCCCTGCACACAAATGTCTCCAAGATTGTGGGGTCAGTTATACCTCGATAGACAACCGCAGATGAACCCAAATATGCTCTCGTGTGATCTCAGCACACTGCTGCGACTGCCCCGCCACGTCTATGATGCCCCACAGCTCCGTCCACATTAATCTTCGCAACACCCGCGGCGACGCACGCCAACTCCTGTTTCCTCCTTGTTGTATTGCCTGCACTTGTCGCTTGATGGGCTTCTCCAGTTGATGCAGCTCGTTAAGATACGAGGTAACAAACGAGGAAGTTTGCATTGGAGGTTGAAAAATGCCTTCGTGTATCGCCTTCCTCCTGGCATACCAAATCGCCCACAACGTCACAACCATCTTAGTGAAAGACTGCTGATCAAGATCTTCGTGCATCCTAAACAGCCAGTTCTTGGCGCTGGGTTCCTCGATCTCCGCCATATGTGCCACCACGGCCGCATCCGATAGCGCCCACGTACAGCGTGCCGACGTGCATGACACCAGGGCGTGCCGCCATGAGTCTGGAGATCCACACAACAGACAGGCGTCGCGTGTTGCCATGTTCCTCCTGTTCAAAACGTCCGTCATTGGGAGTGAGTGGCGGGCAAGTCGCCATAGGAAGATTCTAACCTTTGATGGCACCTTCAGCAACCAAAGCGAGGTCCAGTCCCGCTCTTCTCTGTCGTTGCTTGAGGACCCACTCCTCCCTTCAAGCCAGTTTTCGCGAGTAATTTTCGTTTTGATCATGAACTTATAAGCCGAGCTCACTGTAAAGCGTCCCATCTTCCCTGGATGCCATGCCCAAAAATCCTCAACATTACTCGTGCAAACAGGAATCCGCAGGATTGCCTCGGCATCTGTAGGCAAGAATACTTCATGAACATGGTTCTCATTCCATGATCCCGTTGCTGGATGGAGTAGCTCCAACACTAACTGTGGTGGGTCTAGGACCCGAGATACAATTGGCCGCAGTGATCCCTCCTTAGGTATCCAGTTATGATCCCATATGTTCGTCGTGTGACCATTGCCAATCCTCCAAATTATGCCCTGTTTTAGAATGTCTCGCCCCTCTAGGATAGCTCGCCAAATCCGCGAAGGACGTGAACCGAACTCTGCCATAAGAAACTCCACATTTGGGAAATAAGACGCCTTGAGGATCCTAGCGCTCAGTGATGAAGGATCGTGCAACACCCTCCACGCCTGTCTAGCTAACAATGCTAGATTAAATAGCTTGAGCTCTCTGAAACCCATTCCTCCCAAATACTTTGGCCTCGTCATTACTTCCCATGATACCCAAGCCGGCTTGCGTTGCCCTTCCTTGCAGCCCCACCAGAACTTACGGATGATAGAATTTATATGTTCACATGAGCCTCTGGGGAGCTTGAAACATGACATGGAGTAAACCGGAATAGCCTATGCAACCGACTTGATCAGCACCTCCTTACCCCCTGTAGACAGGCACTTGACCATCCAGCCTTTCACCTTGTCCCACACCCTGTCGCTCAAGTGCTTGAAGGTGCCCTTTTTGCATGACCGACATCCGTGGGCATGCCAAGATATTTGTCACTTAAAGACTCATTAGGAACCTGGAGACTTCCCTTCACTGCATCTCTAACGATCTGTGGGCATCCTTTACTAAAGAAAATTGATGATTTTTCCTTATTGATCCTCTGGCCCGAGGCCAAACAATAAGTACCCAAAAGGTGTGACGCTTCTTCTGCTCCATCAACACTAGCCCTGAAAAATAGCAGGCTATCATCCGCGAATAAAAGATGGTTCACCGACGGAGCCGATGGAGCCACCTTGATGCCGCTGAGCTGCCAACAAGAAAAGGTATGGAGAGATAGGGTCTCCCTGACAAATACCTCTGGATGGTAAAAACTCTTCTGATTTGCATCCGTTAAACATTACTGAAAAAGAATTGTTCTCACCATGGTCATGACAGTGGAGACCCATGATGCTGCAAAGCCCAGTTTCCTCATTATAGCTTCCAAGTAGTTCCACTCCACTCGATCATACGCCTTCATCATGTCGAGCTTGAGAGCACAAAAGTTATTGTTCTTTGACTTATTCCTTTTAATAAAGTGCAAACACTCATATGCTGAGATTATGTTATCAGAAATAAGCCGGCCAGACACAAAGGCTGGTTGAACTTCAGAAATAACATCAGGAAGTATTAACTTCAGCCGGCTAGAACCTTTGAAGCTATCTTGTAAAAGACATTGCATAAACTGATAGGTCAGAATTGAGATAGAAGAGTTGGTTTTGATACCTTGGGGATTAATATCAAAACAGTGTCATTCACGCACTCAGGGCTCTCTTCTCCTCGGACTATGCTCAGAACAGCTCGTGTCACCACCGCACCACAGATATCCCAGTGCCTCTGAAAGAAGTGCGCTGGAAACCCATCCGGCCCCGGAGCCTTTGTCGGAAACATCTGAAAAAGTGCATTCTTGACTTCTTCCTCCTTGTACGGCGCTAATAGAGTCTCGTTCATCGCATCTGTTACCCTCAAGGGGACATGTTGAAGCACATCATCTAGCCCGTCACCCCTTCCGAAGTGTATAAGGCTTTATAAAAGTCCGATGCCATTTGCTGCATCTCCGATAACTCCTCCGTAAGCTGCCCATATTGCTTCTGCAATGATTTTATCAGGTTCTTGCACCTTCTATTTGAAGCTCGGAGGTGGAAAAAAATGCGTGTTTCTATCCCCCTCTGACAGCCAGGCCACCCGCGAACGTTGGCGCCACATTATTTCTTCCCGAAGATATAGCTCAATCAAACGATCATTCATTTTGATCTCAACATGACTAGGTGCAGTCCTCGCTGGATCGCTCCTGAGCCGCTCAAAATCTTTCTTCAACCTCCTTATTTCTGACTTGACACTCCCAAAAGTTGACTTGCTCCACTCCCCCAAGTTATTGGACAGGGATTGCAAATTTGCTCGAACTTCTGCCGCCGTTAGATTAGGGCCGTTCGCCTCCCATGCATGCTTGACCGTAGGGATCAACTCGGGATGCGTGTCCCACATACGTTCATACCGAAACGGTTTGTCTCCCTGCTTCCTTCTATCCACTGGAGTCAACGTGAGATATATAGGAGAGTGATCAGATGTCGCAACTGTTAAGTGATCGACCACTGCTAGTGGAAAGCGAGTGCACCACTCCGGCGTGCCCAAGGCCCTGTCTAGCCTAACTCTAGTATATGATCCACCGGTGACCTTCTTTTCTAAAGTCCACTTACGACCCTGGTAGCCAAGATCAATCAGGCCACACACATCTACCGCATCGCGAAAACCTTGAATCTGAGTTTGACTTCTCTGTCCAATCCCCTCGTGTTCATCATAGCGGAGAACCTCGTTGAAGTCCCCAATGCACATCCATGGCATGTTTTGGAGGGCAGCCAGATTTTTCATTGTGTCCCACGTTCTGTGACGAAGATGAGTTTGTGCCTCTCCGTAAAAACACGAGAGCCTCCACGGGTCTCCTCCCATCTCAGAGATCTTCGCGTCAATATGATACTGCGAGTAGCCCAAAACTTCAACCTTTATTTCATTATTCCAGTACAAAGCTAAACCACCACTTCTACCGGTGGAACCAACAGCAAATGATGAATCAAAACCTAAAGTACTTGATAGATTTTCAGCTCTAACTTGACCGATCTGTGTTTCAGCGATACAAAGTACTCTAGGAGCAAACTTTAAAACGATTTCTCGTAGCTCTTGAACTGTCGGGGTGTTGCCTAGTCCCCGGCAGTTCCAGCTGAGGCAACTCATTGTGCTCAGCGGTCCTCCACCGGGGAGGCCGCCACTTTTGCATCAAGAATTTTGAGACCTGCTGAGTTCTTCCCTCCACTTGGATTCAACACCTTCTCTGACTGCTGCGAGAGTTTCGAACGCTTTGGTTCTTGCTTTGGAGGTGGGCTGAGCGGTAGAACTGCTGTACTACCATTGCTTTTCTCAACCGGCACAATATCCATACTTGTGCTAGCTGCCCCAGGAGCGATCCCAGTTGCTACCTCTTCAGACGTCCTCTTGTGGCTTGCCTCATTGTCCTTCATATCGGTGTACTCCTCCTCCTTGTCATCATCCTGCGTTCGCTATCCTGAGCTGCCTCCTCCCTCTGTTCCCCTAGATCTTCGCCCATTGTTGAGGCGACGAGTGCCCCACGCCGTAGTTGCAGGTGCTATGAGATTCTTGAAGATCAGGGCGGAGGGAGGGTGAACACCATCACCATGTTCCTTGAATTCATGGCCCATCATGCCGCAGACCTGGCACCAATCTGGGAGTCGCTCGTATTTCACCGGAAAAAATTCTCGCTGACCCCCACGAACTATAGAGGTCGCTTTCTTCAGCTGATTACGCACATCCAGGCGGATTCTCACCCTACAGAAATTGCCTTCAAAATCAAAAGACGGCGGCTCAGACTCCACAAACTCGCCGATCTTCGCTGCCAGTGCTTTAACCTTTCCATGATACGTGATCGGTAGGTCAAGGATTCTTGCCCAGATCTCAAACTTGAATAGCTCGATCGATGAGGGCTTGGAATATCCATCATAAGGGACAATGATCACCGGGTTACCCCAAAAGTGCCACGGCCCCCCTTGTGTCACTCTTTCCCAATCACCTAGGCACTCAAACTGCATGATGAACATGTTCTCTTCCAGGGTTTTGATCTTAACCCTCCTTGCAAGATCCCAGGCAGATCGCATATTACGAAAGAACCAGTAGGTGCTAAACCCTTTATTGATATGGACACGAACCAGAGTCATCCACCCGAGATCCTCTGCTGGCGGCGCGTCGTCCTCCTCGAAGACTACATCATCTAGGTCATCCTCTTTCAGGGCAAGTTCCTCCATGAGGTCTTCTAGCTTTCCCTTCCCCTTGCTGCACGACGCGCCCGAGGCACCTTGCTTCGCCATCTCCAGAACAGGCCGTAGATCCGATCGCGCGGCTTCGAACGCCGCACTCCCACCCCGAAACCCTAACACCTCCAGCCCCGTCTAACCCTCCTGCCAAGGCCGGGAAGCAGTACTAGACTGCCCCTTGGTCAGCCCGAGCGGAGCGGTCAGATGAGCGGCGGTGAAGGACGGATAAACTCTCAACGTTGCCGGTGGCGGCGAGAGAAGAGCGAAACCCTAACAAGAAGGAAAGTATGGTCGGGCATATGCGTACTAGTTAGTTACTCCTTAATTAGTGATTTAGAAAACGTTGCAGGTGTGGGTATGTGCAGGAACCCGAGTAAATTGCAGCAGTACCTCACTTTGGTCTACTAAACTTGGAATTGGTGGTCCGAAAACACTTCATTTTGGTGCACTCGTAATCTCAGCTGTGGAGTGGTCATGTCGAACTATTCGCTCATGTACCTTCTTCCTTGCATGGATGATGACGCGTCTGGCGTATGGGGTGTGTTTTGCCTGTTTTTCTTCTTTGACATGTGTGCTTTGCCTGTTTGTATTGTTCTTTGTCCATCTTGCCGGTGCATCAGCATTGTTCAGCGGTGCGTCAGGCCTAGTCTAGCTAGGTGATTCTCCAGTTGACATGGTTTTAGCTCGGTTTCCTTTTAATGAACCAAGCACAGAGGTTTCCTTTTAATGAACCAAGCACAAAGGTTTCCCTTAATTAACCGACCAACTTTATGTACCGACTACTGTCAAATGGAACAGAACAGTTCCCCTGCCATTGGAAAAAACGGACAGAGCATCCACTGATTGCTGAAATACCAACTCACTCAGAAAGGTGCAATTGCAAGGTGGGTCAAAAATCAAATATGCGATTCCAGCCGCGATTGCTGTGGCGCGGTGCAGACTACAGGGTGAAAGCACTGAGAAGAACAAAGGTATACATACATTATATAACTTGCATTTTTCTAGACCTGTAAACAGCATGACATTGCAAATCTCTTCTCTTTTTTTTTGACACTACATTGCAAATCTCTTTTACAAGCAATAGCAACCTGAAATCCTAAAGGCTTCCTCATTTAAAACCTGGGCAAGCTTCAGTGCAAGTGCGGTGATCTTCACATTGCCTCTCCTGTATTTACCAACTCTGTAAGGAGCATTCGTCTGTACCAGCCTGGTACCAGGGCTGCTCTGCTCTAATGGATAGGATGGTACTGCGTGATCCCACGTTTTGGGGGCAGTTTCCTTAGTATAAACAGAACCATAGCTGAAGGTACGATCTCGACCAGCTGCAAGCCAATTTGGTGAATCCGGTCAGCAATCACAAAGTAATTCAGTTACTCTTAAGGAAAAGCTACAAAGCATGCCTATGCATATATCACTAAAATAATCAAGAGACAACTAAAGCTGCGCAAATGGTATCCCTGAAGCACTGTAAGAAGATTTAACTTTTGTGTTTTCTATTTCAAAGTATAAGTCGATGTCCCGATTATCCCTTTTAACTGGCTTGCTCTCTCCACAAGAGCCCTGGGGCCTGATTGATACCTTTTTCGTTTAACTTTCTGCTTTCGGATTCGTGCCCAAGCACGCCAAAGTCGCTAGAATGAAGTGATGGAAGCTCGGATATACCTGGTGGTGATATGATGATGTCCAAAAGGCTATTAAGGAGAAGACTGTTTCACGCCTATAATTAGATAGGAGTGCATACAACATAGAGAAGTACAAGGTGGCAAGGAAGACCACAAAGTGAGCTGTGAGTGAAGCAAGGGGCCAGGCATATGAGGACGTCTGCCAGCGTTTAAACACAAAGGAAGGTGAAAGGGACATCTTTAAGATGGCCAAGATCCCAGGGAGGAAAACGAGGGATATCAACCAAGTCAAATGCATCAAGGATGGAGCAGATCGACTTCTAGTGAAGGACAAGGAAATCAAGCATAGACGGTGATAGCACTTCGACAAGCTGTTCAATGGAGAGAACGAGAGCTCTACCACTGAGCGTTTTGTGTGTTTTGTGTGACGAATCCAGGAGTCTAAGGTCAGGGAGGCTCTAAAAAGGATCAAAAGAGGCAAGGCGATGGGCCCTGATTGTATCCCCATTGAGGTGTGGAGAGGTCTCGGAGATATAGCGATAGTATGGCTAATTAAGCTTTTCAACCTCATATTTCGGGCAAACAAGATGCCCGAAGAATGGAGGCAGAATACATTAGTACCAATCTTCAAGAACAAGGGGGGTGTTCAAAGTTGTACTCCCTCCATTCACAAATATAAGATGTTTTGGATATTTCAATATTATAGACTACATGCGGACTGAAATGAGTGAACAAACACACTAAAATGTGTCTATATACATCCGATTCGGAAAAAACCTAGAACATCTTATATTTGTGAACAGAGAGGGTACTAATTAGTAATTGCCGTGGAATTAAGCTGATGAGCCATACAATGAAGCTATGGGAGAGAGTCATTGAGCACCGCTTAAGAAGAATGACAAGCGTGACAAAAAACCAGTTTAGCTTCATGCCTGGGAGGTTGAACACGGAAGCCATTTTCTTGGTACAACAACTTATATAGAAAGGCCATTTTCTTGGTACGACAACTTATGGAGAGATATAGGGAGCAAAAGAAGGACTTGCATATGGTGTTCATTGACTTGGAGAAGGCCTATGATAAGATACCGCGGAATGTCATGTGGTGGGCCTTGGAGAAACACAAAGTTCCAGCAAAGTACATTACCCTCATCAAGGACATGTACGATAATGTTGTGACAAGTGTTGAACAAGCGATGTCGACACCGATGACTTCCCGATTAAGATAGGACTGCATCGGGTCGACTTTGAGCCCTTATCTTTTGCATTGGTGATGGATGAGGTCGCAAGGGATATACAAGGAGATATCCCATGGTGTATGCTCTTTGCGGATGATGTGGTGCTAGTTGGCGATAGTCGGGCGGGGTAAATAGGAAGTTAGAGTTATGGAGACAAACCTTGGAATCGAAGGGTTTAGGCTTAGTAGAACTAAAACCGAGTACATGATGTGCGGTTTCGGTACTACTAGGTGTGAGGAGGAGGAGGTTAGCCTTGATGGCGGTGGTACCTCGGAAGGACACCTTTCGGTATTTGGGGTCAATGTTGCGGGAGGATGGGGTATTGATGAAGATGTGAACCATCAAATCAAAGCCGGATGGATGAAGTGGCGCCAAGCTTCTAGCATTCTCTGTGACAAGAGAGTGCCCCAAAAGCTAAAAGGCAAGTTCTACAGGACGGCGGTTCGACCCGCAATGTTGTATGGCGCGAGTGTGGCCGACTAAAAGGCGACATGTTTAATGATTAGGTGTGGCGGAGATGCGTATGTTGAGATGGATGTGTGGCCACACGAGGAAGGATCGAGTCCGGAATGATGATATCTGAGATAGAGTTGGGGTAGCACCAATTGAGGAGAAGCTTGTTGACATAAATGCGAGATGGTTTGGGCATATTCAGTATGAGCCTCGAAGCTCCAGTGCATAGCGGACGGCTAAAGCGTCGGAGAATGTCAAGAGAAGGCGGGTCGACCGAATTTGACATGGGAGGAGTCCGTTAAGAGAGACTGAAGGATTGGAGTATCGACAAAGAGCTAGCTATGGGCGAGTGCGTGGAAGCTTGCTATCCATGTGCCAGAGCCATGATTTGGTTGCGAGATCTTATGGGTTTCACCTCTAGCCTACCCCAACTTGTTTGGGACTAAAGGCTTTGTTGTTGTTGTTGTTGTTGTTGTAACAACTTATATAGAAAGCAAAAGAAGGACCTGCATATGGTGTTCATTGACTTGGGAAAGGGCTACGATAAGATACTGCGGAATGTCATGTGATGGACCTTGGAGAAACACAAAGTCCCAACAAAGTACATTACCCTCATCAAGGATATGTAAGATCATGTTGTGACAAGTGATGGCGACACTGACGATTTTCCAATTAAAATAGGACTGCACCAAGGGTCAGCTTTGAGCCCTTATCTTTTTGCTTTGGTGATGGATGAGGTCACAAGGAATATACAAGGAGATATCCCATGGTGTGTGCTCTTTGCAGATGATGTGGTGCTAGACGACAATAGTCGGACGGGGGTTAATAGAAAGTTAGATTGGCGGGGATAGACTTTGGAATTGTTAGGTTTTAGGCTTAGTGGAACTAAAATATAGTACATGAGGTGCGGTTTCAGTACTACTAGGCACGACGAGGGGGAAGTTAGCCTTGGTGGGCAGGTGATACCCCAGGAGCACACCTTTCGATATCTGGGATCAATGCCGCAAAAGGATGGTGATATCAATGAAGATGTGAGCCATCGAATCAAAGTTGGATGGATGAAGTGGCACCAAGCTTCTGACGTCCGCTATGACAAGAGAACACCACAAAAGCTATGATGTTGTATGGCACTGAATGTTGGCCAACTAAAAGGCGACATGTCCAACAGTTAGGTGTAGCAGAGATGAGCATGTTGAGATGTATGTGGCCACACAAGAAAGGATCGGGTCCAGAATGAGGATATATGTGATAAGTTGGGGTAGCACCGATTGAAGAGAAGCTTGTCCGGCATCGTCTGAGATGGTTTGGGCATATACAACGTAGGCCTCCAGAACCGCCAATGTATAGCGGATGGTTAAAGCGCACTCGTAATGTCAAGAGAGGTCGGGGTAGACCAAACTTTACATGGGAGGAGTCCGTTAAGATAGATCTGAAGGACTGAAATATCACCAGAGAACTAGCCATGCCATGGACAGGGGTGCGTGGAAGTTAGATATCCATGTGACAGAACCATGAGCTGGTTTCGAGATCTTATGGGTTTCAACTCTAGCCTCCCCCAACTTGTTTGGGACCGGGCTTTGTTGTTGTTGTTGTTGTTGTTGTTGTCTGTTTCTAACACTTAGATTACATTGGCATGCATATCCATGTTCTTGATACTGGAAGTTAATGATGGAATTCCTCATTCTTCCCTCAATGCAAGCATGTGAGCGAGGTGGACCATGGATCTATCACCTATGTCATCTGAAGACAAACCTAACTAACCTCGATACCTACAACTAGCCTGTCTACTCATAAAGCTATTTGCATTCAAGAAACCCTGAAATCTGGTAAAACATAGCACATGAAATTGACATTAGGCTCAACACTGCTAAAAGTATTGGGATGTCTTGGTATGTGCCATAGACTACATTTTTATAATTGTATGTACTTACAGTGGTGATTATCAGTATTATCTCAATGTCTCAATACTGGTTTATCATAGCAAAATACACATCACGACTCAAGTCAAATTGCATAAGATGATGCTCGACATTGTAAAAATGAGACAACATAACTAAATGGAGGCATACCAGGTAATAAAAGAAATTCAGAATCGGATGGCTCAGAACATCAAGATCAGCTGCTTTATCAAATGCATTGAGACACATCTGGAAATTACATGCTTAAGTTAGTAGATTCCTCTAACTCACCTACCTAAGTTGGTGGTAGAATAGCATAGATCAAAGTAATTGCAAGCACTTTTTGTGAGGGATTTACAAGCACTTACCATGACACATCTGATCAAGAAACAAGTAAAGCAGATGGTAGTGACATAGCCAACCTGCAAGAGGGGATACATCATTACCATATAGTTGTCATAGACAAGCCTCCTAAACTATGATTAATATAAACAAACCTCCAAAAGTAAGACTACTATAGACACTCCTCCAAGACTAGGACTAGTATAGACAAGCCTCCAAAAGTAAAGACTAATGGAACACGAAGTATACCTCCTGTAATTTCTTCCGTCTACCTTTTGATTCTACGGGAAAACGTTGCAACATGAGGAATAGCCTGCAGCAATAGATAGTACCGAATACTGTATCAGTCCATAAAATGTTACTGCTAGCCATAGTGCATACATTCTATCTCTTATTGTACTTTCTGCGCCCTAGTATGGCACAGAGCACATATATGACATATCCTGGTAATGCAAGCACAATGGTTGTTATCGGTTGGAAAGAGTTGTCCGGATTTTTACTGGTAAATCAATTCACCATGCGACTAATAAAATTATACAGGTAGCAGTATCATGGTGGCGCAAGCATAGATGATACAGAGTGGAAAGAACAGGTCTAGATTCTTCAGTACTGAATATGTCCGGTCTAGCATTGCGGAAAGCTACAGTTTATTAAAAGCATTACCTCCCACCATACAGAAGGAACCCAAAAGCTGCAAACAGTGATACGCCTGAAAAGTCATAGCATAATTAGCTGAAAAGATCAAGGTGTCAACACCCCACATTAGATTATCCAATAATGTGCTTCACAGTTTCTCGAATTAGATAATACTGTAGTAGCTGAAAACTAGCACTGCAAAAAATGTCAAGACAGATGCATCCATGGACACTACAATTCACATTGAATTGAAACACGTGCCCCCCCCCCCCCATTCACACACACAGAGAGCAAATGAAGCAAGTATTTTACCTGCAAAGAACATCTTGGACAATATGACCATAACTCGAACTGGTTTCCACCACAAAACCAACCACAGAATTATCTGAAATTTGAAATTCATGCGTATTAGAGCATCTCATGGGTGTGCATACTGCAAAATCTTCCTAATTTGCATGTGTCAATTGAACAGTCATAAATGCAACATAGAGCATGATCATATTTCCTTACTGAGTGATACTAGTTAAGGAGGTTGTTTCGATGTCGGTTCTCTAAACAAAAGGACACATTGACATCTCGGTGCAATCAAGACATCAAAGAATCAACTATAGCTTGTACTTGATATTTCAGGATACTGGGTACCATTGTTTAATTTCTGTAGAGCATATAGGCAATCAAGAGCAAACAAAACAAGTGCGGCGTTTTATACAACGGGCCCTAGGGAGCCTGTTTTTGAAGGAAAAAAAAAGATATATTTAGAAGTTTCAGAAAAAACATGTTCTTTCTATAAATACATATACATGTTCTCTATGTATCTGTAAACTTACATTAAATAATACAATTATTTGCAGGCTACATAAAAAGACAAAAAACTGGCCCAAATACAACAAAGAAAAGGCCATTTTAATCTCTGTATGTGTACATCACATATTAACATGTATGTTCATGAAATTTTGTACGTATATACTCCCTCCATTTCTTTTTAGTTTGCATATAAGATTTGGTCAAAGTCAAACTTTGTAAAGTTTGACTAGCTTTGTAGGAAAATATATGAACATTCATACTATGAAATCAATATTATTAGATGCATGATGAAATTAATTTTCATAACATATAACTTTACTATTGTAGATGTTGATATATTTTCTATAAAGTCAGTCAAACTTTACATGCGGACTAAAAAGAATCGGAGGGAGTACTACACATAGATGCTTATGTGTATACTTTTTTCAGATTTATTTTTTTTAGATTTTGAAAATGTATTTTGGCTGAAAAAAAAGAATATGCACTTTCGAAACGGAACAGAATATATTATCTTGCAAAAAAGGAACACATTAAATATGTATAATTATCGCTTATGGTCATAGCAACAAAATAGAAACAACGCTAATTTGATTGGTCGTAGCTACATGGGTCCCACTCCTAGGCATCTAAAGCAATTTGGAAGCATCACAGGCTCACAGGTACTAAGATGTGGTTAATGTACAGATATTCACCCCTACATGCCATCATAACATAATCTTTGCATCATTTATCTTCCAGGCAGACATCAGAGCAAAGTTTCACACATGAGCTTAACTGAATCAAGTCATGTACGTCATAGTGTAATGAGAAATTTCATGGACTAAGTTACCTGAATTGCATACACCACCCCATTGATCCAATAGAAAGTTGGCCTCAGCCCATCAGTCGACATCGCACGTGCCTAGCAAACAACTTCACAAATTAACAGATGCAACGACAGTGAGGGAACACCACAAGAAACTATCAAACGCAAGCCGGTCTACCACCTGATAGTAAATCTCGGCCCAGAATAGCACCAAAAGCGCGTATGTAGTGAAGAACGCAAGCCCAGGCATGTCAAGAACCACATGTTGAAGTATCTGTGATGCCACATTGCTTAAACCATTACCCCCAATCAATTGAAACACCAATATATTCATCAAATCAGGCACAAACCTCTGGTTGTATCAGCTGCACGTTTCGCCGCAGCACAAACACGATAGCCCGCACTGCAAACACAACTAGAAGGATCAAGCAACCAAACGCAAAGCAAGGCGAACCAATGAAACAGCACAAATGTGTTACCCACCGCCATTCACGATGAAGTTAAGGAAATGGAACACCTTCTGCGTCGTCCACCCGTACTCGGGCACCCTACACTCGATTCTGATCAATTGGACCTACAACAGATATCGAGGTCCACAAATTCAAACCTTAATTTACAACAATTCATGACCCCGCCTCACGATTCATTGCCGAATCCCCAATTTTGAAATCAAGCACGCACGGATCAAGCCAACCCGCACGATCGAGGGCACGGGCTCACGCAATCACAGAATCCGGGCTGGGACGTGACAGATCGGGAGGTGTTTTGGGTCAGGCAGGGGGCTTACAAGCGCGACGACGGAGACGACGCCGTAGAGCACGGCGAGGGCGTGGAAGATGCGGTCCTGCCACATCGGCGAGTCGTTCACATCTTTCCACCAGTCCACCGCGCCGTTCAGCGCCGCCGCGGCCGCGGCCGACGAGGCCGCCGCGGCGTCCACCGCAAACAACCGCCCCATCCCGCGCGCCTCCCGTGGCGACAACGAGGCCAGGCGGCGCCGCCTGCAGATTCGAAGGGGGCGCGGATGGCGACGGGGCGGGCGGAGGGGGAAGGCGACGCGAGCTCGTCCCCAGGGGATTCGAAACCGAAATGAAATGGATTGATTTGGGACTTCGGTTTCGTTCGCGTTGCGTGGAGGCCGGGTGAAGGAGAAAGAAGGTTCGAGGCGAGCCTCTCCTCCCGGCTTCGTGTTCCGCGGGTGGTCAGGGTGACCGGGCGGTGAGCCGATGCAGGGTAGGCGGATGAGAACACGTGGACAGCCAGCGCCTCCGTCCCTGGAGCTGGTCCGTGGTGGAACACACGAGCGAGGGGGCAGGACGGGGCGGCCGGTGTATGGACCTAGCGCAGTGGTCGTCTATCGGAAGCGGGCCTTGGTCCAGCACGGCGCGCCGGTTGAATGAGGTGGCACTGTGGGACAGTGCATGGTTTGTACAATCCCGATCTTCTTTTGGCTTTGACCGCGTTCTGTGCTTACGTCGTTGAGCGAGTCATCAGTAGGCAGAAAGAAGATGACATGGTATTGTCGACATACTAATAAAAACTGATAACGAAACATCTATCCTTTATCCATCGGGTCCGACTATGTCACATCTACTCCCTCCGTTCCTAAATATAAATACAAGTCTTTGTAGGGATTCCATTAGCTAGACTACATACGGACCAAAATGAATGAATCTAAACTTAAAATGCATCTATATACATCCGTATGTGGTTCATAGTGGAATCTCTACAAAGACTTACATTTAGAAACGGAGGGAGTAGATGTAAAATAATACCTCACATTTAACTATGGCATCATCCCACCTCAGCAGATAAATAAATCATCATCATTATATTGTTTGTTTTGTTTTTTATTATTAATTTGTTTGTCGCCCAAGGTCGAACCTCGAGTTGTGAGTCGAGAGTAGACTTGTAATTCGGATAAAAAAAGTCAGCCTCAATTGCGAGTTGAGCATAGACTTGCAACTGGGACAAAAAGAAGATCAGGCCCTAGTTAGGAGTTGTGCGTGGGATTGCAACTAGGCAAAAAAAGTCGGCCCAGTTGTGAGTCGAGTGTGGACTTGCAACTAGAAAAAAAAGTTGGCCTCCAGTTGCGAGTCGAGAGTGGCTTTGCAACTGGGACAAAAAAGATCGGGGCCCAGCTGCGAGTCAACGATGAGCTTGCAACTAGGACAAAAAAGGTCGCGCCCCAATTGCGAGTTGAGGGTGGACTTGCAATTAGGACAAACAAATGTTTGGTCCAGTTGCGAATCGACAATGGACTTGCTACTGAGACAAAAAAAAAGTTGAGCCTCAATTGCGAGTCAAGGGTGGATTTGTAACTGAGACAAAAAAGTTTCGGGCCCAAGTTATAAGTCGATGGTGGACTTGTCACTGAGACAAAAAAACTGTCGAAACCCAGTTGCGAGTCAAAGGTGTTATTGTAACTATGACAAAAGAAGGTCGAACCCCGGTTGCAAGTTGAGGATGGACTTGCAACTGGGACAAGAAAAAAGATTTGGTGGTGGACAGTCAACTAACAACGATGAAAAAAATCTTGAATTTAGAAAAATGAAAAGGAGAAAAAACATGAAATTTAAAAAGTTTACGAATTTGAAACATACAAATGAAAAAAAAACTAAAAAATCAATTGTGGTTGCCGCCCACGCTCACGCAACGCACGAGGGGTCGATGGTTGTGAAAAAATGAAATAGCGGCCTATCGCCACGGCCCCTCGCCGGAGTGACGCGTAACAACACCAAACGATAAAAAAAGAGCAAAAATACTAATCTTGATGTCCAAATCATGTAGTTAGAAAGTTAGATGTGAGGTAACTATTTCATATCTAGATGTGAAATAGCAAATCTGTTATCCATTATGTGTACTGAATTATATACTTAAAAACACAATAGATACTGAGACAACTCGTGCAGCCGCCTCAGCTCCTAAATAAACCTAGGGTTTCTCTGCCTTTCGCCGGCGCCATCGTCTGTCTGTCTCGTCTCCGGTGCCCATAGGGCCATGAGGTGCGATGGATCCCAGCTCTTTCCGACGGGATGGCTCCATTTTTAGATGTTTTTCTTAGTTTTGTTAGAGTTGTGTCCTACTCATGAAGAGGAGATGACGGCGGCTCCCTGAAGATGGAATAAGGTTCTCTTCACCTAGCCCCGTCCCGATGATGCATTTAGCATCGTCGGTGGGTGTGTAGAGGTGTGTCTCCAGCGGATCTGTCTTTGGTGGATTTGCCCGGGTTCGTTGTTTGTCCACATTCATGTGTTTTTATGTTGGATCCTTTTGATCTACGCTACTCTTCATCGATGGTAATTATTCTTATGGTGCGCTGGTCCTATGGGGCCTTAGCACGATGACTGTTTGCCAATGGATTACGGGGTATTGATATATCTCTAATGCATCTATAATTTTTTTATTATTTCATGTTGTTATAGTATCAATTTTAGATGTTTATTATGCAATTATATCTCTTTTTTGGGGACTAACCTATTAACCACAGCTGTTTTTTTGCTTGTTTTTCACTTTTCAAAAAATCAGTACCAAACAGAGTCCAAACGCTACGAAACTTTTTGACGATTTTTTCTGGACCAGAAGGGACCCTAGAAGCTTTGGGAGAAGACATGCGAAGCCACAAGGGAGCGACAAGCCCGTAGGGCACGCCCCCCAGGCTTGAGGGCCCCTCGTGGCACCACTTGACCTAATTTCAGCTCTATAAATTGCCAAATATTCCCAATACACCAGAGAGCCATCCAAAATACTTTTGGCCGCCGCAAGTTTCTATTCTCCGGAGATCCCATCTGGAGACCTTTTCTGGTACTCTGCTAGAGGGGGGATCGATCATGGAGGGCCTCTATACCAACCTTGCTGCCCTTCCGATTATGTGTGAGTAGTTTACCACAGACCTACAGTTCCATAGCTAGGAGCTAGATGTCTTCCTCTCTTTCTCTCTCTTTGATCTTCAATACAATGTTCTCCTAGATGTTCTTAGAGATCTATTCGATGTAATCCTTTTTTGCGATACTTTTTATGGGATCCAATGAATTGTGGGTTTATGATCAGATTATTCATGAATATTATTTGAGTCTTTTCTAAATTCTTATATGCATGATTGTTATAGCTTTGTATTTCTCTTCGATCTATTCGTTTGGTTTGGCCTAACTAGATTGATTTATCTTACAATGGGAGAGGTGCTTTGTGATGGGTTTGATCTTGTGGTGCTCAATCCCAATGATAGAAAGGGACATGACACGTATTTCTATTGTTGTCACTAAGGATAAAAAGATGGGGTTTATTCATATTAATTGGGTTTACTTTGTCTGCATCATGCCATCTTACTTAAGGTGTTATTCTGTTCTTTCTTAACTTAATACTCTAGATGCATGCTGGATAGTGGTCGATGTGTGGAGTAATAGTAGTAGATGTAGGCAGGAGTCGGTCTACTAGTCTCGAACGTAATGCATGTATACATGATCATTGCCTTGAATATCATCATAACTATGCGCTTTTCTATCAATTTCCCAACAATAATTTGTTTACCCACCATATGCTTTGTTCAAGAAAGAAGCCTCTAGTGAAAACTATGTCCCCTAGGTCTATCTTTATCATATATTGAAATCCAAAAATACCCGCTGCAATTTATTTACCATTTTGTGTGTGTTTTTGTTTACCTATATATCACTAGGACATTTGATCCTTGCAACTAACCGCCAAGGGATTGACAACACCTTGTTTGCATTAGGTGCAAGTATTTGTTATTTTGTGTGTAGGTGTGATATGTCTTCAACTTATCTATAATTTTTTATTGTTCTATGCTATTATATTATCTGTTTTGGATGTTTTTATATGCATTAATATGCTATTTTATATTATTTTTGGGACTAACATATTAACCTACAGCCCAATGCTAGTTTTATGTTTTTTCCTTGTTTTTGACATTTTTACAGAAAAGAAATATCAAACGGAGTCCAAACGGAATAAACCTTTATGGTGATTTTTCTTGGACCATAAGAAACCCACGAGACTTGGAGAGGAGTCCAAAAGACCCACGAGGTGGCCAAAAGCCGTGGGGTGCGTCCCAGGGGGCGTCCCCTGGCTTGTGGGCCCCTCGTGGACCCTCCAGCCATAATCTTCGCACTATAAATACTCAAATATCCCCCCTATACCATAGGGCAGACCAAAAATACTTTTCCGCCGCAGCAAGCTTCTGTTCCCGTGATATCCCATCTTGGGGCCTTTTCCGACACTCCGCCAGAGGGGGATTCGATCGCGCAGGGCCTCTACATCAACCTTGCTGCCCTTCCGATGAAGCGTGAGTAGTTTACCATGGACCTAAGGGTCCATAGCTAGTAGATAGATGGCTTATTCTTCTCTCCCTTTGATTTTCAATACAATGTTCTCCTCGATGTTCTTGGAGTTCTATTCAATGTAATCTTCTTTCACGGTGCGTTTGTTGAGATCCGATGAATTGTGGATTTATGATCAGATCACTATGAATATTATTTGAGTCTTTTCTGAACTCTTTTATGCATGATTAAGATATCTTTGTATTTCTCTTTGAACAATCGGTTTGGTTTGTCCAACTAGATTGGTTTTTCTTGTAATGGGAGTGTTGCTTAGTTTTAGGTTCAATCTTGCGGTGCCCTCGCCTAGTGACAGAAGGGGTAGCGAGGCACGTATTGTATTGTTGCCATCAAGGATCAAAAGATGAGGTTTATATCATATTGATTGAGTTTATCCCTCTACATCATGTCATCTTGCTTAAGGCGTTACTCCGTTCTTATGAACTTAATACTCTAGATGCATGCTGGATAGCGGTCAATGTGTGGAGTAATAGTAGTAGATGCAGGCAGGAGTCGGTCTACTTGTCACGGACGTGATGCCTATATTCATGATCATTGCCTTAGATATCGTCATAACTATGCGTTTTTTTATCAATGGCTCAACAGTAATTTGTTTACCCACCGTATGTTATCTTCAAGAGAGAAGCCTCTAGTGAAACATATGCCCCCCGGGTCTATTTACCATCATATATTTTCAGATCTATAAACCAAAAAATCCAAAAATACCTTGTTGCACTTTATTTATATTTACTTTACTTTGCTCTTTTATTTATCTTTTATACCTATCTCTATTAGATCTCACTCTTGTTCGTGACCGTGAAGGGGTTGACAACCGCTTTTTCGCGTTGTGTGCAAGTGTTTGTTAGTGCAGGTGCATATATTGGAGACTTGCTTGGGCCTCCTACTGGATTGATACCATGGTTCTTAACTGAGGGAAATACTTATCTTTACTTTGCTGCATCACCCTACCCTCTTCAAGGGAAAAACCAACACAAGCTCAAGAAGTAGCAGGAAGAATTTTTGGCGCCATTCTCGGGGAGGTTCTACATCAAGCCTACTAAGTACCCATCATAAACTCTCATCTCTTGCACTTACATTATTTATCATTTGCCTCTCGTTTTCCTCTCCCCCATGATGACCCACAAGTATAGGGGATCTATCATAGTCCTTTCGATAAGTAAGAGTGTCAAACCCAACGACGAGCAGAAGGAAATGACAAGTGGTTTTCAGCAAGGTATTCTCTGCAAGCACTGAAATTATCGGTAACAGATAGTTGTGTGGTAAGATAATTTGTAACGGGTAACAAGTAACAAAAGTAACTAAGGCACAACAAGGTGGCCCAATCCTTTTTGTAGAAAAGGACAAGCCTGGACGAACTCTTATATAATGCAAAGCGCTCCTACACATGGGAATTACTGTCAAGTTAGTTCTCATCATGCTCATACGATTCGCGTTCGTTACTTTGATAATTTGATATGTGGGTGGACCGGTTCTTGGGTGCTATCCTTCCTTGTACAAGCCTCCCACTTATGATTAACCCCTCTCGCAACCATCGCCAACTACGAAAGAAAAATTAAGATAAATCTAACCATATCATGAAACACATGGATCCAAATCAACCCCTTACGAAGCAACACATAAATTAGGGTTTAAACTTCTGTCACTCTAGAAACCCATCATCTACTTATTACTTCCCAATGCCTTCCCCTAGGCCCAAATCATGTTGAAGTGCCATGTAGTGGATGTTCACATAACACCACTAGAGGAGAGACAACATACATCTCATCAAAATATCGAACGAATACCAAATTTACATGATTACTTATTGAAAGGACATGCGGTGCCCTCATGTGTGGTTTTGGTAATTGATGACATTCTCTATGGACTAATGGTTGCCTTGAGTTATATCTGAAGGTTTTGTCCATAGGCTTTTCTTGGAGTACATGTGTTGGTTTCAAGGAGAGTTTGTGTCGACCAAGGTGCTATTCAAGGAATTACCTAAAGATTGGTCTTGTGAGAGGTTGATCAAGACTAAGTCAAAGAGTGAATCAAGTTGATCAACACACAAAGCGTAGAAGATGTACCGAGAGGGATCAAGTGATCCCATGGTATGGTAAGCATTGCCAATTACGCTTTGTGTACTAACCCATGGTCTTCATAAGAGTTCTTTGTGGGGTTTGGTTGCGGTGTGCAAGTTCAAGTGATGCATCACGAAGATCAAGTGTTTGAAGCTTGCCGTCCATTGTGGTGACAATGGACTTGTGAAGATGTGCCGAAGAGTGGCTCACCCATAGTGGACCATGGGGGAGCAATCATCTAGTATTCATCGAGCCAACGCAATCAAGAAAGGTGGTCCAACTTGAGGGAGTCAAGATCGTCATCATATAGCTCAAGTGGACTTCGTGCAAGGCAAAGGTTTTCCCTTGATATGTCTTCTATTTTACCGGTCTCATGGTGGTAGTTGGGAGACCGGGTTATAGGATTGATTGCCATACTATCAAGGGGGGCTCTCGATGAGTAGCTTGATCGTATCATTCGTAGAGAGGTCAAACCATTGCATCCTTGCACCATCTTCCTTGGTTCTTGTTTGGTTCTCTTTGTGAGATTTTGATCTTATGGTCATCTTCTTGACAAGCTCGAGTTCATCAAAAACGGAGTTAACATGCTTCTTCTATTGCGTTTTCGGTGTTGGAGGTTCTACCGGTCTTATTCGAGGAAGGGTTCTCACCATTTTCTTATGGGCATTTCCTAATTTGCTTCGTATTGTTATTTCTATAAAGATTGTGTTATCCCTTGTCGCTAGCTTTCCAAAAAAACTTGGTTTCATTGAATTCAGAGTCCGTTTGCAAAAGTTGTGTCAGTTTTGGTGTCCTTAAAAAGGCTGTTGTGGTACTACCGCCCATGGGAGCGGTGCTACCGCTTGGAGGGGATGTAATTTTTTAGTACCGCTCCCTGTGAGCTGTAGTACCATGCCAGATTTTCTGCACTGACCGAAACTCAGCGGAAGTAGTCATAGATGTATTTTTTTAGTACCGCTCGCAAGCAGTAGTACCGCTACCCCTAGCGGTAGTATCGCTACACCTAGCGGTAGTATCGTGAGGACAAGCAGTAGTACCGCTCCGACGGTTCTTATGGCCTTTTGCCTCCTCGTCATTGTTTTTCAAAGGGCTACTGCCTCCCTAGCGGTAGTATCGCTCGGTCCGGGTTGTGAGCATAACGGTTGGATTTTCCCCCACCTATAAAAGGGGGGGCTTCTTCCCCAATGAACCTTATCCTTTTAGCTCATGTTCTTCCCCCATTGTTGACCTTCTTCGAGCTTGCTATCTCTCAATCCCTACATGGATTCTTGCTAGTTTGGGGGGGGGGAGAGGTGATCTAGATCCACATTTCCACCAATCACTTTCTCCTTTATGTGAGGGGAACCCCTTGGATCTAGATCTTGGAGTTCTTGGTGTTCTCCTTCTTGTTCTTCCTCTCATTTCCCTCCCTAGCATTAGTTACTTTGGTGGGATTTGGGAGAGAAGGACTTGGGCACTCCGTGTGCCCTTGCCATTGCATTTGGTGCATAGGTTTGAGTTCTCAACGGTGATACGAGGAAGTTACAAGTTGAGAAGCTTATTACTCTTGGGTGCTTGGTACCCTTGAGCTTGTTCCTCTTGGGTGCTTGGGCGCCCTAGACGGTTGGTGGTGTTCGGAGCTCAATCATTGTGGTGTAAAGCTTCGGGCAAGTGTCGGGGTCTCCAATTAGGTTGTGGAGATCATCCCGAGCAATTTGACGGGTTCCAGTGACCGCCCCCAAGGGTTTCCAAAGTGTATGGGTTCGGTGACCGCCCCCAATGATTGCCATTTGTAGGGGTTTGGTGACCGCCCTCAAGGGTCCCTTAGTGGAATCACGACATCTTGCATTGTGCGAGGGCGTGAGGAGATTACAGTGGCCCTAGTGGCTTCTTGGGGAGCATTGTGCCTGCACACTGCTCCAAATGGAGATTAGCATTCGCAAGGGTGTGAACTTCGGGATACATCGTCGTCTCCGCATGCCTTGGTTATCTCTTACCCGAGCCCTTTACTTATGCACTTCACTTTGTGATAGCCATATTGTTTCTCGTCATATATCTTGCTATCACTTAGTTGTTTATCTTGCTTAACATAAGTTGTTGGTGCACATAGGTGAGCCTAGTTGTTGTAGGTTTTGTGCTTGAAAAATTAACCACTAGGTTTATTCCGCATTTGTTCAAGCCTAAACCGTAATTATTTTAAAGCGCCTATTCACCCCCCTCTAGGCAACATCCTCGATCTTTCAGCCACAAATACGATGTCAACTACATGATCATGCAAAGCAATATGACAATGATGAAGCGTGTCATAATAAACGGAACGGTGGAAAGTTGCATGGCAATATATCTCGGAATGGCTATGGAAATGTCATAATAGGTAGGTATGGTGGCTGTCTTGAGGAAGGTATATGGTGGGTGTATGGTACCGGCGAAAGTTGCGCGGCACAAGAAAGGCTAGCAATGGTGGAAGGGTGAGAGTGTGTATACTTATTGCAAAAATCTAAAAGTCATCAAAACAAAGTACTACGTGCATGCTCCTAGGGAAGGGTTGGTAGGAGTTAACCATCGCGCGATCCCAACCTCCACTCATAAGGAAGACAATCAATAAATACCTCATGCTCCAACTTCATCACATAACGGTTCACCATACGTGCATGCTACGGTAATCACAAACTTCAACACAAGTATTTCTACAATCCACAATTACTCCACTAGCATGACTCTAATATCACCATCTTCATATCTCAAAACAATCATAAAGAATCAAATTTCTCATAGTATTCAATGCACTTTATATGAAAGTTTTTATTATATCCCTCTTGGATGTGTATCATATTAGGACTAAATTCATAACCTAAGAAAATTACCATGCTGTTTAAGACTCTCAAAATAATATAAGTGAAGCATGAGAGTTCATCAATTTCTTCAAAATAGAACCACCGTCATGCTCTAAAAAGATATAAGTGAAGCACTAGAGCAAATGACAAACTACTCCGAAAGATATAAGTGTAGATCAATGAGTAGTCGAATAATTACGCAACTATGTGAAGACTCTCTAACATTTAAGAATTTCAGATCTTGGTATTTTATTCAAACAGCAAGCAAAACAAAATAAAATAAAATGATGCTCGAAGCAAAACACATATCATGTGGTGAACAAAAATATAGCTCCAAGTAAGATTACCGATGAACGAAGACGAAAGAGGGGATGCCTTCCGAGGCATCCCCAAGCTTAGGCTCTTGGTTGTCCTTGAATATTACCTTGGGGTGCCTTGGGCATCCCCAAGCTTAGGCTCTTGCCACTCCTTATTCCATAGTCCATCGAATCTTTACCCAAAACTTGAAAACTTCACAACACAAAACTCAACAGAAAACTCGTAAGCTCCGTTAGTATAAGGAAATAAAATCACCACTTTTGGTACTATTGTGAACTCATTCTTTATTTATATTGGTGTAATATCTATTGTATTCCAACTTCTCTATGGTTCATACCCTCCGATACTACTCATAGATTCATCAAAATAAGCAAACAACACATAGAAAACAGAATCTGTCAAAAACAGAACATTCTGTAGTAATCTATAACTCCAAAAATTCTGAAATAAATTGGTGGACGTGAGGAATTTGTCTATTAATATTCTGCAAAAAGAATCAACTTAAAATCACTCTTCTGTAAAAAAATGACAGCTAATCTCGTGAGCGCAAAGTTTCTGTTTTTTACAGCAAGATCACATTAACTTTCACCCAAGTCTTCCCAAAGGTTCTACTTGGCACTTCATTTAAACAAAAGCTATAAAACATATCTTAATCATCTGGACACACAAAAACAGTAGGGGTAAATATTGGGTTGTCTCCCAACAAGTGCTTTTCTTTAATGCCTTTTTAGCTAGGCATGACGATTTCAATGATGCTCACATAAAAGATAAGATCTGAAATATAAAGAGAGCATCATGAAGAATATAACTAGCACATTTAATCCTAACCCACTTCCTATGCATAGGGATTTTGTGATCAAACAACTTATGGGAACAAGAATCAACTATCATAGGAAAGCAAAACAAGCATAGCTTCAAGATTTTCAACACATAGAGAGGAAACTTGATATTATTGCAATTCCTACAAGCATATGTTCCTTCTTCATAATAAATTTCAGTAGCATCATGAATGAATTCAACAATATAACTATCACATAAAGCACTATTTTCATGATGCACAAGTGATACGTCCATTTTGCATCATGCTTTTATATCAATATTTATTGCATTATGGGCTGTTATTACACATTATATCTCAATACTTATGGCTATTCTCTCTTATTTTATAAGGTTTACCATGAAGAGGGGGAATGCCAGCAGCTAGAATTTTGGCTGGAAAAGGAGCAAACATTGGAAACCTATTCTACACTGCTCCAAAAATCCTGAAACTCCACGAAACCTATTTTTGGAATTAATAAGAATTATTGAGCGGAAGAAATACATCAAGGGGCCCACACCCTGGCCAGGAGGGTGGGGGCGCGCCCACCCCTACTGGGCGCGCCCCTGTCTCCTGGGCCCCCTGGTGGCCCCCAGTGTCCATCTTCTGCTATATGAAGGCTTTTACCCTGGAAAAAATCATGGGCAAGCTTACGGGACGAAACGCCGCCGCCACGAGGCGGAACCTTGGCGGAACCAATCTAGGGCTCCGGCGGAGCTGTTCTGCCGGGGACACTTCCCTCCGGGAGGGGATAATCATCATCACCATCATCATCACCAACGATCCTCTCATTGGGAGGGGGTCAATCTCCATCAACATCTTCACCAGCACCATCTCCTCTCAAAACCCTAGTTCATCTCTTGTATCCAATCTTGTATCAAAACCACAAATTGGTACCTGTGGGTTGCTAGTAGTGTTGATTACTCCTTGTAGTTGATGCTAATTGGTTTACTTGGTGGAATATCATATGTTCAGATCCTTAATGCATATTATTACTCCTCTGATTATGAACATGAATATGCTTTGTGAGTAGTTACATTTGTTCCTGAGGACATGGGTGAAGTCTTGCTATTAGTAGTCATGTGAATTTGGTATTCGTTCGATATTTTGATAATATGTATGTTGTCTTTTCCTCTAGTGGTGTTATGTGAAAGTCGACTACATGACACTTCACCATTATTTGGGCCTAGAGGAAGGCATAGTGAAGTAATAAGTAGATGATGGGTTGCTAGAGTGACAGAAGCTTAAACCCTAGTTTATGCGTTGCTTCGTTAGGGGCTGATTTGGATCCATATGTTTAATGTTGTGGTTAGGTTTACCTTAATACTTCTTTTGTAGTTGCAGATGCTTGCAATAGGGGTTAATCATAAGTGGGATTCTTGTCCAAGTAAGGGCAGTACCCAAGCACTGGTCCACCCACATATCAAATTATGAAAGTACCGAACGCGAATCATATGAGCGTGATGAAAACTAGCTTGACGATAATTCCCATGTGTCCTCGGGAGCTCCTTTATCACTATAAGAAATTATCCAGGCTTATCCTTTGCTACATAAAGGATTGGGCCACCTTGCTGCACTTTATTTACTTTATTTACTTGTTACTCGTTACAATTTATCTTATCACAAAACTATCTATCACCTACAATTTCAGTGCTTGCAGAGAAAACCTTCTTGAAAACCGCTTATCATTTCATACGCTCCTCGTTGGGTTGAGACTCTTACTTATCTAAGGACTACGATAGATCCCCTACACTTGTGGGTCATCAAGACTCTTTTAAGGCGCCATTGCGGGAGTGTAGCACTTTTGGTGAGTGGAACTTGGTAAGGAAACATTTATATAGTGTGCTGAAATTTTACATTACTTGTCACTATGGAAACTAATCCTTTGAGGGCTTGTTGGGGTATCTTCACCCCGACCGGAGGAGCAAAGAGTTGCTCCTCAACCTACTGAACTTTTGAAAATATTTACTTTGAGATTCCTTCGGGTATGATAGAAAGCGCTAGCTAATCCATTTGCAGGAGATGGAACATTGCATCCCGATCTACACCTTATCTTTGTGGATGAAGTTCGTGGATTATTTAAGCTTGCGGTATTCCCGATGATGTTGTCAAAGGAAGGTCTTCCTTTATCTTTGAAGGAGATGCATTGACATGGTATAGGCTATGTGATGATACGAGATCTTGGAATTATAAACGATTGAAGTTGGAATTTCACCAGAAGTTCTATCCTATGCATCTTGTTCATCATGATCGTAATTACATATATAATTTCTGGCCTTGCGAAGGAGAAAGCATCGCTCAAGCTTGGGGGAGGCTTAAATAAACGTTATATTCATGCCCCAATCATGAGCTCTCCGGGGAAATGATTATTCAAAAAATTTATGCTCGACTTTCTCTTAATGACCGCAACCTGCTCGATACTTCCTGTGTTGGTTCTTATATGCTGAAGACTATTGATTTCAAATGCGACTTATTGGAAAGAATTAAATGCAACTCTGAAGATTGGGGTTCCGACGATGGTAAGGAGTCAGGTATGACACCTAAGTTCGATTGTGTTAAATCTTTTATGGATACCGATGCTTTTCGTGGATTTAGCGCTAAGTATGGACTTGACTCTGAGATAGTAGCTTCTTTCTATGAATCTTTTGCTACTCACGTTGATCTCCCTAAAGAGAAGTGGTTTAAATATAATCCTCCCATTGAAGTAAAGGTAGTTGCACCTATTACAGTTGAAGAAAAGACTATCACCTATAGTGATCCTATTGTTCCTACTACTTATGTTGAGAAACCTCCTTTTCCTGTTAGGATAAAGGGTCATGCTAAAACTTCGACTGTTGTTCGTAAGAGTAATACTAGGACTTATACACCTCCTGAGCAAATCAAAGTTGAATCTAGTATTGCTATGGTTAAAGATCTCTTGGATGATGATTTAGATGGGCATGTTATTTATTTCGTGATGAGGCGCTAATATTGCTAGACCGGATACTAAGATACATAGACTGTAGTAGGCATGCTGTTATTTACGTTAAAATAGGAGATCATTGTTATCATGGCTTATGTGATATGGGTGCTAGTGCAAGTGCAATACCGTATGACTTATATAAAGAGATTATGCACGACATTGCACCCGTTGAATTGGAAGACATTGATGTTACCATTAAGTTTGCTAATAGGGATACCATTAAACCAGTTGGGATAATTAGAGATGTTGAAGTCTTGTGTGGGAAGGTTAAATATCCTGCTGATTTTCTTGTTCTTGGTTCCCCACAAGATGACTTTTGTCCCATTATTTTTGGTAGACCCTTCTTAAATACAGCTAGTGCTAGGATTGATTGTGAAAAAGATACTATCACCATTGGCTTAGATGGTATGTCTCATGAGTTTAATTTTGCTAAGTTTCATGGACAACCTCGTGATAGGGAACCACCTAGTAAAGATGAGATTATTGGTCTTGCTTCCATTGCCATGCCTCCTACTGATCCGTTAGAACAATATTTGCTATACCATGAAAATGATATGTTTATGAAGGAAAGAAGGGAAATAGATGAAGTGTTCCTTAAACAGGAACCTGTGCTGAAACATAACCTTCCCATTGAAATTCTTGGGGATCCCCCTCCACCCAAGGGCGATCCCGTGTTTGAACTCAAACCATTACCTGATAATCTTAAGTATGCTTATCTTGATGAAAAGAAAATATATCCTGTTATTATTAGTTCTAACCTTTCAGAGCAAGAAGAAGAAAGATTATTGAAAACTTTGAAGAAGCACCGAGCTGCTATTGGATATACTCTGGATGATCTTAAGGGCATTAGTCCCACGTTATGCCAACACAAAATTACAGTGGATAAAGATGCCAACCAGTTAGAGATCCTCAACGATGACTGAATCCCAAAATGAAAGAAGTGGTAAGAAAGGAGATACTAAAGCTCCTTGAGGCAGGTATAATTTATCCCATTGCTGATAGTGATTGGGTAAGCCCTGTCCATTGTGTTCCTAAAAAGGGAGGCATTACCGTTGTTCCTAATGATAAAGATGAATTGATCCCGCAAAGAATTATTAGAGGTTATAGGATGGTAATTGATTTCTGTAAATTAAATAAAGCTACTAAGAAAGATCATTACCCTTTACCTTTTATTGATCAAATGCTAGAAAGACTATCCAAACACACACATTTCTGCTTTCTAGATGGTTATTCTAGTTTCGCTCAAATACCTATGTCAGCGGGGGATCAATCAAAAACTACTTTTACTTGCCCTTTCGGTACTTTTGCTTATAGTCGTATGCCTTTCTGTTTATGTAATGCACCTGCTACCTTTCAAAGATGCATGATGGCTATATTCTCTGATTTTCGTGAAAAGATTTGTGAGGTATTCATGGATGACTTCTCTGTTTATGGATCCTCTTTTGATGATTGTCTGAGCAACCTTGATCGAGTTTTGCAGAGATGCGAAGACACTAGTCTCGTCCTGAATTGGGAAAAGTGTCACTTTATGGTTAATGAAGGCATTGTCTTGGGACATAAGTTTTCCGAGAGAGGTATTGAAGTTGACAAAGCCAAAGTTGATGCTATTGAAAAGATGCCATGTCCCAAGGACATAAAAGGTATAAGAAGTTTCCTTGGTCGTGCCGGTTTTTATAGGAGGTTTATTAAGGACTTTTCTAAAATCTCTAGGCCTCTGACTAATTTATTGCAAAAAGATATTCCTTTTGTCGTTGATGATGATTGTGTAGAAGCATTTGAAATACTTAAGAAAGCTTTGATCACTGCACCTATTGTTCAGCCACCTGATTGGAATTTACCTTTTGAAATTATGTGTGATGCTAGTGATTATGCTGTAGGTGCTGTTCTAGGGCAAATAGTTGATAAGAAATTGAATGTTATCCAGTATGCTAGTAAGACTCTTGATACTGCCCAGAGAAATTATGCTACTACTGAAAAAGAATTCTTTGTCCAGGCTTATCCTTTGCTACATAAAGGATTGGGACACCTTGCTGCACCTTATTTACTTTATTTACTTGTTACTCGTTACAATTTATCTTATCACAAAACTATCTATCACAATTTCAGTGCTTGCAGAGAAAACCTTACTGAAAATTGCTTATCATTTCCTTCTGCTCCTCGTTGGGTTCGACACTCTTACTTATCGAAAGGACTACGATAGATCCCCTACACTTGTGGGTCATCAACAAGCATATAAATTTTATTACTCTCCACATAAGATAAATTCTTCTCATTCGGAATAGTGAGAGTATCATAAGAAACTCGAATACTATAAATTGTTTCCACATTAAAAGAGTAATGTTCAGAAAAAAGGTAATCATAATCATGACAAGTTTTATAAATATAATCATCACTGCTTTTTATAGCATAAGTGTCATCACAATAATCATCATAAGTAGCAACTTTGTTCTCATCATAATCAATTGAAACCTCTTCCAAGATAGTGGAATCATTACTAAATAAAGTTGACACTCTTCCAAACCCACTTCCATAAATATAATCATCATAAATAGGAGGCATGCTATCATCATAATAAATTTGCATATCAAAACTTGGGAGGTTAAAAATATCATCTTCATAAAACATAGCATCCCCAAGCTTGGGACAAACATTAATTGCAGCAAATAAATTCTCAGACATGTCATTCTCATCAAACATAGCGTCCCCAAGCTTGGGCCTTTGCATATCATAAGCATAATCAGTCTCATCATTAATAGTATGGATAGCACCAATAGTATAGCAATTATCATCATCACAATGAGTAATAGAAGCAACATCATTTGGAAGGGATACCTTTTTACCTTTGCTTCTTCGTCTTTTCTTTTTCTTCTTCGCATCATGTGTGGGTTTAATCCTCTTTATGGAGCTCCTTATTAATGAGATTGGTTGAATAGAAAGCTCTTCCTCATTACCTGATTCATCATAAGAAAGAATAGGAGGATATTGGGAAATCTCTTCCCTTTCATTAGTATTCTCTTCATCTTCTATTTGTTTTATTGTCTTTATGTAATTGGCAATATAAAGATTTTCAATGCAATTCACTGCACAATACATATAAATTTCCTCTAGATCAAAATCAAGAACTTTATCCAAAACAAATTCTGGAAGATCATTAGTTATACGTTTCATTTGTTCATAACCCACAAGCAAACTAAGTTCCTGATGGTGTGCAAGGGAAATCAAGTCATCACAATTTTTGGACACGATTCGGTCATGAAACAATTTGCATTGGAGATTTAAATGATCACGTTCATTGCAAAGTTCACAAGGATGGCAAAGAAATTTTAAATTTTCAGCACAAGCATCTAGCCTCTCTTGCAACCATTTAGTTTCTAAATATTTATGCCTCTTGCAAAATCTATCTTCCCTATTTGGTGTGTGCTTGCAAGCTCTCTGCACACCACAAAAATTGACATGCTTATAAGAGATATTGTTATCATGACTAGTGCAATCATCATTAGTACTATGGATATTCAAAGATTCATACTAACAACATTGCAATCATGCTCATCATTCAAAGATTGTATGCCAAACATTTTATTGCATTCTTCTTCTAAAAATTTGGCACAATTATTGGAATCCTTATTTTCACGAAAGACATTAAAAAGATGCAGCATATGAGGCACCCTCAATTCCATTTTCTTTTTGTAGCTTTGTTTTATAAACTAACTAATGATAAAACAAGAAACTAAAAGATTCGATTGCAAGATCTAAATATATACCTTCAAGCACTAACCTCCCCAGCAATGGCACTAGAAAAGATCTTGATGTCTACTACACAACCTTCTTCTTGTAGATGTTGTTGGGCCTCCAAGTCCAGAGGTTTGTAGGACAGTAGCAAATTTATCTCAAGTGGATGACCTAAGGTTTATCAATCCGTGGGAGGTGTAGGATGAAGATAGTCTCTCTCAAACAACCCTGCAACCAAATAGCAAAGAGTCTCTTGTGTCCCCAACACACCCAATACAATGGTAAATTGTATAGGTGCACTAATTCGGCGAAGAGATGGTGATACAAGTGCAATATGGATGGTAGATAGGTTTTTGTAATCTGAAAATATAAAAACAGCAAGGTAACTAATGATAAAAGTGAGTGAAAACGGTATTGCAATGCATTGAAACAAGTCCTAGGGTTCATACTTTCACTAGTGCAAGTTCTCTCAACAAGGATAACATAATTAGATCATGTAACTATCCCTCAACATGCAACAAAGAGTCACTCCAAAGTCACATAGCGGAGAACAAACAAAGGGATTATTGTAGGGTACGAAACCACCTCAAAGTTATTCTTTTCGATCAATCCATTGGGCTATTCCTATAAGTGTCACAAACAGCCCTAGAGTTCGCAGTAAAATAACACCTTAAGACACAAATCAGCCAAAACCCTAATGTCACCTAGATACTCCAATGTCACCTCAAGTATCCGCGGGTATGATTACACGATATGCATCACACAATCTCAGATTCATCTATTCAACCAACACAAAGAACTTCAAAGAGTGCTCCAAAGTTTCTACCGGAGAGTCAAGACGAAAACGTGTGCCAACCCCTATACATAGATTCCCAAGGTCACGGCACCCGCAAGTTGATCACCAAAACATACATCAAGTAAATAAATAGAATACCCCATTGTCGCCACAGGTATCCCATGCAAGACATACATCAAGTGTTCTCAAATCCTTAAAGACTCAATCCGATAAGATAACTTCAAAGTGAAAACTCAATCCATTACAAGAGAGCAGAGGGGGAGAAACATCATAAGATCCAACTATAATAGCAAAGCTTGCGATACATCAAGATCGTGCCATTTAAAGTACACGAGAGAGAGAGAGAGATCAAACACATAGCTACTGGTACATACCCTCAGCCCCGAGGGTGAACTACTCCATCCTCGTCATGGAGAGCGCCGGGATGATGAAGATGGCCACCGGTGATGGATTCCCCCTCCGGCAGGGTGCCGGAACAGGGCCTCGATTGGTTTTTGGTGGTTACAGAGGCTTACAGCGGCGGAACTCCCTATCTAGGTTTCTTGTCGGGGGTTTCTGTATTTATAGGAATTTTTGGCGTCGGTCTCACGTCAGGGGGGGGTCTCCGAGTCATCCATGAGGCAGGGGGCGCACCCAGGGGGGTAGAGCGTGCCCTCCACCCTCATGGATGGCTCAGGACTCTTCTGCCCCAACTATTTTACTCCGGGGGCTTCTTTTGGTCCATAAAAAATCATCAAAAAATGGCACGTCAATTGTACTCCGTTTGGTATTCCTTTTCTGTAAAACTCAAAAACAAGGAAAAAAGTAAAGCGCTTTGGGCTCTAGGTTAATAGGTTAGTCCCAAAAATCATATAAAATAGCATATAAATGCATATAAAACATCCAAGATGGATAATATAATAGCATGGAACAATAAAAATTATAGATACGTTGGAGACGTATCATCCCTTGTACTCTTGATCCAGTTGAGGCCGAGGGAGAGTTCCGTCAGCATGATGACGTGGCGACGGTGATAATGAAGTTGCCGACGCGAGGCTTCACCTAAGAACTACGATGATATGATCGAGGTGTGTAACTGTGGAGGGGGGCACCGCACACGGCTAAAAGATCAACTTATGTGTTCTAGGGTGCCCCCCTTCCCACGTATATAAAGGAGGGAGGGGGAGGCCGACCGGACTTAGCGGGTGCGCCCAAGGATGGGGAGTCCTACTAGGACTACTAGTCCTAGTAGGATTCCTCCACAAGGAAGAGGGGGGAAGGAAGGAGAGGGAGAGGGAGAGGGAGTAGGAAAGGGGGGCGCCGCCCCCTTCCCTTATCCAATTCGGACTGCAAGGGGGGCGCGTGGCCTGACCTGGCTGGCCTCCTCTCTCTCCAACAAGGCCCATGGTGGCCCATTAATTTCCCCAAGGGGTTCCGGTAACCCCTCCGGCACTCCGTTTTTACCCGAAACTCTCCGGAACACTTCCGGTGTCCGAATAACATGGTCCAATATACCAATATTTATGTCTCGACCATTTCGAGACTCCTCGTCATGTCCGTGATCTCATCCGGGACTCCAAACAACCTTCGGTCATCAAATCACATAAACTCATAATACAAATCATCATCGAACGTTAAGCGTGCGGACCCTACGGGTTTGAGAACTATGTAGACATGACCGAGACACATCTCCGGTCAATAACCAATAGCGGAACCTGGATGCTCATATTGGCTCCTACATATTCTACAAAGATCTTTGTCTGTCAAACCGCATAAAACATACGTTGTTCCCTTTGTCATCGGTATGTTACTTGCCCGAGATTCGATCGTCGGTATCATCATCCCTAGTTCAATCTCGTTATCAGCAAGTCTCTTTACTCATTCCGTAATGCATCATGTTGTAACTAACTCTTTAGTTACATTGCTTGCAAGGCTTATAGTGATGTGCATTACCGAGAGGGCCCAGAGATACCTCTCCGACAATCGGAGTGACAAATCCTAATCTCGATCTATGCCAACTCAACAAACACCATAGAGCATCTTTATAATCACCCAGTTATGTTGTGACATTTGATAGCACACTAAGTGTTCCTCCGGTATTCGGGAGTTGCATAATCTCATAGTCAGAACATGTATAAGTCATGAAGAAAGCAATAGCAATAAACTAAACGATCATAGTGCTAAGCTAACGGATGGGTCTTGTCCATCACATCATTCTCTAATGATGTGATCCCGTTCATCCAATGACAACACATGTCTATGGTCAGGAAACTTAACCATCTTTGATTAACGAGCTAGTCTAGTAGAGGCATACTAGGGACACTCTGTTTGTCTATGTATTCACACATGTACTAAGTTTCCGGTTAATACAATTCTAGCACGAATAATAAACATTTATCATGATATAAGGAAATATATATAACAACTTTATTATTGCCTCTAGGGCACATTTCCTTCAGTCTCCCACTTGCACTAGAGTCAATAATCTAGTTCACATCGCCATGTGATTTAACACCAATAGTTCACATTGTCATGTGATTTAACACTCTATAGTTCACATCGCCATGTGACCAATATCCAAAGGGTTTACTAGAGTCAATAATCTAGTTAACATCGCCATGTGATTAACACCCAAAGAGTACTAAGGTGTGATCATGTTTTGCTTGTGAGAGAACTTTAGTCAACGGGTCTGCCACATTCAGATCCATATGTATTTTGCAAATTTCTATGTCTACAATGCTTTGCATGAGCTACTCTAGCTAATTTCTCCACTTTCAATATGTGTCAAGATTGAGACTTAGAGTCATCTGGATCAGTGTCAAAGCTTGCATCGACGTAGCCCTTTATGACGAACTTTTTTTTTCACCTCCATAACCGAGAAACGTATCCTTATTCCACTAAGGATAATTTTGACCGCTATCCAGTGATCAACTCCTAGATCACTATTGTACCCTCTTGCCAAACTCATGGTGAGGTACACAATAGGTCTGGTACACAGCATAGCGTACTTTATAGAACCTATGACTGAGGCATAGGGAATGATTTTTCATTCTCTTTCAATTTTCTGTCATGGTCGGGTTTTGAGTCTTTACTCAACTTCACACCTTGCAACATAGGCAAGAACTCCTTCTTTGCCTATTCCATTTTGAACTACTTCAAAATCTTGTCAGGGTATGTACTCATTGAAAAAACTTATCAAGCGTCTTGATCTATCTCTATAGATTTTGATGGTCAATATTTAAGTAGCTTCACCGAGGTCTTTCTTCGAAAAAAACCCTTTCAAACACTCCTTTATGCTTTCTAGAAAATTCTACATCATTTCCGATCAACAGTATGTCATTCACATATACTTATCAGAAAGGCTGTAGTGCTCCCACTCACTTTCTTGTAAATACAAGCTTCACCGCAAGTGTGTATAAAACTATATGCTTTGATCAACTCATCAAAGCGTATATTCCAACTCCAAGATGCTTGCACCAGTCCATAGATGGATCGCTGGAGCTTGCACACTTTGTTAGCACCTTTAGGATTGACAAAACCTTTTTGTTGCATCATATACAAATCTTCTTTAAGAAATCCATTAAGGAATGCAGTTTTGACATCCATTTGCCAAATTTCATAAAATGCAGCAATTGCTAACATGATTCGGACAGACTTAAGCATCGTTACGAGTGAGAAAATCTCATCGTAGTCAACACCTTGAACTTGTCGAAAAACCTTTTTGTGATAATTTGATCTTTGTAGATAGTAACACTACTATCAGTGTCCGTCTTCACCTTGAAGATCCATTTAATCTCAATGGCTTGCCGATCATCGGGCAAGTCAATCAAAGTCCATACTTTGTTCTCATACATGGATTCTATCTCAGATTTCATGGCCTCAAGCCATCTGTCAGAATTTCGGCTCATCATCGCTTCCTCATAGTTCGTAGGTTCATCATGGTCTATTAACATGACTTCCAGAACAGGATTACCGTACCACTTTGGTGCGGACCGTACTCTGGTTGACCTACGAGATTCGGTAGTAACTTGATCTGAAGTTTCATGATCATCATCATTAGCTTCTTCACTAATTGGTGTAGGAATCACTAATTAGCATCCCCAAGCTTGGGGTTTTGCATATCATTAGCACAACTGAAATTAATAGAATTTATAGTAAAATCAGTGCAATCATGCTTTTCATTTGAGGAGCTATCATGAATCACTTCATAAATTTCTTCATCACAATTTTCAGATTCACGAATCTCAAGCAAAACTTCATAAAGATAATCTAGTGCACTCAACTCACTAGCAATTGGTTCATCATAATTGGATCTCTTAAAAAGATTAGCAAGTGGATGAGAATCCATATCAATAAAGTTTTAGCAAGCGAAGATGCAAGCAAATAGAAGACACATGGCACACAAGCAAAGACAGCAAACGAGCAAAAAGGCGAACGAAAAAGAAGGCGAATAAAACGGCAAATTTTTGCGATGTGGGGGAGAGGAAAACGAGAGGCAAATGGCAAATAATGTAAATTGCAAGGAGATGAGATTTGTGATTAGGAACCTGGTATATGTTGAAGATCCTCCCCGGCAACGGCGCCAGAAATTCCTTTTGATGTCGCTTGAAGCTACGTCGGTATTTCCCCAAAGAGGAAGGGATGATGCCGCACAGCGGTGGTAGGTATTTCCCTCAGATATGAAACCAAGGTTATCGAACCAGTAGGAGAACCAAGCAACACAACGAAAATAGGCCATGCACACAGATAACAAATCCTCGCAACCCGACGTGTTAAAGGGGTTGTCAATCCCTTCCGGGGTACGGCGCCTCAAGATAGGCAAAGGACGTGAGGTAAACTCATAGTAGATTGATAGATCAAATGCCAAATAAAATAAATAGAAATAAAATGCAACAAGGTATTTTTGTATTTTTGGTTTAATAGATATGAAAATAAATGCAAGGAAAAAGTAGATCACAAAGGAAAATATATGAGAAAGAAGACCCGGGGGCCGTAGATTTCACTAGTGGCTTCTCTCGAGAAAAATAGCAAACGGTGGGTAAACAAATTACTGTTGGGCAATTGATAGAACTTCAAATAATTATGACGATATCCACGGAATGATCATTATATAGGCATCACGTCCAAGATTAGTAGACCCACTCCTGCCTGCATCTACTACTATTACTCCACACATCGACCGCTATCCAACATGCATCTAGTGTATTAAGTTCATGGAGAAATGGAGTAATGCAATAAGAACGATGACATGATGTAGACAAGATCTATCTATGTAGAGATATACCCCATCGTTTTATCCTTAGTAGCAACGGTACATACGTGTCGTTTCCCTTTCTGTCACTGGGATCAAGCACCGTAAAATCGAACCCACTACAAAGCACCTCTTCCCATTGCAAGATAAATAGATCAAGTTGGCCAAACAAAACCCAAATATCAGAGAAGAAATACGAGGCTATAAGTAATCATGCATGTAAGAGATCAAAGAAACTCAAATTACTTTCATGGATATAAAAAGATATAACTGATCATAAATTCAAAGTTCATCAGATCCCAACAAACACACCGCAAAAGAGTTACATCATATGGATAAGAGACCATTGTATTGAGAATTCAGCGAGAGAGAGAAAGCCATCTAGCTACTAACTACGGACCCGAAGGTCTACAAAGAACTACTCACGCATCATCGGAGAGGCACCAATGGAGGTGGTGAACCCCATCCGAGATGGTGTCTAGATAGGATCTGGTGGTTCTGGACTCTGCGGTGGCTAGATGAATATTTTGTCAACGACTCTAGAGTTTCTGGAATATAGGGGTATTTATAGAGCAAAGAGGCGGTCCGGGGGGCACCCGAGGTGGGCACAACCCACCAGGGCGTGCCTGGGCCTCCTGGCGCACCCTGGTGGGTTGTGCCTCCCTCGGGGCACCCCTCAGGTGCAGCCAGGGCCCGTTGTGTTCCTTCCGGCCCATAAAAAATCATCATGGAGTTTCGTGGCATTTGGACTTCGTCTGATACTGATTTCCTACGATGTAAAAACATGTAGAAAACATCAACTGGCACTTGGCACTGTGTCAATAGGTTAGTACCAAAAATGATATAAAATGACTATAAAATGATTATAAAGCATCCAAGATTGATAATATAACAACATGGAACAATCAAAAATTATAGATACGTTGGAGACATATCACGTATCTACTTTCCAAACTCTTTTGCCCTTGTTTTGGACTCTATTTTGCATGATTTGAATGGAACTAACCCGGACTGACGCTGTTTTCAGCAGAATTGCCTTGGTGTTATTTTCGTGTAGAAATAAAAGTTCTCGGAATGACCTGAAAATTTACGAAGAATATTTTTGGAATAAATAAAAAATATTGGCGAAAGAATCAACCAGAGGGGACCCACCTGCTGTCCACAAGGGTGGAGGGCGCGCCCCCCTACCTTGTGGGTCCCCTGGACCTCCACTGACCTCAACTCCAACTCTATATTTTCACTTTCGGGAAGATAAAAATCAAAGAGAAGGATTCATCGCGTTTTACGATACGAGCTGCCGCCACCTCCTGTTCTTCATCGGGAGGGCAGATCTGGAGTACGTTCGGGGCTTCGGATATGGGGATTCGTCGCCATCATCATCACCAACCTTCCTCCATCACCAATTTCATGATGCTCACCGCCGTGCGTGAGTATTCCATCATAGGCTTGCTGGACGGTGATGGGTTGGATGAGTGCTACCTCTTAAGCATGCGTTGGTTTTCCCTTGAAGAGGAAAGGGTGATGCGGCAAAGTAGCGTAAGTATTTCCCTCAGTTTTTGAGAGCCAAGATATCAATCCAGTAGGAGACTACACACAAGTCCCTCATACCTGCACAAACAATCAAGAACCTTGCAACCAACGCGATAAAGGGGTTGTTAGTCCCTTCACGGCCACTTGCAAAAGTGCCATCTAATAAAGATAATAAGATAAATATTTTTGGTATTTTTGTTGTATAGATTTAAAAGTAAAGATTGCAAAATAAACGGCGACAGAAATAGCTAGTTGACGGGAGATTAATATGATGGAAGATAGACTCGGGGGCCATAGGTTTCACTAGTGGCTTCTCTCAAGATAGCATAATCTACGGTGCGTGAACAAATTACTCGAGCAATTGATAGAAAAGCGCATAGTTATGAGAATATCTAGGCATGATCATGTATATAGGCATCACGTCTGTGACAAGTAGACCGAAACGATTCTGCATCTACTACTATTACTCCACACATCAACCGCTATCCAGCATGCATCTAGAGTATTAAGTTCATAAGAAAAGAATAACACATTAGGCAAGATGACATGATGTAGAGGGATAAACTCAAGCAATATGAAATAAACCCCATCTTTTTATCCTCGATGGCAACAATACAATACGTGCCTTGCTGCCCCTGCTGTCACTAGGAAAGGACACAGCAAGATTGAACCCAAAGCTAAGCACTTCTCCCATTGCAAGAAAGATCAATCTAGTAGGCCAAACCAAATTGATAATTCGAAGAGACTTGCAAAGATATTAAATCATGCGTATAAGAATTTAGAGAAGAATCAAATATTGTTCATAGATAATCTTGATCATAAACCCACAATCCATCGAATCTTGACAAACACACCACAAAAAGAATTACATCGAATAGATCTCCAAGAGAATCGAGGAGAACTTTGTATTGAGACCCAAAGACAGAGAAGAAGCCATCTAGCTAATAACTATGGACCCGAAGGTCTATGGTAAACTACTCACACATCATCGGAGAGGCTATGGTGTTGATGTAGAAGCCCTCCGTGTTCGATTCCTCCTCCGGCGGAGCACCGGAAAAGGCCCCAAGATGGGATCTCACGGGTACAGAAGGTTGCGGCGGTGGATATAGGGTTTCGTGGTGCTCCTGGATGTTTTCAGGGTATATGAGTATATATAGGCGAAAGTAGTAGGTCAGTGGAGCCACGTGGGGCCCACGAGGGTGGGGGGCGTGCCTACCCCCCTGGGCGCGCCTCCCTACCTCGTGGCCGCCTTGTTGCTTCCTTGACATCCACTCCAACTCTCCCGAATTGCGTTTGTTCCAAAAACGATCCTCGCGAAGGTTTATTCCGTTTGGATTCCGTTTGTTATTCCTTTTCTGCGAAACACTGAAATAGGCAAAAAAAACAGCAATTTGCACTGGGCCTTCGGTTAATAGGTTAGTCCCAAAATTAATATAAAAGTGCATAATAAAGCCCATTAAACATCCAAAACAGATAATATAATAGCATGGAACAATAAAAAAATTATAGATACGTTGAAGACGTATCAAGCATCCCCAAGCTTAATTCCTGCTCGTCCTCGAGTAGGTAAATGATAAAAACAGAATTTTTGATGTGGAATGCTACCTAGCACAATTCTCAATGTAATTTTCTTTATTGTGGAATGAATGTTCAGATCCGAAAGATTCGAGACAAAAGTTTAATATTGACATAAAAATAATAATACTTCAAGCATACTGACAAAGCAATCATGTCTTCTCAAAACAACATGGCCAAAGAAAGTTATCCCTACAAAATCATATAGTCTGGCTATGCTCTATCTTCATCACACAAAATATTTGAATCATGCACAACCCTGATGACAAGCCAAGCAATTGTTTCATACTTTTGATGTTCTAATACATAGACAAACAAAGTGTCACTAGTATGCCTCTACTTGACTAGCTCGTTGAATCAAAGATGGTTAAGTTTCCTAGCCATGGACATGAGTTGTCATTTGATTAACATGATCACATCATTAAAGAATGATGTGATTGACTTGACCCATTCCGTTAGCTTAGCACTTTATCGTTTAGTACATTGCTATTGTTTTCTTCATGACTTATACATGTTCCTATTGTTGGGGAACGTAGTAATTTCAAAAACATTCCTACGCACACGCAAGATCATGGTGATGCATAGCAACGAGAGGGGAGAGTGTTGTCCACATACCCCTGTAGACCGAAAGCGGAAGCGTTAGCACAACACGGATGATGTAGTCATACGTCTTCACAATCCGACCGATCTAGTACCACACGTACGACACCTCCGAGTTCAGCACATGTTCAGCTCGATGACGTCCCACGAAGCAGAGCTTTGCGGGAAAGTTTCGTTAGCATGACGGCGTGATGACGGTGTTGATGATGCTACCGACGCAGGGCTTCGCCTAAGCACCGCCATAATATTACCGAGGTGGAATATGGTGGAAGGGGGCACCGCACATGGCTAAGAGATCAAGAGATCAATTGTTGTGTCTAGAGGTGCCCCCTTGCCCCCGTATATAAAGGATCAAGGGGGAGGGGGCGGCCGGCCAGGAGGAGGCGCGCTAGGGAGGAGTCCTACTCCCATCGGGAGTAGCACTCCCTCTTTTCCTAGTTGGAGTAGGAGGGGGGAAGGAAGGGAGAGAGGAGAGGAAAGAAAGGCCCCCCCTCCTTGTCCTATTCGGACTAGAGGGGGAGGGAGCGCGCGGCCTACCTTGGACGCCCCTCCTCTTCTCCACTTAGGGCCCATGAGGCCCATTAAACCCCCCCGGGGGGTTCCGGTAACCCCCGGTACTCCGGTATATGTCCGAATCTCCCCAAAACACTTCCGGTGTCCAAACATAGTCATCCAATATATCGATCTTTACGTATTGACCATTTCGAGACTCCTCGTCATGTCCATGATCATATCCGGGACTCTGAACTACCTCGGGTACATCAAAACACAAAAACTCATAATACCGACCGTCACCAAACTTTAAGCGTGCGGACCCTACGGGTTCGAGAACTATGTAGACATAACCGAGACATGTCTCCGGTCAATAACCAATAACAGAACCTGGATGCTCATATTGGCTCCTACATATTCTACGAAGAGCTTTATCGGTCAAACCGCATAACAATATACATTATTCCTTTTGTCATCGGTATGTTACTTGCCCGAGATTCGATCGTCGGTATCTCAATATCTAGTTCAATCTCGTTACTGGCAAGTCTCTTTACTCATTACATAATGCATCATCCCGCAACTAACTTATTAGCTACATTTCTTGCAAGGCTTATAGTGATGTGCATTACCGAGAGGGCCCAGAGATACCTCTCCGACAATCGGAGTGACAAATCCTAATCTCGAAATACGCCAACTCAACATGTACCTTTGGAGACACCTGTAGAGCTCCTTTATAATCACCCAGTTACGTTGTGACATTTGGTAGCACACAAAGTGTTCCTCCGATAAACGGGAGTTGCATAATCTCATAGTCATAGGAACATGTATAAGTTATGAAGAAAGCAATAGCAACATACTAAACAATCAAGTGCTAAGCTAACGGAATGGATCAAGTAAATCACATCATTCTCCTAATGATGTGATCCTGTTAATCAAATGACAACTCATGTCTATGGCTAGGAAACACAACCATCTTTGATCAACGAGCTAGTCAAGTAGAGGCATACTAGTGACACTATGTTTGTCTATGTATTCACACATGTATTATGTTTCTGGTTAATACAATTCTAGCATGAATAATAAACATTTATCATGATATAAGGAAATAAATAATAACTTTATTATTGGCTCTAGGGCATATTTCCTTCAGTCTCCCAATTGCACTAGAGTCAATAATCTAGATTACAAAGTAATGATTCTAACACCCATGGAGCCTTGGTGCTGATCATGTTTTGCTCGTGGAAGAGGCTTAGTCAACGGGTCTGCAATATTCAAATCCGTATGTATCTTGCAAATTCTATGTCTCCCACCTGGATTTGGTCCCAAATGGAATTGAAGCGTCTCTTAATGTGCTTGGTTCTCTTGTGAAATCTGGATTCCTTTGCCAAGGCAATTGCACCAGTATTGTCACAAAAGATTTTCATCGGACCCGATACACTAGGTATGACACCTAGATCGGATATGAACTCCTTCATCCATAGTCCTTCATTTGCTACTTCCGAAGCAGCTATGTACTCCGCTTAACATGTAGATCCCGCCATGACGCTTTGTTTAGAACTGCACCAACTGACAGCTCCACCGTTTAATATAAACACGTATCCGGTTTGCGATTTAGAATCGTTCGGATCAGTGTCAAAGCTTGCATCGACGTAACCATTTACGACTAGCTCTTTGTCACCTCCATAAACGAGAAACATATCCTTAGTCCTTTTCAGGTATTTCAGGATATTCTTGACCGCTGTCCATGATCCACTCTGGATTATTTTGGTACCTCCTCGCTAAGCTTATTTCTAAGCACACATCGGTCCGTACACAACATTGCATACATGATAGAGCCTATGGTGAAGCATAGGAACATCTTTCATTTCTCTCTATCTTCGCATTGGTGGGGCATTTAGTCCGACTCAACTTCACACCTTGTGTCTGAGTGCAAGAACCCTTTCTTTGCTTGATCCATTTTGAACTTTTTCAAAACTTTATCAAGGTATGTGCTTTGTGAAAGTCCAATTAAGCATCTTGATCTATCTCTATAGATCTTGATGCCCAATATATAAGCAACTTCACCGAGGTCTTTCATTGAAAAACTTTTATTCAAGTATCCTTTTATGCTATCCAGAAATTCTATATCATTTCCAATCAACAATATGTCGTCTACATATAATATCAGAAATGCTACAGAGCTCCCACTCACTTTCTTGTAAATACAGGCTTCTCCAAAAGTCTGTATAAAACCATATGCTTTGATCACACTATCAAAGCATTTATTCCAACTCTGAGAGGCTTCATATACAACTCTGTATACTTTGTTAGCACCTTTTGGATCGACAAAACCTTCTGGTTGCATCATATACAACTCTTCTTCTAGAAATCCATTCAGGAATGCAGTTTTGACATCCATTTGCCATATTCCATAATCATAAAATACGGCAATTACTAACATGATTTGAACAGGCTTAAGCATCGCTACGGGTGAGAAAGTCTCATCGTAGTCAACCCCTTGAACTTGTCGAAAACCTTTCGCAACAAGTCGAGCTTTGTAGACAGTAACATTACCATCAGCATCAGTCTTCTTCTTGAAGATCCATTTATTCTCGATGGCTTGCCGATCACCGGGTAAGTCAACCAAAGTCCATACTTTGTTCTCATACATGGATCCCATCTCAGATTTCATGGCCTCAAGCCATTTTGCGGAATCTGGGCTCATCATCGCTTCCTCATAGTTCGTAGGTTCGCCATGATCAAGTAACATGACCTCCAAAATAGGATTACCGTACCACTCTGGTGCGGATCTTACTCTGGTTGACCTACAAGTTCGGTAGTAACCTGATCTGAAGTTTCATGATCAATATCATTAGCTTCCTCACTATTGGTGTGGGCGTCATAGGAACCGGTTTCTGTGATGAACTGCTTTCCAATAAGGGAGTAGGTACAGTTACCTCATCAAGTTCTACTTTCCTCCCACTCACTTCTTTCGAGAGAAACTCCTTCTCTAGAAAGATCCAAATTTAGCAACAAAAGTCTTGCCTTCAGATCTGTGATAGAAGGTGTACCCAATAGTCTCCTTTGGGTATCCTATGAAGACACATTTCTCCGATTTGGGTTCGAGAACATGTTGAAGTTTTTTCACATAAGCATCGCAGCCCCAAACTTTAAGAAATGACAACTTTGGTTTCTTGCCAAACCACAGTTCATAAGGCGTCGTCTCAACGGATTTTGATGGTGCCCTATTTAACGTGAATGCAGCAGTCTCTAAGGCATAACCCCAAAACGATAGTGGTAGATCAGTAAGAGACATCATAGATCGCACAATATCTAGTAAAGTACAATTATGATGTTTAGACACACCATTACGTTGTGGTGTTCCGGGTGGCGTGAGTTGCGAAACTATTCCGCATTGTTTCAAATGTAGACCAAAATCGTAACTCAAATATTCTCCTCCACGATCAGATCGTAGAAACTTTATTTTCTTGTTATGATGATTTTCCACTTCACTCTGAAATTCTTTGAACTTTTCAAATGTTTTAGACTTATGTTTCATTAAGTAGATATACCCATATCTGCTTAAATCATCACTGAAGGTGAGAAAATAATGATACCCGCCGCGAGCCTCAATACTCATTGGACCACATACATCAGTATGTATGATTTCCAATAAATCTGTTGCTCGCTCCATAGTTCTGGAGAATGGCGTTTTAGTCATCTTGCCCATGAGGCACGGTTTGCAAGTACCAAGAGATTCATAATCAAGTGATTCCAAAAGTCCATCAGTATGGAGTTTCTTCATGCGCTTTACACCAATATGACCCAAATGGCAGTGCCACAAATAAGTTGCACTACATTATCAACTTTGCATATTTTGGGTTCAACATTGTGAATATTTGTATCACTACTATCGAGATTCAATAAAAATAGACCACTCTTTAAGGGTGCATGACCATAAAAGATATTACTCATATAAATAGAACAACCATTGTTCTCTGATTTAAATGAATAACCGTCTCACATCAAACAAGATCCAGATATAATGTTCATGCTCAACGCCGGAACCAAATAACAATTATTCAGGTCTAAAACTAATCCCGAAGGTAGATGTAGAGGTAGCGTGCCGACTGCGATCACATTGACTTTGGAACCATTTCCCACGTGCATCGTCACCTCGTCCTTAGCCAATCTTCACTTAATCCGTAGTCCATCTTTCGAGTTGCAAATATTAGCAACAGAACCAGTATCAAATACCCAGGTGCTACTGCGAGCATTAGTAAGGTACACATCAATAACATGTATATCACATATACCTTTGTTCACCTTGCCATCCTTCTTATCCGCCAAATACTTGGGGAAGTTCCGCTTCGATGACGATCGCTTGTAGTAGAAGCACTCGGCCTCTCGAGCTTAGGTCCAGACTTGGGTTTCTTCTCTTGAGCAGCAACTTGTTTGCCATTCTTCTTGAAGTTTCCCTTCTTCTTCCCTTTACCCTTTTTCTTGAAACTGGTGGTCTTGTTGACCATCAACACTTGATGCTCCTTTTTGATTTCTACCTCCGCAGCCTTTAGCATTGTGAAGAGCTCAGGAATAGTCTTGTTCATCCCTTGCATATTATAGTTCATCACGAAGCTCTTGTAGCTCGGTGGCAGTGATTGAAGAATTCTGTCAATGACACTATCATCAGGAAGATTAACTCCTAGTTGAATCAAGTGATTATTATACCCAGACATTTTGAGTATATGTTCACTGACAGAACTATTCTCCTCCATCTTGCAGCTATAGAACATATTGGAGACTTCATATCTCTCAATTCAGGCATTTTCTTGAAATATTAACTTCAACTCCTAGAACATCTCATATGCTCCATGACGTTCAAAACGTCGTTGAAGTCCCGGTTCTAAGCCGTAAAGCATGGCACACTGAACTATCGAGTAGTCATCAGCTTTGCTCTGCCAGACGTTCTTAACGTCGTTAGTTGCATCTGCAGCAGGCCTGGCACCCAGGGTGCTTCCATGACGTAATTCTTCTGTGCAGCAACGAGGTTAATCCTCAAGTTATGGACCCAGTCCATGTAATTGCTACCATCATCTTTCAACTTAGCTTTCTCAAGGAATGCATTAAAATTCAACGAAACAACATCACGAGCCATCTATCTACAACAAACATAGACAAGCCAAAATACTATCAGGTACTAAGTTCATGACAAATTAAAGTTCAATTAATCATATTACTTAAGAACTCCCACTTAGATAGAAATCCCTCTAATCATCTAAGTGATCATGTGATCCAAATCAACTAAACCATGTCCGATCATCACGTGAGATGGAGTATTTTTCAATGTTGAACATGACTATGTTGATCATATCTACTATATGATTCATGCTCGACATTTCGGTCTCAGTGTTCCGAGGCCATATCTGTATATGCTAGGCTCGTCAAGTTTAACCTGAGTATTCCGCGTGTGTAACTGTTTTGCACCTGTTGTATTTGAACGTAAAGCCTATCACACCCGATCATCACATGGTGTCTCAGCACGAAGAACTTTTGCAACGGTGCATACTCAGGGAGAACACTTTTACCTTGAAATTTAGTGAGAGATCATCTTATAATGCTACCGTCAATCAAAGCAAAATAAGATGCATAAAGGATAAAATCACATGCAATCAATATAAGTGATATGATATGGCCATCATCATCTTGTGCTTGTGATCTCCATCTCCGAAGCACCGTCATGATCACCATCGTCACCGGCACGACACCTTGATCTCCATCGTAGCATCATTTGCCGTCTCGCCAACAATTGCTTCTATGACTATCGCTACTGCTTAGTGATAAAGTAAAGCAATTACAGGGCGATTGCATTGCGTATAATAAAGCGACAACCATATGGCTCCTGCCAGTTGTCGATAACTCGGTTACAAAACATGATCATCTCATACAATAAAATATAGCATCACGTCTTGACCATATGACATCACAACATGCCCTGCAAAAACAAGTTAGACGTCCTCTACTTTGTTGTTGCAAGTTTTACGTGGCTGCTATGGGCTGAGCAAGAACCGTTCTTACCTATGCATCAAAACCACAACGATAGTTCGTCAAGTTAGTGCTATTTTAACCTTCTCAAGGACCGGGCATAGCCACACTCGGTTCAACTAAAGTTGGAGAAACTGACACCCGCCAGCCACCTATGTGCAAAGCACGTCGGTAGAACCGATCTCGCATCGGCGTCGCGTAATGTCGATCCGGCCGCTTCATCCAACAATACCGCCAACCAAAGCATGACATCTTTGGTAAGCGATATGACTTGTATCGCCCACAACTCACTTGTGTTCTACTCGTGCATATAACATCTACGCATAAAATCAGACTCGGATGCCACTGTTGGGGAACATAGTAATTTCAAAAAAATTCCTACGCACACGCAAGATCATGGTGATGCATAGCACTCAAGAGGGGAGAGTGTTGTCCACATACCCTTGTAGACCGAAAGCGGAAGCGTTAGCACAACGCGGTTGATGTAGTCGTACGTCTTCACCATCCGACCGATCTAGTACCAAACGTACGGCACCTCCGAGTTTAGCACACGTTTAGCTCGATGACGTCCCATGAACTCCGATCCAGAAGAGCTTTGCGGGAGAGTTCCGTCAGCACGACGGCGTGATGACGGTGTTGATGATGCTACTGATGCAGGGCTTCGCTTAAGCACCGCTACGATATTACCGAGGTGGAATATGGTGGAAGGGGGCACCGCACATGGCTACGAGATCAAGAGATCAATTGTTGTGTCTAGAGGTGCCGCTGCCCTCGTATATAAAGGATCAAGGGGGAGGGGCGGCCGGCCAGGAGGAGGTGCGCCAGGGAGAAGTCCTACTCCCACCGGGAGTAGGACTCCCTCTTTTCCTAGTTGGAGTAGGAGGGGGAAGGAAGGGAGAGAGGAGAGGAAGGAAAGCCCCCCTCCTTGTCCTATTCGGACTAGGTGGGGAGGGGGCGCGCGACCTGCCCTGGCCACCCCTCCTCTTCTCCAGTTAGGGCCCATGAGGCCCATTAAACCCCCCGGGGGGTTCCGGTAACCCCCCAGTACTCTGGTATATGTCCGAAACTCCCTGAAAAACTTTGGGTGTTTGAACATAGTCATCCAAAATATCAATCTTTACTTCTCGACCATTTCGAGACTCCTCGTCATGTCCGTGATCATATTCGGGACTCCGAACTACCTTCAGTACATCAAAACACAAAAACTCATAATACCGATCGTCACTGAACTTTAAGTGTGCGAACCCTACGGGTTCGAGAACTATGTAGACATGACCGAGACACGTCTCTGGTCAATAACCAATAGCGGAACCTGGATGCTCATATTGGCTCCTACATATTCTATGAAGATCTTTATCGATCAAACCGCATAACAATATACGTTATTCCTTTTGTCATCGGTATGTTACTTTCCCGAGATTCGATCGTCGGTATCTCAATACCTAGTTCAATCTCGTTACCGGCAAGTCTCTTTACTCGTTATGTAATGCATCATCCTGCAACTAACTTATTAGCTACATTGCTAGCAAAGCTTATAGTGATGTGCATTACCGAGAGGGCCCAGAGATACCTTTCCGACAATCGGAGTGACAAATCCTAATCTCGGAATACGCCAACTCAACATGTACCTTTGGAGACACCTGTAGAGCTCCTTTATAATCACCCAGTTACATTGTTACGTTTGGCAGCACACAAAGTGTTCCTCCGGTAAACGGGAGTTGCATAATCCCATAGTCATAGGAACATGTATAAGTCATGAAGAAAGCAATAGCAACATACTAAACGATCAAGTGCTAAGCTAACGGAATGGGTCAAGTCAATCACATCATTCTCCTAATGATGTGATCCTGTTAATCAAATGACAACTCATGTCTATGGCTAGGAAACACAACCATCTTTGATCAACGATCTAGTCAAGTAGAGGCATACTAGTGAAACTATGTTTGTCTATGTATTCACACATGTATTATGTTTCCGGTTAATACAATTATAGCATGAACAATAAACATTTATCATGAGATAAGGAAGTAAATAATAACTTTATTATTGCCTCTAGGGCATATTTCCTTCACCTATGACTATGAGATTATGCAACTCCCAAATACCGGAGGAACACTTTTTGTGCTACCAAACGGCACAACGTAGCTGGGTGATTATAAAGGTGCTCTACAGGTGTCTCCGAAGGTACTTTTTGAGTTGGCGTATTTCCAGATTAGGATTTGTCACTCCGATTGTTGGAGAGGTATCTCTGGGCCCTCTCGGTAATGCACATCACTATAAGCCTTGCAAGCAATGTGACTAATGAGTTAGTCGCGGGATGATGCACTACAGAACGAGTAAAGAGACTTGCCGGTAATGAGATTGAGCTAGGTATGGAGATACCAACGATCGAATCTCGGGCAAGTAACATACCGATGACAAAGGGAACAACGTATGTTGTTATGCGGTTTGACCGATAAAGATCTTTGTAGAATATGTGGGAGCCAATATGAGCATCCAGGCTCCGCTATTGGTTACTGACCGGAGATGTGTCTCGGTCATGTGTACATAGTTCTCGAACCCGTAGGGTCCGCACGCTTAACGTTTTATGACGATTTATATTATGAGTTATATGTTTTGATGTACCCAAGGTAGTTCGGAGTCCCGGATGTGATTGGGGACAATACGAGGAGTCTCGAAATGGTCGAGACGTAAGGATCGATATATTGGATGACTATGTTCGGACACTAGAAGTGTTTTGGGAGGTTTTGGACATTTACCGGAGTACCGGGGGGTTATAGGAACCCCCCGAGGAGTATATTGGGCCTAATGGGCCTTGGTGGGAGAAGAGGAGGGACGGCTAGGGCAGCCGCGCGCCCCCTCCCCCTCTAGTCCGAATTGGACAAGGAGGGGGGCGGTGAGGGAGTCCTGGATTAGGGGGTATCCGGATAGCCGGACTATGTACTTTGTCCGGACTATTGGAGAGTGAAGATACAAGACTCAAGACTTAGGCCCGTGTCCGGATGGGACTCTCCTTTGCGTGGAAGGCAAGCTTGGCGTTCCGGATGTTGTGTTTCCTTCCTTGTAACCGACTCCATGTAAACCCTAGCCCTCTTTGGTGTCTATATAATCCGGAGAGGTTGGTCCTTAGAAGGCCGATCACAATTACAATCATACCGTCATAGGCTAGCTCTTAGGTTTTAGCCTCTACGATCTCGTGGTAGATCTACTCTTGTACTACTCATATCTTCAATATTAATCAAGGAGGAAGTAGGGTTTTACCTCCATCGAGAGGGCCCGAACCTGGGTAAACATTGTGTCCCTCACTTCCTGCTACCATCGGCCTGAGACGCACAGATCGGGACCCCCTACCCGAGATCCACCGGTTTTGACACCGACATTGGTGCTTTCATTGAGAGTTCCTCTGTGTCGTCACTGCAGGGCTTGATGGCGCCTTCGATCGTCAACAACACGGTCCAGGAGGAGACTTTTCCCCCCGGACAGATCTTCATGTTCGGCGGCTTCGCACTGCGGGCTAATTTGCTTGGCCATCTGGAGCAGATCAATAGCTACGCCCCTGGCCACCAGGTCAGGTTGGGAAACTTGAACTACATGGCTGATATTCACAGAGACTTGATCTTCGACGGATTAAAGCCCATGCCAGGAGCACCGGACAGTCGCAATGAGCATGGACTAGACCTGCTGTCAGACAATGTTCGGGTTATCACCCCCGCAGTGGCCCCGGACCTAAATCCGGAGCAGGCTGCATCACCTGAGGACGGAGGGATGGGCCCCGCCCCGCAGGCTGAACACTCATCAGCGATGGAGCCGAACACAGGTCCCACCTCTATGGAAACCTGTGACCCCGGACCCCGGACTCATATCCGGTTGTTGGTTCCAGCCCGCGCACTCTCGAGCCAACTGAGCCAGGTTGGGCTCCGATAATGGAGTTTACCGCTGCGGATATCTTCTAGCACTCGCCCTTTGGTGACATGCTGAACTCATTAAAGTCTCTCTCTTTGTCAGGAGGCTCTCGGCCGAACTATGTCCGGCTCGAGTGGGGAGCAGACGACAAAGGAATTCGTTGCCCACCCACCACCCACTTCATCGCCACGGTTGATGATTTAACCGACGTGCTTGACTTCGACTTCGAAGGCATTGGCAGTATGGACGACGATGCAGGAGAAGATTCAGAATCTCTAGGCACTGGACTACTACCTCGTCACACGATATATACATGGTGGACACGCCCAAGGAGGACGGCAGCGGCAATTCAGAAGATAAAACCCCCGGGTAAAATCCAAAGCGGCGACGCAGTGCCGCTCAAAGTCCGGCAACAGTAGAAATAGCGACAAGAGCGCAAGAAGGATTGACATACCAGTAAACTTCGAAGGCAATAATGACCATGAGGACCCAACGATGGAGCAGGATGAGCCAGGTCACGCCGAACCAAGTTCGGAGCAGATGCCAGTTCATAATGATCCAAAGGGACGAGTTCATCAAACCGGCCCAGGACAAGAATACAGTTCGGACGATGATGCATTCATCATTCTGGAAGAACGCGTGGAACGAGATAACCTCCACAAAAAGCTTATGGCCGTAGCGAGAAGTCTAAAGAAGCAGAAGCAATGGCTCAAAGCCGCACATGAAACGCTCAATCGCAGATGGAATAAAGTGCTAGACACTGAAGAAAGATATGGCAACGATCGCCATACAAAGAGCTATCCAAAACGCAAGCTACTGCCAGAATTCGACGACGAGGCTGTTCCACCAAAGAATAATACGACCAGGAGATTAGATGCACCGCTTCACAACCGCAACAGAATGGCTACTGACGCCACACACGATCTACGTGAGCATCTGGATAAGCAAGCCGGTGCGGCTAGGTCCATCTACGGATCTAAAGGACACACCCCAGCGAGGGACTATGGTCACCAGAATGATCATACAAGCCAAATACCAGTTCGGAATAAACACCGGACACAACAACAGCCGACCGCATGTGTAAGGGGGCATATTTATCCCCAAGTTGTTTTGGTGATTGATGACAATGCTTTTGCGGACTAATCGTGTGCGTTAAGTTCTTTTAGAGATTCACCCATTGGCACGAGATGATTACCTCCCCTTGGTGTTTTATTCAAGACGGTGTAGCTCCTTCGTTTCGTTGTTGGTGGACTAGTTTCGTAGGAGTCACCGTACTATCAAGAGGGGATCCGCTTTGGTAAGTATAGGGTGGAATCAACACGTACACATCCTTATCACACCCGACGTCTTCCTTCCGCATCATTGGAGCTGCCTTTCCCTCCGTACCTGCTCCGTCCTGTCCCAGCGGTAGTACCACGGTCCTCAGCGGTAGTACCGCCGAAGCTCAAGCGGCAGTACCGCTCCACGAGCGGTAGTACCGCTTGTGGTCTTCGGCCGTAGTACCGCAGTGGTTCCGGGCTACTACCGCCTCGATTCGAGACCGATGTTTTTCATGTCGGGTTTTACGTTACTAGGAGCGGTAGTAGTGGCGGTAGTACCGCTCCAAGCGGTAGTACCGCTCTTACTCCTGCGGTAGTACCGCTCCGGGCCAGACCTGTCTTCCTCGTCGGTAGCGGTAGTATCGGCTGGGTGGGAGCGGTAGTACCGCTCTCGGCGATAATACCGCCTGCCCTAGCGGTAGTACCGCTCTGTGCATGGATGTTTAGTGGGGTAACGGTTGGATTGGTTCCCCCACTATATAAAGTGTCTTCTTCCCCAAAGTTGACCTACCTCTTTCCCCAAAGCTCCATTGTTGCTCCAAGCTCCATTTTCGCCGATCTCTCTCCTAGCCAATCAAACTTGTTGATTTGCTCGGGATTGGTTGAGAAGGCCCTGATCTACACTTCCACCAAGAGAAATTTGATTCCCTCTCTTATCCCTAGCGGATCTTGTTACTCTTGGGTGTTTGAGCATCCTAGACGGTTGAGGTCACCTCGAAGCCATATTCCATTGTGGTGAACCTTCGTGGTGTTATTGGGAGCCTTCAATCACTACTAGGGAAAAGCCTATACACAGAATCTTACCAGCAGCGCTCTTCAAAATACCACGCTACTTCTATTTAGCAACAGCGCGTGTTATCAAAATGCGCCATCTTGACGGGAAAATAGCGATGGCGCGTCCAACACAAACAGCGCCATTGCTATAGTTGCCATGACCTCGCCCTCGCTAGTTATAGCGATGGCGCACTATCTTGAACAGCCATCTGCTATTCAGATTAGTCAGAGCGCATTTTGGCAAACGTCTACAACTATCCCTACCTTATCCCCACGCGCACGACCGCCCTCTCACTCACACTCACTCGCCAGCGTAATCAAGTAAATGTAGTAATACGCCGCCCGCCGCCTTTCCGTCCGTCCCGCCGAGGTACTCCCCTCCTCCGTCCCTCCTCCTCCTCCTTGCACATCCTCCCTCCTTTGCGCCGCCCTCCTCCTCCGCCGCCCTTCTTCCTCGCTTCTGCCGCCCTCCTCCTCCTCCGCCGTGCAACCGTCCTCCCACCGCCCTCGACCTCGCCGCCCCTAGCTACCTCTCCGTCGCCCCCACCCCCTGCCACTAGTTAGTACTAGATTTAGTAGTAGTAGATGTTAATTTAGGGTTCATAGCTAGTACTAGATATTGCTTAGTTAGTACTAGATTTTTTGTAGTAGTAGTGGTAGTTGAACTACTTTAGTTGTAGTTGAACTAGTTTAGTAAGTAAATTAATAAACTAGTTGAACTAGTTGAATTAATAGAACTAATGTATTTTTAGTAAGATAATTAATATAACTAGTTGAACTACTTTATTTTTAGAAAGAACTAGTTTTTCTTCTATTTATAGTAAGTTTATATTTAGTAAGAACTAGTTGAGTTAATAAAACTAGTTGAACATGTCATATTTGTTGTTATTTTTAGTTTAAGCAATTATTAGGGATGTATTAGTGATAACTTATATGGTTTGGTGACCATCGTCGTCCCGTCACCGACCCCTCCGACATCCCCCCGTCGTCGTCGAGCCACCGACCCCTCCGACATCGAGGTGAGACCAGCCAAATATCCTTGTATATCTTGTGTTGTTGCTCAAATAGGATATGTGGTTGCCCAAGTGGCCGTTCATGTTCAGTTTACATCTCCGAGTGGCCTATGTTTTGCGGAGTGTTGATTAATTTCCATTCCGCAAATTTCAGCGCTTCGATATGTCCTTTTAGCAAAGGTCATGCCGGATTTTTTCGTGAACTATGGCATGACTTGTGCTAGAATATGTACAAGTTTAATCTTTGAATTATGATTGTAGGAAATATTGTACTCGGACGACGACAGTCTCCTGGGGGAGTGTAGCTGGTGCCACGACGATCGAGGTATGTGCGACAGTTCGTTAATTTGGGCGAAGATCGGCGCTCAAACATTAAGCTCGAGGATACCTTCGATTGTGAAACGGTACGCAACAACGACAAGTGTTTTTTTCGTAATTAAGCATGACTTCAACTATTTCAACGTCTAATTTTCATATTTTACAATTCGACTAGCTTATCCCGTGCCATGCAAGACGCTATGTCTTGGAGAGGATGGGTTTTGAAGACCATGAAAATTTCGAAACAAAGAAAATACACCTAAGGACCCATCATGATATGGATTTTGAAGTAAATCTATGCAATGCTCATAGCGTAACCCATTTTGGTTGCCAAAATTGGGAAGCACTTTGCAAAATGTATGGTTTTTATGAGGGTATGATTGTCACCATGGATCTTGGTGATCCTGACATCGAGCAAGACAATATGGACATTTGGGTCCTTGTTGATACGCTTCCGATTGTACCGCTATGTGAGTTTCTCAAACATAGTTATTAACTAATTTATGTTGTTTATTTCAAAATAGTTGATAGCTTATTTCCATTGACAGCTTATTTTGATTCTTCAAAGACTGTCCGGAAGATGCTAGATAAAACCCACTACACCGATGGCACCGAATTAACGTATAAGGAGAAAAATCATCTGATCGCATTTTGTACTATTCTTGAGAATTACAATGACTATTATCGAACTCCTCCAAATTATGGTGAATACGTGCCACTAGTGCATGTGTTGAACCACGGTAACTTCTCTGGAGATACCCTGGTAAGATTTTTTACTATTACGACATCCGTGCATCTTTTGCATACTTCTAAAACTAGTACATCATTGCTAACTACGAAGTTATTATTATGTTTTTCAACGAAACTCGATGGATTGTGTGCCTCATCGATGTCTCTGCATGGTCGCCTCTCGATTCGAACATCTTGCCGGAGTAAATCTACGGAGCTCACTGTGCATATCGGAGTTCTAAAACCCGTGAACACATGTTCATCAAAGAATGGAAGAAATGTATGGACATTCAAGGAGGTTCTTGGAAGTAACATTCAGTGAAAGGCAAGAATTGGAGCAGGCTAATCTCCATTCTCCATAATGGAGAGTCGGGGCTATCTCGTTTTTGCTATTTTACCTTAGAAAATATAGTAGGTCTTAATCGAATGTAATAGGTCCTATGAGGTACAATATGTTTATTATGTGGTAATGTGTTAGAGTTGATAATGATGATCTTGAGGAGGTGTTATGTGATGTCATTAATGAAAATGATTATCTTGAGGAGGTGTTATATGACAATGATGTATTATGATGATAAGTTGTTAATGATATGATGATGATGATGACATTATTATATCATTGGGTGAAAGAATCATGATTAGTTTCAAGTGGATGGACATCCACTTGAAACTAGTCCTGATTCTTTCACCCCATGATGTAATAACTCATTATGATGTAAAACAATCTCTAAATTCTGTTGTATGAAAACTTGTGTAAAGGTGTATGAATACAACATGAAATAAAAAAGAAATAAAATACTAAATAATAGTAGTAGCGGGAAAGGAGAAGCGCTACTACTAATTACCAAGAGCGCTGCTCGAAGAAGCACTACTACTAAGTCAATTTAGCGATGGCGTGGGCCTAGGCGCGCTATTGCTAAGCATTAGCTGTAGCGCCTTATCAGTAGCGCTCCTGCCCGCGCTACTGATAGGCCTAAAACCCGCGCTGCTGCTAGGCTTTTCCCTAGTAGTGAATTGTTGTGAAGATAGCCCCAACCTTGTTTGTAAAGGTTCGGTCGCCGCCTTCAAGGGCACCAATAGTGGAATCACGGCATCTCGCATTGTGTGAGGGTGTGAGGAGAATACGGTGGCCCTAGTGACTTCTTGGGGAGCACTGTGCCTCCACACCGCTCTAACGGAGACGTACTTCCCTTTAAAAGGAAGGAACTTTGGTAACATATCCTCGTCTCCACCGGCTCCACTCTTGGTTACTTCGTGCCTTTACTCTTGCAAGCCTACTTGTGTTGTATCCATTGCTTGCTTATGTGCTAGTTTTTTTTTGCATCATATAGGTTGCTCACATAGTTGCATATCTAGACAACCTATTTTGTTGCAAAGTTTAAATTGGTAAAGAAAAGCTTAAAATTGTTAGTTGCCTATTCACCCCCTCTAGTCAACCATATCGATCCTTTCAATTGGTATCGAGCCTCGTCTCTTTTAAGGACTTTACCGTCAAGAAGAGTATAGTTGGCGTCGTAGATGATGTGGGAGAGCACTCCGGTGCGAATCCAATATCATCTACGGGAGATGGGGGTAACTCGATCTCACGTGAGGAATTCAATGTGGCGTTGGACACATTGAAAACCTCCATGACGACTGAGGTCAAGGACATGTTTAAGGATTTCTTAGAAGGGCTTAAACTTTCCACCGCGCCCGTGAAAGTGGGTGTCGGTGTCAAAACCGGCGGATCTCGGGTAGTGGGTCCCGAACTGTGCGTCTAGGCAGATGGTAACAAGAGACAAGGGACACGATGTTTTTACCCAGGTTCGGGCCCTCTCAATGGAGGTAAAACCCTACTCCTGCTTGATTGATATTGATGATATGGGTAGTACAAGAGTAGATCTACCACGAGATCAAGGAGGCTAAACCCTAGAAGCTAGACCATGGTATGATTGTTGTTCGTCCTACGGACTAAAACCCTTCGGTTTATATAGACACCGGAGAGGGCTAGGGTTACACAGAGTCGGTTACAATGGTAGGAGATCTACATATCCAGATTGCCAAGCTTGCCTTCCACGCCAAGGAAAGTCCCATCCGGACACGGACGAAGTCTTCAATCTTGTATCTTCATAGTCTTGGAGTCCGCCAATGATGATAGTTGGCTATCCGGACACCCCTAGTCCAGGACTCCCTCGGTAGCCCTCGAACCGGGCTTCAATGGACGAGCGAGTCCGGCAAGATATTGTCTTCGGCATTGCAAGGCGGGTTCCTCCTCCGAATAATTCATAGAAGATTTGAACACCGGGATAGTGCCCGGCTCGCAAAATAAATTCCACATACCACCGTAGAGAGAATAATATTTACACAAGTTCAATCTGCTGACGTATTTCGTGATATGACGTCACACCACGGCCAAGCCTTTACTCGAATCGTTTTTATTATTCCACCTCAGCGCGTTTAGCGAAGCGGTTTCCTTGGCACATCTTGTCAAAGCAGAGATCGTGTCCCCTTATTCCGGGATCCTCATCAATACGGACGTGGGTAACCCAACCACGCCATTGATTGCGGCGCTTGGGAGATAAGCGAGTTTTACCGGGCTGGTGGGGACGTGTAGTTTCGTCCGCCCATATATAAGGGGATAAGGATCCACCTTTTTTACCTACGCCTACTTCCTCCTTAGCTTATCCATCTCCGCGCACTCGAGCTCCAGCGCCCAAGTCCGCACATCTCACCTCAACCTTCTCCTACCATGTCCGGAGCGGGAGGCAAGTGGATGGCCTCCTCCGTCACGGAGGGGCACATCAAGGAGATGCGCAAGGCCGGATATTTGTCCAGCGATATCGCGCACCGGCTCCCCGACGAGCGGCAGCTCATCCCCACCCCCGGGCCCCATGAGAGGGTGGTATTCCTTCCCCATTTCCTCCATGGATTGGGCTTCCGAGTCCACCCCTTTGTCTGGGGGCTCATGTTCTACTATGGCCTGGATTTCCATGATCTGGCCCCGAATTTTATCCTCAACATCTCGGCGTTTATCGTCGTGTGCGAGGCCTTCCTCTGCATCCAACCCCACTTCGGCTTATGGCTAAAGACCTTCAATGTCAAGCGGAAGGTAGTGGGCGGCAGCCAAGCGGAGTGCGGAGGCGCCATGGTGGGCAAGATGCCCAATGTCACCTGGCTCGAGGGCGCCTTTGTGGAAACCATCAAAGGGTGGCAATCGGGGTGGTTCTACATCACCGAGCCGCGTGACCCTGAATGGGCAGCGGCCCCCGAATTCAGATCTGGCATCCCCACATGGCTCACCACCTGGAAAGAGAAGGGCCTGTTGTGGGGAGATTTGGAGGAGCTGACCAGACTCCAATCCTGTCTCCAAACCCTGGTGAACAAGAAGCTCAAGCTTATCAACGTGGTCCAGGTCATGCTCATCCGCCGGATTCTCCCATGCCAACAGCGGGACTTCAACCTGTGGGAGTTCGATCCGGACTGACACCATACCTTGAGCGGGCTCTTGACACTACGTTTAAAAGGCACGGAGGTGCTGTTCAAGGGCGCCGAGGCATCCGCATCCGCCTCTGAAGATCGCGGGTTCAGCTCACTGGCGTCCATTGGCGAGGTAAGCTATATTATCCTTTACGGGACACTTGCTTTCCATAGTTTGACTCTATGTGGGATCTAAACTCCCAATACCTTTAACACTCGGCAGAAGACGTCCGGACAGGTTAAGCTGTCAAGCTCCCCTTCCGAAGACCAGCGGATGCCCGTTTGAGCGAGGCTGCTGGTCCGCGCTTATGTGGTGCCGGAGAAGAAACCAAGAAGAAGGCCACGGAACCCGGAGGAGTTCGGTGTGTGTGTTATCAGTTCATCGTCCGATGACTCCAAGCGGACTCCTCCCACGAAGCGAGGAGGAGAAGAAGAGGCCTCTCCCGGTGAAGAGAATAAGAGGAAGGCTTCCCCAACGGGGGAGGCCGAAGGGTCCAAGAAGGGAAGGACCCTTCCCCCGGACTGTTCCACCAATGCCGACGACGGCGACGAGGAGTGGCCCTCAAGGGCCAAGTCCGTGGTGAGATCGTAAGTGTCCGAACTCCTGAATAACTCATAATTTTTCTTTTTGTCGCATAGCGTCTTCTAACGCCGCATACAACCCTGTAGCCCTCCCAAGGATGATATCCCCGCTTCGTCGAGCGGGTCCTTGGGTTCGTCGGATGTGAATAGCGCTTCACTTCCGACCGCCTCCTCCCCCCGTGACGCAGACAACGCCGAGGTAGGGTCCCAGAAGGGGACCCGCCAAGAGGAGGAGGCCCCGGAGGGCCGCAGGGCAACCTCCCGGACCTTGGACCGGACTCCGCACCGGAACCTTTGGTGGTTCTGGAGTCCGGCGGACGGCCCCTTCGTAAGAAGGGCAAGACTGCGACGCTGGCGGCCTCCGTCCAACCAGAGGCGCCGGATAACTTGCTGGAGGTGCTCAACGGCACTTCCATCGACGAGGAACACTGCACTGTCATGAGTGCGGTGATTGAAAAAGGTTCACTTGCAAAAGCGGGCTGACGAAGCTCGCACCTGACCTTCTAATAGGCTTTGAGGTAAGAATTTTAAGATATGTAAAATAGTACCGCATAGACAGTAGCCCCTGATGCTCGGTTCGGTGTTCGGAAAGAAAAGCCGAACTGAGGATCTAAAAAGATATGCGCAGGAGTCTAACAAAAATATGTCAATATGGGAATGCAGGCTGTGTTGCTGACCTCTGCCGCACTGACTGCAGAGGTCAATTCCTTGAAGCAGAGCCTCGAGCGGTCCGAGACCAAGCTCGGCCATGCCAAGAAGCAGCTCGAGGACAAGGAAGGTAAGTAACACCTTATTAAAGTTGTACCTTATAGAAAAGGATTTGGTTGTAAGAAAAAATGACAAGAATAACGTGGGTACTCCAGGGGCTATGTACGACGTGGCGACCCTGAAGGAGGCGGTGTCCACGGCCGAACGCAATGCGGCCGCGGAGCGCGCCGAGCGAGAGAAGCAGGAGGCGCGGGTGGTGGAGGTACGGCAAGAGCTCCAGGCTCTCGTGGAAAAACACGAGAGTTTGGAGCGTGACTCGAAGACTCGAGAGTCCGAGCTTGCGTCGGCTCTTGAGAGTGCCAAAGCCGCTAAGGCCGAAGCCCAAAAGGCCCTCCAGGAAATCGAGGCAGTAAAGAAGATAGCGGCGGGTAAGGCATTCTTCATGCAAAGCAAGCATGTAAAAGTGAATTACATTACTTACCCGGTCAGAGCTCTCCAAGGGTGTTCGCAGATCTGCCTCGTGGCGTGTCCGATCTTTGCCGTGTTCTCTGAGCCAAGGAGGAGCTCGGACGGAGAAGGTGTTCGGTCTCGGTATCTTTGAGGCGGACATCCGGTGCCCGAGCGACCGGTGAAGCGGTGGTCGAGCTCCACAAGGTGGCGAATAGGCCATGAAGGGCCTCATAGTTTGGTGTGGCCCAAAGAAGCCATGCCTGGGAGCTACTTGATGCAGTGCGGCGGTGGTGGGCCTTTGTCTATGGGTCGGCGTCATCAAGCATTCCACTTTGCATTGCAGGTGCTGTCGAACCCTTGCCCGCTTAAGGTGCATCGGGCAAGATGGATGCCGAGAAGCTTGTGACGACGCGCCACCGCCGGGCAAGGAGTATCGCACGCCCGAGATGTATTATAAGGGTGTCGGAAGGGTGCCGCATTATTGCGGGTGAATGCTCCAAAAATGTAATTTTTGAGTAGACTCGCATTTTGTTATCCTGTGCGCTGAAAACTTTGTTCATATGCACTAAGCAACGCTTGTTAATTTAAAATATTACCTTCCGTGTGTCCGTTTATCAAATCGAGAGATGGCAAGTCGTTGGCTTCCCCCCATGCCACGTCTTTGGGGTGTTGGGATAAACTTGAGCGCTCTTGTTCCCATTTTGGGTCCATCTAGGAGGCGCTCAACACAGCGAACGAGGCAACCGGACTTATAATGCTTGAATACTCTCACTTAGCCATAGAATTCTATAATTTTAAATTTGGCGAAGCCCCTAGTGTTAGGAAGGTCAATTGGGCGCTATCCATGCTGGGCGGACAAAGCCGGTTCCTCGCTCTAAGCGGCATAAGTCTTTAGGGACTCGAAAAACCTCTCGAAGCAATGACCGCTCTCACCCCATCATGGACGGTCGGTTTTAGCTTTCTCCATCGAGGTGCTCGGCCCAGCTCAAGCTGGGGCATAATCGCAGTGGTTCTCCCAGCGCTACCTTAGCCGATATAACGGAACGTAAGGTACCAAAACATGGGAGCCGGGCAAACCCAACTATTGACCCAAGACATGATTCGAAACCGATGCATAAAATGCTATAAGTTTGGGGTGCCGCACTTGTGAAAGTGTTCGGACTTATCACACCATAATTTGGGGAACTTAAGCCCCTGGTGTATTTGGCCGTACCAAAGCGTACGGATGCAACATGTCATAAGTGAACATATGTAAAAAAAGGAATGCAATGATAGGCAAAAAGCGATGCATTGTTTATTGAAAAATCTGCAATGAATGCGAGCGATACAAATAGTCACGATAAGCAAGGGTTGGGACTATTTAACATGTCCCCTCGAGGGTAGGCTGCGGAATGGTGTATAAAAGCAGGTATAATGCTCGTAATGGAGACCACCTGGATACTCGTCGTAGCTTTTCTCCTTACCTGGCTATTGCATCGTGAGTTCGGCAGGTCTACTGCCGGACAGGACTTTTGGGAAACGGAGTCCTGAGTATAAGAAAAAAAAGAGAAAGAAAAAAGGATGACCCATTTGGGAGCCCCTGGTGTGGTTGAGCCACACTCTGGGCCTGCCGTGGTCGTGCCCCTCCCCCTATGCCCATGGTATCTCCAGAGCGTAGTGATGTACGCATGGTACTGGTTTCGCGATTTTGCGAGGGCTGGGGTTGGAGCCGCATTGCTACGCGTGCTCGGAACGTGTCAGGTGGTCTTGTTGTAGGTTACTTCGGGCGCGCTTGACGGTGTCCGGTCGCTTAACAGCCGGACTCGAGAATTGCCTTAATAGGCTACTCTGAACTTCCGCCGCGAGAGCCGTTGTATTCTCCTCCATTCGGAGAGATCATTCGGTGTTTCCGTTGACCGTGATGACTCCTCGAGGGCCTGGCATCTTGAGCTTGAGGTATGCGTAGTGCGGCACCACATTGAACTTTGCAAACGCGGTTCGTCCGAGCAGTGCATGATAGCCGCTGCGGAACGGGACTATGTCGAAGATTAACTCCTCGCCGGAAGTTATCAGGGATCCGAAGACCACTTCAAGTGTGGCGAGCACATGCGGTTGGCCTCTATACAGTATGGCGCCTTTGAAGGTCGTCTTTGTGGGTTCAATCCTTGAGGGTCTATGCCCATCTTGCGCCTTGCATCCTGATAAAGCGAGTTCAATTTCTGCCGCCGAATCCATCAGGACTCTAGTGGCGAAACCCATCGGCGATTGGGTCTAAAACGGTCTGGCGAATCCGCCATGGCGGATGCTAGTGGGATGGTCCTTCGATCAAAAGTGATCGGGTAGGAGGACCACGGATTGAACTTTGGGGTGACTGGCTCCATCAGCGTATCGCCCCTGAAGCGCGCTTCCGCTCCCTTTTGGGTATGTGGGTTGCGTATATCATGTTCACCGTCCGCATTTTGTGGAAACCATACATCCTCTATTGTTCGGTGGCGGGTCTCTTCCTCATCATCGCTATGCAGCCCCTTGTCATTGTTTTCAGCAATTAACTTGCCTGCTGCTTGAATACCCAACAATCCTGTTGGTGTGATTAGTGGCTTTTAGAAGTCTTAGTGTATCCGCACGAGCGATCGAGTATCCGGTCCAAATTGGACGGGCCCGGAGTAGTTCTTTTGAATGGCCTTTTCCTGTGACGCCCGGATAGTTAAGCTACAGTAATTCTCTGTTAATGGCCCCACGTCACTTCGATTACTGTTGCTAATCTCACGTTAGTTCGAAACCGATTCAACTTCAAACTCAAAATCAAGCAAACAATAAAACTTTTCAAATATTAAAACTAAAATGTTGGGAGTGAACCAAATATTGCATAGGAAATTATGTTGGAGAAACCACACCTTTATAAAATGTTTAAATACTATCAGATGGATAAAACAGCAGTAAAAAAACAATTATTTGAATACCTTTTGTAATTAATAAAATGTCAAACTAATTTATTTGAGGACTAGACTTTTTGTGACTATGGACTAAGATGAAATACTAATTTAGATGCTACGTGTATATTTTACTAAAACTAAGATTAGTAGGAAACAAAACTAAAACAGAAAGGTAATATTAATAATAAAAATTATAATAAAAGCAAAACAGAAAAGAAAACAAAAGAAAAGGAAACAAAGGAACCCCCCTCTCACTGGCCTTTGGCCCACTAGGCCACCAGGCCGGCCCACCTCGCCCCTGCTTCCCCGCTCCCCTGTTCACGGGAGGGCGTGGCCGCGCCGATGCCCGCCACGGCACCGGCCGTCACCGTGGCGGCCATCCGGCGGCCCTCCCCGGTGACCACCTCGCCTATAAAACCGGCGCCACCCTCCCCCGGCGCCCGAAACCCTAAATCCCCTTCCCTCACTCCCTCTCCTCTCCCCGCGCCAAACCAGCGCGCACCTGAGCGCTACCGCCGCCGCGCCAACATCATCTTCCCGGTCAGGAGCCACCCCGAGTGATGGACGAATGTGGAGGAGCTTGTGCTTCCTCGTCTTCGTCCACTACGCACAAGAATCCGAGTTGGAGCGTCACGGAGCCGTCGATTCGCTCGTCTTCCTCGGCCACGGTCGCCGCACCTCACCGCTTCGATCCGCCGTCGTCGTTGCGTCCTCGGCCTTGTCAACCCCTCCTCTGCGACCGGGGTGAGCCCCTCCTCCGATTCCCCCTATATCCCCCTCGAAACCCCCGTTGTAGGCCGCCGTCACCGCTTGTGCTCGCCCTTGGCCGCGCCGGAGCTCTCTGCTCCTGCCGCGCGCGCCTCCTATCTTGGCCGGTCGCGCCCGCAGCCGTTCGGTGCCGCCCCCTGATGCTCCCGCTACAATCTGCTGCTACCCTCTACTGCTGCTTGTTGGAATAAACCACGATTTCCTGTTCTGCTCCGTCAAGTTGACCAAAATCAACTAGAGCTAGTTCCGGCGAGACGCGATTGTACGTTGTGGCTACTGTTCATCAATTAACATGCTAGCTAGCTTCTACGTGTGGGTTGCTCCGGTGAACTTGTTCTAAGATCAAAAAACCAACACTGCTTGCTACTGCCCCTAGCTGCTGCTGTCAATGTTGATCTGCCCTGCTAACTGCTGCCTATGCTACTCCTTCTGCTTCTGTAACTGCTCCCCGTAGCTGCCTCCCGCTTCGCCCATGCTCCACCACTGCCTGCGCTCCTCCGCCCTCGCCCGCGCAGGCCCGCGCTAGCTGCTGCCTCGGCCGAGCAGCCCCATGGCCGCAGCCGCCGCGCGTCGTGCGGCCGCGCGTGTGTGCCAGCTAGCCGGCTGTTGTCTCCGCTAGATGACCCGGCCCCTGCGTAGATTAGGCACTAATTCCATTTGGCACTAACCTCCTGTTTAGACTAATTTGGTTTTAGTTAGTAGTGCTTACCCAATGACAAGTGGGACACAATGCTAAATAAATCAATTTTGTTAAATTAACTAATTACCAGTCAATGACATCATGGACCCACAACCCGGTGTGACCAAATAACTTTGACCCAGTCAACCTTGACTATACTCTTGACTTTGACCCGCCCCACTTGTCATTTGATCAGGCTGGAACTGCAGTAGGTGACATAAGTATTTCACTATTTTTAATTCGAATTAATATGTTCTAGAAATTGTTTTAATCTTTAAAAATTAATATAAAATAAATGGTAGCTTAGATGGAAATACTTTGTACATGAAAGTTGCTCAGAACGACGAGACGATTCCGGATATGCAACCTGTTCGTCCGCCACACACCCCTAGCATATCGAACACGCAACTTTCCCCCTCCGGTTCATCTGTCCGAAAACACGGAACACCGGAGATACTTTCCTAGTCCACTTCACCCCAGGATCACCTCATAACGCGGTAGAACCGTCTAGCTCGCTTGTTGTCTGTTATGCACTTACTTGCTATGTATTTCTTGTTTCTCCCTCTTCTCTCCGGTAGACCCGTGGCGATTTGATGCCGACGTCGTGGTCGACTACGCCACCGACGACCCTCCTTGTATCGAGCAACTGTGCAAGCCCCCTTGATCACCGGATATCGCCTATTCTCCTCTATCTTGCTTGCATTAGAGTAGTGTAGCATATTCTCGCTTTAGTTGATCCTATTACGATGCATAGCGACATTGTTGCTACATCTGTTGATATGTTACCTACAATCCTAAATGCTTAGTATAGGATGCTAGTTTATCATCATTGGCCCCACATTCTTGTCAGTCTGCCTTGCTATACTATCGGGCCGTGATCACTTGGGAGGTGATCATGGGTATATACTATATATACTTACATACTATCTGAGATGGTGACTAAAGTCGGGTCCGCTCAAGAGTACCCATGAGTGATTCACAGTTGAAATTTGAAAGGACCTTTGTCCCGACGACCCTCTGTGTGGATCTTTGTGGCGGAGCGGCAGGCGGTGTTGAGACCACCTAGGCGAGAGGTGGGCTGGCCCCGTCGGCGTTCGTGGTTGCTTCATAATAACACGCTTAACGAGATCTTGGTATTTGATCCGAGTCCGCCATTTGGTCTATACGCACTAACCATCTACGTGGGAGTAGTTATGGGTATCCCCGTCGTGGTATCACCAAGCCTTTGTGACGTCGGCCGATCGAGCGGGCGCGACCGGATTAATTTGGAACGCCACTAGGCTAGGTCTGCTTCCCGCGTTCGCAACGCGCGGTGTCTGCGAGGCGATGGGCCGCACCCATGCGCCATAGGAGTTAGACCGGTGTGCTGACCTCTCTGTTGTGCCTAGTTGGGGCTGCGACGTGTTGATCTTCCGAGGCCGGGCATGACCCAGGAAAGTGTGTCCGGCCAAATGGGATCGAGCGTGTTGGGTTATGTGGTGCACCCCTGCAGAGAAGTTAATCTATTCGAATAGCCGTGTCCCTCGGTAAAGGACGACCGGAGTTGTACCTTGACCTTATGACAACGTAAGCCGGATACTTAACAAAACACACCCTTCCAAGTGCGGATACAACCCGGTGATCGCTCTCTAACAGGCGACAAGGAGAGGATCGCCGGGTAGGATTATGCTATGCGATGCTACTTGGAGGACTTCAATCTACTCTCTTCTACATCTTTGCAAGACGGAGGCTACCGAGCGTAGTCTTCGATAGGACTAGCTATCCCCTCTTATTACGGCATTCTGCGATTCGGTCCAATCGATATGGCCTCCTTACACATATACCCATGCATATGTAGTGTAGCTCCTTGCTTGCGAGTACTTTGGATGAGTACTCACGGTTCCTTTTCTCCCCTTTTCCCCTTTCCCTTCTACTGGTTGCATGCAACGAGATCTTCGGAGCCCAGAGCTAGACGCCACCGTCGGCGGCGACTCCTACTACTGTTGGAGGTGCCTACTACTACGTGCGGCCCGGCGGCGACCGGGAGTAGTTTAGGAGGATCCCAAGCGGGGAGGCATGCGCCTCTTTCGATCAGATATCGGTTTGTGCTAGCCTTCTTAAGGCAAACTTGTTTAACTTATGTCGTACTCGGATATTGTTGCTTCCACGACTTCGTCTATGATCGAGCACTTGTATTCGAGCCCTCGAGGCCCCGGCTTGTATTATGATGCTTGTATGACTTATTTATGTTTTAGAGTTGTGTTGTGATATCTTCTCGTGAGTCCCTGATCTTGATCGTACACATTTGCGTGCATGATTAGTGTACGATTGAATCGGGGGCGTCATAAGTTGGTATCAGAGCCGACTGCCTGTAGGAATCCCCCTTCCCAACTCCTTGGCCGAAGTTGAGTCTAGTCATTGCAAAACAATTACTAACATGGCTGTGTGGCTCATGGGCCCACGTCGCCATTGGGTGGTATTAGGATCTTTTACTCCTCGATCTTTACTCTGGGACTCTGAGCTCTCTTCTATTCGGGTTAAATGATTTTGCTAAAAACAAAACTAACTTTAGGTTCTCGCAAGTACTTTCTCCGGAGAGCCCCTTGTTACCGATGACACTTTCTTTGCACTGAAGATTAGAAGATACTCTACGATGTGCTCTCAAGACTATGTGTCATCGCTTTTGCAATTCACTTCCATCGATAAATCCCTTATGGATAACTACATGCACTTGCCATTCTTATATTCATCCCTAGATGGTCTTGTTATTACAAGATGCTCGTCGTTGTTCCAAGAATCCCTTGTGCCACTGCCTTGCGGTTCCTTGCCGCAGAAATATCCCTACGATTTGTTTCTTCACACTTATCGGGAACCGTTCATTACTAATTGTTCATAGGATTCACGGATGCATTGAAATACTACCCGATCTTCGGTATTCCTTTGCCAACTATTGCTCTGCAAATACTTGTCTTCTTGCAATCTGGACAATTCCATTTGTCTAGCAATAACCATTAAAATCCTTGTGATTGACATTACGATCATCGTTGATTCAACATGTGTGAATGCACGCAATCATCGATTATTCCCTAAAAATTATCCTTCGGCTCGGGCGTCATTGTAAACATGAGTGGTTCTCGACCAAACTATTTGTCGTCGATTGTGCCTCTGGTCTATCCAACTTATCCATCTTTAATCGAGCATTACTTCGATCCTTGATTTGGATTCATAATTCCTTTGCATTTATGCTTGAATTAGTCGATGATTCTATAACTTTGATGCCTTTGCATTCTTTCCTTTTACGGTTGAGTAGTGATACTCACATTAGATCCTTTGTGGACCGTCAAGTCCTTTGTTGGATTATTATCCGACAGTGTCCTTCATATTCAAATAACCTTGTGAGCCTTTCCACGGATATATAAAGCCTTTGGTAATTTGTATCCTCTGTTTTCTCAACCATGCTCTGTTCTCGAGCTGGTGGTATTTACTATTAAAGCTTGTGGTATATGTTTCCACGATACCCTAACGGGTTGAACCTATGCATTCCTTAATATGTGTGAACTCAAAAGTTTTCACGAGTCATACTCTTCTGGTATTTTGCTAGATAAAATTTCAACACTACAACTTCTTCGGAAGTGATAGGTGAATGGAAGGTTATACATTGAAGAAGTGGGAGTCGACCTTGAACTTTGTGTTCATGCCCATGGACACGATGTAGATCTTATCATTAAAGCTTCTCTTAAATTAATTATTCCCTTGGTATAAGTTCTTATATCTGGGATCCGGCCTTTTGCAATCGTGGTTCCGACCATGTTCTCCTTTGATTCCATTTCTCAGACAAGATGAAGTACTTGTCTTCTGCAGATCATTTCACGTGTCCACCATCTACTCTGCTCTACCGTCGAGTATTATACTCTGGTATCTCGAGAATATCACCAAACTACATAACTTCTTGTGAGTTCTTCATCAACTATTATTTCTCGATGATTCCAATTTTCTCCGAGTTTTGAGTTGTTTGTCACTCGAAACACCGATAACTGAATTGAGTCCGTTCTACGGTTCAACTACTCTTTGTAATCCTTATTACCTGCGAGTTGTACTCGCTGATGTCATTCCCAACCGATTGGCTACATCATCATCGTCATGTTAAAGCTTAAACTATGCTACCTGGTCCTTATTCCCAGAGCACAACCTTCGATGACGAGCTAAGCTTACGTCGATCTTCCTTGTCTTACCGCTTCACCTCAAACAACAAGCTTGATTCCGAGTTTGTGTCGTATCCGTGGTTTCAATAACTTTTCGCTCCATCCTTCCTTTTGCTTGATATCGTCGATGAGTGATTATAACTTCATGAAACCTCTCGACAAATGTGTCATGATCATCATAAACATTCTGAGCTCTTCCAGAATATCAATCAAATTCATGATGAGAATTACCATCCTTGCCCCTCGATGATTGTGTTATCATCGACAACATTCTTGCCTTCCCACAACACAAACTTGTTCATGTTATGAATGCAACTTGCTATCCAGCTTGTATGATGTTCCACCTTGAATTATTAATGTCCTTTATGACAAGGATGTTGTGAGGATTGCTCCACCTCTTAAGAATTCTTGGTATATTGATACTTCTCACCATCACCATTCTTTCTTGGTCCTCATGTTGATTCAATCGGTGTTGTTTGGATTCTGCCCTTCCAGCAACCATATTGCCTTGAAATTAATGGTCGGTCGTTCACCCTTAGACTATTGATTATTGAATCTCCATTCTGACATTGGTCATGCAACCCAACCCATATTTCGGGTGCACATTTCAACCAATGTTTAACTGTGTATGTTTTCCTCGGGCATACATCATTAAGTCATTTGATCTAGCTAATGTTATCTCCTTGTTCACATAGTTGCGGGAATTCATCTTTTTGGAAATCTCAATGGATTGTCATTTGAGTCAATCGATCACCTCTCACCTCTCCTTGATTTAATGATGAACTCTTGTTTGAGAACTTCGCTTCCATAGTTCATTTCGAGAATCTTCGATGTCTTCTCTTTAATTTGTGTTGCACCTTTCTTGAACAGCAACTTTGAGTGTGAGGTATCTCGACACCAATCATATCTGAATCTCGGTCGATATGATGGTTGGAACATCTTCAAGAGTCATCACATTGGTATTTATATAGCCGGTAAGGTGATGTCTTACTTAGCACACTGGCGGAGGACCTTCCTTTTAGCAAGGTTAACCATTCTTCCATGAGGAAATTGTAAGACTTATTCTACAAGTTGTTCCTGATGGATCCTTCCTGTATCCAAAGTCGGACCTTTGCTTGAAGACCATGTCAATGCTATCTCGAAGCATGTATATGGTACTCCGACTTTCAACAAGATCATTTGTAGCCCAATGCTAAATGTTTCCTTCTAAATTTTCCGAACACCGCTGTATGGGTAGTGTCATGAAATTTCTCTGCCCTTACCTAAGGAGTTTTCTACATTATATCCTATCATGGATATCATGCTCTGCTTGTCCTTGGGAAGGATATACCCTTGAAATATGTGTTTAAACACATTTCCCTTTCCATTGTTCTGTTTAATCTGATAATCATATTTTTCCTTTCCATTGTTTGGTTTAATCCTTCTTGTGATCTATATGATCTAAGCAGTAATATTCTCTTGCTTATGTAAACACCTCGGTGCACAATTCTGTCAGAATACCCTATTACTATTGTTGATGACATTCTGGTAGCCACCGATGGACGAGAACTTCGCCTATTGGTCCGCCTCGTTCAACGAGCAGGAAAATAGTTCTCTTCGTCCCCCGCCCTTGGTACCGGCGTTGTTGCCGACATAACTGACATGCCACCCTCTGACATGCCTTACTATCATGTTCATGCAAGATGTCACCACTCCTCCTACATTTAACCCACATGGTGGGCCCATAACCTGCAGGTCCTAGGATCGAAACCTGACTCTCCTGTATAACCCTGTTTCTAATGGTTATTCCTCATGCTTGGCTTCGTATTTAATTCACGGGCCACCTTCCTAGTGCTCTATTCTGGTATCAGATGAAATACTTACTCTCGCTGCTCTGAACCCCTTCCTCACTCTAGTTCAGACTTCGAGCAACTATCTATCCGCTTGGAACCTCTTATTGTACCTTCGTACCTTACTCTCGATGTATTTTATATGCTCAACTCGAGAGATACTCTTATGCTCATTCATGGGTTAACTTGATTTATTTCCCTCATAAGCATTACCGTCAGAGCCAAGCTGCCCCTTTACCTATTCATAAGTACGTTGGAGTTCGAAGAAAAGGACGGCTTCACCATGATGACCTGAAGCAGAGAAATGAAGATGTCAATGTAATGAATCAACTTCTTCGAGAAAAGCAAAGACTCGTTAGAATTTCGTAACCAAATCCCTTCCCTGTCACTTCCCCTCTTAAATCTCGGGACGAGAATTCTTGTAGTGGAGGAGAATTGTGACGCCCGGATAGTTAAGCTGCAGTAATTCTCTGTTAATGGCCCCATGTCACTTCGATTACTGTTGCTAATCTCACGTTAGTTCGAAACCGATTCAACTTCAAACTCAAAATCAAGCAAACAATAAAACTTTTCAAATATTAAAACTAAAATGTTGGGAGTGAACCCAATATTGCATAGGAAATTATGTTGGAGAAACCACACCTTTATAAAATGTTTAAATACTATTAGATGGATAAAACAGCAGTAAAAAACAATTATTTGAATACCTTTTGTAATTAATAAAATGTCAAACTAATTTATTTGAGGATTAGACTTTTTGTGACTATGGACTAAGATGAAATACTAATTTAGATGCTACGTGTATATTTTACTAAAACTAAGATTAGTAGGAAACAAAACTAAAAGAGAAAGGTAATATAAATAATAAAAATTATAATAAAAGCAAAACAGAAAAGAAAACAAAAGAAAAGAAAACAAAGGATCCCCCCCTCTCACTGGCCTTTGGCCCACTAGGCCACCAGCCGCCCACCTCGCCTCGCTTCCCCTCCCTGTTCACGGAGGGCGTGGCAGCGCCGATGCCGCCACGGCACCGGCCGTCAAGTGGCGACCATCCGTCGGCCTCCCGGTGACCACCTCGCTTATAAAACCGGCGCCACCTCCCGGCAGACGAAACCCTAAATCCCTTCCTCACTCCCTCTCCTCTCCCGTGCCAAACCAGTAGCTTTGGCCTTCTGCCGCCAGCGCCATCATCATCTTCGGTCAGAGCCACCCCAGTGACGGACGGATGTGGAGGAGCTTGTGCTTCCTCGTCTTCGTCCACTACGCACAAGAATCCGAGTTGGGCGTCACGGAGCCGTCGATTCGCTCGTCTTCCTCGGCCCGCAGTCGCCGCACCTCACCGCTTCGATCTGCCGTCGTCGTTGCGTCCTCGGCCTTGTCAACCCCTCTTCTGCGACGGGGTGAGCCCTCCTCCGATTCCCCTATATCCCCTCGAAACCATTGTTGTAGGCCGCCGTCACCGCTTGTGCTGCGCCCTTGGCAGCCGGCTCTCTGCTCTGCCGCCCGCCTCCTATCTTGGCGGTCACGCCCTTGACTGTTCGGTGCCATCGCCTGATGCTCCCGCCACGATCTGCTGCTACCCTCTCTGCTGCTTGTTGGAATAAACCACGATTTCTTGTTACGCTCCGTCAAGTTGACCAAAATCAACTAGAGCTAGTTCCGCGAGGCAGCGTGTTATGCGTTGTAGCTCTTGTTCATCAATTAACATGCTAGCTAGCTTCTACGTGTGGGTTGCTCGGTGAACTTGTTCTAAGATCAAAAACCAACACCGCTTGCACGCCCCTAGCTGCTTGTCAATGTTGATCTCGCCTCGCTAATGCGCCTATGCTACTTCGCTTACATGCTTTGCTCCCCATAGCTGCCTCCGCTTGGCCCATGCTCCACCACTGCGCTCCTCCGCCCTCGCCCAGATCCAGGCTAAGCTCTTTGCCTCGGCCGAAAGCAGCCCCATGGCTGCCGCAGCCGCCGCTGTCTTGACAGCAGCGTGCCTGCGCTTAGCATTTGTTGTCTCCGCTAGATGACCGGCCCTGCGTAGATTAGGCACTAATTCCATTTGGCACTAACCTCCTGTTTAGACTAATTTGGTTTTAGTTAGTAGTGCTTACCCAATGACATGTGGGACACAATGCTAAATAAATCAATTTTGTTAAATTAAATAATTACCGATCAATGACATCATGGACCCACAACCCAGTGTGACCGGTCGACTTTGACCCAGTCGACCTTGACTATACTCTTGACTTTGACCCGGCCCCACTGTCATTTGATTGCGGTAGCACTGCGATGGGTGACATAAGTATTTCACTATTTTTAATTCGAATTAATATGTTCTTGAAAATGTTTTAATCTTTAAAAATTAGTATAAAATAAACGGTAGCTCAGATGGAAATACTATCCTATCGGGCCGTGATCACTTGGGAGGTGATCACGGGTATATACTATATATACTTACATACTATACAGATGGTGACTAAAGTCGGGTCCGCTCGAAGAGTACCCGCGAGTGATTCACGGATAGGGGGTTGAAAGGACCTTTGTCCCGACGGCTCTCTGTGTGGATCTTTGTGGCGGAGCGATAGGGCAGGTTGAGACCACCTAGGCGAGAGGTGGGCCTGGCCCTGGTCGGCGTTCGCGGTTGCTTCATAATAACACGCTTAACGAGATCTTGGTATTTGATCCGAGTGCGCCATTTGGTCTATCGCACTAACCATCTCGTGGGAGTAGTTATGGGTATCCCGCGTCGTGGTATTAGCCGAAGCCTTCGTGATGTCGGCCGGTCGAGTGGCTGGCCGGATTGACTGGGCGCCACTAGGCTAGGTCTGCGCTTCGGCGCGTTACATAGCAACTTGGTGTGCAAAGGCGATGGGCGGACCCTGCGCCATAGGAGTTAGACGGTGTCTTGACCTCTGTTGTGCCTAGGTGGGGCTGCAACGTGTTGATCTTCGAGGCGGGCATGACCCAGAAAGTGTGTCGGCCAAATGGGATCGGCGTATTGGGTTATGTGGTGCACCCTGCAGGAAGTTAATCTATTGAATAGCCGTGTCCCTCGGTAAAGGGCGACCGGAGTTGTACCTTGACCTTATGACAACTAGAACCGGATACTTAATAAAACACACCCTTCCAAGTGCAGATACAACCCGGTGATCGCTATCTAACAGGCTGACGAGGAGAGGATCGCCGAGTAGGATTATGCTATGCGATGCTACTTGGAGGACTTCAATCTACTCTCTTCTACATCTTTGCAAGATGGAGGCTACGAGCGTAGTCTTCGATGGGACTAGCTATCCCCTCTTATTACGGTATTCTCGATTCGGTCCATCGATATGGCCTCCTTACACATATACCCATGCATATGTAGTGTAGCTCCTTGCTTGCAGTACTTTGGATGAGTACTCACGGTTGCTTTTCTCCCCTTTTCCCCTTTCCTTCTACCGGTTGCCGAACCAGATCTTGGAACCAGAGGCGACGCCACCATCAGCGCATTTACTCCTACTATTACTGGAGGTGCCTACTACTACGTGCAGCCCGCTACCGGCGACGACCGGGGAGTAGTTTAGGAGGATCGGGGAGGAGGCCTGCGCCTCTTCGATCTGTATCCCGGTTTGTGCTAGCCTTCTTAAGGCAAACTTGTTTAACTTATATACAGTACTTAGATATTGTTGCTTCCATTGACTTCGTCTATGATCGAGCACTTGTATTCGAGCCCTCGAGGCCCCTGGCTTGTATTATGATGCTTGTATGACTTATTTATGTTTTAGAGTTGTGTTGTGATATCTTCCGTGAGTCCCTAATCTTGATCGTACACATTTGCGTGCATGATTAGTGTACGATTGAATCGGGGGCGTCAGATTTCCGCTGACCGGGTTTAGAGCCTCTGAATCCGGCGTTGACTGCCGTATCTTCAGTATTATCGCCGTTAATGCGGCGTTTGTGCTTATTGCGACACGACCTGCCATTGCTGTCCTTGGTATCCGTACTACCAGAATTTTTGGTGAGGTTGTTACTGCGGGCTAGCCAGCTGTCCTCTCCCGCACAGAAGTGGGTCATGAGTGATGTGAGGGCTGCCATGGATTTCGGCTTTTCCTGTCCTAGGTGCGGGGCAAGCCACTCGTCGCGGATGTTATGTTTGAAGGCTGCAAGGGCCTCTGCATCCGGACAGTCGATGATTTGATTTTTTTGGTTAAGAACCGAGTCCAGAATTGTCTGGCCGACTCGTCTCGCTGCTGAATTATGTGGCTTAGGTCGTCAACGTCTAGTGGTCGCACATATGTGCCCTGGAAGTTATCAAGGAATGCGGCTTCCAGGTCCTCCCAACACCCAATTGATTTTGCTGGCAAGCTGTTGAGCCAATGCCGAGCTGGTCTTTTAAGCTTGAGTGGGAGGTATTTGATGGCGTGAAGATCATCACCGCGGGCCATGTGGATATGAAGGAGATAGTCTTCGATCCAAACCGCGGGGTCTGCCTAGTCATCGTAGGATTCAATGTTCACGCATTTGAACCCTTGAGATTTGATGATCCATTACTTCATCGTGAAGCATGGTGGGTGTCTTGGCGCCTCTGTATTGGGCTATATCACGGCGTAGCTCAAGCGAGCTTTGTCTCTTGTGTTCGGCCGGTCGGAATTGTTGTATCCGCGCGACGGTTGTAAATGCAGCGTATCGTGCGCCCACGCAATCCGTGAATCGATCTTGATTGTCTTGCCTTATCCTCAATATGTCTCGCAAGTCCAGCGCATTCCCGTGGCTCTGTACTTTTCGAGCGATGCCGGGTGTGGCTTTAGTGGAGGCCTAGAGGCCTCTCTGTCGCTGACCACGAGGTGGCGGTCGGCTGTATTGTCTTGTTGGTGATGTAGGTTTATATGCTTCCTCCTCTAATCGAGGCGCAGCTTGCATTTGGGGTAGCTTTTGGAGGGGCGTTCGAGATCATACTCTTCGGCCGCAAGGACTTCAGTCCATCTGTCGGCTAGCAAATCTTGGTCAGCTCTAAGGTGTTGCTGCTTTTTCTTGAGGCTGCTTGCCGTGGCCATAAACCTGCGTTTAAAAAGCTCTTGTTCGACGAGATCCGTGGCCATAAAGCTGCTTGCCTCGTCTCCGGAGGGAGGCATGTAATTAGCGTCCTCTACCTCTTTGTCTGTCGCTCTCTCATGATGGCTGGCTTCTCCATCCTCTGTCTTTGAATCTTGTTGGAGGGGTTGTCTTGACCTTGTCGGTGTTATTATCTCCGGTGCGGAATCTCCATTCTTCTTTGTGGCGGGATTTAGGCGGCGTCCTTGGCCTTGGGCGCTTAAACTGTTTTTGGAGGGTCATCCTCCATTGTTCCATCGCCATTCCCATCCTTTGGGATGTCCACCATGTATATGTCGTATGACGAGGTGGCTTTCGGTGCCTATGGCGCTGGTTCTTGGTCCTCTCGAGATAAATCGTCCATACCATCGATATCTTCGGAGTCGAAGTCTAGCATGTCGGTTAAGTCGTCGATAGTGGCTACAAAGTGCGGTGGGTGGGCCTTGAATTTCTTTGTTGTCCACATCCCAACCGTCCTGACCATAATCCGGCCAGGGCTCTCCTGATAAAGAGAGGTACTTTAGCGACTTCAGGATGTCGCCAAAAGGCAGTCTTTGAAAGATGTCGCGGTGAACTCCATGATCGGCGCCCAATCGGATTCGATTGGAAGGCGGCGGGAGGTTGGTCCCGCGAGGAGTCCGGCACCTCGAGTCACGAGCTTCACAAGGGGCGAGGTCGGTATTCGGCTCCATCGCCATAGAGTAGCAGCCCCGAGGTATTGTCTAGCCACCATCCTCGTCGGCGCGATCAGCTCCGGGTTAAGGGTCGGAGCGGACTCTTGTGCGGCCTCCAGGACATTGTCCGACAGCAGAGCTAAATCATGCCCATCGTGATAGTGCGACGCGCTCGGCTGTGGCTCGAATCCATTGAAGATCAACTCTCCGCGGATGTCGGCCGTATAATTCAAACTTCCAAATCTGACCTGATGGCCAGGGGCTTAGCTTCGATCTGCTCCGGATGGCCTGCGAATTGGCCCATGATGCAAAACCGCCGAATACAAAGATCTGTCCGGGGAGAAAAGTCTCACCCGGATCGCATCGTTGTTGATGATCGAAGGAGCCATCAGGCCTATGGGTGACGACACAGAGGAACTCTCAATGAAAGCACCAATGTCGGTGTCAAAACCGGCGGATCTCGGGTAGGGGTCCCGAGCGTGCGTCTAGGCGGATGGTAATAGGAGACAAGGGACACGATGTTTTACCCGAGTTGGGCCCTCTCGATGGAGGTAAAACCCTACTCTGCTTGATTGATATTGATGATATGGGTAGTACAAGAGTAGATCTACCACGAGATCAAGGAGGCTAAACCCTAGATGCTAGCCTATGGTATGATTGTTGTTCGTCCGACGGACTAAAACCCTCCGGTTTATATAGACACCGGAGAGGGCTAGGGTTACACAGAGTCGGTTATAATGGTAGGAGATCTACATATTCGTATTGCCAAGCTTGCCTTCCACGCCAAGGAAAGTTCCATCCGGACACGGGACGAAGTCTTCAATCTTGTATCTTCATAGTCTTGGAGTCCGGCCAATGATGATAGTTCGGCTATCCGGACACCCCCTAGTCCAGGACTCCCTCAGTGGGTGATCGCGCCAACACGGTGACGGATGCTAACCCCGAAAAGGGGGAAGCTACTAGTGAGAAAGCCCCTATGTCTAGTGGTAAAAATGGCACTGGCATCTTTGCCCATGTGGAACCTCCAATTTATGGAGGGCCGATTCCCTCTACTCATTTAAATCATGCTGGTCCTCCTCCTAAGTATGAGAAACATGAAGATTTTGATTCTTGGGTTTATCGCTTAAAGCGTCATTTAAAACATGTGAATACTAACCTTTGGAGAATCATTGAAGAAGGTTTCTATCCTCATGACCCAAGCAACTTCACCCCTCGAGAAGCCGTGGATAATCAATTCAATGAGAGTGCTCTCTTCATCATCCAAGATGCAATCCTTCCCAAAGATCTCCCTCATCTTCGACCTCATGCCATGGCTAAGGATGCATGGAAATGTGTTGTGTCTCTCTATCGAGGAAGTGCTAGCATTCAACGCTCCAACTATGAAGTGGTGCAAGATGAAGCCGATGAGTTTGCAATGAAAGAAGATGAAGAACGTCGTGAGCTCTTTCGAAGAGTGACCAAACTCGCGGTCTCACTCTGAGATCGTGGAAGCAAGGACACGGATGACAATTGGATCAAGCGCAAATTCCTCAAGGCCATGATGCCCTACAACAAGGCCATGTCCTCCGTCATTCGTCAAAGACCGGACTTCCACTCCATGACCTCAAGTGAAGTGTTGGATGAGTTCGTTGCAATGAGCATCTTGGACAAGACCGCCGACAATGCGGTGCTCCGTTCTCAAAGGGCTAAGAAGCCCAACCTTGCTTTGAAGGCTAAGGTTATTATGGAAGAAGAGGAAGAAGTAGAAGATGAGGAGAGCAACCCCGAAGACACCAAGTATGATTATCATGAGCACATGGCCCTTGCTTCAAGACAATTTTGGAGCAAGGAGAATACAAGACCGAACTTCAACAAGAACAACTCAAGTGGCGTCAAGGGCAAGCAACGAGTTAGAACTTGCTTGAACTGTGGCAATGTGAGCCATTTCATTGCGGATTGTCCTTACGAGAAGCGAGAAGACAATGGTGGCAAATTCATCCGAAAAGACAAAGCCAAGTCCTTCCCAAACAAGAACAATTTCGCCAAGAAGACTCCCACTCGTGGGTTGGTGGTACAAGAAGAATACCAAGAGGATGACAATAATGATGAAAATGGAGAAGCAATGGCCATGGCATCCGTTGCCATTGCTACTACTCCCCCGGTGTCTCTCTTTGATTCACCCAACGAAAACATCACCGCCAAGTGCCTCATGGCTAAAGCTTCAAACAAGGTAACCCCCAACATCACGGCCACCATCATTACTAATCCCTCTTGGAGTATTGCATTGATGAACATGATGTGTCTAATGAGGAAGTGAATGAATTTGAGTCTTTTATGAGTAAGCTCAAGGGCAAGTCCAAGAAGCATTTTGTTGCTCTCTTGGAACAACTTGGTGAGGCCAATGACATGATCGAGGCTCACGAAGAAACCATCTCTAAGATGGAAGGTCATAGTCGTGACTATGCCGATGAGATATCGATCTCTCTAATGCTCTTGAGGAAGAGCGTGGTCATCGTTTGACTTTTGAGGAGTCACACAACAATGACCATGCTAAGTTAAAGAAAGATCTTGATCATGCTCTTGCCGTGTCTCGTGTGCTAACTTCCGAGAAGGCTAAACTTGGGGTTGATCATGCTAGACTCAAAGAGGAGTTTGAGATACTTGACAAGGCCCACAAGGTCTTGAAGGGTGTTCACGCTAACCTCAAGGAGTCTCATGCTCAACTCCAAGTTAAGCTAACCAAGGAAAAGGCCACCTTCCCTCATATGGTATTAATTGATAATGCATGTGCTACTAACCCATGTTGTGAGCATGTGCATCTTGTGGAGGAGAATGCCAAATTGAAGGATCAACTTGAGAAAGGCCTTGTGACATGCATTCAAGGTGAGAAGAACCTCAACGACCTTTTGAGCAATCAAAAGGAAGTTGTGGCCAAGGAAGGAATTGGGTTTGCACCCAAGTCCAAGAGCAAGAAGAAGAAGAACGACAAGACCAAACGTCCTCCTCCTCTCAAGCAAACGTTTGTGAAAGTGCAACTAATCCCCAGGTGGTTTTGGTAATTAATAACAACATATATATCATTGAACTAATCATTTCTTGAGAATATTTCAGAGAGTTCAGTGATATGGGTATGGCAATGACTGATGATGTGGACCCCTCAAAATGCTAAGGAAAACATTGGCAAAAGCTCAAGACTCCATTTTTGGTTTAGTGATCCAAGATCACATTGAGTCCATAGGAAAGCCAATACTATTAAAAGGGGGTGAGGTTATGATGATGATCTGGTTGCTCTAAGTGCTTAGTGATTTATCTCTCAAACTATCACAATCTTTCATTCCAACATAAACTCATAAGTAATCTCGGTCCCACCGATTCCAAACTCACATCACCGAGATGAACCACCTCACCATATACCCAAACCCTAAGAATCTCGGATTTTCCGATTCCAAACTCGGTCATTCGAAATTGGTGTTGCCAAGCTTCTGTAACCTTCTGTACTCAAATCGGTGTCACCGAGATGAGAAAGTCGGTCCCACCGAGATTGGCAAACCCTAGACTTTGGAAGAATCGGACTAACAGAGATTGTATTTTCGGTCCCACCGAAAATCCCAACGTTCACAAGATTTGAACTTTCGGTCTCACCGAGTTGTCAACTTCGGTCTGACCGAGATTGGTCAAATGTGTGTAGCAGTTGGATTTTGTGTGGAGGCTATAAATACCCTCCACCTCCTCTTCATTCGTGGAGAGAGCCATCGAGAAAGAACTACCACTCCTACCTTACATTTCGAGAAGAAAACTACCTACCCTTGTGTTGAGATCAAGTTGCTCCACTCCCACCATATGAAACTTGATTTCTAGCCTTCCCAAGTTGCTTTCCACTCAATCCTTCCTCCACCACAGCCAAATCGGTGAGGAGAGTTGAGTGTTGGGGAGATTATCATTTGAAGCACAAGAGCAAGGAGTTCATCATCACCAACCCCATCTATTACCTTTTGGAGGTGGTGCCTCCTAGATTAGTTAGGTGTCACTTGGGAGCCTCCGTCATGATGTGGAGTTGAACCAAGGAGTTTGTAAGGGCAAGGAGATCGCCTACTTCGTGAAGATCTACCCCAGTAAGGCTAGTCCTCCGTGGGCGTAGGCCATGATGGCATAGACAAGGTTGCTTCTTCGTGGACCCTTCGTGGGTGGAGCCCTCCGTGGACTCTGCATGGCCGTTACCCTCCGTGGGTTGAAGTCTCCATCAGCGTGGATTGGCGATAGCACCACCTATCGGAACCACGAGAAAAATCTCCGTGTCACCAACTTGCGTTTGCTCTTCTCCACCTCTCATTTACTATACGTGCAATTTACTTTCCGCTGCCATAACTCTAGAATTGCATGTGTAGGGTGATACTTGACTTGGTTGCCATTGTGAACTTGCTAAGAAACTACTTCAATCAAAAGGCCAAGTTTTTAAGTTGTCAAGTAGTCTAATCACCCCCCCTCTAGACATACTTCCGATCCTACAAGTGGTATCAGAGCTTTGGTCTCCATTGGATTGGTTTCCATTGCATTGGACTCCATAAGCTTGGTTTCACAACCTAGGAGAGTATGGCGTCTAGTGAGGGTAATTTTCGTAGAGGTCCTTACTTTGATGGTTCAAACTTTGCTAGTTGGAAGCATAAAATGAAAATGCATATTCTTGGACATAACCCCGCATGGGGCATTATTTGTGTTGGCTTGCAAGGTGAGTTCTTGAAGAAGGAAAAGTCCGGATCGTGAAGCTCTGCGGATGAGTTGCGGATGTTCTGAACAATGCTCAAGCTTGTGACATTCTCTTCAATGCTTTGTGTCGAGGAGTTCAACAAGATCAGCCGTCTTGAGAATGCAAAGAGATTTGGGATACTTTGGTGAAATGCACGAAGGTACCGAGTCCGTGAAGGAATCAAAGCTAGATGTTCTTCAAGGTCGACTTGACAAGTTCAAGATGAAGGAAGGTGAAGAGTCATTTGAAATGTACTCTAGGCTTGCTCTCATCACCAATGAGATGGCGGCTTAGGAAGCGAAGAAATGACCGACCGATTCATCATCAAGAAGATCCTCAGAGCTTTGGATGGAAAGTATGACACCGTGTGCACTTTGATCCAAATGATGCCAAACTACAAAGATCTCAAGCCTACCGAAGTCATTGGAAGGATTGTTGCTCATGAGATGACACTTAAAGATAAGGAAGAGCTTCACAACAAGTCAAGTGGTGCTTACAAAGCTGCAGTTGAAGCTCCCACATCCTCAAGTGACAAGCTAGTTTCCAATGAAGAGATAAGCCTAATGGTGAAGAACTTCAACAAATTCTACAAGAGTAGAAGCAAGGAAAGAAGCTCAAAGTCTAGATCATATGATGAAAAGAGATCTTCTAGTCGTGATCGAAGCTGCTACAATTGTGGAAGACCGGACACTACTCAAATGAGTGTTCGACTCCCCACAAGAAGAGAAGAATCTCCAAGAAGAAGAAGCTCAAGAGAAGAGTCGCCTCGAAAAGAGAGAAGGAGTAGAGATGATCGTTATGAGCGAAGATCCTCTCGGAGAAGCAAGGATTCGGAAAGGAAAGACAAGTCATCAAGGAGCTACACAAGAAGAAAACATCAAGCTCATGTTGGTGAATGGGTTTCGGCTCCGACTCAGACAATCACTCGAAAGAAGCTATCACTCCAACTCCGAATCTGATCAAGATGAAGGTGTTGCGGTCTTGCTCTCGTGTCCTCCAACTCCAACTCCTATGACATATTTGATTCACCAAATGAGGGAATTGGAAGATGCTTCATGGCAAAAGGCCCCAAGGTATCACATCCTGAGTTTATTGACTTTGATAGTGATGAGGATGACTTGCTTGGTGAAGATGAGCTTTTACATGATAAATCTAGTGAGCTTAGTAATGATGAACATGCTAGTAGTCTTTATAGTCGAGAAGAGTCGAATGACAATGCTATGAAGGAGATTGAGCGTCTAACTAAAGAACTAAACACTCTTAAGTTAGCTCATGAAACAACTCAAGAAGATCATAGAGAGCTCCTAAGATCTCATGAGAAGCTACGCTCGAGAAGCTCAATCTAGAGCAAGAACATGAGTTTCTAAAAGCTATCAATGGCGATCTTGAAAGAAGAGTTCTTCATATCTTGCCAAGCGACTTCTCTTGTCTAATTTCTTGCCACCTATCAAAACTAAGCATGACAAGCATAAGAAAAATTCTTCATCTAGTAGTAACAATAATCATGCCAAATCAAATGTTGTTACTTCTAGTAATTCTCTTGATTCCACTAACAATGTTTCAAGCCAAGTTTCACTTGAGCAAGAAAATAGTCTATTGAAAGGGATTATAGAAAGGTGTCTACAAGAGTCTTGCGGAAGCAAGAGCTTTGAGAAATTGTTCGCAAACAAGGAAGACAGGAAGAATCAAGGAATTGGTTTTGAGCGAAAGTTCAACGCCGAAGGTGTTGAATGGGAAGAAGGTCAATATCCCACTCCAAAGTTCGTCTCTCAAGAGGAGAAGTATGATCCTACTTCTTCCAATGAGGAACGAGCTCAAGATGACCTTCCACCACAAGACCACAAGCTAAAAGGCAAGGACAAGCTTCAAGAGGAGATTGATGCATTCATTGAAGCACCCAAGGCCATGGTCAAGTGGGTTCCCAAGGCAACTTCAAGTTCTACTTCGACAAGCTCAACTACTACCCCAAGGATTCCCATCAAGATGATGTGGATCCCGAAGAAGAAGAACTAGAAAGTTCTTGAGGGTGACTCCGCCAACATACTTCACTCTCATTCATTTTGGCAAGGACTCGTGCAATCAACTTCCACATCTTGCACTAGTTCATGGAGTCACAAACCCTCATGTTGGTAAGTCAAGGGACAAGGTAATCATTGCTTTCATGGACATCATCCATTGTGTACTTCAATCTATGTCCATGGATATTCTTGTTTGTTCCTTGTGGGACTAACCCATGTAGGTATTGAAAGTGCCCGAATCCAAAGGATTGCTCCCAACTCTTGATGATCTTCATCAACATTGAGCATCCACATCTTCAACATCTACATGAAGTCTTCAACGACAACCCAAGGTTAGTTTGACCCTTTAAAGGGTTCTCACATCAAGGGGAGCTTTGCTCTAAAGAAATGAGCTAAAGCATCTTCTAATGATGTGAACACATTAATGCTTTATGGAAAAGTGGTAACCCCACTTGTGCTTAAGCGATGAGTATGACCTATGATCAAATGTTCTCATTTGACTCCTAAGTCAATATACTCATATATAGATGACCTAGTCATCGCCAAATTGTGTGCTAGCTGTTAGTGTTTTGTTTGTGCATGTTTGACACATATTTCATTTGCTATCTTATTGTGTGAGCATGTTGGATGCATGATTTTATCCATTCGAGGACATCCATTTGTTGCTTTGGTCTTTTGGTTTTTTTCTTTTGACCAAATGGATGGACAAGAATGCCTAAGTTCCTCCCTAGCTATCTATGCTTTCTTGTCTCAAACTCTATTCATGCTTATATCACAAACTTTGAACAAGACTTTTTTGGACGGACCGAGTGAGGAGCACTCGGAGCCACCGATCCGTCAAAAGCCTAACTTCCAAAACCTTCTAAGTACTTTTGGTCAAACCGATATACTCAAATCGGACGGACCGAAATCACTTGGATTGATCTAGGTTTTCACCTCGGTGAAACCGAGTTTCAAATTCGGCGTGACGAAGTGTGTAATCGCTGCGATTAGCCATCTCGGTCCCACGAGTCTTCAAACTCGGTCCCACCGACACCGAAGGTATATATACTCGAGGACAGAGCGTTGATTACTTCTTCAAACGCTTCGCCCTCAAACCCTTATTGCCGTCGCCTTGGTCTCCGGATCATCTCCGCCGTCGCTTTGTGCGCCCTCGCCATGGTCTCCATCGCCGTCAGCGGTCCTTCTCTTGCGCCGTTGCCGCCGTAGTGAAGCTCCACCGCATTGGGTGAGTTTCATCCCTCTCATGCTCCAACCGCTGATTCAATGCACGTTAGGCATTGCCATGTTTCTTGCCAAGATTGAGATCTCCCTATCCAGCCGTTTAGGTCATAGAACAAATTTCGAGTGAAAATTTTAGGGTTAGGTTTCCGCCGAACACATCTCGGTGTGACCGATTCAACATTTTCGGATGACCGATTTGGCCTCTGGTCATTACCGCACTTTTCGGTGAAACCGAGTTGTGCAAATCGGTAAGACCGAAGTGAAGATTGAGTGAAACCCTAGTGGTCTCGGCTGGACCGAAACCCATTTCGGTCCAACGAAAGTGGTGTATGTGGTGCATTTAGACGTTTGGTTTCACGAATTGATAGACTTCGGTCGACCGACATGTATTACTGTGAAAACCTAAAACTAAAGTTTGAACTCATTCTTTTGCAAAATCTTCTGCAGTTTGTGATAACTCTTCTATTCGCCTATACCTATTCTATTCACGGGTTGTCGGTCATATGCGATGGTAGTGACAATCGAACAGTGCGAGATGCCATTGAATTCGAGGCAGCTACAAGTCGAGAATCAAGCAGTTTTCAGATGATGGGAGAGAAGCACTCCAAGTGGTTTGCCTGCGGCTGCTACGGGGCAGGAGGAAGAAATTCAGATGAGGAAGATTGATTTTGTTGCAGATGAGGAAATAACTTCTAAGCCAAAAAGGCAAGTGGTTGCCAAGAGCTATCAAGGAAACAGATCAAAGAAAGGCACAAGCAAAGTGACAAAATCCTCTGTTGCCTGAAGCTCGGCATGGAAGAAACCTCCGGCAAGATCAAGAAGACTTCCAAGAGGAAGAGGAAAGTTCATGAAGAAGGCGATGATGATGATGATGATTCTGATGAGGAAGCACCTCAGCCTCCTCGAAGCAGAAGTTGATGGGTGATGCCATCAGGGCAGGAGCACCCACAAAAGCTAAGCAATCAGCTCCAGCAGAAAGGCAGCCCAAGCCAAACCTTTGCCAAGCCAAAGAAGACTGTGAGGAACATACCTGCTTCAGAGAAGAAGAAGGACAATGTGCCACCTGCAGAATCAGATGATGAGGCTCATGTTTTGCTCAAGCTCAGACAGAAACTGCCAGTTCATAATGATGCTCATCCTCGAGCTGAGAATATGAAGGAGAGAAAGGATAAAGGACTCAGGCTATGGAGGCAAGCAGATCCATATGCCACCAGGAGAAGAACAGCAGTTGACCCAAGATTCCACACAAGAGAGCAACAAGACTTCTATGAGACTGTGCTCATGGACAAGAAGCCAATTATTCTTGACACGAGATATGTAGGCGGGAATACATCGACGATGAAGACACGAGACTACTTCCCCATGTGCATGAAAGCTTCACTTGCTTGTGGGATTGCGAGTTCGTTGGTCGAAATTGACCGCTTGGAATGATGAGATGATCATGCGGTTCTATGCCACCGCACACTTCTATCCGGATGGCAGAATTGTATGGATGATGAAGGCCAGAGATTCCATTCTACTGTTGAAGAATGGAGAGCGTTCTTGAATGCACCAGTTTCAAGGGAAGATGATGTTGATGTGTATGGCATTCGAAGAAAAATCACGAGTCGATGAAGAACATGAATAATGAAGTAAAGGATAAGGATGTTGAGATATGGAAGCTTGGTTGAGTCTATTATCTTGAGCAGGTCTCCCAACCACCAACACCATTACGAGGCATACTTTGATGCCTAAGTCGAGGACCACCGCATGATAAGAGGGTACTCTATCAACATGCTGCACATTCTAGATCGAAGACACCTTTTAAGGTGATGGACACGATAGTTGAGACTATCAAGAGGACAATGACAGAGACGAGAAGAGGTCGTGTGGGTTTGCTCCGCATATTGGATGCTCATTAATGCCAAGTTTGGCACGGACACCTACTTGTTGGATAGACCCCACTTGCCTTGCAGGCTGAACATGAGGATAACGAGATTGTGATGGTGAGGATGCTCCCACATCTGTAGAAGGACATGCTAAGTCTGAAGCTGCCAAACAAGCTAAAGCCGAGAAGGAAGCGGCAAAGCCCAAGAGCGTTGAGAACAACTTCTTGAAGCCACTCGGAGGATTGAGCTACGCTTTGGCCAGCATAGTGCGTCTCGGGAGAGCCTTGAGAGGATAGTTGAGGATAAGTTCCATGCTCTGGACGTCAAGGTGGTGAAGTGCAGTCACCGTCAACAAGCTTGAGGCGGACATCGAGGAAGCTAAGAGGAGAAGGCAGAACTCATGAGAGAGATGGAAGGTGATATGGTCGGGATGACTATGAGCAGCTGCTCCGGTGCCCACAAAGCCCAGATCATTTGCTATTCGATGTCGAGACCCTGGGCTACTACATCGGCACCTCCTACAGCTCCGTCGGTTCGGACCGGCTCGATATCCACTCCTCCGGCTCCACAGACTTGGTGAAGCTTTGCAGATGCAGCTATCTCCACTCCATCGACCAGAGCAGGGGAGCCGCCGGCAGAGTCCCGAGTGGCGATTAGCTCTATACCTTTCGAACTTTTGGTAACTTGTTGCCAAAGGGAGAAATTGTATAGATCATAGGGCTTCGAGAGAGAGTGCTCGTTTTGCTCTTTCATTTGCGGTTTTCTTGAGATACTTTTGAGTTCTTTGAGATACTTCGTGTGTTTGATACTCGCTTGCTCTATCTTGATGAGTGCTTGATCATACTATGCTTAATGTGTGCTTGATGCTTATCATATTCCATTCATATCTTGTATGATCATTTACTCATGTCTTGGTGATTGGGTGCATGCTATTCATTCTTATCATTTTGTGCGCTCCACCAAGATGTATGTGACATGAAAGAGTAACCCATGATCCTAATCGATTGTGCATTTGCATTCAAGCATAAATCTTAAATAATGCACAAATTTAGGGGAGCTCTTGCTTATCACATACTTCTCAAAGCGACGATGTTATTCATTGATTATATCATTTGTCGAAGCTTTGATCTATATGTTGTCATCAATTACCAAAAGGGGAGATTGAAAGTGCAACTAATCCCGGTGGTTTTGGTAATTAATAACAACATATATATCATTGAACTAATCATTTCTTGAGAATATTTGAGAGAGTTCGATTGATATGGGTATGGCAATGAATGATGATGTGGACCCCTCAAAATGCTAAGGAAAACATTGGCAAAAGCTCAAGACTCCATTTTGGTTTAGTGATCCAAGATCACATTGAGTCCATAGGAAAGCCAATACTATTAAAAGGGGTGAGGTTATGATGATGATCTGGTTGCTCTAAGTGCTTAGTGATTTATCTCTCAAACTATCGAGCAATCTTTCATTCCAACATAAACTCATAAGTAATCTCGGTCCCACCGATTCCAAACTCGGTCACACCGAGATGAACCACCTCGACCATATACCCAAACCCTAAGAATCTCGGATTTTCCGATTCCAAACTCGGTCATTCGAAATTGGTGTTGCCAAGCTTCAGTAACATACGTACTCAAATCGGTGTCACCGAGATGAGAAAGTCGGTCCCACCGAGATTGGCAAACCCTAGACTTTGGAAGAATCGGACTAGCCGAGATTGTATTTTCGGTCCCACGAAAATCCCAACGTTCACAAGATTTGAACTTTCGGTCCGACCGAGTTGTCAACTTTAGTGCGACCGAGATTGGTCAAATGTGTGTAGCAGTTGGATTTTGTGTGGAGGCTATAAATACCCTCCACCTCCTCTTCATTCGTGGAGAGAGCCATCGAAAGAACTACCACTCCTACCTTACATTTACGAGAAGAAAACTACCTACCCTTGTGTTGAGATCAAGTTGCTCCACTCCCACCATATGAAACTTGATTTCTAGCCTTCCCAAGTTGCTTTCCACTCAATCCCTTCCTCCACCACAGCCAAATCGGTGAGGAGAGTTGAGTGTTGGGGAGATTATCATTTGAAGCACAAGAGCAAGGAGTTCATCATCACCAACCCCATCTATTACCTTTTGGAGGTGGTGCCTCCTAGATTGGTTAGGTGTCACTTGGGAGCCTCCGTCATGATGTGGAGTTGAACCAAGGAGTTTGTAAGGGCAAGGAGATCGCCTACTTCGTGAAGATCTACCCGAGTAAGGCTAGTCCTCCGTGGGCGTAGGCCATGATGGCATAGACAAGGTTGCTTCTTCGTGGACCCTTCGTGGGTGGAGCCCTCCGTGGACTCTGCATGGCCGTTACCCTCCGTGGGTTGAAGTCTCCATCAGCGTGGATTGACGATAGCACCACCTATCGGAACCACGAGAAAAAATCTCCGTGTCACCAACTTGCGTTTGCTCTTCTCCACCTCTCATTTACTATACGTGCAATTTACTTTCCGCTGCCATAACTCTAGAATTGCATGTGTAGGGTGATACTTGACTTGGTTGCCATTGTGAACTTGCTAAGAAACTACTTCAATCAAAAGGCCAAGTTTTTAAGTTGTCAAGTAGTCTAATCACCCCCCCTCTAGACATACTTCCGATCCTACAGTTTGTGAAAGAGGGAGAGGGTGCTCCTAAGGAGAAGAAGGAAAAAGTGAAGGGAGTTGACGTCCAAAAGGGTAGAAGCATTTCCTCCAACAAAGCCGGCGACTTTAACCTACCATATGTGTTGTGCCGTGCGAGTGATGGACATGTTTATGCTAAATTTGTTGGTTCTCCTTATGAGTACATTGAGTGGTCTACTTGGGTTCCTAAGACCCTTGTTACTAACATCAAAGGACCCATTACTAAATGGGTACCTAAAACCAAGCATTGATCTCTTGTAGGTGTTTGCTTCCGGTGGGGGATCATGGTTGCTTGATAGTGGAGCAACAAATCATATGACCGGAAGCAAGGACTTGGTGGTGGACGTGCAAAAGATTCCATCTATGCCCACCAATGTTGAGTGGGGTGATGCCTCACATTCTAAGGTATTGGGTCTTGGCAAGGTTGTCGTTTCTCATGATTTAACGATCGAGAAAGTCATGCTTGCTGAGTCCCTTGCATACAATTTGCTTTCCGTTCGTCAACTTGCCCTCATGGGTTTTGCTACTTTCTTTGACATTGATACCGTGGCCCTCTTGTGGAGCAAGAATCTTAAAGTATCCTTTGTTGGGCATGTCGAGAATGGCCTCTATGTGATTAACTTTTTGGAGCGACCCACTAAGACCGCGACATGTCTAATGGCTAAAGTTGACGTGGGATGGCTTTGGCATCGCCGTTTGCCCACGTCAATATGAGATCTTTGCAAAGTCTTCTCAAGGGGGACCATGTCCGTGGACTAACAAATGTTAGTTTTTCCAAAGATCGTGCTTGCAGTGCCTGTATTGAAGGAAAGCTTCATGAGAAGGCTCACCCTCCATCAACCATCATCTACTCGAAGAGACGCTTGGAGCTCCTTCACATGGATCTCTTTGGGCCTCCATCTTTTGATAGTCTTGGAGGAAGAAAGTATTGCTTGGTGATTGTGGATGACTATTCAAGATACACTTGGGTATACTTCTTCAAGAGGAAGAGTGAGACTCAACAAACCGTCATCAACTTTGCAAATGAAGCTCAACGTCAACATAATGCAAAAATCTTGACAATAAGAAGTGACAATGGCACCGAGTTCAAGAACTACACCTTGGATGAGTTTCTTAGTGATGAGGGGATCAAGCATCAATATGATGCACCTTATACCCGTCAACAAAATGGTGTAGCGGAGAGGAAGAACCGGACGTTGATGGATGCGGCAAGGACCATGATGGCGGAGTTCAAGTCTCCATACAACTTTTGGGCCGAAGCCATCAACACCGCATGTCATGCATCCAATCGGCTCTATCTCCGCAAAGGCTTGAACAGGACTCCTTATGAGATACTCACCGGCAACAAGCCCAACCTCAAGTACTTCCGGGTGTTCGGTTGTAAGTGTTTCATTCTCAAGAAAGGTGTTCGTTTGTCTAAATTCGAGGCTAGAGCTCATGAGGGCATATTTGTTGGTTATGCTACAAACTCTCATGCTTACCGTGTTCTCAACAAGACCACCGGACTCATTGAGGAGACATGTAATGTGGAGTTTGCGAAATACTTGGCTCCCAAGTGGAGCAAAGTGGTACTTGTGATGTAGGTGATGAAATTCCTCCCCAAGCCATAAGAAGAATGGGTATTGGTCATATTCTACCCATTGAGGAACCCCTTGTGGCTGAAGGAGAAGGACAACGCTCTACTCAAGTGGAGCCATCGCCTCACCAAGACCCACACGCTTCCGAAGAACAAAGTGAAGGCCCTCAACCTCGTGAACAAACCAAGGGCAAGATCAACCTCAAGATGGTGGTGAACCTCTAAATGATGCCCAAGGTCAAGTTCTCCCCCTCGAGCAAGTTCAAGATCATGAGCAAGCTCAAGATCAAGAACAAGCTCAAGACGGCACTCAAGATGATCAAGTCAACCCTCCTCCTTCCACACCCGAGGAGGAATTAGAGAGTCGTGTGCCAAGATTGCTTCAAGCTCACCACCCAAGGCCATCTCATGGAGAATGTGGTTGGAAGCCTAAGAAAGGGGTAAGCACTCCGTAGACAATTAGCAAACTATTGTGAACATCACGCGTTTGTCTCTTGTGTTGAACCCCAAAAGGTCTATGAGGCGCTCGAAGACTCGGATTGGCTCAATGCCATGCATGAAGAACTCAACAACTTCGAGTACAACAAAGTATGGAGATTAGTGCCAAGGCCATCGGGGGACCACAACGTCATTGGAACCAAGTGGATCTTCAAGAACAAGCAAGATGCTCATGGGAACATCGTTCGCAACAAGGCAAGATTGGTAGCACAAGGCTACTCCCAAGTCGAGGGTATCGACTACGGTGAAACCTTTGCTTCCGTTGTTCGTCTTGAATCCATACGTTTGTTGATTGCTTATGCTTCCCATCACAACTTTAAGTTGCAACAAATGGATGTGAAAAGTGCTTTTCTTAATGGTCCTATTAATGAGTTGGTCTATGTCAAGCAACCCCCCGGGTTCGAGGATCCCTACTTCCCGGATCATGTGTATCAACTCGATAAGGCACTCTATGGCCTTAAACATGCCCCACGTGCGTGGTATGACCACCTTACCGAGTTGTTACAAGATCGTGGATTTGAGGTGGGGCTAATCGATCCCACTCTTTTTACTAAGAAGGTCAAAGGGGAGTTGTTTGTATGCCAATTATGTTGATGATATTATCTTTGGTTCTCCTAACAAAGCTTTCAATGAGGAATTTGCCGCTCTCATGACCTCCAAGTTCAAGATGTCTTCGATGGGAGAGTTGAAGTTCTTCCTTGGTTTCGACATCAAACAAAGAAGAGAAGGAACCTTCATCAACCAACCAAATACACTCAAGACATGCTAAAAAGATTCAAGATAAGTGATGTCAAGCCGGCTACTACTCCAATGCCCACCAAGTGCCAACTTGACATTGATCCTAATGGTAAAGCGATGGATCAAAAGGTATATCGCTCCATGATTGGCTCCTTGCTTTACCTTTGTGCATCTAGACCGGATATCATGTTGAGTGTGGGGATGTGTGCACGGTTTCAAGCCGCACCAAAGGAAACTCACTATGTGGCGGTCAAGCGAATCTTTCGATATTTGGCTCATACCCCAAACTTTGGTTTATGGTACCCAAGAGGGGCAAACTTCAAGCTTGAAGGATTTACGGATTCCGATTGGGCGGGAGACAACGTGGATAGGAAGTCCACTTAGGAGGTGCCGATTTCTTGGGTGCTCTTTGGTGAGTGGGTCTTCCAAGAAGCAAAGTTGTGTGTCTCTCTCGTCCACCGAAGCGGAGTATGTGGCGGCCGTTAGTTGTTGTGCACAACTCTTATGGATGAGGCAAACTTTAAAGGAATACGGTGTCATTTGTGACAAAGTGCCTCTTTGGTGTGACAATGAAAGTGCCATCAAGATTTCTCTCAACCCGGTGCAACACTTCAAGACGAAGCATATTGAGATTCGGTATCATTTCATCCAGGATCACATTAGGCGAGGGGAGATTGAGCTCAAGTATGTCAACACTCTTGATAACCTTGCAGATATTTTCACGAAGCCCTTGGATGAAGCAAGATTTCGCGAGTTAAGGCATGAGCTAAATATCATTGATTCGAGCAATGCGACTTGAACCCTTGCACCCCCCACCACACTCAACTTGTTGTCTAGTTTAGGTGTAGGCATGGACATAGGGGGAGTGTTGTTCTCTCAATGAACTCTCCCTCCCCCCATTATGCATAAAACGATCAACTATTTCACATTAGCCATTTTTGATGGCACTTGTGCTTCAAAGACGAGTTTTGGTCATGGGCCCAAGGATAATTCTTCGCGGTGCCATACCAATTGACTCAAACATAGGTGGCTCCGGCCACCGCCCTCTCTTGAGAGAGGCCAGAGCTCGCTCTGCTTTCGTGTGGTTGTCTTGAAGGAGTGGGTTCTGGACCGTTGTTAGTGTGTGTGTTGCCTTGTTGGTCTTTCTTTTTCTTGGCCTTGCTTTCTCGTTCTCTTTTTGTGCTTGAGCCGTTTGCTTAGAGGCCTTTTTGTTGCTGAGCGATACTACCGCTGGTGGCGAGCAGTACTACCGCTCTGAGCGGTACTACCGCCCTCCAGTAGCAGTACTACTGTTGTGGAGGTGAGCAGGGGTTATATCGAGGCGGGGTTTCTTCTCCCCCATACCCATTCGCACGCCCCCTCGCTCTGTTCCTCTCTCTCCAGCAACCGGCGCCGCGGGAGGGCTCTGGCGGATCTCCCTCTCCGGGGCGTTCCTCTCCATTTCCTTCGGTGGAGTCGATCCCCACCTTGTCCTCTTGCCATGGATGCCGGTATTGCCACGCTCCCTCTTTCTTCTTGTCTAGATTTCCAATCTAGCATCTTAGGGGCAGTTGCAGTTGCATCTCTAGATTTTTGGCCAAATCTAGGCTTGAGTAGGATGGAGAAAGCTTCTAGGCAGTTTGGATTGATGTTTGGTTGGAGTATTTTTGAAGTTGGTAGGACGGTAGTGCCGGATCTGACCACGGTAGTAGGAAACTGCTGTTTCCCCATCTTGAGCGGTCCTACTGCTCTCTCCAGAGCGGTACTACCGCTTGGAGCGGTACTACCGCTCTCTGTGGAGTGGTACTACCGCTTGGGGCTGTACTACCGCTCGCAGGTCGCGGTACTACCGCCCTCTACCAGTTTCCATCATGCTCTTACCTCTCAGTGATCTTTTTGCTCATGTTTTGTGGCTTATGCTCGTTCTTTCTGGTTGTTTGCGTGTTCTTGTGTGTGGTTCCAGGTGACGAGCTTCCTGAGCATCCGGCTCGTCGTGTCAACCCTGGTCGTGCCACGTCCAAGCGTTACCGCACCACTGAGTCTGCCGGAGGTTCCTCAAGTGCTCCACCTCCACCTCAACTCCAGAAGAAGACTGGTGTCAAGCCGAAGCACTCTGGCAAAACCGTGATAGAAATGCAACCCAAGGAGTTCTGGGCAAGGCGTCGCCGCAACCCCTATGAGACAGACCAAGATCCCACTTTGGTCAACCGTCCGTTCTGGAACAGGTTCCAGTTTGCTATCTTCTTTGATGTTCTCAAAGCCAAGAAGAACCTCTTTGTCAACGTACACTCCATCGACACCGACCATATGGAGAAGGATCCTGAATACTTTGGTGAAGCTCTTCAAATGTGCACTCAACTGAACATTCTTGGGGTCATGCAATTCAACAAAGATTATGATGCTGATATTGTGGCCCAATTCTATGCGACGGTTCATCTCGGGACTGATGAGGATAGGACACTGACTTGGATGACAATGGCAAGTTGCTTTCAGTCAAGTGGAAAGCTTTCATGGAGTTGATTGGGGTGCAAGATCTAGGACTTGAGTCTCCTGTCGGCTTTCGCCCACACCGCAACACCAACGCCACTCACAAGTCTATGGCCCTACTGCTCTTTGAGGATCAACCCTGAGATGAAGAAGGAAACTTATGAGTTGCCTGCCTATCTGGATATCCTTCACCGTGTCTTCAGAGAGACTCTTTTCCCTCGTATCGAGAATCTGGATATGGTTCACTCCTATCTCGTGGACATGCTTCTCTTACTTGTTGTCGGAAGGAACAGAACACCGGAGAGTCCCTGGATATTTCTCATGTTATGTGGTCTGAGCTGTTATCTGCTATCTCCGAGCGCAAGTGCCCAATTTACGGTCCGTTTATCATGCTACTTATTGAGAAGGCCTGGGCTCGTGTCTATCCCAAGGTAATGCTAGAGACTGGAGAGTTGGTTTCTCACGACATGAAGCGTCTGAGAAAGAAGGATAATTGGGGCACTCAGGCCCCTAAGACTGGAGTTCCTTCGTCTGCTACTGCCATGGAGACCGAGGAGGAGACTGGGGCTGAGGCTGAGGATGATGATGATGACTACGTGCCTTTTGAGGCAGAGCCCTCTTGGGCAAAGAAGCTCAAGCTCAAGATGAAGAAGCTGTTTTGCATGGAGTCTCACGGTCAGTACATGACTCATGTGGCGAGAAGAAGGCCGAGGTCGCCACAAGGAGCACATCGTCGGTTGGGTGTTCTGATTAAAGTGGATCGAGGACCAGCTTCGAGGAGGAGGTGGATTCAGACCTTGCCCGTGGACAGATTCTGATGCCGAGCACTTCCCGACCAACGATGGTGGCGCAGATGATCCCGCTGATATCTGATGTGTGTGTCCCTCTATTGCTATCACCTGGAGCCGTAGCAACACTCCCTCTCAATTTTGGTGTCTCGATGCCAAAGGGGGAGAGAGTTTAGGGATTTGTGCTTTGGGTCTTTCATCTTCTGTGTTTGTGTTTTCGTCGCTATTTGCTTTGGTTGGTTTGAGTTAGTGAGACCTAAGTTGGTTTGTGTCAGTGAGACCTAAGTTCCCGTCATATGGTGTGAGACATATGCTACCTTCCAGTATCTTTATCTATGTCACTATCTAGCTTATGAGTTGCATGCTTATCTTGTTAAGTTATCTATGCTCCTCTCATATACCCTGCTTAGGTGATTGGTCGGTCTCTAAAATGTAAGGGGAGTGTTGATCCTAGTATGTGTGCCGTGCAGTCCAAAGTACTTATCTAGATAGCACACATCTAGGGGAGCCCATCTACATTTTAGGACGGTGGGGTTTTTGCGCTTGTCCTATATCTCTCATGTTTGTGCAAATCCCGTATTGTCATCAATCCACCAAAAAGGGGGAGATTGTAAGGGCATATTTATCCCCAAGTTGTTTTGGTGATTGATGACAATGCTTTTGCGGACTAATCGTGTGCGTTAAGTTCTTTCAGAGATTCATCCATTGGCATGAGACAATACCTCCCCTCGGTGTTTTATTCAAGACGGTGTAGCTCCTTCGTTTCGTTGTTGGTGGACTAGTTTCGTAGGAGTCACCATACTATCAAGAGGGGATTCGCTTTGGTAAGGCTAGGGTGGAATCAACACGTACACATCCTTATCACACCCGACGTCTTCCTTCCGCATCATTGGAGCTGCCTTTCCCTCCGTACTGCCTCCGTCTGTCCCGGTAGTACCGCTGTCCTCGATGGTAATACCTTGAAGCTCAAGCGGCGATGCCGCTCTCGTGATAATACCGCTCCCAAAGCGGTTGTACCGCAGTGATTCCGGGCTACTACCGCCTCAATTCGAGACCGATGTTTTTTGTGTCGGGTTTTACGGTACTAGGAGCGGTAGTAGTGGCGGTAGTACCGCTCCAAGCGGTAGTACCGCTCTTACTCCCGCGGTAGTACCGCTCTGGGGCCAGGACCATGTCTTCCTCGTCAGCGCGGTAGTACCGCTGGGTGGGAGCGGTAGTACCGCTCTCTCGTGATAATACCGCCCCTAGCGGTAGTACCGCTCTATGCGTGGATGTTCAGTGGGGTAATGGTTGGATTGGTTCCCCCACTATATAAAGGTGTCTTCTTCCCCAAAGTTGACCTACCTCTTTCCCCCAAAGCTCCATTGTTGCTCCAAGCTCCATTTTCGCCCGATCTCTCTCCCTAGCCAATCAAACTTGTTGATTGCTCGAGATTGGTTGAGATGGCCCCGATCTACACTTCAACCAAGAGAAATTTGATTCCTCTCTTATCCCTAGCGGATCTTGTTACTCTTGGGTGTTTGAGCACCCTAGACGGTTGAGGTCACCTCGAAGCCATATTCCATTGTGGTGAAGCTTCGTGGTGTTGTTGGGAGCCTCCAATTGTTGTGGAGATAGCCCCAACCTTGTTTGTAAAGGTTCGATGCGCCGCCTTCAAGGGCACCAATAGTGGAATCACGGCATCTCGCATTGTGTGAGGCGTGAGGAGAATCTGATGACCCTAGTGGCTTCTTGGGGAGCATTGTGCCTCCACACCGCTCTACGGAGGCGTACTTCCCTTTAAAAGGAAGGAACTCCGGTAACACATCCTCGTCTCCACCGGCTCCACTCTTGGTTACTTCGTGCCTTTACTCTTGCAAGCCTACTTGTGTTGTATCCATTGCTTGCTTATGTGCTAGTTGTTTTTGCATCATATAGGTTGCTCACATAGTTGCATATCTAGACAACCTATTTTGTTGCAAAGTTTAAATTGGTAAAGAAAAGCTTAAAATTGTTAGTTGCCTATTCACCCCCCCTCTAGTCAACCATATCGATCCTTTCAGCATGCCACAACACGTCCAGATATAGAGGGGCTGCTCACCCTCTGTGCTTCACCGAAGAAGTACTGGACCATGAATTCCCACAAGGTTTCAAACCTGTGAACATAGAGGCATACGACGGAACGATGGACCTGAAGTGCGGATCGAGGATTTTATCCTGCATATTCACATGGCTCGTGGGGATGACCTCCACGCCATCAAATACCTTCCCTAAAGTTGAAGGACCAGCTCGACCTTTGGTTGAAAAGCCTCCCCAAAAATTCAATTGGGAGTTGGGAGGAACTCAAGGACGCTTTCAAGGCCAATTTTCAAGGGACTTATGTCCGGCCTCCGGATGCGGACGACTTAAGCCACATAATCCAACAGCCTGGAGAGTCCGCCCGCAAGCTTTGGAGCAGATTCCTCACTAAGAAGAATCAAATTGTCGATTGTTCGGACGCTGAAGCCTTAGCGGCATTCAAACACCTCGCCCAAGAAAAGCCAAGGACAATGGCAGCCCTAACAATACTTATGACCCGCTTTTGCGCGGGTAAAGATAGCTGGCTAGCCCGTAAAGGCACCAGCGACCCCAGCACATCCGAAATAAGGGATGGCAACGGGAAGCCACGACGTAATAAAAACAAACGCCAAAACAAGGAAGAGAGCCCGGATAACACAACGGTTAATGCGGATTCAGGGGCTCTCTATCGATCAACAAAAGAAGCCATTTAAAAGGCGGTAAGAGGACCGTCCGATCTGAATAGAGTCCTAAACGGTATGCCAAATTCATGGCACCTGACAAACACATGAACCACACGCACGAGAGAGTCTTTGGGTCTTCAAGCAGGCGGCAAATTAAATGCGAACACAAGGAAGGAAACACCAAGTGAAGGCGAGGATGAACCTCGCCAGCCGAACACTAGGGGACAGAAAAAATTCCTGCCAGAGGTTAAAACAGTGAACATGATCCACGCGACTCACACATCCATGAGAAGGTACGAACGCGCGCATAGAGACGCGCGCGATATAGAGCCCATCGTACCCACACCTAACTGCTGGATGTCTTATCCGATCACCTTCGATCACTTGGACGACCGAACTAGTATTCGGCGCGGAGGATCAAAGGCCTTGGTGCTTGACCCAATAATCAACGGATACCGCCTCACCCATGTCCTCATGGACGGTGGCAGTAGTCTCAATTTAATATACGAGGACACTGTCCACAGGATGGGGATAAACCCATCCAGAATTAGCCAAAGCAACACCGCCTTTGAAGGGGTGATACAGCGTTGAAGCCTCTGGCAGGGCTTCGTCCTGCTGGAGGTAACATTTGGTTCCCCGAGCAATTCGGTTAAGAACTACTCTTCACCATCGCACCCTTCCCAAGCGGCTATCATGCATTGCTTGGAAGAATGGCCTTCGCCCGCTTCAACGCATTACCGCACTATGGCTACCTTATACTCAAGATGCCCGGTCCACGTGGCGTCATCACCGTTAACGGAATCACAGAGTGCTCTTCATGCGCAGAGGAACATGCGACGGCCCTAGCGGCCGGACTATAAGCAGCCTCCAATATCAGAAAACATGACTGGTCATTAAGACCATAGACACGGTTAAACGAGTCCGGTAGCCCGGACAAAATTGAACCAGGGCATCGTATATGCAATCCCATAGCGGACACCAGGGGCTATAAATATTTAATACAGCCCCACACTTGGCTCAACCTTATTGGCAGGCCAACATCTTACACTTTTTCTATTCATCGCATACTTACGTTGTACTCTCCTACGAGTTTTCTTTTTTCCACAGACAATGTTCGCGCGATACCCTTCCAGGATATGGCACAATGGAGACAAAGGCGCAAACATGCAGCAGGGCCCCGTTCAACAGGTTTCTTTTTAGATTAAGCCCCTGTGTAAACCTTATCTATTGCCTCTTGTTGTTTAACCATCCCATGGGTTCCATACCCACAGAAAATACTGCCGTTATTGGCATTTTCGCCACGACAGATTAAAGCACGTACCTGGAAACACAAGGTTTATAATAAATGGGCATTCTTGAGCCCATCTTCTGTTATAATGTCCGAATACCTTCGGGAGTGTTCGGTGTCACGAGTTTAGCCTTATATGCATCAACTCTGAATCATGTCTTTGGTCAAATGTTGGGTTTGCCCGGCTCCTGAGTTTGCCGCCTTACGTTCCGTCACTATCGGCTAAGGCGGCCAAAGGAGAACTATTGCGATTGTGCCCTGGTTATTCCGGATGAGCACCTCGATGAAAGCGGCCCGATGTCATGATACAAACGAGATCTTGATCAACCACTCGAAGACTCACCGGAATCTTTAGGATTCCTCCGCATTAACAAAGGGCCATTTCCCTGTCATGTACATACGCGCCCGTATTCGGATGCACGCAAAGGTACCAGGGGCTACATAGTAGCCCCAAAGTTAGACTTCCATGGCTAAGCAAAAGTGTTATAGCTATATAGTCCAGTTGCTTAGTTCGACGTGCGATCATCTCCTTAATGGACCAAGACGTTGGGTCAAGTGTGATTAAGCATATTTTTCGGGAACACCCCCGCATTGTATGCATGGGGGCTGAAGCCAACGACTGCTAACTAGCGGGTAAAGCGATATATATATATATATATATATATATATATATATATATATATATATATATATATATATATATATATATATATATATATATAGACACACACACATACAGGCTATTACATTACAGCGTAATGAATATTGTCTATTACCCTTTTGAACTCACGGTTTGGTGGTTGTCTTGATGTTTTGAAGCGGTTGAACTGATGCTTTCAGTTGTGTTTAACAGATCGTCTTCTTTAGTTCAAAAACTTTTTGAATTTTTTTGTCGGAACGGGGCATGTAATATATCGTTGGAAAGCTCTTGACAACCATATTTCAAGTATATTGAACGTTTTTGCAAAATCATTATGGTTTAAGAGCAGTTTTGAAAAAACCGTTTTTTTCAAAACCGAAAACGTGAATCGTATTTTGGACTCAATTTCAAACTGTTTGTCGCAATTCAGCAAATAAGATGCCGCTGGAAAGCTGGTGAAAATCCGCATCTTCCATATATGTATTGTTTTTTCTAATTCTATATGATTTAAAAGTAATTTCAAAAACGATGAAATTCTGGGCGAAACGTATTTTCGCAATTTTTTGCAAACGGTTTTTCGGATTGACGCAAAAGATACGGCGTTGGAAAGCTATGGAAAATGCGCAACTTTTTTGTATAGAAATGTTTTTCTAATTCCTTACGGTTTAAAAACGAATTTGAATACGGTCAAATTTGATATTGAACGCGATTTTTTTAAAAAGTTTGTCGAAATATGGCAAATAATATACCATTGGATAGCTATCAAAAATGCGAAACTTAATCATGTTGAACGTTTTCTCTACTTCGCAACCGTTTAAGAGTAATTTTGAATACGACATGACGGATCGTGCTATTTTCTCGTCTGAAAAACAGAGTAGTCATACTGATATATGTGTATGTTTATACTGAGCTATTTTTTGTAGAGTAATTTTTAACGGTTCCGAAAAAGGGTACTTGTACTGATGCTTGCATGGGTTTGTACTAAGCGTGTTTTCACTAACTAGACTTTGCTCTGTTTTTTTGGTAATATTTTTCTCGTAAGTTTTCAATGGTTTACTGTATCGTCGCCCCTGTACTTGTATGGTCTGTATCATCGAACTGAATGATATTTTATTCAAAAATAAAATGTGTTTGTTTTATTTCTTTTTTTTACTCAACATTTTTTGACAACGTTGTTCTGAACTTCTCTCATTTTACGACTTGTACTGAGGTACTTACTAAGCAGGATTTTCATGGGGTTTCTTTTTTTGCTTGAATTTTTACAATTTGAATTTCTGACATTTCTTTTATTCTGAACGGACCACCGTTTTTAACTCGTACTGAGGTACTTACTATGCCCAAACTGGGGTGGCTGTCGTTGAACTGAATGACATTTTTTTCAAAAAGGAAAGTTTTGTGTGTCTTTTTTTAACTCAACATTTTTCTGCAACGGTGCTTTGGACTTCTCTCAGTTTACTACTTGAACTTTTACCATTTGATTTTCTGTGGTTTGTTTTTGTTTGAGCTTTTTTCCCAACCTCATCTGGAATGTCATGTTGAACTTACAACTTTTTTTAATTATGAACTTACTGTGCTTTTACAATGCCAAAGCTAGCAAATAGTAGGACATTCACCCAACTTTTTTAGCCCAAATTGATTATTCTCTTTAATTTGAACTGATCATTCATTTTTTAGAATTCAATCTAATCATGGCTTTTACTTCAAACTGATTTTTAAATTCAAACTAACCCTTTTTTCAATTTGAACTGATCATTGTTTTTAATTTGTACTGATTAATTTTTTTATGTAAACCATTTCTTTCATTCTTGCATGCATAACAAACGGTCATGTATACCTTCTTGGAAGAAGTAACAATCATATCACCATAGACAGAAAATTTTCCGCACATATAATACATGTACATGAATGACATATACACCACAACGGCTGCACATTTTCATAGATGAATGACATATACACCACACCGACCACACATTTTCATATTATCCATAGCACCCACCGCAACACAAAAATCATAGGCCTATTTCCTGCACAGCAAATGTTCAACCACACCCACATGAAAGTAATAATAATCATTAGAAAATAAAGTGCTTTCGCACAAGGGTACAATTTTTTTCCACTAGTTCAAAGCTTGACCCGGCCAAACACTATTGTTCTCTAACACACATAGGAACTTATAGCAATTGGTCATTTGAACCAAGAGCAATAGAAATAAGAAATGTGTACACAGATACAACTTTGCATCATCAAAATCTAGAGTTAGAAGACATATACATATGATGAGGTTTCTCGATGGAAAAATACGCATATGATGCGCATGTAGCAGCAGACAATCTGGTTTCGATGTGCATTAAAAAATCTTCACAAATAAAACTTCACTGAGAAGACAAAGGCTACATTTACTGAATGTGCAATAGCAATTAACAAAGAATTAGTCTGCATGAACAACGACAAGCCTGAAGCTCATCAATACTAGAGCTGTGCATGGATAGGCTCGACGGTGAGTGCACGAGGGCGGTGGAAGAACAGATAGGACCTCCGGCGATGCCCGGAGCTGGCACGAGGCGCATCGGCCTTCTTCGACCGATGCTCCATTGGCTTATGCCAGAAGTAGAACTTCCTGGCCTTCCAAACTAGTATTGGAGACAAGTACCAAAGAACAACATGCATCAGTATTTAGAAGGCATACAAGGGCTACACACTGCCGTGAGGTACCAAAAACACAATAGTTTGTGCATCTTTTAACACAATGACATTTTATGGAACTATACGCATTTAGACATCCCATGGTCTCATACAGATTAACACAACATCTTGTGTGCTAGAAAGAACATAGTAACATAGGTGAGTGAAATGCATTTTTCTCTTTTAGGAATAAGCACAAATACCTTCGAGGCACAAATGCTAGCCATCAATAGTAGCTCAAAAGGCTATTTCTTCCTAAAAGAATTCTTCAATTTCTAAAACTAAGAGTGTTTTTTCAATTGAACTTGCCTGGAAGTAAAACTTGTACTCTAGTTCCAGTACAAGTATCATGCATGTCGGATTTCGGGTTCTGGCAGACCCTTGAGGTTCGAACACTGGGTGCGCGCGGAGATTCAACCATCTACCGTCTCGCTCCTCGTCGGACCGCTAGGACCTAAACTACTAAAATGAACATCACAAGAGACACAAGATTTATACTGGTTCAGGCCACAATTATGGTGTAATACCCTACTCCAGTGTCTGGTGTGGTGGATTGCCTCTTGGGCTGATGATGAACAATACAAGGAAGAACCGCCTCGTGAGGGTCTGTTCTTGGTTGGTGCTACTTGGTTCTGGCTCTTGGGTTCTCGATCTCAGATGCCTCGATCTCCCCTCCCTCTACCCCGGGGGTGGCTAGTCCTATTTATAGGCAAAGGCCCTGGGCCTCTTCCTAAATATTGAGCGGGAAGGGCGCCAACAATTGGCCATTTTGAAGGGGAACATTAGGTACACTTATCCTAACTAAAGTTGGTCATCACCTGTCAAAGGCTCTGGTGATGACGCCGGCTTGGGCTCCACAATGATTTCCTTCCAGCCGTTGGGCTGGTCTTGGTCTTGTTGCACCGAAATGGACGCCTTTGCCTGATACTCCGCTGCGCTTGCTCCTTTGCACTAAAGAGGAAAGGAGGACATCACTGCTTGGCTGGCGCCGATGGCGCCCTTGGTAAATCATGGCTTGCGTCATGGGCACCTCGTGAGGTACCCCACCTTGAACTCTCCGCCTCCTCATGAGCCAGCCTGATGAGGCCGTGCTCGAGAAGCTCCTTGTCGTCCGCCCGCAATCTTGCCCCTCGCGAGGTCTTGAGATTGCGTTGATGAAGATGGGCTATGCTGGGCCTCCTTTGAGCCACGCCGCAGGCCGCAGGTAGGCAAGTCTGGGGACCCCCATTCCCAGAATGCCGACAGTAGCCCCCGGGCCCATGGCGTGCCCGAACTTGGCTGAGCAGAGATGCGAAAGGGCTAGGGAGAAGCATCGCGGGCCCTAACAGCCTGCGGCCTTGGGCGCCGCATGGCGGTTGATTGGACGCGGGCGGCACTGCATCCCCACGACGCCTCGGTAACCGCCCGGATTCGACAAGTCCCTACATGCAAAGACGGTCATGATTACCGGTGACCGTGGAGGCCGACGGTTGGCCTTCGCCGGCTATAAGTACGGAACGGCGTGCGCCCTTCCAGTCTATCCTTCTGCTTCTCCTCCTCCTTGCTTCATCTGGCTGCAATGGCTCCGATCCGCCGGTTCTCCGCGGAAGAGAAGGGAAAGGCTCCCCAAGAGGATCCTGACCCGCTCCCCCCGAAGAAGCAACTTGCCCTCTGGTGTCAGGGCGAGAGCGCTCACCTGGAGGCGTCAAGACCCTGGTGTGAGCGGCCGCCACCAGGGTTCCCTCTTCCCTTGTACGCGCACATTGGCGGCTCTGAAGGAGTCGACGCCGGACGCCACGAGCGGCGCCGTCGACGACGCCGGCGGGTCACGAAGGTGTGCGTCTTCCCCCCTGGAGTCCACGCCAAGGGCTCCTGCCGGGAGTTCGTGCTTCACGCCGCCACGCCTCCTAAGTCTTGGATTCGCCTTCCCTCTTTCTTCGCCTCGCCGTCAAGCGAAGGAACCCACAGGACTCGGCGCGCAGACGCCGGCTGCGGCACCCTCGCGACCGGGGCAGAGGTCGCGGTAGTTGCCCCGGGCGAGGTCTTTTCATGACTTGAGGCTGGGGTGAGTCGCCCGGGTTTGCAGGGCGAGGGGCGCCCTCACGATCCATCTGGAGTACGACGGCGCTTCGGTGATGTCCTTCAAGGTCTTCGACGCGGAGGGTCGTCGACTGGAGTGCTGCCCCGGGAGAGGCGGTCGGGACCCTGCTGCGGTGAGACAGAGGCCGGCCGATCGCCCCCTTGGCCGCTCCTCAGGCGACGGAGGCGCCGGTGGATCCAGCGACTCCGTCGAGCTCTTCGCGACGCCGGAGACGAGTGACGACAGCTACGAGCCCCCGAGCCTACGCCGTTCCCAGAGCAGGGCGGGCTCGTCAGGTCGTCGCCGCCCCTGATCTGGATGGGGTTGGCGCCGGACTGGGCGGCCCACTGTTGATGATGGAATCCGGCGTGATGCCCCCTTTAGTTAGGACTCCTTAGGATGCGCACCTTTTGTTCCTGCGAGGGGCTAAGAATATACCCCACGGGGGCTTGTAAGATGTTTGTAGCTCCGTCTGTCAATATAATCCTTATTATGAAGCAATGCGAGATGCTCATTTCGTTCTAGCTTAGTTTCCTCCTTTCAGTCCTCACGAGGGCCTGATGCTTTGTGCCGATAGGTCCCTGTCCCAAGGTGGCTTCAGCCGTCGCTGGTATGCCAGGTCACGATGCCGTGGTCAAGGCCAGGAGGTGAGTGGCCCGAGGTCCGGTAAGAGCCCCTGAGTCGCGATGCTCAGGAGGTCCCCCTTGGTGCTCAAGCAGCCATCATTCGGTGAGAAAGGAGAGCGACGTTGCTAACACGGGATTGCATTGAGTGCGGGGATGGTGCTGCAATAACTTAGTGCGTCTGGAGGGTGACTTATCTTGAGAGTCGGAAAAATGCTTCTAGGTGTGGCGCTAGCCTTGACCGTCGCGAGGTTGCTTGGCGATGCTCCTTGGAGGGACCCTGCAGGCTCATCACAGAAGGAACGAGGGTTTGTCGCGACAACCGACAGTTAGCCGTTAGTTGCTCTGGAGGAGTGTGAAAGGCCTCGTGAGGTGTGTTGGGGTACCCGTGAGTCAGCGCAGGGCTCACGGGGCCCTAACTCAAGGCGGGTTGCGCCTGGCTCTGGGCCTTATCTTGGAGTGTGTTCCTGCAAATTTGGCGGATGCGGTGCTCTCGTCTTGGTCCGGCTCTCGGGCTGGTCTCAGCCGTCGCTGGCATGCCAGGTCTCGATGCCATGGACAAGACTAGAGGGTGAGGGCCGGAGAGCCGGTAGGAGCCCTGAGTCGTGATGCTTAGGCACCCTCCCTTTAACGCGCAAGCTGGGTTAGATGTTGCAACTCTACGTCCTCGGGTCCCGGCTCTCGGGATGGTCTTAGCCGTCGCTGGCAAGCCAGGTCGCGATGCCATGGACAAGACCAGAGGGTGAGGGCCGGAGAGCCGGTAGGAGCCCTGAGTCGCGATGCTCAGGCACCCCCCTTTAACGCGCAAGCTGGGTTAGATGACGAAACTCTACGTCCTCGGGTCCCGGCTCTCGGGCTGGTCTCAGCCGTCGCTGGCAAGCCAGGTCGCGATGCCATGGACAAGACCAGAGGGTGAGGGCTGGAGAGCCGGTAGGAGCCCTGAGTCGCGATGCTCAGGCACCCCCCCTTTAACGTGCAAGATTCCGTCACCCAGAAAAAGGCACCAAATAACAAGCATGGTGGAGCGAAAGCATAGTACTAAGAAAAATGCAAGAAGGATACACGCCACTGGGACAGGCCTGAGCGTCTTGGGGATGATGCAGTCCGAGGGCCCCCCCCAATAAGGTGAGCTAAGGACACGAAATAAAAGGGATACATGCCGCAGGGCGGACGGACCCGGCACAGGAATAATCTGACCTCAAGGCGCTCCCCCCACCGAAGCGAAACTTAAAGATGTCACCTGATGATGTCGGGGATGAAGGGGTGTTGGTGTAGCAGACTCGGTGGGCTGCGGGAGCCGATCCTCACGAGCCCCCAGGCCCAGGGGACTCGGGAGGCTCCGGAGGTCCTGGCGGCTCCTTGCGGGCCATCTCCATCTCCGCTAGGGCTGCGGCGTGCCTGACCTCTTGAGCCTCCAGGATGGCCCTCATGAGACGCTGGTGCGCCGCAGCCGCGTTTGGCAGGCCGTAAGGCATGCGCACGTAGCCGTGGGGCGGACCCTCGCAACGTCCCACTCGCGAGGGCCAGAGGCGCTCTTGAGACGCGGCTCAGTTGAGCCCTGGTATGTCGATGCAGATGCGCAGCCCACCATCCTCGCTTGGATGGGGGCCTACACGGTAAGCGGCGGCTGCCTCTCATGACCCTTGACTCCTGTAACTCTGAATGGCCTTGCAGCGAACTCCCGAGGTTTGGCCCTCCTTGCCTTGCTCCTTCTTGAGAAGCGTGCTTCGAAGCACGCCTCCACGTGGTGCCCAAGCGCCTCCCTCGTGACCTTGGCGAGGTCGGCGGCCCTCCAGGGGAGAGCCCCCGAGCCCTGCTTGAGGAGGGTGCCAGGCGCGCCTCCCTATGCGATGGAAGGAGGCTCCTCCTGGCCAGGCGCGGGCCCTGAGGGTCCTGTCTCCTGAGGAGCCGGGCCTGTCGATGTCTTCTTCTTCTTGGGTGCGGCCTCGGAAGGCCTCCTACTGCTGCGGTCTGGGTCTTCCAATGATGCGGCCTGAAAGGCTCGCTCCAGGGAGCACACTGCATCTCTCTCTTTGCAGGGCACTGTGATGACCCCACCGCTTCACGGCATCTTGAGGGCGTTGTAGCCGTGGTGGAGTTCTGACCATGAACTTGGCAGCGCCGAGTGCCCGAGGATGGCGTTGTCTGTGGCGAATGTGGGCGACGTCGAAGTCGATGAGCTCGGTGATGGTTGTTGCGGGCCCGAAGGTGGCGGAAGGCGGACCTGCCCGATCGGGACCGTGGAGCCGTGGGTGACTCGGAGAAGAGCTTGGTCGGTGAAGTCGATCAGTAAGGCACTTGAAGATTGTTGAATGTTTCTCTGAGACGGGAGGTTGAGCCCTGCCCACCGTCGATGAGGGTCTTGGTGACTAGCACGTTCTTGATGATTGGGGAACAAAGCATCGGGAGGACTCTGCTGTGGGCAAGACTTGAGCTGATCCGCTGAGGTGAGCGTGATGGCGCATGCCGACCACGAGAGGCGCGTGGCCTCAAGCTTGGGAGGACTGCATTCACTTTCTTGGCGAACCGCTTGAAGATCTTGTTGAGAGGCTGGGGCCTGAGCTCCGCCCAGGATGCAGGCGATTGCACGCGGTTCCTGGAAGCCCCCATCCCCCTCGTCCTAATGATGGTCTTCATTCCTCCTTGGTTGTGGCGGCAGCGGGGGGAGGCCTGCGTTCCCTTGCGGGCGATCCTCGCGAGGCTGATCCCTCCAGCCTCCCTCGCAAGGCGGGTCCTACCAGTGGTCCTCGTGAGGTTGGTCGCGCCACCCTTGGCGCGGGCCGCGGTCTTCCCAGCGTCCTGCATTCCTTCCTCCTCCTCGGCCGTAGCCCCGGTCGCTGCGGTCGTAGGGATGGCAATGGGGACAAACCCCTATGGGAATACAACATCCCCATCCCCATCTATTCCCTATCATCCCATCCCCATTCCCATTTACATGACTGGGGATGAAATTTCCCCATACCCATGCCCCACTGGGGAACAGGGCCCCATTAGGGTCCCCATCCCCATAAACAAATACGCATATACATAATATGTCACCTTATAATCAACATACATACATGGTGTTGTCCTTGTCCTGCTAATGCCTATCTAGCTCGTATTAACTTCTTGGTCATGGTGGCAGCTGAGGTGGGGATGTGAGATAGGTTTAAGTTTTTTTCCAGAGCTTTTTTTTGTTCTCGCAAGTTTGTTTGTGAATATTTTAAGGTTGACCGCAGTATCATAGTTACTAACCGGGTCCCCGATGGGTATTGGGTCTAGGGAATTGGATATCATCCCCATCCCCGTTGTACCCTATGGGGAATAAAATAGTTTGGTAAATATCTCCATGGGGATGTTTTTCACCCATCCCCACCCCCTAATAAATGAAATCCCCACGGGTTTGGCGGGTATGGGGCCCCGTTGCCATCCCTATGCGGTCGGGACGTCTGCCAACCCTTCCCTCACGCACGGCCCGGAGCTCTTGGCATTCATTTGTGTTGTGGGTGTGGAGGTCGTGGTACACGCAGTACCGACTGCCCTTGGAGGATTCAGGCTGATCTCTGCCTCGCTTGGTGTCTCGCTCGTCATGAGCACGGCAGCCTGCACTTCACGTCCTTGGCCTTGGGCTTCTTCTCTTGTGGTCCGCGACAGCATCTCGAGGAGGGAGAGGCCCTCCTCAGCCTGGCGCACTTGGTCGCCAAGTTGAACAGCTCGGGGAGGTGCACGGATCTTCATGCATCGCGGCTCCTCCTTCATCTTGGCGTCGCGCACCGTCCGAGAAGGCGAGATGATGGCCTCCTCCGTTACCACGGGATCTTGAGGCACGCGTTGTTGAAGTTTGGATGTACTTCTCTGAGGTTTCCCCTCGCCGCTGCTTGATCGGCGCATGTCGCTCACGGCGGTGGCTGGTCGCGAGTACCACGGAAGTTGGCGATGAAGCGGGTGCGCATCTCGTCGAGAAGAGATCGTGCACGGGGCGGTCGGGAGCAGTGCGGGCTCCGTCCTTGAGCGCCATGGGAAACCAGTTCGCCATGACCTTTTCATCTCCGTTGGCAGCTTCGATGCCCAACTCATAGAGTTGGAGGAACTCCGCAGGGTCAGCCGTGCCGTCGTAGCGAGGAGGCAGGTCTGGCTTGAACTTGCCGTGCCACGCGATGCTGCACAGCTCTGCGGTGAAGGCGCGGCATCCCGCCGTGGCCACGGGGGGCCTTGGTCGACGGAGAGCTTGGTCCTGCGGGTCCCCATGTGCCGCGGCTGGGGGCAGCGCAGGGTCTTGATGTGCTGGAGCAGGGAGCGCTCGAGCAGCTTCTCGTGGGCGAGGGACTTCTTGGCAGCTCTGCACTTGCCGTGCTGGCGCCTGGCGGAGTGGGTCCCGCCGAGGGGCCGCGCGCCTTGGGGCCAGGGCGCCTTCTTGAGGAGGCGGGTGGCGCCCAGGCTTCATCGCCAGCGGCGGGTGCGGTCAGCGAGAAGGGCGGTCGGGGCGCCTCCAGCAGCGCGGATGAGCTCGGCGACTCGGTCGAGCCATTCTTCGTAGACGTCGTCGATGGAAGCGGTAGCGCAGAGCTCGTTGCGCGATGGCGCAGCTCGAGCCTCCATGGCGCGCGAAGCGCGTGACGAAGAACCAGTGGGGGTGAGCGAGGGTGTGGCGGTGCGGCCATCCCGCCTCATGGACGGGTGCTGGGATGATGCTTGCTGCTCGTTCCCCGCCGGGTCGGTGGCGGCATTGACGGCAGGTGACGGGGAACGACGAGGGCGCCCGCCGACGGGAGCCGTCTGGGCGACATGGGAGGCGAGGGCGGCTCTGCGCTCGGCGCGAGCCCGACGAGCGTTAGACATGGTTGCGGTGGTCGGGGAAGAACGAGGCGACGGAAGGCAGATTCTGGCGCCCCCCTACCTGGCGCGCCAAATGTCGGATTTCGGGTTCCGGCAGACCCTTGAGGTTCGAACACTGGGGTGCGCACGGAGATTCAACCCTCTACCGTCTCGCTCCTCGCCGGACCACCAGGACCTAAACTACTAAAATGAATAGCACAAGAGACACAAGATTTATACTGGTTCAGGCCACCATTGTGGTGTAATACCCTACTCCAGTGTGTGGTGTGGTGGATTGCCTCTTGGGCTGATGATGAACAATACAAGGAAGAACCGCCTCGCGAGGGTCTATTCTTCGTTGGTGCTACTTGGTTCTGGCTCTTGGGTTCTCGATCTCAGATGCCTCGATCTCCCCTCCCTCTACCCTGGGGGTGGCTAGTCCTATTTATAGGCAAAGGCCCTGGGCCTCTTCCCAAATATTGAGCGGGAAGGGCGCCAACAATTGGCCATTTTGAAGGGGAACATCGGGTACACTTATCCTGACTAAAGTTGGTCCTCGCCTGTCAAAGGCTCTGGTGATGACGCCGGCTTGGTCTCCACAATGATTTCCTTCCAGCCGTTGGGCTGGTCTTGGTCTTGTTGAACCGAAATGGACGCCTTTGCTTGATACTCTCGCCTGCGCTTGCTCCCTTTGCACCAAAGAGGAAAGGAGGACACTGCGCGGGCTGGCACCCCGCCTTGAACTCTCCGCCTCCTCATGAGCCAGCCTGACGAGGCCGTGCCTGAGGAAGCTCCTTGTCGTCCACCCCGCGAGGCTTGGCCCCTTGCGAGGGTCTTGAGCTTGCGTTGATGAAGATGGGCTGTGCTGGGCCTCCTTTGAGCCACGCCGCAGGCCGCAGGCAGGCAAGTCTGGGGACCCCCGTTCCCAGAATGCCGACAATGCATATAGTCTGTAAATTAAAAAAAAAGATGCATAATTTACATACGAAAAGGTTTAAATAGAAGTTGAAACAACAAACAAACTATGAAGCAAATAGCATCAATGTTCTTCTAACTAAAGCATCATACTGTACAGATATATTTTTTTGTCGATGAACTTTTGCAATATAGGTACTAGAACTCACTGATGCTATTTACTCTTCATTTTTTAATGGCATTTTGAGTACATGCTGAACATCAGTTTTTTTAAACACATCCAAAGTTGAAATGGAACAGTACATGATGAACAATGTCAGTTTCAGAAGCAAAACTTGCACTGAATCGGTTAAACTTCTTTTTTGCCGAGCTACTAATTTTTTAATATATATAGCCACACTTTTTTTTTGAACACACATTGAACCGTTTCTGGGGTTCTTAATGAGCTGATGATAGGAAACACGTTGAGCTCAAATTTGGGCTTACAGAACTACCAAATGTTTTGGGTTCTTCTATGAACCTTTTTGTTATCTTTTCCTGAACTCCAAACCACAATTACAATTACAATACACACATGCACTACACAATAGTGTGTATTTTTACTGTCCATAACAACGAATTAACCATAAACAACTAATTTATTAAAGAAATAGTTTTTAAACTTGGTTTGAGCTTTATTGTTTCAGATTTTTGAACTCCTGCAGCAGGTATACCTGAACTTGCGTGACACATTTTGATTTAGTTGAAAGCAACTGATTTTTTAACTCCTGCGGCTAACATACTGTTGTTGCTCAACAACAAAATAGAGCTTGATTTATATCAGCAAAGCAAAAGTTGGCTGGAGATTTTGTTCCTCGCATCTAGACAAATTTAAAAGTTATAACAATAGATATTCTATCAGACGTAGAGCTTTTTAGTTACCCTGGTGATGAAATAGTAAGCCGGCTGGACTAAAAATCGCAGCAAATGTGAACTGAAAATAGCACAAAAAGGTGAACACCTTCAATCAATAAACTCTACTGGATCGCTTAGCTCTTTCCTGCTTCCTCCTCCCGCAATTGAAATTATTGCCATGTTAGAACTGAGGACCGAGGTGAATTTTTGGTGAAAGCCTGGCACAAATCACTTGACACAGACAAGCACATACCTCGCCCTTGTCCTCATGTATGGTCTGCACTTTGGGTGTTTTTGTGAACGGACATGAGTGGTGGCTATGGACGGCCAGCATCGTCATGTGAGTCTTGTGGGCCTCAAGGGCGAGCTGTCAAAGGAGGTTGTCGACAGCGAGTTGTGCCGGCAGGGAGCTGTGGCGGTTCCGGAGATCAGGAGCTATCAAAGGAGGCAGCCTCCCGAGCTGCGGCAGCGAACTGTGTCGTGGAATTGTCACGGCAGATGTCCTTAGTGTCAGGACTTAGTCGCGAGGCCAACGCATCTATGTGGTATCTTGAGAGGGGTTGATCGTGACGAGAGACGCAACACGCAAGACAAGGATTTAGACAGCTTCGGGCCCTGGGAAACATCATCCGGTAATAACCCTACATGCTGTTTGTGGCTAGGTCTCATTATGATCATGAGAGAGTCGCTGGTAAGCCGGCTCTTAGTGTCTAGCCCTAGAGATTGTTCTTGTTGCTTGTCCCTCTTTGGGGATCCTTGCCCCTCCTTATATAAGTTAGAGGGCGGGTTACATGTGGAATCCAAATAGGATTAGCCTATCTTCTACTACAAGCCGGATACAAGTCTGGGTCTTGATTCCTTGTAAGGGAAATATTCGTCATCCCTTTCCTCTTAATCCGGCCCATCATAACGTGAGACGGCCTTCTGGGCTTTGGGCCTTGTTGTCCATCTGACACCCCTGCCGGGTCACCATGTCGTCTGTCTGACCCACCCACCGGGTCACCATGTAAGTCGCGATGTTAAGGCGGGTTGCCCGTAAATCGCCAGGTCCGGCCGGGTGCGGGTCACCAAGCTTCCGCCGGGTCATACATCCGGCCGGGTCGTACCGCGGGGTATAGCCACGACATTAGCCCCCAGTTTAATTTGGATGTATCCATGTTAAACTGATCCTGCAAAATAAACACCAAAACAACTTTGACAAGTTGTGCTCCGGGTTAAAATTTCTTGTAAGCCGGCACCTGATCATCTTTAAATCCTTGTCATTTCCTTCTTGATACATGCCCATGAACTCATAGCAAATCTCCTTTAGGAGATATGTTCAAACTTTGTGAATGCAAAAAATCCAGATACTTCTTCTGAGAAATCCGGGTCAATAAGCCAGCTTCAGAGTTAATTTGTTGGCATTGGTCTCTTGTAGAGAAATATTGTAAGAAATAATCCACTTGAACCGGCTTCCAAAGCGCCGGCTTAAAACATATTGGTCTTCATCTGACTTTCAGTCGGCTTGAAGAGTTAAAACTTACCGGTTTATCATAACCAAAATTGCCGGCTTGTAAACGTTGATAGCACCTGGTCATAACTGTAGCCGACGCCGGGTCATAATTATTGGTGACACCGGATCATGATTGTTGCAAACACCGGGTGAATCTGATCCGCTCAAAACTGAGAATTTGAAGATTTTTCCCTTTATATGTATATCATCTGTAGCCCCCAAGTGCCGGGTTGTCATGCTTGTAGCAACCTGGGACTTGTAATTGCCTTATGCTCATAAAACTTAAACCAGTGTAGCCCCCAAAGGCCGGGTCATTATGCAATAATGAGCAGGGACTTTGTAAATATTATCATGTAAACTGGAGCAGCAACGTGTAGCCCCCAAGGGCGGCTCGATGAAGATATTCTTGAGCTGGGACTTTGTATATAATTCATTGATAATAACATCATATGATGTAATCTCCACCATGGGGCTTGAACCCACATCCACAAGGTTAAGAGCTTTGTGCTTTACCAACTGAGCAATGGATCCTTCAATATAATGGATTAAGACTAGTGTACCTTGCACTGTTGACAGGAGCAATTGGTAGCCCCCACGGGCCAACTCATTTAGAATGTGATGAGTCGGGTCTTCAATAAGTTGAGCAAAAAATGACTTTGCATTAGCCCCCAAGTGTCATGGTGCATGCTTGCAGCGACATGAGACTTGCTTATTTGATGTAACCTCAACTTGAATAATGTAGCCCCGAAGTGCCGGGTCGTAAGCCTGCAGCGACTCGGGACCATTCCTTTCATTGAATAAATCATATCCATTGATAAAATAATAGCCATTGCGCTGAAGCGACTTTGAAAACCTCAATCATAACACTGGTTATTGATAATCACAATAGAAATCCAGCCATTTTGGCTATTTAAGATTTGAACAATATAATCCGGTATGAAAACCTCAATCATTCAATATCATCATGAAAATCCAGCCAGTTTTGGCTATTAAAGATTTGAATACCTCATCGGTTGACAAGTAAATCCGGAGTTTAAATACCTGGCGGCTCTTGGCCGATGCGCATTCATTGTAACCCGGTGGTGTATAGCCTTTGAGAAAATCAAGAATTAATAACCCTTTTGAGACATCAATTTCAATCTTTGATGATGGGCTTGAACTTGATCATTTATGTAAGCCATAGCTCTGTAGATCCTGCACAGAGTTTAAACAACATATGTCCTGGCGACTTAATGTCAACGACCGAGGTATGGTAACCACCCAAATATAGTCTTATCCTGCACACAAGTAGATCACAAGATCCCTATGATCCTTTGAATGATACCGCCGGTTTATGTGACCCGGACAGTGAAATTGATAACTCAACTCTGTAAGAGCCAGCACATATGATATTTGTGACAACTCAAATACTTGCGATTGTATAAAAATAGATAAAATTTTTGAGGCTTCTGATTTGAATACGATCAGTAAACCGTTCCAAAGGGGTTAAGCTAAGATTCAAATACGATCATATAGCCCCCAGTGGCGTTGCCGATGCCGATGAAAGTGGGTATCGACAGCTATGTTCTCTTTGGTTCGAATACGACCCATGTTTGAACATGAAGCCCCCAAGTGACCTTAAGAGTTGTTTAACGATGCTGATTCAAATACGATCCACGTCGATTCCCAAAGGGGTTGAGCTATGATTCGGATACGATCAAGAAGCCCCCAAGTAGGTTCAGCAGTTTGCTAATCAAAAGGGTATCGACAGCTATGTTCTCTTTGGTTCGAATACGACCTATGTTTGAACAGGAAGCCCCCAAGTGACCATATAAGATAAGCCATAAGGCAGGATACTTATGTTTGAACTGCGCATCATGGCAGCAAGTTCTTTTTGGCAACCTTTACTTTGTCTGAGAACTCGAACTTGTGAGAGATTAATTATTTTTGAACCGGAATTTCAAACCAGATTTGAAAGCTTCAAAAATTTGTGAGAGACAAATTTACCTTGAGCCGGATTTTGAGCCGGATTTGAGAGCTTCAGTGCTTTGTGGGAGAAAGATGTTTCTTAAACCGGATATTAAACCAGAGTCCTTATTTTGAGCTGGAAATCTTCTGACGGCTTTTAAATTTTCATAGATCTAGCAATAATCTCCGGGGCCGGGTTATTTTTCCCTTCAATGACCCGGAGTTCTTGAATTTATTGAAACCGGCTAAATTTGCCGAGTCATACCATTGTAGCCCCCGTGTCTCAAGACGACTCGAGGAGTTGGCTTGGGATTCTCCATATTTGACCATAGCAGAAGGTATACATCATTGGCGTTGATAGTGCGATGTGAATCCACAGAAGGTTGAGGTGATTGCGGCGGGTTATAAATGATCCCGTATGAGCCGTGTCAGCAACTCGGCCAATGGCTCCTTCCAACTGACTATTTGAAGTTAACCAAACTGTAGTGGTGGCGACTTGTGCACCTGCCCATTGAACCATCTAGTGCAGACGGCGGCTGATAATATATGATAATTTGCCTCTAATTTGTTGGAAGAAAACCGGGCTTCCCAAGTAGTGACTTACTCATACTCAATAAACAGCTCATCCAGACAAGTGCGGCTCGGTGTGTCGATATAGACCAAGCCGCGAGAGACGGACGGTAAATACGACCGTAACATCAGAGGCGACATAGACAGATGAACCGGCCGTGGCGTTGTAAGCCGGTGCAGACGGGCAAGTTGTCCTTCTTGTTGTAAGCTGGCGTGGTCGCGAGAGATGGCCACGGCGTTGTAAACCGGTACGGGAGTCCGTTGAATAACGACGACCACCTGTGCTAAAAGATGTTGGCGTACCTCCATCTCCTCGGTATAATATCACTTTTTGTCATAAATAATTGCCCTGCATAAACAATATTGCAGACCAAGGCAAAGATAAACTTGTTCTTTGACAAAAACAACATGTGCCAATAAAATATATTTTAGATGGATACCACCTGACTCGTCCGGACAGTAAATGAATCAGTTGCGGCGTTGTAAGCCGGTGCGGACGGGAGAGTCAATCACAGGCACTGACCCAGTAAGTTGATGTAGACCAGGCCGCAGAGGGCGGCGGCTTGCACGCTTCCACTCGCCGGGTAATGTGGCCCGGACAAACGCAGGGCGCAAAGGCTTCTAGTGTGTGCTCTGTACCCGTGGTATAAACCACGTCTGTAATGAATAATTGTCCTGGTATCTTTATCGGATGAACGCAGATACCGGCACTGGATAATGTTGGACATAGTTGATAAAATATCAGATGGTCGGTTCATCTGATGATGTACGTGCCGACAATTATTTACCAAACCAAACGTGAGATACTTGACTGATTTGTGTGCATGCATCTCGCGTTGGTCCTTTCCATCCAACAAAAAGTAGTACTCCTAGTACTATTTCTTGATTCTCGCACAAACTCTGTTGGTATTTTATCCTTGCTGCAGTTGAGAAGGCCTTGCTGGGCACTGCAGCGATGGAGGCAATTTGGGGGACCGGCCCAGTGGCGGGGGCAGGCCGCGGTGGAGGGCAGCTAGAGTTTAAAGGGTGCCGAGGTGGCCGGCGGCTCAGAACACGGCCGGAGACGGACGGTCACGGGCGGCGTCTGATTGCAAGCCAACGGGGACGGCTCGAGGGCAGAGGGCCGGTCCGGCGACTTAGGCCAGAGCCGATTGAGCAGTTTGGAATTGGCCACGCAGGGCGGCGATGGCGGAGGCAACGCTTGATGGTCGAAGCACGGGTAGAGGCGGAACAGCGAGATGGCAGAATCGGAATCCAACCCGTCCTTGTCCTCATCACAGTCGTTGCGGTTTTGTCTTTTCTCTTTTTATCTTGGCCATTGTACCAAATCTTTCCGATGCCTTCCTTCGCGAGGTGGATGTAGCAATTGATGCAAGGAATAAAAAATGAACTTGTAGATTGATTCAACCTTCACGAGAGTACTAACTCGGCCACAAGTACATTGCACACACTTAGGCTGGTTGTAATGGTAGTATCATAGCTAGTATCATGCATGCCAACTAGGCAATTTTGATGAGGTGTCGTAGCATTAAATGAAGAAAGAGAGGGTGTGGTATCATATCATGATACCGTATCATATTAAATGCTATGCTACTTTGTGTCATGCATGGCAATAAATAGAGTACTATATGATACTAATATATGATACTATGCATTAGGGAGGTAGTATCATACACTAGTATCATGCATATGATACTAGTGTATGATACTTCCCATTACAACCAGCCTTAGTAGCACCTTAATTACCGATTTGATCTGATGTTTTGACGTAGTGCATAGTAATAGTAGCAAGGCAAACAACCTCGGGACTTGAAGTGAATCCGCCTACATCGACTGCTATGGACACAAATTTGACACGCACCGGCTCTCGTAGTAAAACGGCAATTGAATAACGGAGTCAGTCTCGGTCTCGCCGGATCATACCGGCTGAAAAAAATCAACCCTTCTCAGACAAGCGAACCGACAGGCCGCGTGCGGCAACACACATGGAACCCTAGCTTCTTTTGATCTAAAACCTTGTACTGCTAGCTCCAAAGTTAATCATATTCTTGATCACAAAATAATGAACCTGCCGGCTCTTCCTCATCTGAAAACATCGCGAGTTCCTCGAACCCTAGAAAAAAGATCCCTCCCAGAACTCAACACCACCGTGCGCGAGCCCCACGATGGGCGCCAACTGTCGTGGAATTGTCACGGCAGATGTCCTTAGTGTCAGGACTTAGTCGCGAGGCCAACGCATCTTATGTGGTAGCTTGAGAGGAGTTGACCGGGACGAGAGACGCAACACGCAAGACAAGGATTTAGACAGCTAGCTTTGGGCCCCGGGAAACATCACCCGGTAATAACCCTACATGCTGTTTGTGGCTAGGTCTCATTATGATCATGAGAGAGTTGCCGGTAAGCCGGCTCTTAGTGTCTAGCCCTAGAAATTGTTCTTGTTGCTTGTCCCTCTTTGGGGAGCCCTGCCCCTCTAACTTATATAAGGAGGGGAAGAGGGACAGTACAAACAAGTGTAGCTCAATGATACCATATGCTGAAGAACAAATTTGCCACTTGGGACTGAAGAAAGAAATCACACAAGATGAGCTGAAAATCATAATAGAATGACCATAACTACAATATGAACTGAATATATACGGAGGAGCATGAACATCCGGGGAGATGTGGAAAGGTTGAGATGGGCACCTCCCGAGCTGCGGCATCGAACGGCTTGGCACTGTGTAGTTGAACGATCTGGGGTGGCAGCGGTGAACGGAGGGCACGTCGGGTTGGTGGTTGCTTCCTGGACGGATCACAATAAAATAAAATTGAGAAACTATGGAGATCTGTAGGGATCTTTTTCACGTTTAGGATCCTGCATGATGCAACATAGAGACAAGATGCCATGACACACACACACATTCACAGAATGAGGAGGCTCCCATTAGCAACATTCAGAGGCATGCAGCTGCAAGTTGTTGCATTGCTAGACCCCATGCCATGCCAAAACAGCTATGCCATCTCTGCTGCATCATGCATCAGTCTCTAAAAGCTGGGAACAAGGTTCATTTGCATCTACTACTGTCCATTGCTCTCCTTCTCACTTTCTTACACACACATGAAAAAGCTATTTGCAAAAAAAGTTTTAGAGAAATATCACCGTAATTACTCTCTAGAAGCTATCTTCATTTCTTTAGAACTATTTTCACGAAGGATGCCAATGATGACCTGAATCAATTAGTTTTGTCTTCTTCCCTTAGGTCTGGATCAAGAGTAGCATCAGTTCATTTCAAACAAAAATAACAGTTTATGAACTTCTGCTAGGCAAGCATACCCATCAGCACATGGAATGCCTCGGTGAATTGCACTCACTCAGTCCCCAAAAATAAAATATAACAGAGGCTGAAGAAAATGGGAGGAAAGCTTTCTGACCGCTGCATTGTTGAACGACCTCGGTTGGCGGTGGTGAATGGATGCGATGGCGTTGTGAACGGCCTGAGGGTGGCATCGTGGTGGGTGGCACGCTGGGGTGAAGCTACTCTTGTCAAAGGGATCAAGCTCGTCGGTTCAATCGGTCTATGGGCGGACGCAGCGGGCTTAAACAGGCGAGGGCGACCACAAGCGGCGGAGGCCACGGTTATTGTGTGCGGCGACGAGGTCGAATCCGCGACCTGCGGCCGGGAGGCCGCGACTGCGGTGGGAGGTTCTACCTCGGTCGGCGTTCATCGAGGTGGGAGGTGGGGCCGTGGCGCGTCGCCGGAGGTGGGAAGCGGGAGCATGGCGGGCAGCCCGGAGGTGGGAGGCGGGCGGTGGCGTCGCCGGAGGTAGGAGGCCCGGCCGTGGCGGGGGCGCCGGTGGTGGGGCTGTGGAGCATCACCGGAGGAGGGAGGCAGGCGTGGCGCGTTGCGAAGGTGGGAGGCGGAGGCTGTGGCGTCGGCATTGGAGGAGCGAGGCGGGGCGTGGCGTGAGCCGAAGGTGGGAGGCGGGGGCGTGGCGCCGCCGAGCTGGGAGGCCGGTTGCCGAGTCGTGGCGGCGGCTGTTGCTTGGCGTGGGGCGGAGGATCGGGATAGAGGAGAAAAAAAGGGGGTCGTGGGGTGGCTGGGCTGCTTTTTCTTCATTTATCCGGTTCAGAAAATCACCGTCGGGCTCCTATAGGGCGCGAGGGTAACAGAATAATATTATGTTACCGGTAACAGAATAGCCCTGTTATATATATATACAGACGGTCTATTCTGCTAATATTAGCAGAATAACTATTCTGCACACCACTTCCGCACTGCACGCTGAACGCAAGTGCACGTCATTCTTTGAACCAAGTGTGCTGCAGTACTCACACGAGTGAACTTCTCGTCGAAAAAAACTGCACGTGTTATTTTTTTCGTTACTGTTTTCGCTCAAATTTTTTAACCGTTTATCGGAATGAGGCATGTAATATATCGTTGAAAAGCTATGGATTAGGCGCAACTTCGACATGTTGAACACTTTTCGAGATTCCACACGGTTTAAGAGCAGTTTTGAAAATGGTGCGGCCCATGACGAGTGGCAGCGAGCGTTTTTTCGCGATTTCTTCTAAACTGCTCGTCGGAATGAAGCAAACAATACTCCATTGGATAGATATCGTCGAGGCGCATCTTTTTCATATATAAATGTTTCTCTAATTCCTTACGGTTTAAGAGCAGTTTAAAATTTACTAAATCGCGGAACTCTGTTTTTCAAATATTTTTGAAATTTTTGGTACTATTTTCGCTCCAGTTTTTGAACCGTTTGTCGAAACGAGGCGTGTGATACGCCGTTGGAAAGCTACGGACAAGGCGCAACTTTCATACGCGGCTGAAGACGAGAGGCAGCGGCCGTTTTTCGTAAAATTTTCACAAACCGCTGGTCAAAATGATTCAAATTATACGCCGTTGGAAAGATATCGACGAGGCGCAACTTTTTCATGTAGAACACTTGCATTAGATCCTTACGGTTTAAGAGTAGTTTTGGTTTTACCGACAAGCGGACACTCTGTTTTTTGCGAGACTAAAATTGTCGCGTGTACTTCATTGGACAAAAAAATGCACTGCTTCAATCTAAATACCGCACTGCAGTGTTTAGGCAGAGAAGTGGATTATTAATATTTTTGCTAACATTTTATTTTGTAGTTTCATCTAAACTGCCAGGCCGAGTGTAGTGCACCGCATGGGACGACGAAGTGCACTACAACTCCGGATGCATTTTTGCTTTTTTTTTTTACAAATGAGTGCTTTTTAATTTTGGGAGAATTGAACCACAACATAAATCAAAGCGAGCTGCATGGTTTTTTCTTGCTGTATTTTTAAAAAGTATAAAGGATTTTTGGATTCAAGTGTACTGATTTTTTTAAATGCATAGTGAACCACAATGATTTTTTTAAAAATGAGCTACAATACTTTGAAAAATGTACTTCTTCGGTTCACCGAGCGCACCGCATTTACAATGAAAGAAATTACAAACTGAGCAATAACCCACGATGCAGTGTAACAAAATTGCATCCCTTTCTTTTCTTCTGTCTCCATGTTACAATCATCCACACACAGAATACAACTCACTACACAGAGAAGTTGAAAGCAGCATATAACCATTGTGAGGAGTAGATTCTAGAGCTATCCATTTTCCACACTAGGGGAATCCTCTTTTTTCTGAATGTTTGTGGTATAGGCGCTGATGTGCACGGACACTCGTCGGAGTGCTTGGACGCTTGTCTGAGTGCCGGCGGACGAGCCTGAATTCTTGGTAAAAGCGACGGATTTGTTCGATTCAGTGATTTCCAGAAAGACAGCAGCCAAGGACCTAGAGCTTTTTCATATCTGGTATACAGCAAAAAGAATAGGAATCACTTGGTAACTATGAGGAATTGCTTTCCAAGAAGAAAAATAATCCTTGGAATTTCGATAGGCACGACAAATATAAAATTTGACGTCTCAACAACATGCAAATGAACAGCAACGATAGCAAATACAAACAATAGATGCTAACAATGTACCCTGAAGAGTCTTGGTCATCTCCCAGTCCAATCACTCATCGATTTTGCACCAAGCTGTGAAAGCCTTGTACGGAGCTTCTTTGCAGCAACCTGCAGTACGTGCATGCACAACAAATCAATGGGCATCATTGTATCAACAAAACACAGCACACAACGCAGCAGCAAGCTAAGAAATCATAGTCAGAAGAGCAACATTGCACCCCTGGTAGCCTGAATCGCCGATCGCAAACACGGCGCAAGGGAACCCTTGCAGCCACCGGGCATCAAGGTTCTTCTTCAGAATGTACCTCCAGAACCCCTGTCACCAGCAAAACCAACCGAAAAAACAAAATCTCAATTAGCAGAATAGAATCAAAAGAACCTTACGAGCAAGGGAAGAGATGGCCCTCGCAGGACTGCACACGCATGAGCCCTGAACCAAATGACGAGCGTCTGCGAGCTGCACAACCATGGTTGACGGACCACACGGGAAGAGATGGAGACGGCGCTCTCCCGACTGCACACACACAAGTCCAGAACCACATGGCGAGCATCTCCGAGCTGCACGGCCATGGTCCACCGACTAATGGGAAGAGATGGCGCTCGCCGTACTGCATGGGCACAAGCTCTGAACGGCATCGCGAGCATTTTCGAGCTGCACGACCTCAACACCTGCATACTGTGAGGCACAATCCTTCTTTCTGAACTGTTCGGCCACGAGGAGGAGCACCTCATCTTGCATGGAGTGAACTGCAGATGCCGCCGGTGGAGCCCCGTGCGCTCGCACCTCCCCTTGCCATGAGAACGCTCCTCCGCCGCCGCTCCTCGCTCCCCCAATCGGCGTGGGTGAGGGGAAAGGAGAGACGGACGCAACCGAGCTGCACGGGAGCCGCGACCGAGCTGCACAGGGGGCGGCGACCGAGCTGCATAGGGGTGGGGCGGCACCCGTGCACCACGGATGACGCCCTGGCCGGAAACCGCAACGAGAACGAGAAGGAGAGAGTTTGCCACGGCACGATCTGAACCAGGGAGGAGGAGAAGGCGGGGCGATCCCATGCGATGGGGGGATAGGAGGCGGCTCGCGCGAGGCCTTGCAGGCTCCGGGTCGGCAATGGTGGGTTGCATGGGGGCCGTAGTTTGTCTGGATCGGTGGTGGCTGGCCTCGCTGCAGCGGTGGTTCGCGGCGGGGAGGGAGGCGGTGCTGCGGGGGAGGGGACGGCGCTGCGGGCGAGGGGGCAGCGCGTGGTATGGCGGGGCTCCGGCGGCGCCTAGTTCGGATCGGGGCGAGGGACAGTGTCCAATTGTTAGCAGAATAACACAGGTGTTAGCAGAATAAGGTCTTAAAAGGTGTTATCACCCACGCACACACACATATATATATATATATATAGACACAATCATATTTTCAGGCAAACAGTATAAATATAGCCTCATAATCAAAATAAACATTGTTTTTACAATGATTCGATTCATCACTCGAACAAGACATTCTTCGAGCACTGCGCTTCTATTAGGCGGGCACCTTCTATGACCTGCGCCAAGTAGTGCTCGGCCGGATATTGTCCCCCCGACGGATCATGGGTCGCTATAATGGTGGCCTCCATATCCGTCCAATAGGCTTTAACGCGGGCAAGAGCCATTCGTGCACCCTCTATGCACGCCGACCTCCTCATGGCGTCGATCCGAGGCACGGCCCCAAGGAATTGTTGCACCAGGCCAAAGTAACTGTCCGGCTTAGGCCCCTTCGGCTAAAGATGGTCTATTACAGACCGCATTGCAAGCTCGGACAACCTGTGAAGCTCCGCTACAGCATCCATCTTCTCATTTAACGGCAGTGGGCGAGTGGGAGCATTGAATTGCGACCAGAAAAGCTTCTCCACTTCCTTATCACCTTGATCCTCGAAGAACTTGGCAGCGTCAGCCGTACTATTCGCCAAGTCCGCATATGCATCGGCCGGACTCCAGCGTCCATCCAGGGGAGCATACTTTGGATCTAAAAACTTAGTCCGCAGTAAGTAGGAGCCCCCAGCCACGATTTTGTCGGCCCGTTGGAGCTCCTCCCGCATACCCCGGATCTCGGTCCGCATCTCTTTGGTGGCATTAAGTGCCTTGTCCAGCTCGGCCGAGCTAGCCTTATTCTCCTTTTCAAGGAGTACATACCGGTCGGCGGCATTTTTCAACTCCACAGCCATTTCGGCTATCTTTTCCTCGCTTCAGCAATGAGCAGCCTGTTCAGCTCTCAATTATTCGGCCGCCTTTAGGGCAGCCACATTGCTAGCACGAGCTTGTTCCTTGGCCTGAGCAAGTTCTGCCCTCAAGGCCTCCACGGCAGCAGCACCATATGAAGTACAAACACATTGCATTAATATTATGCCCCTCTCACATTTTCCTATACAACATAATAGGGGAAGCAGAGCACATACACTGTGACTCGTCCAGCCGCTTGTTCACCAGCGTGATATTGGCATCGATAGATCCGATCTGCCTCCTTAGTTCGGCAACTTCAACAGACTGGTCGGCTACCGGATCCTTAGATACCTGCGCACATGTACATCGCAGTCATTACTATATGATCCCCCGTTTGCCTATGGTGGGAAACCAGAGTCTCAGGGGCTACTATCCATATGGAGCACACCTAGCGCGTGCCTCACAGCCAAAAATAGTGCATTTTTTACTACATACCTCAAAGCCTCTGAGCAGGCTCGTAAATGCCTCATTCAAACCGCTTGTAGCGGATGAAATCTTCTTAAGCACCGCACTCATTAATGAGCGGTGCTCCTCCGAAAGCGCAGCTCGCTCAGAAGACTGTCGAGACGCTATCGCTCGTGGGAGCCGAACGCCCGGGCTTAGGGCGGTGGACGATAGCTTCGGCTTTGGCGTAACGGACTCCTCCGTGACGACACCTCCGTGTCGCCCGCTTCATGAGGCGGAGAGGTGGGTGGGGTCTCGCTCTCCATCATCTCCGGAGGAAGATCCCCCGAAGACGAACTCTGTTGAGAAGAGCTGCTAGCCGGACTGCAAAAGAGAAATCCTGGTTAGGGATCTCGGAGAAACACCGTACCTTCGAATTAACGATTAACTTACAGCTCGGTGGAGGGCTGGCCCGTTGGTGCGCACGACGCGGTGAGGGTGCACGTCGCGGCAGAACCCCCTGGTGATACCTTCTTCCCTTGCTTGGGCATCTCCGTCTCCAAGTCTTCGGAGGCGGCCCTTTTCTTCCCGCGCGGGGAGGTGGCCTCGGATTCCCCTCCCCGACTATCCTCCTTTGGGGAGAAATCAATTCCCCCGGTCCGGATGCATAGTGAGTGAAGTTCGGCTTCGCTGCCCTTTCCTTCGCCTTTCCCTGAGGGCATTTTGCTAAGCACCCGGCCAAGCATCTTGGCTACGGTTGGACCCGGCGAGCCTTCAGGAAGTGGCGCCGGACACCTGATTCTCTCCACTTTGTTGAGCCATTCCTAGCCACGGAGGGTTTTCAGAACAATGGTTATGGCAAGTATAAACAGAGTGTCCGGCTTTAAGGTTACTTACTTGGGTATCTAGGCGATTGCAGCTTAGGCCCGCATCCTCGGTGGTGTCCGGACACTTTACTTGTGGTCCGAAGAATAATTTACACATCCCTTCGGGCTTCAGGCCGAAGAAGTGCTTAATAGTCCGCGGACCCTCCGAATTGAACTCGCACATCCGGAGAGGCCGACGTTTGCACACCAACATCCGTCGGATTAGCATTACTTGAATTATGCTGACAAGATTTATGCCCCTCTCGATAAGTTCCCGGATACGGCTCTGCAGTATTGGAACATCACTAGCAGGCCCCCAATTCTGTCCTACGTCGGTCCATGACGCCAACTGTGACGGAGGGCCCGAGCGGAACTCGGGGGCGGCTACCCACTTTGTGCCTCTGGGAGCCGTAGCATAAAACCACCTTCGTTGCCATACATCGGATACTTCCGGGAAAGAACCCTCTGGACATGGGGCATCGGCGTTCCTGCTTATTATGGCACCTCCGCACTCTGCATGTCCCCCTCGATCATCTTCGGCTTTACATTGAAGGTCTTGAGCCACAAGCCGAAGTGTGGGGTGACATGGAGAAAAGCCTCACACACAATAATGAACAACGAGATATGGAGGATAGCGTCCGGAGCCAGATCATGAAAATCCAACCCATAGCAAAACATGAGCCCCCTCACAAAAGGGTCGAGGGTGAGGCCCAGGCCGTGGAGGAAGTGAGGGACAAACACAACGCTCTCATGGGGCTCTGGTGTAGGGATAACCTGCCCTGGAGCAGGAAGCCTGTGCTGAATACCGGCGGTCAGGTATCCGACCTTCCTAAGCCTCGTAATGTCCTCCTCTTGGATCGAGGAGGCCACCCACCGGCCTTTAGGGTTGGATCCGGACATATTGGAGGATCTGAGGTGTTGGAGCTTAGGTCTTGGGTGTCGGAGCTCGAGGCGCGAGAAGATGCAAGGGAGGTGGAAAAGAGGCATAGGCCTCGATCCCTTTATAAAGGGGGTGAATATCAAGAGTCCTCGGCATGACCGCTTGAGACTTATCCAAAAATACACGAAGTCATACCAACGGTCATTTGGGGTTACACACGCCCATATTGATGGAAAATCCCGTAATAGGAGGAACATGATCTCTGCTTTGGCAGGACGTGCCAATAAAAACCGCCTCGCAACACGAGTCGAGGTAGGGTAAGAAACGCCGGTTCGTGTTGGACTAGGCCACGATATAAGGGCACGACTTACGAAGATTGCTAGCAGATCAGATTTACGCTATGTTCCCTACAATGGTATGTGAAGATCATCTTGCAGATCCAGACACGGTTTGAGTGTTCGACAATTACTTTGGAGTATTCGGAGAAGGAACCCGCCTTGCAATGCCGAAGACAAGACCGTGCGCCAGACTCATCGTCATTGAAGCCTGGTTCAGGGGCTACTGAGGGAGTCCTTGATTAGGGGGTATCCGGACAGCCGGACTATGTACTTTGTCTGGACTATTGGAGCGTGAAGATACAAGACTCAAGACTCCGGCCCGTGTCCGGATGGGACTCTCCTTTGCATGGAAGGCAAGCTTGGCGATCCGGATGTTGTGTTTCCTTCCTTATAACCGACTCCATGTAAACCCTAGCCCTCTCCGGTGTCTATATAAACCGGAGAGGTTGGTCCTTAGAAGGCCGATCACAATTACAATCATACCATCATAGGCTAGCTCTTAGGGTTTAGCCTCTACGATCTCGTGGTAGATCTACTCTTGTACTACTCATATATTCAATATTAATCAAGCAGGAAGTAGGGTTTACCTCCATCGAGAGGGCCCGAACCTGGGTAAACATTGTGTCCCTCGCTTCCTGTTACCATCAACTTGAGACGCACAGATCGGGACCCCCTACCCAAGATCCGCCGGTTTTGACACCGACAGGTGGCGCCCCCCTTCTTTCCTTCTCCTCTCTCCCTTCCTTCCCTTCTCCTATTCTAAGAAGGAAAGGTGGAGTCCTACTCTCGGTGGGAGTAGGACTCCCCCTTGGCGTGCCCACCTCCTGGCCGGCCGCCTCCCCCCTTGCTCCTTTATAAACGGGGCAGGGGGGCACCTCTAGACACAACAATTAATCATTGATCTCTTAGCTGTGTGCGGTGCCCCCTTCCACCATATTCCACCTCAGTAATATCGTAGCGGTGCTTAGGCGAAGCCCTGTGTCGGTAGCATCATCAACACCTTCATCACGTCGTCGTGCTGACAGAACTCTCCCACAAAGCTCTGCTGGATCGGAGTTTGTGGGATGTCATCAAGCTGAACATGTGCTGAACTCGGAGGTGCCGTACATTTGGTACTTGGATCGGTCGGATCATGAAGATGTACGACTACATCAACCGCGTTGTGCTAACGCTTCCGCTTACGGTCTATGAGGGTACGTGGACAACACTCTCCCCTCTCGTTGCTATGCATCACCATGATCTTGCGTGTGCTTAGATTTTTTTGAAATTACTACGTTCTCCTACAGTGGCATCCGAGCCAGGTTTATGCATAGATGTTATATGCACGAGTAGAACACAAGTGAGTTGTGGGCAATACAAGTCATACTGCTTACCAGCATGTCATGCTTTGGTTCGGCGATATTGTTGGATGAAGCGGCCCGAACCGATATTACGTGTACGCTTACGCGAGACTGGTTCTACCGACGTGCTTTGCACACAGGTGGCTAGCGGGTGTCAGTTTCTGCAACTTTAGTTGAACCGAGTGTGACTATACCCGGTCTTTGAGAAGGTTAAAACAGCACTAACTTGACAAACAATCATTGTGGTTTTGATGCGTAGGTAAGAACGGTTCTTGCTCAGCCCGTAGCAGCCACGTAAAACTTGCAACAACAAAGTAGAGGACGTCTAACTTGTTTTTGCAGGGCATGTTGTGATGGGATGTGGTCAAAACATGATGCTAAATTTTATTGTATGAGATGATCATGTTTTGTAACAAAGTTACCGGGAATTGGCAGGAGCCATATGGTTGTCGCTTTATTGTATGCAATGCAATCGCCCTGTAATTGCTTCAATTTATCACTAAGCGGTAGCAATAGTCGTAGAAGCAATAGTTGGCGAGATGACAACGATGCTATGATGGAGATCAAGGTGTCGCGCCAGTGACGACGGTGATCATGACGATGCTTCGGAGATGGAGATCACAAGCTCAAGATGATGATGGCCATATCATATCACTTATATTGATTGCATGTGATGTTTATCCTTTATGCATCTTATTTTGCTTTGATTGACGGTAGCATCATAAGATGATCTCTCACTAAATTTCAAGGTAAAAGTGTTCTCCCTGAGTATGCACCGTTGCCAAAGTTCGTCATGCCGAGACACCACGTGATGATCGGGTATGATAAGCTCTACGTTCATCTACAACGGGTGCAAGCCAGTTTTGCACATGCAGAATACTCGGGTTAATCTTGACGAGCCTAGCAGATGCAGATATGGCCTCAGAACACTTGAGACTGAAAGGTCGAGCGTGAATCATATAATAGATATGATCAACATAGTGATGTTCACCATTGAAAACTACTCCATCTCACGTGATGATCAGACATGGTTTAGTTGATTTGGATCACGTGATCACTTAGATGATTAGAGGGATGTCTATCTAACTGGGAGTTCTTAAGTAATATGATTAATTGAACTTTAATTTATCATGAACTTAGTCCTGATAGTATTTTGCAAATTATGTTGTAGTTCAATAGCTCGCGTTCTTGCTTCCCTATGTTTATTTTTTATATGTTCCTAGAGAAAAACTATGTTGAAAAATGATAGTAGCAATGATGCGGACTGGGTCCATGATCTGAGGTTTATCCTCATTGCTGCACAGAAGAATTATGTCCTTGATGCACCGCTAGGTGACAGACCTATTGGAGGAGCAGATGCAGATGTTATGAACATTTGGCTAGCTCAATATGATGACTACTTGATAGTTTAGTGCACCATGCTTAACGGCTTAGAATCGGGACTTCAAAGACGTTTTGAACGCCATGGACCATATGAGATGTTCCAGGAGTTGAAGTTAATATTTCAAGCAAATACCCGAGTTGAGAGATATGAAGTCTCCAACAAGTTTTATAGCGAAAAGATGGAGGAGAATTTCTCAACAAGTGAGCATGTGCTCAGATTGTCTAGGTACTACAATCACTTGAATCAAGTGGGAGTTAATCTTCTAGATAAGATAGTGATTGACGGAGTTCTCTAGTCACTATCACCAAGTTACTAGAACTTCGTGATGAACTATAATATGCAAGGGATAATAGAAACGATTCTCAAGCTCTTCGTGATGCTGAAATCGACGAAGGTAGAAATCAAGAAAAGCATCAACTATTGATGGTTGACAAGATCACTAGTTTCAAGAAAAGGGCAAAGGGAAGAAGGGGAACTTCAAGAAGAATAGCAAGCAAGTTGCTTCTCCTGTGAAGAAGCCCAAAGCTAGACTAAAGCCTGAAACTGAGTGCTTCTACTGCAAAGGAAATGGTCACTGGAAGCGGAAATGCCCTGAATATTTGGTGGATACGAAGGATGGCAAAGTGAACAAGGGTATATTTGATATACAAGTTATTGATGTGTACCTTACTAGTGTTTATAGTAGCCCCTGGGTATTTGATACTTGTTCGGTTGCTAAAAAATAGTAACTCGAAACAGGAGTTACAGAATAAACAGAGACTAGTTGAGGGTGAAGTGACGATGTGTGTTGGAAGTGGTTCCAAGATTGATATTGTTGGGGATATGACTACTGAGTTAAACCGCCCAGGAGGGGCTGGATTACACTCACAAGGAGTCCAGCATAAAGAAACCATGAAGACGAAGTACATGGCGCTTTAACTATGGAGGCTTAGAGGCCCAGAGCCCGATGGCAGATTAGGGCCCATAGTAGTAAACCGCCATATATGTGTAACTTGTATTGTAAGTTAGGGAAAGGAAGAAACTGAGCTAGACACTTGTATGAGCCGGCCTCGGGATTCTGTAGACTGGCCGGGCATCAACCTATGTATATATAGGGACGACCCGGCGGCGGTTCAGGAACAAGAAACAACAACTCGAGACGCAGGCAAAGCGTATTCGCTCCCTGGTTATCGAACCCCAGTAATCCCATCACAACTAGACGTAGGCTTTTACCTTCATCGTAAGGGGCCGAACTAGTATAAAATTCTCGTGTCCCTTGTCCAGTTCAACCCCTTTAAGCAAATCTCGTTGCAATGGCTCCATGATTAAGTCCTTCTACTAGGACATCTGACGTGTTAATTCCACGACAGTTGGCGCCCACCGTGGGGCTCTCGCACGATGGTTTCGAGTTCTTAAAGGGCAACTTTGAAGGACTCAAAGGGTACGCGGTTGGACGGATGACCAAGAGTCGTCGCGGCAAGCGCTACATCGACAACGCAGGCTAGGGCCCCGAGGCCGGCTCAATCGAGTACGGGTACCGGGTCCCCTTTGGCGGAATTCATGTTTTCATCAGCAAGATCGGCGAACCGGGCCCTGAGCCGGACATCTCCACCGACCTCGTAGAAATGGCTCAGCGTGCAAGTCCTGCCCGGTTTCAGCCTACCGCGAAGCGTGCGTTCGTAGGATTCATCCATGGTGCGGAATCTAAACCGGTGTCCGACAGTGAGACGGCCATCTACTCAGATGGTGAATCATCCACTGGTGAAACCGAGTCGCTGTACCAATTGCAAGATGGCCGGATTTGAGGATATTCCGATGGCAACAGTATTCCGGGCCCCTTTGAACCGCCAAACCGGGTTGCAGTCTTCATGGCCGGTACGCAGCCCACCGTGTAATCTTCATCTACAGCAGCAATGATCTTCAGATCGGCAGCCGCGGCAAGAGGCCCGGCGTGCCGGCCGGCTCAAGTTCTTGCCGGTTTGCTGGACATTTTGACGATGTTGTTGACCATGGCAGTCACCCCAGAGACCCAAGATCAGCACAATGCGGATGTTACAAAACTAAAGGATCCGATAACTCAGGCCAAGGCGGACTTGGCGGCTGAGGAGACCAGGATGAAGGGCGGGCCGCTTTAGATGCCCAATCACAGCAGATACAGGCGCAGAATTACCAGCTTATGTTGGATCAGAATGCAACAAACGAAGTAATGAGAAGGAAGTACCGGTCTCGTCTGCCGCCGGTTTACGAGGGTATGAATCTCTTCAATACGCCAGGAGCCGGGCCCAGTAATCCGGCAGCAGTAAACCAGACCGAGGCATCTGGGGAAGTGCCGGATCAGCCACGGGTGATGGACCCGCCTCGATGGACGGACAACCCGCCGCAATACGTAACAACGCTGCCAGGTCACTTCTCTAGCCCTTTGGTTGACATGATTGCTGCAGCTAATTAAGGCTTAGCTGCAGCGTCGCATTTGGCAGCTATTCCGATGGAGGGTGACTCACTAGCGGCGGTTGAGACACGACGGGCCAGGGATCTTCTTCAAACCGCTGTTGTGCAGCAGCAGGCTTACTCCTACAGCTGAGACAGAATACATTCAACCCCCCGTCCGAGCAAGAGTTATAGCAGGCACATGGACGAACCGGCCGTGTCTAGCAGTGCGCGGCATCGTGATGCCCCTAGAGGGCCTAATCCGGCGCACGGCGGTTTGAATGCTCAGGATGTGGTGGAGAATGGCAGAGCATGGCGTGAAGCAGAGTTAGCAGCATAGTTGGCACCGCAGTACCAGAATCAACCCGCTCCGGTTCAGCCAGTGGTATCAGTTAAACGTGGTTTAGCCTTTAGCTCTTGGGGAGTACCGTGCCTCACCCTAGCTCTGCATAATGTGCGGCTGCCTAAGGATTTCAAGGGTCCGCGTAAGGTGCCTAATTATACCGCCGATCAACCCCCCAAGGCGTGGGTGGAAAGTTATGAGATGGCAATGGAGATGCTAGATGTGGATGAAGCGGTGTGTGCAAAATATTTCACCATGATGTTAGAAGGAACGGCCCGTACTTGACTGAAGAGCCTGCCTGTTAACTCAATCAGTTCATGGGATGAGCTGAAGGCCAAATTTATAGCAAACTTCAAGGATACATGCAAGCAACCTATGTCCATTGTAGATCCGGTGGCTTGTGTCCAAGGAGAGAATGAATCAACAACTCATTGGGTGCGCCGGGTTTCAGAAATTTTGCATTCGTCAGGTTGCATCAATCCTGACACGACAATTGTAACCTTGGAATGTAATTCCCGTTTTAAGTCACTAAAGATGAAATTGGGACGGCTCAAGCGTCACTGCAATGACATGGGAACGCTCGTGGCGGCTCTGGTTAAGTATGCTAATTCTGATAATACCAAGGATCCTGATTCTGATGAGGAAAAGCAGGAGAAGGGAAAGAAGAATGCCGGTACAAAAGGACAACATAATCAGACGAGCCACGGGAACAATGGTAAGCATAAAGCAGACAATTCAGATTTTGTGGCTAACACCAATATGCAGGGCAATATGCAGCGCCATAAGGGTAAACCGCCCTAGCGCGGTGGAGGCATGAATCTGGAACGCTTGTTAAACCAGCCCTGTGCAAAGCACGGGACAAAGGAGGTTCCGGCCACGCACCTCTGGAAGGATTGTCACATCATGAGGGAATTCAAAGACTCTGATCTCTTCCGGTATGATCAGGGTCCATCCGTGGTTCGGTCGAGGTTTCACGGGCAGATTCTGATGGTGGCGGTTCAAACTCGGATTTCGAATAATCAGGGCAATCAGAACAACCAAGGTGGTCATAATCAGCAGAGTAATCAGGGGAATCAGCAGCAGTCGGGTTATCAGAGCAACCGAAGCAGTTAAACGGTGGACAGTATCATGTCTTCACTACTAGTTTGTGCAAGCGCGATCAGAAGCTCCATAAAAGGGCGGTAAACTCTGTTGAGCCTGCAGTGCCCCGTTATCTATGCTGGTCTGAGCAACCTATTGTGTGGAGTCGGGAGGATCATCCGCCCCGGGTTGACAATCTGGGCCACCTAGCTTTGGTGGTTGCACCGCAAGTTGGAGGTTATAAGTTCACCAAGGTACTCATGGACGGAGGGAGCAGTATCAATATCTTATATTATGAAACCTTCCGGCATATAGGGTTGACAGATAAGAACCTTAGACCGTCAAACACCGTTTTTCATGATGTGGTACCTGGTAAATCAGCTTACCCGGTTGGTAAGATAGCTCTGGAGGTGGTTTTTGGAGATGATCATGATTCAAGATCCGAGACGGTGACCTTTGAAGTGGTCAAGATTAGAAGTCTGTACCATGCCTTGTTTGGACGGCCGGTTTATGCTAAATTTATGGCAAGGCCGTGTTATGTTTATCTGCAGCTCAAGATGCCGGGTCATAAGGGGACCATCACGGTTCATGGTGATACGTCACCAACGTATCTGTAATTTATGAAGCATTCATGCTATTTTATTATCTATTTTGAATGATTACAGGCTTTATTATTCACTTTTATATTACTTTTGGGACTAACCTATTAACCGGAGGCCCAGCCCATATTGCTGTTTTATTGCCTGTTTCATTATTTCGAAGAAAAGGAACATCAAACGGAGTCCAAACAGAATGAAACCTTCGGCAGCGTGATTTTTTGGAAGAGTATCATCCTGGAGACTTGGAGTTCACGTGAGAAGATCCTCGAGGAGGACAGAAGATAGGGGGCGCCCCCCTGCCTCATGGGCCCCTCGAGCACCCCCGGACCGACTTCTTTCACCTATATAGTCCCACATACCCTAAAAACATCCACGGAGAAGATAGATCGGGAGTTCCGCTGCCGCAAGCCTCTGTAGCAACCAAAAATCTCTCGGGAGTCCGTTCTGGCACCCTGTCGGAGGGGGAACCCATCACCGGTGGCCATCTTCATCATCCCGGCGCTATCCATGACGAGGAGGGAGTAGTTCACCCTCGGGGCTGAGGGTATGTACCAGTAGCTATGTGTTTGATCTCTCTCTCGTGTTCTCTCTATGGCACGATCTTGATGTATCGCGAGCTTTGCTATTATAGTTGGATCTTATGATGTTTCTCCCCCTCTACTCTCTTGTGATGAATTGAGTTTCCCTCTTGAAGTTATCTTATCGGATTGAGTCTTTGATTTGAGAACACTTGATTTATGTCTTGCCGTGTTTATCTGTGGTGACAATGGGATATCACGTGCCACTTGATGTATGTTTTGGTGACCAACTTGCGGGTTCCGCCCATGAACCTATGCATAGGGGTTGGCACACGTTTTCTTGACTCTCCGGTAGAAACTTTGGGGCACTCTTTGAAGTACTTTGTGTTGGTTGGATGAATCTGAGATTGTGTGATGCATATCATATAATCATGCCCATTGATACCTGAGGTGACAATGGAGTATCTAGGTGACATTAGGGTTTTGGTTGATTTGTGTCTTAACGTGTTATTCTAGTATGAACTCTATGATGGATTGAGCGGAAAGAATAGCTTTATGTTATTTTACTACGAACTCTTGAATAGATAGAACAGAAAGGATAACTTTGAGGTGGTTTCGTACCCTACCATAATCTCTTTGTTTGTTCTCCGCTATTAGTGTCTTTGGAGTGACTCTTTGTTGCATGTTGAGGGATTGCTATATGATCTATCTATGTTATTATTGTTGAGAGAACTTGCACTAGTGAAAGTATGAACCCTAGGCCTTGTTTCCTACCATTGCAATACCGTTTACGCTCACGTTTATCCTTAGTTACCTTGCTGTTTTTATATTTTTTGGATTACAAAAACCTATATCTACCATCCATATTGCACTTGTATAACCATCTCTTCGCCGAACTAGTGCACCTATACAATTTACCATTGTATTGGATGTGTTGGGGACACAAGAGACTTTTTGTTATTTGGTTGCAGGGTTGTTTGAGAGAGACCATCTTCATCCTACGCCTCCCACGGATTGATAAACCTTAGGTCATCCACTTGAGGGAAATTTTCTACTGTCCTACAAACTTGTGCACTTGCAGGCCCAACAACGTCTACAAGAATAAGGTTGTGTGGTAGACATCACATGGTAGCCATAAGATTGCGCTGGAATGCGAGGAAGGTGATGCGGCTTATGCTAAGTCGGTTTGTGCAACGGAGGAGTTTTTTTTTTGAAAAGTCAGTGACAGTGGGAGAGGCTCCCACTGACTTTATATTACTCACAACTGGACTGTTACATGTATGTTACAAAGGGTTTTAGGCCCCCTCGGCCATGATGGGTATAAGCACAGAGACTAGCTTCCTAATCTAACAATGAAATCAGAGAGAAAGGGAAGAACTTTCTCAGGACAATTATGGGCCACCAAGCTCAGCAGATGTTTGAACCTAGCTAACCACGCGCCGAACGAATGCGGGATCCCCCTGAAATGTTGGTTGTTCCTTTCCATCCACAGACTCCAAGCCGCAAGCAAGAAAATGTCCATGAACAGTGGCCGACGCCAGCCGTCTCTACCACCATGCAGAATTGCAAGTCTGTTGGTTCCTCCCGGCCACGCTATACCGATCCTACTCAAGCATTGTTGGGCAAAAGGGCATGTGAAGAAGAGATGTTCCACAGTTTCTTCAGGTGGGTTTTGACAAAGCATGCAAGCGTAGTTATTTCCAGCCACATTATAATGTCTCCGCTTCAGACTATTCCTGGTGTTCAAGCGATCAACCATAAGCAACGGAGGAGTTAAAGTTTTATAAGGACAATGTTGATCCGGCAGATATGACTTCTCTGAAGAAGCCCACTACAGAGCATGATCCGGCTTTGAAGTTTAAATCGGCTGATGAGACTAAGTTGGTTGATTTTGTTCCTGGCGATTCATCCAATCAGTTCAGCATCAACGTCAACTTGGATCCAAAATAGGAAAGCACGCTCATTGAGTTCATCCCTGAGAACCGGGACATCTTTGCATGGAAACCTTCTGACATGCCAGGTGTATTGAGGGAACTCGCTGAGCACACTCTTAATATTGATCCGAAGTTCAAACCGGTTAAATAGTTTCTTCGCCATTTTAATGAAGAGAGGCACAACGCATTGGTGAAGAGGTACCCCGGCTGTTGGCAGCAGGGTTTATTGTGGAGGTATTTCACCCAGAGTGGTTGGCTAATCCGGTGCTGGTACTTAAGAAAAACGATACTTGGCGTATGTGTGTGGATTACACAGATTTGAACAAAGCTTTCCCAGCTGATCCCTTTGCCCTCCCTCATATTGATCAAATCATTGATGCTACGGTGGGTTGTGAGTGTTTGAGTTTCTTGGATGCTTATTCTGGTTATCATCAGATCAAGATGGCAGTTAAAGACCAGGAGAAGATAGCTTTCATCACTCCCTTTGGAGCCTTCTGTTATGTGTCTATGCCCTTTGGGCTCAAGAGTGCCCAGGCAACTTATCAATGCTGTGTGCAGAATTGTCTTCATACTCAGATTGGGCATAATGTTCATGCCTATGTGGATGATATTGTGGTGAAATCCAGGAAAGCAGAGACACTCATAACTGATTTGCAAGAAACCTTTGATAATCTGAGAGTTTATAAAATGATGCTCAATCCGGCTAAGTGTGTCTTTGGTGTACCGGCTGGCAAGCTCTTGGGTTTTCTGGTGTCCGACCGGGGCATTGAGGCTAATCCGGAAAAGATCAAGGCTATCACATCCCTGGCTAAATCGGCATGTATCAATGATATTCAACGTTTGGCGGGTTGTATTGCGGCTTTGAGCCGGTTTATCAGTAGGTTGGGAGAAAAGGTGATCCCTCTGTATCAGATGTTAAAGAAGACAGACAGTTTTGTCTGGACCAATGCTGCTGATGTGGCGTTTTAGGACTTGAAGAAGCAGTTGGCTAAACCGCAGGTTCTTGCTGCTCCAGTTGATAAGGAGCCACTGTTGTTATATGTGGCTGCTAATGCCCGGGCTGTCAGCGTAGCTATTGTGGTGGAGCGCAAGGAGGCTGGGAAGGAGTACCCGGCTCAAAGGCCGGTTTATTATATCAGTGAAGTGCTCATTGAGTCAAAACAAAGGTACCCGCATCGGCAGAAGCTGGTATATGGGGTTTTCATGGCAAGTCGAAAGCTTAAACAGTACTTTCAAGGTCATCCCATCACAGTGGTCAGTTCTGCTACTTTGGGGGATACAATCCAGAACAGGGAGGCAACTGGTCGGGTTGCTAAGTGGGCTACTGAGCGTGGACCACACGGTTTGAAGTATATGCCTCGAACAACCATCAAGTCCGAGGCCCTTGTGGATTTCATCAATGATTGGACAGAGTTGCAGATACCGGAGGACAAACCGGGTAGCACATACTGGACTATCCACTTCGATGGATCCAAGCAATTGGAGGGCTCGGGGGCTGGAGTTGTCCTTACTTCCCCTCGAGGTGATAAAATTCATTATGTGCTTTGCTTAATGTTCCCTTGTACTAACAATGTAGCTGAGTACGAGGCCTTACTCCATGGTCTTTGAGTGGCTAAGGAGATGAACTTAAGCCGGGTACGATGCTTTGGAGACTCGGATCTGGTAGCTCAGCAAGTTTTAGGTACTTGGGATTCCATGGATCCACTCATGGCGGCTTACCGACGCGAGGTGGGTATTGTCGCTGGTGACTTCAAGGGTTATCAAGTGGAGCACATCGATCGGCGCAAAAATGAGGCGGCTGATGCTTTAAGCCGGCTGGGATCTCAGCATAAACCGGTGTCGCCCAATACCTTTCTGGATGTTTTGCACAACCCGTCAGTTCAGTTGCCTACACAGGAGGACCTCGCTATTCCTGATCCGGAGGCATAGTTGGTGGCCGCTTTACACATTATTTCGGATTGGACGGTTCCATACTTGGCATATATGAACCGGGGCAAGTTACCAGAAGATGCAGTTTTCGCCAGACAGATAGTCCGGCGGTCCAAGTCCATGGTTATTCACAACGGTGAGTTACACCGTTGCAGTGTATCTGGTGTGTTCCAGCGCTGTACTTCTCCTGAAGAAGGCCGTGAGATTTTATGAGAAATCCACGATGGAGACTATGGTCATCATGTCGGTTCAAAGTCCTTGGTTGCTAAAGCTTTTTGTCATGGTTTCCATTGGCTGACGGCTCATGCTGATGCTGAGGACTTGGTAAGGCGGTGCGACAGTTGTCAGAAATTCTCACGACGAGCTCATGTTCCGGGGCAGGAGCTACGGATGATTCCTATCACCTGGCCGTTTGCTACTTGGGGGCTTGACATGGTAGGACCTTTCAAGCGATCCAAAGATAAGAAGACCCACCTGTTGGTGGCGGTTGACAAGTTTACTAAATGGGTTGAAGCGGAGCCAGTAAGCAAGTGTGACGCAGCCACGGCGATTCAGTTCATCAAAAAGGTGATCTTCCATTTCGTTTTTCCACACAGCATTATCACAGATAATGGCACGAACCTCTCCAAAGGCGAGATGGAGGACTTTTGTCAACGAGAGCACATCCAGCTTGATGTATCATCTGTGTCTCACCCCCAATCTAATGGTCAAGCTGAGAGAGCCAATCAGGAAATCTTGAAGGGTATCAAGCCCCGGCTTATGGTTCCTTTGAAGAGGACGCCGGGTTGTTGGGTGGAAGAGCTACCATCTATGTTATGGAGCATAAACACCACCCCAAACCGATGTACAGGTTATACACCTTTCTTCATGGTTTATGGGGCAGAGGCGGTACTCCCAAGTGATATTCGTCATGACTCGCCCCGGGTTGCCAATTATGTTGAAGCGAACAATGAGCAAGCACGTCAAGAAGCACTTGACCTGTTAGATGAAAAACGGGACATGGCGTTGGCTCGTTCGACGGTTTATCAGCAAGACCTGCGGCGTTATCACAGCCGTCGGGTTAGAACAAGAACCTTTCAAGAAGGCGACTTAGTGCTCCGGCTCATCCAGGATCAGACCGATATGCACAAGTTATCCCCACCTTGGGAAGGGCCCTTTGTGGTCAGCAAGAATCTGCACAACAGATCATACTACCTCATCGACGTTCGTGAGCACAAAGACTCAAGCAAATCGGAGGAGGAGAACCGTCGGCCATGGAATATCGCTCTTCTACGGCCTTACTACTCCTGAGCCATAGGCTCTCATTATGTACATATTTTGACAATGTATATATTATGATCAATATAATAAACCGGCATCCTTGCTACAAGCAGGGCCTCTGCCGTTTTTCCAATATTTCTTGGTTACAAGGGGGTTGCTGCTTACAAAGCGACATCCTGTTTTGTCCATTAAACCAGCTATCATGCCACAATAAAGCTTGGGAGCTTCACACCCAAGGGGCCAAAGAGAGTATTGTTGCTAAAAGCACAACTCAAACATAGGCACCCATTGAGCACCACTCACAAAGTTACTTGGGGGCTCTTTGTGCAACGCAACAAAGAGTTTGAAAGGACCCTTGTAATTGGCTATCGAGCCACAGCTTGGAAGCCTGGTGTATTCACCTAAAACCCCGGGTTAACCTGCCTTCATCAAGTAAGCCACTCCTATCCAGGTAATCTTGGCATGACCCGCCGGACGTTTGACAAGTCAATCTTATACAGACCCTGAACTTTTCAAAGTTAAAATGACGATTGGTTATTTGGAGGTCCATCTTCGAAGGCTTTGTCAAATGGTTTAACTCAGCGGCCTGGCAGCCCACAAAAAGCCTCGAATTTGGGCCTGGTAGCCCTCGAAAAGCCTCGACTACAAGTTTTATTTGCTTTTGCTTTTTGCAAGTTTTATCTCTTTTTTGATCAAGTTCTAAGTTAAACAGGTGTTTACTGACCCGGCCAGACTATATGTCATTACATCAACCCGGTGTTTCTTAACCCAGTGTGGCTTCCAGTTATCAGTTGTTAGCACATAATCAATTATGACCCGGCATATCTTAATCCGGTCTGGCATTGACTATAAGTCGCCAGGATGATCATCCGGTGTTTATCATAATCCGGCATGGCTTCTTAAGCACCAGCACAATATGGTGGGTTATCACTCTTACTACATAAGGTTGGTAAGCCGACAAAAGGTGTTTAATATCACAGGTATGATATATTTCATATTTCATTACTTCATAACCTTGGTTATGAGAATTCTGGTTCTGTATTGGGTATCATAACCCGTCCGGCGGTAAACCGCCAGGACATGTTTAAGTTTTTCAAATACAAAAGGCAGGATTTTACAAGAAATACCAAGGCAAATAAAGCTTGCAACAATAATGCCGGATTACAATATCAGGTAGCAATGCACGATGGCAGAAGATCAAAGTATTTCAACTAGCCTATTACAACGCGCTTTGATGCCCAAAAGAATAATTGTTTGTTGTCCACAACACTATATGTGAAAATCAAACCGGCTGGCGGATAATGATTCATCACCACGCTGACGTGAAGTTGAAGGATCATCTCGCATCGAATCAACCTCCTCATCCTCACCCAGTAGCTGGAAGTCAAGGGTGGTCCAATCAATCCTGCTTAAGGCTTGAAAGACAGCTTCGTTGGTTATAAGGTTGGACGGTTCAATGTCAGGGGCATAGGTGTGCTTACGGATTGGAGGGATTAGATTCTGAGCTTCTTTCATAGCTGCATCAACCCGTTTGTTATCTGCATCATAGCTGGATCGGTAGACAGACAAGTCAACCTCTTCAGCCAATTGGCTTGCCAGTGGGCGCATCTCTTTTGTCAAGACTTTGAGGGCTTCATTATGAAAGTCTGATCCGTCTTCTTGTTGACCAGGATAGCCCTTTGCGATACCTGCCGGACCAAGATCAGCAATCCACGCTTTGGCCCGAGTCAGTGCTATTAAAGCGCCAGCTCTTGCAGCAGATCGTTTTACCTCTTCCATCTGGGCCGGGGTCATAGATAACTTGGCCAGTGTATCCTTGATCAAGGTTGGTGCCGGTTTGTTGAAGGAGGCTGCACAGATGACTCATTGAGCACCAGTATACAATTGTTCTATCAACGTATAGGCTGCCTTCAACTTTATCCGCATATCCGAGCCCAGATGACCAATACGACTACCTGCAACGGTTCAAGAATTTGTTGTTAAACCGGCAACTTCCAAGATGTTTAAGAAAGGTTATTACAAAGAGTACTTACCAAATATTGCTGAAGTCATAGCATTTACTTGATGCTTTAGCCCAGTTAGCTCCTCTGCCACCGGTTTAAGAGCTGCTTTGGCGTCTTCATCCCGCTTTAATAAAGCAGCCTTCTCTATTTACCAATCCGCCCGCTCACCTTTGAAACCATCCTTTAGTTGCTTCATGGCAGTCAAAGCACCCTTCAGTTCATCTTTGGCCTTGGATGTTTCTGCTTGCTGAGACTTGATGTTTTCTTGATGATCGGCAATCTGAGAATCTTTGTTGCCTAAGTCAGCATGCAAAAGACAGATGATGAAGATGTTAAGATTTTTTCTCAAAGTCCCAAGCACATAACAAGTTATACACTTGGCACTTGGGGGCTAATGCGGATTGCTTTTTATTTTGACTATCATTCAAAGTCCCAAGGCTCAATACAAGTATTAATCTTGGCACTTGGGGGCTAATGTGTAATTGATCAGACAAATCAAAGGTGAAGGAATTCAACAAGGACAAATTTTGAATAGAGAGTCCCGGTTCATCTTGAAAAGGTAAACTATCCCTTGGGGGCTACACAGTTGAAGCCTTTTTGATCTAAAGTCCCGGTTCATCTGGAAGAGATAAACCGGCACTGGGGGCTACAATGGAGTTGATATACGGTGCAAAGAAAATTTATGAAGTGTTTGGAAGTTACCTCATAACGCTCCTTCATCAAGTTGACCAAACCGGACTCATAGTCACGGCTTGTATATAGGCGATTTAGGTATCCAGAGTGAAGTTCTTTAGCGGGGAGATGAGCATAACTTGACAGATCAGTCTTCCATTTGCCCTTCTCTTCAGCAGCAGATTCCACCTTGGCACTGTGCTTTGGCAAAGCGACAGGAATACCAGGAGAAGTATGGCCAACTCCAGTAATCAAAACATCATCAGTTGCTGTATTTGGGATCGCCGGTTTGTCTGAGGCCTTGGCCGGGCTCGGCGGATCAGCAGTTGGACTTGGAGGATTGGCATGCGGGCTTGGTGGATTGACATGAGGGCTCGACGGGTTAACTTCTGGCGGATCAGCATCAGTGTTCTGACCTTGTGGCACAAGATCATCCATAGCAAGATCAGTATCTTGATGACCCGCAAGTATACGGGATCGCAACAGTTTTCGATAAGTAAGAGTGTCGAACCCAACGAGGAGCTAAAGGTAGAATAAATATTCCCTCAAGTTCTATCGACCACCGATACAACTCTACGCACGCTTGACGTTCGCTTTACCTAGAACAAGTATGAAACTAGAAGTACTTTGTAGGTGTGATAGGATAGGTTTGCAAGATAATAAAGAGCACTTAAACATAAACTAGGGGCTGTTTAGATAAAGATGCAACTAAAGTAAGTATTAGTAGAGAGCTTTTTGTTATGAGAAAGTTATTTGTCCAAGGCAATCGATAACTAGACCGGTAATCACTGTTGCAATTCTATTTGAGGGAGAGGCATAAGCTAACATACTTTCTCTACTTGGATCATATGCACTTATGATTGGAACTCTAGCAAGCATCCACAAATACTAAAGATTCATTAAGGTAAAACCCAACCACAGCATTAAAGCATCAAGTCCCCTTTTTTCCCATACACAAACAACCTACTTACTCGGGTTTGTGTTTCAGTCACTCACGCAACCCACCATAAGAAAATCATAAACATATTGCAAACCCTACAGCGGGAATCCCTCACGCTTGCACGACACGGAGGGCACAATAGGACAGCACCAATAATAAAACATGCAACTCAAACCAATCACGATCATCAATTAACCCATAGGACAAAACAGATCTACTCAAACATCATAAGATAGCCATACATCATTGGGAAATAATATATAGCATTGAGCACCACGTTTAAGTAGAGATTACAGCGGGTAAGAGAGAGGTTACACCGCTGCATAGAGGGGGAAGAGTTGGTGATGAAGGCGGTGAAGTTGTTGGTGAAGATCGCGGTGATGATGATGGCCCCAGGCAGCGTTCCGGCGCCACCAGAAGCAAGGGGGAGAGAGCCCCCCTTCTTATTCTCCTTCCTTGACCTCCTCCCTAGATGGGAGAAGGGTTTCCCCTCTGGTCCTTGGCTCCATGGCATGGGAGGGGCAAGAGCCCCTCCGAGATTGGATCTATCTCTCTGTTTCTGCGTTCCCAGATTTTATCCCTTCACCGTTTCCTTTATATCTGGAGATCCGTAACTCCGATTGGGGTGAATCTTTCGCCCAGATCTTTCTCGTAAAATTAGCTTTCTTGCACCAAAAGAAGAGCGTCAACCGCTTTACGGGTGGCCCATGACAGCCCAGGCCGCGCCCAGGGGGGAGGCGCGCCCCCCTGTCTCGTGGCCACCCCAGACACCGTTTCGCGTTGATTTTACTTCCCAAAAATCATAAATATTCCAAAAAAAATCTCCGTCTGTTTTTATCCCGTTTGCACTCCGTTTGATATTGGGCTTCTGCGAAACAAAAAACATGCAACAGACGGGAACGGGCACTGGGCACTGGACCAATATGTTAGTCCTAAAAATAATATAAAAGTTGCCAAAAGTATATGAAAGTTGAATAATATTGGCATGGAACAATCAAAAATTATAGATACGGAGACGTATCAGCATCCCCAAGCTTAATTCCTGCTCGTCCTTGAGTAGGTAAATGATAAAAAAGATAATTTTTGATGTGGAATGCTACCTAGCATAATCTTGATCATATATCTAATCATGGCATGAATATTAAGATATGAGTGATTCAAAGCAATAGTCTATCATGTGACATAAAAACAATAATACTTCAAGTGTACCAATAAAGCAATCATGTCTTTTCAAAACAACATGGCCAAAGAAAGTTATCCCTACAAAATCATATAGTCTGGCTGTTGCTCTATCTTCGTCACACAAAGTATTTAATCATGCACAACCCCGATGACAAGCCAAGCAATTGTTTCATACTTTAATAATCTCAAACTTTTTCAACTTTCACGCAATACATGAGCGTGAGCCATGGACAGAGCACTATAGGTAGAATAGAATATGATGGTGGAGGTTATGTGGAGAAGACAAAAAAGGGAGAAAGTCTCACATCAACTAGGCGTATCAACGGGCTATGGAGATTCCCATCAATAGATATCAATGTGAGTTAGTAGGGATTGCCATGCAACAGATGCACTAGAGCTATAAGTGTATGAAAGCTCAAACTGAAAACTAAGTGGGTGTGCATCCAACTTGCTTGTTCATGAAGACTTCAGGCATTTGAGGAAGCCCATCATCGGAATATACAAGCCAAGTTCTATAATGAAAATTCCCACTAGTATATGAAAGTGAAAGCATAGGAGACTCTCTCTATGAAGAACATGGTGCTACTCTGAAGCACAAGTGTGGTAAAAGGATAGTAACATTGCCCCTTCTCTCTTTTTCTCTCATTTTTTTCTTCTTTTATTTTTCATTTTTATATTTTTGTTCTTTGTTTTTGGTGGGCTTCTTTATCCTCTTTTTTTATTTGGGCTTCTTTGGCCTCTTTTATTTTTCATAAAGTCCGGAGTCTCATCCCGACTTGTGGGGGAATCATAGTCTCCTTCATCCTTTCCTCACTGGGGCAATGCTCTAATAATGATGATCATCACACTTTATTTACTTACAACTCAATATCTAGAACAAAGATATGACTCTATATGAATGCCTCTGGCGGTGTACCGGGATGTGCAATGATCTAGCGTAGCAATGACATCAAAAAATGGACAAGCCATGAAAACATCATGCTAGCTATCTTACGATCGTGCAAGGCAATATGACAATAAATGCTCAAGTCATGTATATGATATGATGGAAGTTGCATGGCAATATATCTCGGAATGGCTATGGAAATGCCATGATAGGTAGGTATGGTGGCTGTTTTGAGGAAGATATAAGGAGGCTTATGTGTGATAGAGCGTATCGTATCACGGGGTTTGGATGCACCGGCGAATTTTGCACCAACTCTTGAGGTGAGAAAGGGTAATGCACGATACCGAAGAGGCTAGCAATGATGGAGGGGTGAGAGTGCGTATAATCCATGGACTCAACATTAGTCATAAAGAACTCATATACTTATTGCAAAAATCTACAGCCATTGAAAACAAAGTACTACGCGCATGCTCCTAGGGGGATATATTGGTAGGAAAAGACCATTGCTTGTCCCCGACCGCCACTCATAAGGAAGACAATCAATAAATAAAATTGTGCTCCAACTTCATCACAAAGCGGTTCACCATACGTGCATGCTACGGGAATCACAAACCTCAACACAAGTATTTCTACTAATCCACAACCACCCACTAGCATGACTCTAATATCACCACCTTTATATCGCAAAACTATTGCAAGGAATCAAACATATCATATTCAGCGATCTACAAGTTTATGTAGGATTTTATGACTAACCATGTGAATGACCAATTCCTGTCATCTCTCTAAATAGATATAAGTGAAGCACGAGAGTTTAATTCTTTCTACAAAATATGTGCCCACGCTTTAACAAATATAAGTGAAGCAAAAGAGCATTCTACAAATGGCAGTTGTCTATATGAAGAGAAACAGACAATCCAAACTTCAAATGATATAAGTGAAGCACATGAAGCATTCTATAAAGCCATACTCAAAAGATTTAAGTGAAGTGCAATGAGCATTCTATAAATCAACCAAGGACTATCTCATACCAGCATGGTGCATAAAAGAAAAGTGAAAACTAAATGCAAAAGACGCTCCAAGACTTGCACATAATGCATGAACGAAACGAATTTGAAAACATACCGATACTTGTTGAAGAAAGAGGGGATGCCTTCCGGGGCATCCCCAAGCTTAGACGCTTGAGTCTCCTTGAATATTTACTTGGGGTGCCTTGGTCATCCCCAAGCTTGAGCTCTTGCCTCTCTTCCTTTTCCTCATATCGAGACATCCTCGATTAGACACTACATCCACACAAAACTTCAACAGAAAACTCGGTAAGATCCGTTAGTATAATAAAGCAAATCACCACTCTAAGTACTGTAGAAAACCAATTCATATCGTATATTTGCATTGTGTCTACTGTAATATAGCTTTTCCATGGCTTAATCCACTAATATAAATTGATAGTTTCATCAAAACAAGTAAACTATGCATCAAAAAACAGAATCTGTCAAAAACAGAACAGTCTGTAGCAATCTGAACATCCAGCATACTTCTGGTACCCCAAAAATTCTACCAAAATTACGAAACATAAAAATTTTGTATAGAAAGATAGTGCAAAAGGAATCATAACCAATTGACGTTCCAGTTTAAAATGTAAAATCGTGCACTACAGCCAAAGTTTCTGTCCTGCACCGTACAAACCAACAAGCATTGTAAACATCCTAAAGGCAAACCTAATCACATAATTTTTATAATACAATGGAATTGTACAAGGGAATAATTATTTTTGTTGAAAAGTTTCTGTAATTAAGATTCACAAAGTTTCCGTGAGCATGAACAAAGTTCAAGGAGCTCTCCCACTTCAACAATGCTTGTCTTTCTCACTTTCACTTTCCTTTTTGAAAAGTTTTGGGTTCCCCTCTTTATTTTTGTGTTTTTAAACTATATAAAAGCACTCAACAGAAATAAATGACTCTCTAAAACTTCCGGGTTGTCTCCCTTGCAGTGTTTTCTTTAAAGCCATTAAGCTAGGCATTTAGTGCTCAAGTAGTGGATCCACCCGGATCCCAAGGTATATCAAAGCCAATTTTAATTAACAACGATTTGTAATTTAGTAGTGAGCACAAATTAACATATATCATGCACCAACGAAGTCTAACTCTCTTCCAATGCATCGGTGTCATAAAAGAACAATTCATGCACACAAAGTAAAGGCCAATGCATAGTATAAACAGTTTCTTGCAATTTCATCGTGTTGGAAACATAAAGAGGCGGAGATGTAGTTCCTCTCTCATAATAATTGCAAGTAGGAGCAGCAAGCACATGCATATTATATCTATCAAAATCATCATGTGCAATGGTAAAAGGCAACCCATCAATATAATCCTTAATAAGCACAAACTTCTCCGATATAGTGTAGTTTGGAGAATTCAAAAAGATAATAGGACTACATGCGTGGGTGCAATAGCAACAATTTCATGTTTAACATAAGGAACTATAGCAAGTTCATATCCATAAGCATAATTCATATTGGCATCTTGGCCACAAGCATAGCAAGCATCATCAAAAAGGGATATTTCAAACAAATTCAAGGGATCATAGCAATCATCCTTCGGTAAGCACGAAGGGGAATTAAATAATGTATGAGTTGGAGGGTTACTCTCATTAGAAGGTGGGCACGAGTAGCTAATCCGCTCTTCCTCCTTTTGTTCTTCGCTCTCCTCATCATCTTTTTCATCCAATGAGCTCACTGTTTCATCAATTTCTTCTTCCATAGCTTCCTGCAAAATATTAGTCTCTTCTTGGACAGCGTTTACTTTCTTCATAAAAGCATTAATATAGTAATTGTATTCATAATTTTCATAGCAATATCCAAGTATAGCAAGATTTTCCGGCCTATAACCAACATCATCAAAAGCTTCATACTTTTCAAACAAAGCTTCAATATCATAGGCAGCCTTAAAAGCAACAAATTCTTCTATTTGTTCCACATCATAGTAATCATATATACCATTAGCATAAGAAGCTAAGGTTTCATTATCGTTAAATTTGCATGAAAAGGGGAGGTGTGGAGCCTCCATCCTAGAGCAACAAGTAATATCATATCTCAAGCATAGATTCCAGGCATACCAACGCAACATAATAAATTGATCCCATAATAGTTTCCCTTTTTGTGTCGAGAGATAATCCCTAAAGTATTCACGTTGATCCAACGTGTCTCCCATTATAAAGTTGAATGGGGTTTTCTCAGGATTATCAAAGTAGTACATAATATCTCTCACATAATGAGAATCGGGGGTTTTAGGAGTTACCCCATCTACATGAGTAGCAAGTACCTCTAATTTTTTTGGTATTTTGTGTTTCATATCCATAACTAAAGATAGAGAACAACTAATAACAACAAATAAAAATTACTTAGTGATAAAGCAAACAAGCACACACGAGAATATTCACCCCACGCTATGACTCCCCGGCAACGGCGCCAGAAAAAGGCCTTGATGACCCGCAAGTATACGGGATCGCAACAGTTTTCGATAAGTAAGAGTGTCGAACCCAATGAGGAGCTAAAGGTAGAATAAATATTCCCTCAAGTTCTATCGACCACCGACACAACTCAACACACGCTTGACGTTCACTTTACCTAGAACAAGTATGAAACTAGAAGTACTTTGTAGGTGTGATAGGATAGGTTTGCAAGATAATAAAGAGCACGTAAACATAAAATAGGGACTGTTTAGATAAAGATGCAACTAAAGTAAGTATTAGTAGAGAGCTTTTTGTTACGAGAAAATTATTTGTCCAAGGTAATCGATAACTAGACCGGTAATCACTGTTGCAATTCTATTTGAGGGAGAGGCATAAGCTAACATACTTTCTCTACTTGGATCATATGCACTTATGATTGGAACTCTAGCAAGCATCCGTAAATACTATAGATTCATTAAGGCAAAACCCAACCACAGGATTAAAGCATCAAGTTCCCTTTTTCCCATACGCAAACAACCTACTTACTCGGGTTTGTGTTTCAGTCACTCACGCAACCCACCATAAGCAAATCATAAACATATTGCAAACCCTACAGCGGGAGTCCCACACGCTTGCGCGACACGGAGGGCACAATAGGAAAGCACCAATAATAAAACATGCAACTCAAACCAATCACGATCATCAATTAACCCATAGGACAAAACGGATCTACTCAAACATCATAAGATAACCATACATCATTGGGAAATAATATATAGCATTGAGCACCATGTTTAAGTAGAGATTACAACGGGTAAGAGAGAGGTTACACCGCTGCATAGAGGGGGGAAGAGTTGGTGATGAAGGCGGTGAAGTTGTTGGTGAAGATCGCGGTGATGATGATGGCCCCCGGCAGCGTTCCGCCGCCACCAGAAGCAAGGGGGAGAGAGCCCCCCTTCTTCTTCTCCTTCGTTGACCTCCTCCCTAGATGGGAGAAGGGTTTCCCCTCTGGTCCTTGGCTCCCATGGCATGGGAGGGGCGAGATCCCCTCCGAGATTGGATCTATCTCTCCGTTTCTGCGTTCCCAGATTCTATCCCTTCACCGTTTCCTTTATATCTGGAGATTCGTAACTCCGATTGGGGTGAATCTTTCGCCGAGATCTTTCTCGTAAAATTAGCTTTCTTGCTCCAAAAGAAGAGCGTCAACCGCTTTACAGGTGGCCCACGACAGCCCAGGCCGCGCCCAGGGGGAAGGCGCGCCCCCCTGTCTCGTGGCCACCCCGGACACCGTTTCGCGTTGATTTTACTTCCCAAAAATCATAAATATTCCGAAAAAAATCTCCATCTGTTTTTATCCCGTTTGCACTCCGTTTGATATTGGGTTTCTGCGAAATAAAAAACATGCAACAGACGGGAACTGGCACTGGGCACTGGATCAATATGTTAGTCCCAAAAATAATATAAAAAGTTGCCAAAAGTATATGAAAGTTGAATAATATTGGCATGGAACAATCAAAAATTATAGATACGACGGAGACATATCGTATCTCCACCGACACCTTCTAAGGTTCTCTCCGGTTCAACCTCATCAGTGGGGGTATTGGTCTTTGCTTTCTTACTCAGTCGAGCTTTGGCGCTACAAAATGGCAAACAAAGGTTATTATGGTAAACCGGCGCAAGAAGGCAAAGCTAAAATTATTATACGTACCCAGGGACGGTCTTGAGGGGAGGCATTTGCGTGGTTGATGAATCGCCAGAGGATGAATTGGAAGTTACCTGATAATTTGAGTCAGACGGATTAAGAGGGTATCGGAAGTAACCCGTCAAGGGATAAGACTTGATAGAATTACAAGAGACCTCGGCACGGCGCTTCCGGATTAGGGTGTCTGGTAAATCGGAGGAAGTGACTTGCTGGCCGCTATGCCGGGTTGTGCGATGAGCTTCAGGATGCTGTGGATCCAAATGAGTGAAAGGATGTGAATGCTTCACTTTTCGGACCGTGCGACAGATTTTTCTTACTGGCACAAGATCGGAATTGGAGGAAAGGGAGATTACCTCTACATGGTCAGCACGGCTAGCCTCCACATCATCCTGATAATGGTCGTTGTCAATAAGATGTATGAAAAATGAACCAAGGGAGTCAAGTTCTACCTCTTGTTCTGAATCATCAACATCTTCGGGCGGATCAGAGGACTCGGCGGTTTTCTTCTTAGCTGGCCTCTTTGTGGCCTTGCTCTTGGCACGGGGGGCCCTCGCCGGTTTGTCTTGTATTTTTGCCAGTTTGTCTTGAGTTTTTCTCTTCCAGAAAGTCTCCTTGGCCTGTAAGAATATATAAGAGATTATCAGAAAAATGTTAAAGCGGAGACAGATTAAAAGGCAGAAAGCTAAAGTCTTACAGCTGGCGGTTTGTTGGAGGCATAAAAGGGACGCAGCCTAGTCTTGCTGCACTCAGCAATCGGTTCATCTAGTATTTTCTTTAGTGTGCCGTCGAGGGTCCTTGGCATCCCCGGTATACTCATGCATCAACCTGGCGCGACGACTTAAGGGCAGGATACCCCATGAAACCCAGCAACGGACGAGGTCAATACTGGTTAAGCCGTTTGCTAGAAGAGCCCGGAGTTTAGCAAGTTGTGGTGCATATGTTTGTCGTTCTTTGGCAATGAGCCGCTGAGGCAGTGGATGACCATTGCTGAGAGGGTGAGCACGGTAACCCGGCAAAGGGTTTCCATCAGCAGGAGCGGTGTTCTGACAGTAGAACCATGTTTGATTCCAATCCTTGGGATGGTTGTGATGTTTGGCGTGAGGAAAATCGACTTCTTTCCTTTTCTGAATCGACACTCCGCCAAGTTCAGTATTGGGGCTGTAAGAGAATTCAGTTCGGCGGTTTAAGTGGAAGAAGTCCCTGAAGAGCTCAACAGTCGGTTCTTCTTGAAGGTAAACTTCACATAACACTTGGAAATTGTAGATGTTGGACACAGAGTTCGGTCCAATGTCTTGAGGATGGAGTTGGAAGTTGGCAAGTACATCCTGGAAAAACTTTGATCCGGTAGGGCTAAATCCCCGGTCTAGATGCTGCATAAATACAACCACTTCTCCATCTTGAGGTTCAGGAGGGCACTCGGGCCAGGGACTCGCCAATGAATGACCTCCTTCTTGGCCAAAGCGCCAGTTAGAACATATCCATTGAGTTGTGTTTCTGTGATCCGGGAAGGAACCCAGTTGCAAGAGGAGAATTGCTTGGCCATTTTGGAGGACAAACTGTAAAGGAAGTGCAAAAGCCGGTTCACGGTTCAGGATTGATGTGCACAAGCCGGTGTTAAACCGGGGGATTTAATTGGAGCATATATGCATGATAAACCGGATATTGATGCTCAAGTTAAGATGGCGGTTTACGTGAGGGCTAATGGTACCTAGCGGATTATCATTTTCTAAAGGTTAAACCGGCTACAAGTGGAAGAAGCATATCTGAAATTTACTAAGTGCTGAAAAAACAGGTTTCGCAAATATCTTTGCAAATGGTAAATCTAAGCATGGGCTATAAATCAACTGATAAATCAGGTGTTAGAATTGAATAAGTTGACACCTACTGATAAATCAACTGCTATACCTGTCGGTATTTGTGAGGATGTGCCTGTTGTGGTTGCAAATGTCACTATCTTAACGAACTTTGTTATTCTTGATATTCCCGAGGACGATAGTATGTCTATTATCCTTGGTAGACCTTTTCTTAATACTGCAGGGGCTGTTATTGATTGCAACAAAGGCAATGTCACTTATCATGTTAATGGTAATTAGCATACAGTACACTTTCCGAGGAAACAATCTCAAGTTCATAGCATTAATTCTATTGAAAAAGTTCCAACTATCATTTTTGGAGGTTTTGAATTTCCTCTCCCTACTGTCAAGAAAAAGTATGATATTCTTATTGTTGGGGATTTTCATATCCCCGTTGAGGTAACTTAGTGTTATTCGAAATTTCTTCGGTTCCATGTTATTCAGAATGAGTTTGTTAACAAGACTTGATCAACCTTGTTAGTGGATTCATTGTGATGATCACGAGATGGATGAAACTAGAAGGCACGACCCCTGTACCCTCTTTTTACTTTCTGTTATTTAGAATAAATAAAGCAAAAATAGTATTATCTGTCTGTTTTCTGATTTATCCGTGCATTAAAAAATAGTCCGAAAATAAAAGTGCTCCAAATGCCCTGCAAATTTAGTATGATTTTTCTGGAATATTTGAGGATTTTAGGCACTAAAAACACTGCAAGAGGGGCAAGCACCAGGCCACGAGAGAGGAGGGTGCCCCCCTGTCTCGTGGGCCCCTGGTGGCCCCCCTCCACTTATACCAGCACCCACACACTTCATCTTATACCCAAAAAAATCCCCATCCAGCTCAAGCCCGAGTTCTAGCTCGTTTTGCTGCGATTTTCGATCTCTTAGCTCAAAGCTCCATTCACAAAACTGCTTTGGGAGATTGTTGCTTGGTATGTGACTCCTCCATTGGTCCAATTAGTTTTTGTTCTAGTGCTTTATTCATTGCAAATTTTGGCTGCATAGGTGACCATGTTCTTGAGCTTGCATGTTAAATTTTTGAGGTCGCAAGCAATTCCAATGCATGATATAGGCTCTAGGCACTTGTAGGAGTGGTTGCTATCAATCTTGTTTAGTTTTATTCACTTTTATTTTGAAGTTACTAAAATTTCAGAAATTTTTAGAAAAAGAAATATGCTTAGAAGAATGTACCAAGGTGGTTCCTCGGCAAAGAAAGGGCCAAGAATTGCTATACGTGAACAAGATGTTAATTTGCCAAGGGACGCAAATGTACGGGCTTGTGAGTGGCCATCCGATGATTTTATGGTCGAAGTAGGCTTCAAGGGGGAATTTGACGCATATATGCGTAATCTTGAGCTTGAGGAATTCTTACAAGATAAGTGTCCTCAATATTATCAATTGACTGATTCCTTTGTGCGGAGGTTCGAATATATTTCTTCGCGTAATTCTCCTAGTGTTGTGTTTGATATTATGATACATCTTATACCATGGATTGATTTCACAACTACTTGCAAACTCCCGCAGTGGGGTAATATTAATAATCCTCCCAAATCTGAAGTTAGAGATTTTCTTGCTAGTATTACTGTGGGAGAATCTAGGGACGTAACACAAGCTACGATAGGGAGCATCCATTTTCCTGCTATCTGATACTTTGCTCTCTTTATTGGTAGATGCATTAACGGTAAGGACGAAGTATGCCACATGTGTGCCCCTGATCTTTGTGTCCTCAAGAGTGCTGTGTCAGGTTATAGAGGTTATAACTTGGGGGCAATAGTTGCACGTAGGTTGCATAATAATAATAAAAAGGGAGATTTCTTTGGAGGAATTTATGCAACCCGTGTGGCTAATTTTCTTAATATAGCTCCACGAGAGGGGGATATGCTTGTACCTCCTATTTATTTGGATAAAGAAGCTACGTTTGATCATCATTTTCTTGAGAGGAATGAACAATTCCTCCATTATCGACTAACCTATAATAGACGCAATGTCGTCCCTGTTACTCTTCCTGCTCCCTACCTTTTTGATTATCAGACAAAAGGAAGATATGTTGTCACCAGGGAAGAAGCAACTGAATATGAGAGGGGAATGGAGGCAGCTCGCCAACACGCTGCTGCTCAGGAGGCGGTCACCTCTGCATCTCAGTACAACCTCAGTTTCACTTATGGATATTAGCCAGGCGGTCATTGGTATTAGACCAACTTAGGCCAAAAGCCTAAGCTTGGGGGAGTACGTATTTCTCAGCGACTTTACATTCACGTTCACACACTAGTCGTCGGTGCCCATACTCTTTCATTGTATTATCCATGTTAGTTTAAATTTCTTTTTCTAGCTTTCTTCTTGTGTGTTTGTTAAACCTTAAGAAAAACCAAAAAAATTAGTTAGTTTAATTTCCTTGCCTGTAGTAGAAATTAAAATGAAAACCCAAAAAGATTTCTTGTTCTTCTTTTACTTGTTGGGAGCTTTTCCCTGTAAATACTTTTATTTTCTTTTCTTTCTTTTGGGGGTCGAGAAGACTATATTGAAATTGCTTAGTGGCTCTTATATGCATGATTGTTTATTTAACTTAGAGCCCATATTGCTTGTCTTCTCTCTTGAGTTGAATGCTTGCAGATTCCAGCTTAGTCCAACGCACGTGCACTCTTATTATTATACACATCGTTCGGTCGTGCAAGTGAAAGGCAATAATGATGATATATGATGGACTTATTGGGATGAGAAAAGCTGGTATGAACTCGACCTCTTTTGTTTTGTAAATATGATGATTCATCGTTCCTGAGTCAGCTATTATGAAGTAAACATATTTGCAATGACATTTAGAGATTATAGTTGCTTGTGCCATGCTTGATTAGCTATGAGTTATAATGGTTTACCTTGCGTGCCAACATGCTATTAGAATGATTATGATGTGGTATGATGGGATGGTTTCCTCCTTCGAATGTATTAAGTGACTCGACTTGGCACATGTTCACGCATGTAGTTGAATCAAATCAACATAGCCTTCATGATATTTATGTTCATGGTAGATTATATCCTACTCATGCTCGTACTCGGTGTGAATTAATTTTAATGCATGTTTACGACTTTTGTCGTTCTCTCAGTTGGTCGCTCCCCAATCTTTTGCTAGCCTTCACCTGTACTAAGCGGGAATACTGCTTGTGCATCCAAACTCCTTAAACCCCAAAGTTGTTCCATATGAGTCCACTATGCCTACCTATATGCGGTATTTACATTCTGTTCCAAGTAAATTTGTATGTGCCAAACTCCAAACCTTCAAATGAAATTCTATTTTGTATGCTCGAGCAGCTCATGTTTCAACTAGGGCTGCCTATATCTTCCATGCTAGGTGGGTTATCCTCAAGAGGAGTGGACTCCGCTCCTCATTCACGAGAAAGGGCCGGTAATCGGGATGCCCAGTCCCATGATCCAAAAAGATCAAAGCAAATCAAAATAATTAAACAAAACTCCCCCAGTGCTGTTGTATGTTGGAGGCACTCGTTGTGTCGAGCAAGCCATGGATTGATGCTTGTTGGTGGTTGGGGGAGTATAAACCTTTACCATTATATTTGGGAACTGCCTATAATGCATGTAGTATGGAAGATACAGCCATCTCATAGTTGTTACGTTGACACTGAAAGTATGCCGCTCAAAAAGTTATTCAATCTCTATTTTAAAATCGAGCTCTGGCACCTCTACAAATCCCTGCTTCCCTCTGCAAAGGGCCTATCTATTTACTTTTATGATTGAGTCATCACCCTTCTTATTAAAAGCACCCGCTGGAGAGCACACTGTCATTTGCATTCATTATTATTGGTTTATATTGGGTATGACTTGACTGGATCTCTTTTACCATGAATTACAATGTTTAGCCAGTCCTTCATCTTTAAAGGTGCTCTGCATTTATGTTTTGCGGTCTCAGAAAGGGCTAGCAAGATACCATTTTGTTATATCATGTTATGATTATTTTGAGAAAGTGTTTTCATCCGAGTTTTATTATTATGGCTTGCTAGCTGGTTATGTTATTGATATGAGTAATTGTGAGACCTACTGTTATTGTGAGTGTGGTTAGTTCATAATATTTGCTGAAACTTGAATGCTGGCTTTTCATGTTACAACAACAAGAGCAAATAGAGTTTGTAAAAGTTTTTCTTTTTCTCTTTCAGTTTATCAACTGAATTGCTTGAGGACAAGTAAAGGTTTAAGCTTGGGGGAGTTGATACGTCTCCAACGTATCTACTTTTCCAAACACTTTTACCCTTGTTTCGGACTCTAACTTGCATGATTTGAATGAAACTAACCCGGACTGATGCTGTTTTCAGCAGAAGTGCCATGATGTTGTTTTATGTGTAGAAAAGAAAAGTTCTCAGAATGTCCTGGAAATCCACGGAGGCACTTTTCAGAATTAATAAGAAGTTTTGGCGAAAGAATTAAGGCCAGGGGGCCCACGGGCTGTCCACGAGACAGGGGGGCGCCCCCCTAGGGCGCGCCCTCCTATCTCGTGGGCCCCCTGGACACCTGCCGACCTCAACTCCAACTCCATATATACCGTCTCAGGGAGAAAAAAATCAGAGAAAAAGTTTCATCGCGTTTCACGACACGGAGCCGCCGCCAAGCCCTAATCTCTCTCGGGAGGGCTGACCTGGAGTCCATTTGAGGCTCCGGAGAGGGGGATTCGTCGCCATCGTCATCATCAACCATCCTCCATCACCAATTTCATGCTGCTCACCGCCGTGCGTGAATAATTCCTTCGTAGGCTTGCTGGACGGTGATGGGTTGGATGAGATTTACCATGTCATCAAGTTAGTTTTGTTAGGGTTTGATCCCTAGTATCCACTATGTTCTGAGATTGATGTTGCTATGACTTTGCTATGCTTAATGCTTGTCACTATGGCCCGAGTGCCATGATTTCAGATATGAACCTATTATGTTTTCACGAATATATGTGTGTTCTTGATCCTATCTTGCAAGTCTATAGTCACCTATTATGTGTTATGATCCGACAACCCCGAAGTGACAATAATCGGGATACTTCTCGGTGATGACCGTAGTTTGAGGAGTTCATGTATTCACTATGTGTTAATGCTTTGGTCCGGTTCTCTATTAAAAGGAGGCCTTAATATCCCTTAGTTTCCACTAGGACCCCGCTGCCACGGGAGGGTAGGACAAAAGATGTCATGCAAGTTCTTTTCCATAAGCACGTATAACTATTTACGGAATACATGCCTACATTACATTGATGAATTGGAGCTAGTTATATATCACCCTATGTTATAACTATTGCATGAGGAATCGCATCCTGCATAATTATCCATCACTAGTCCATTGCCTATGAGCTTTTCACATATTGTTCTTCGCTTATTTACTTTTCCGTTGCTACTGTTACAACTACTACAAAAACCCAAAAACATTTATCTTTACTTTTGCTACCGTTACCTTTACTATCATACCACTTTTGCTACTAAACACTTTGCTGCAGATACTAAGTTATCCAGGTGTGGCTGAATTGACAACTCAACTGCTAATACTCAAGAATATTCTTTGGCTCCCCTTGTGTCGAATCAATAAATTTGGGTTGAATACTTTACCCTCGAAAGCTATTGCGATCCCTGTCGTGGGAACGAACACCTATGGGGCCGGCGGACCGGGCCCCTTTCGGTTCGGCGGGGGGCGGAGATCGCACGAAGAGCAGATCGAGGCAAAGCACACGAGCAATTTACCCAGCTTCGGAGCTCTCCGGAGAGAATAATACTCCTACTGCTGCATGTCTGATTGTATTGTGTTCTTGCTCGGGAGCGCTGAATGCTACAATACACTCTAGCTGCTAACGAGACCGAGCGTGAGTGTTTTCTGGCTTCGAACCCCCCCCTCTACGTTGCGCATGGGCCTCCTTTTATATGCTCAAGGGGTCACCGACAGGTGGCAACGTAGACAAGGGCAAAAATGGAAAAGGCTTGCGGTTGGTACAACTACTTGTACAGTGTATCATACCTAACCCTGACAGCAGGGGACAAAGGCATTAAATGCCCGTCTGTGTCGCCCAAACAGTGCAAAAAGGGACCGTCAGGGGCACCACCGCTTGCCACGATGGCAATCTTGTCAGCGTCGCTTGCCACTTCGCACCACTGGCTGCACAGCCTCTCGCCACGCGCGCCTGGAGAGGTCCCAGGGCGACACGTTGGTGGATGTGCTGGAGCGCGGGTACAGAGTGGTAGCTTGCCGCGAGAAGCGCCTTGCCGCGGTCGTTGTCTTGTCGCGTGCGGAAGCTTGTCGCTCACCGGGCCTTGCCGGGACGCGTGGCGCGTCGCGGCAAGTTCCTTGAGATGCCTTGATTGGCCTTCCCGGCAAGCTCCTCTTGCCGGGGCCTTGTCTCCTTGGCTTAAACACTTTGTTCTTGAATGGCTCCAAAGGAACCACGGAGGACCTTGGCGATCACCCGGCAAGCCTTGTCGCGGGGTGCTGCAACTGCCCGTGCACAAGTTCGGGATACTAGGGTACCCCTACTCTAGTACACCGACAGGAGCCCCCGGGCCTGGGCCACACACGGTGCCGAGCGCTGTTGGGCCAGGCCCAAAACAGGGCACGAGCACGCGCGGCCTGGGTTACGCCATATCTTACTCCGTATCCACCGCGCCCTACCCGAACGGCACACGTTGAATGCGGCGTCGTGGGAGAGATCGTGGGTGGTTCTTTATTCAGGAAAACGGAACGTCCACCCCCTCCCTCTTTATAAGCAGAGGAAACAGGGGCAGTTCGCCCATCTCGCCAGTTGCTGTTCCAATCTCAGAAACTTCCGCCGCTCCCCCCTTCTCCCCAAAGAGAGCAGCGCTCCGCCCCCCATCGCCACAGGTGCCACCAACATCGTCGATCTCCCCCACCACCTTCGCTATGGCTCCGAAAGCCGGGAAGGCCGTGAAGTCGGCCGAGGCGCTGCGGCTCGAGAGGCTACGAAAGGAGTGGGCAATCTTCCTCCCCGAGCTCGCCGCGAAGGAGCTGAGGGAGTACTACTACCTCTTTTGGTCGACGGAGACGCGAGCGCATCCGCGCACGAAGGTACTCTTCGCCGCCACTTCGGAACGGGCTCCGAATGGATATCCCTTCTTCGCGTTGTTCTTCTACTGCGGGCTCTGCCCGCCTTTCTCTGAGTTTTTCTACGACATCATGAACACCTACGGGTTCCACCTCCTTGATTTCACCCCCAATGCTGTTCTGACCATGGCAGTTTTCGCGCATCTCTGCGAAAACTTTGTCGGAGTCCACCCAAGCGTAGCTCTTTTCCCCACTTCTTTATGCCCCGAGTTGAAAGAGGAGAGCCTTTATCCGCGGAATCGCTGGATCTCGAGCCGGCAAGAAGGAAGCTTATCTGGAGGGGAGCTCCGCGGCAAATGGGAGGTGGAGAGCGGTGGTCTTTGGATTATCGAGGAGAACCCGCAGCCATTTACTGCCCAGCGCCAAGCCCCAGCAGTGCGCGGCAACGATTGGAGCAACGTGGCCCCAGAAGATGATAGGCTGAAGATTGCCGTCACCCGGATCTTGCGTCTCAGGCTTGCCGGGCTCACTGTAGGCGCCGTTGGCGCAGATTTTCTTCGCCGCCACATCGCCCCCCTGCAGGAGAGGAGGAGACCCGCCTGGGAATTCGGGGGTCCGGCGGACATTATGAGGCTGCGCCCGGGCCTCAACTTCAACTTCACTATCCTGGAACTGGACCCGATGCTCAAGGAGCTGTTCAAGCACGACCCTCAACATCCCGAATGGTTCAGGCTGCCGAAGGGCGTCGTCCCGCTGTGCAACAATTCCTCGCTCGATCGCATCCGTGCAATGATGCCTTTGTGCGATTCGCATGGAATTGTTCTAACTTGGCAAGAGCCCGCAGACGACGTCGTGCAGGAGTTCTTCGACGGCTTGGTGGAGTTGGCGGTCCGCTCCGATGAACAGAAGAGCCTCACCAGCGGCAGACCGATGCGCGGAGATGCGCGCGATCGCCACTAAAGCGGAAGAGGCGGCGGCAGCCGCTGCCATGGCGGTTTGATTCACCGTGGAGGCAGAGGCAGCAGAGGCGGCAAGCCTTGCGGCGAGTGGCTTGCCGGCGAGGAAGAGGTTGCCGGGCCTGACGCCGAGTCGAGCGAGCCCGCCGAGGGTGCGAGCGGCCCGCCATCTCCATGCAGCTTGCCGCAAGCAGAGCCCCCAGCGCAGCCCCCAGCTCCACCAAGAAGGCGTCTCCGCAAGGCCGGGGACGTAGCGGGGCAACAGATGAGTCAACAGCCGTCGCGCCGCGCGACGCGCTCCACCGCGACAAGCAATGTTGCCACGGGAGCGCCTCACGCCGCTGTGGCAACTGGTGCGGGGTCTTCCCGGACCACCGCCACTGCCCCCGCCAAGCGGCTAAGGGAACCTACTCCTCCGCCTCGTCACGCCGAAGGTGGGCCGGACTTCGACCTCTCCGCGCTCAGCTCCGACGAGGAAAAAGAAGAGTAAGATTCTTTGTTGTACTTGTAGTTCTTCAATTTTTCTTGTTTCCATCTTGTATCGATTTGCTTTACTCTGAACTCATTCCTTTTGGGACCACAGCCCAGAGAGCGGCGAAAGAGCCAAGGCTCGGTGATTGTCATCGAGGGCGAGCCCATCATGACAGCAGGGGCGCGCCGAGACCACCTTGCTGCACCGGCAATCATTCCTAAAGCAGCCCCAGCGCAGCCCCAGTAATAAGTATATGGTTTACTTCCCGTTGTTATGGCGCGCATGGGTGTTCTTTCTTTCTGCCGACATCATTTGTTGGTTTGCGTAGGAGCATAGCAGCCTCACCAGAGCACCGGAAGCCGCCCGAGATGCTATCTGCTTGACTACACCGCCAAGGAGGATTCCCGGCAAGGGCGTTCTCCGGCAAGGGAGAAGTCTCCGGCAAGGACAGTTCTCCGGCAAGGGCGGTTCTCCGGCAAGGGACAGCACCAGCGACCCCGGTGGTGGAGCCCATTGCTGCAGATCCCGATCAGTAACCCTTCTTGCTTGAAAACTTCCCTTGTGTTCTTCTTCTTGATCTTCTTTTGGATATTTGCTTGACTTTTCTCTCTTTTCCGGCCGTCGAGATCCATCTTCCACGGAGCCGATGGAGACCGAGGCCACCGGCGAGGAGAATGCGTGCGGCAACACCGACGACGCCGCTGCCACCGAAGAAGGAGCTGGCGCTGATGAGCCCGCCGGCGAAGAGGCCGCCAAAGCTGCCGCCGCAGGAGCCGGTGAGGGGTCTGGCGATCGCACTGACGACCCTGAGGCCGTCGGAGCGTAAGGCGCTACACCGACCGCCGATCCCTCTGCCGCTGCCCTGCGTCGAGCTCGAAAGCCCCAGCCAGCGCCTATTTGAAGGCGGCGATGGCGTCTTCATCAAGCTCCACAGGCGTCAAGCTCGAGGCACCGGTCGAAGGAGAAACTTTTGATGGAGAAGTGCTCGCCTCCGCTGGTGACGCTGGTTGACGCGACGAGCAGCAAAGACAGCGGCGAGTCGAGGAGGAGCAGCTGCTGGAAGCTGGTGCCACTCTGCCCTTCGGCAGGCCAAGCTGGAATCGAAGCGCTTATCGCGAAGGCGGAGTGGACATCGAGAAGCACGCGGAGGAGCTCGAGTCGCAACCAGAAACTCTCCGGTCCTTGGCGGAGGCGGGCGAACTTCGCCAAGGTGCGGAAAGCCTTCCTCCTCGAGAAGGTGAAGCCAAGAGCAACAGCGGCTTGTCACCGAGGAGCTGTTTACGCGGGAGGGCGAGTTGGCGCAGCGAAAGGTTAATCTTGACAGCCATGAGGAGGAGCTTGCCGCGCACGAGCAATCATTCGGCGGGGCTCTCAAGGAAGCAGAGGATGCTGCCGCAGCTGCCGAGGCCGCCAAGAAGGAGCTGGAGACGAAGGTGGCGCGGCTAGAGGCCGATCTCAAGGCGAGGAGCGGAGAGCTTGCCGCGCTCAAGCGTGAGTGCGAGAAGGACGCCTACGCCCATGGCGAGCTGCAGGGTCGTCTCGTCGAGAAGGGCAAGGAGCTTAGCGCCGCCAAGGACTCCAACGCAGATCTTGAGTTGAAGCTGGCTACTTTGACCAAGACGCTGGACGACGCCAAGGAGCAGGAGGTGGCCTTGAAGGAGTTTTACGAAGATGCTCAATGTTCCAGGAGTTGCTCACCGGAAAGCCATCTTCGGTCTCAAGGCGGACAGCGCTAGGCCTAGTGACTCGTTTCACCCGGTAAGGCGCGGTTGCCGGAACCTGTTCCGGCAACCACCTTTTGTACAAGTCTTGCCGCTGTTGCATGTAATCCTTTGTACAAAGCCGGGCGCAGACCCCGTGCATAAATAAAGCTCATGTGCTCCGCACATCTTGTCAATTTCATGCTTTCTATTTTTTGCATGTGTTATCTAACACTTTGTGCAGCACCTACCCCCGGTAAGCAATAACGAGCCGTAAGGCCCCATATCTTTATTTTCTTTTCTTTCTTTTTCTCAAGAAAAGGAAGGTTCCCTCGCCCACAAGTTTGCCGGGGGGAAAGGAGAAGATAATGATGTGGACCAGGCGTCGTTCAAGAAAGTTTCGCCTTGCCGGGACGCAAACGACAGAAAAGCTAAGTAGCCAAAGTTTGAGCAATCAGTTTTAAAATTTTTAAGTTATCTTCCTCGAACGATCGTGCTTTGTATGGAAAACCTGTGCGCGGAGGAACCAACTCGTAGCTAGTTGCGCCCTTACTTTGTTTCGAGTCCGCTCAACAACTTAAGTGAGCTGCGACTAGTTGCGACAAGGTTTCTTGTCGGTAGCGGCACCGCCAAAGAAGCTCTTGACGTCCGCACTCAGCGCTCGCGGCTAAGGTGCTTGCGCCGGCAAGTTCCCTAAAAGCGTAGGGCAAAAACATACAAAGGAAGGAATCAAGTAAAGGGAATAACATAGCAATCGATACCCAAAATAAAGTTATATTACAAGATAGCTTGTCGCAGCTCTAATAGCATGTTCTCGTAACATGACTAGCAGCGACAAGGAAAGAAGGAAACGGGCGGCCTAATCTATGCGGTCGCCATCAACCCTCTTGACCTCGTTCACCTTGTCCACAATGGGTGCGACAAGGGCCTTGAGCACTTCCAGATCAGCATCCGGAGGCAGCTTCTTGAGGACGTTGGTGAGGTTGAGGCCTGGGTTGCGGAAGGCCACCTTCACCAACACCTTTTGCAGAACTCTCGCGCAGATCGTGCGGGACTCGTCGGCCAGCTGCTTTGGGATCCTTTCCCGGAGTCGCTGGAGGGCCGTCGCCACACCCTTGAAGAACAAAGTGAGCTTGGTACTGGGCTGGAGGTTCTCATCGGAGGAATACCCGAAATCCTCCATCCCTAGCTGCGCCAGCTCCCCGTCGATGACTGCAGCGATATTCACGAGACCCTCTGTCCAGAGTTCCACAGTCTCCCTAAAAGTGTTTTGGGTTTCGGCGGCCCTCGTCAGCAGCGCTTTGTTGGCCTTGATCTCCTCCTTCAAGGCCACCTCCTGCTCCTTGGCGTCGTCCAACATCTTGGTCAAAGTAGCCAGCTTCAACTCAAGATCTGTGTTGGAGTCCTTGGCGGCGCTAAGCTCCTTGCCCTTCTCGACAAGACGACCCTGCAGTTCGCCATGGGCGTAGGCATCCTTCTCGCGCTCACGCTTGAGCGCGGCAAGCTCTTCGCTCCTCGCCTTGAGATCGGCCTCTAGCCGCGCCACCTTCGTCTCTAGCTCCTTCTTGGCGGCCTCGGCAGCTGCGGCAGCATCCTCTGCTTCCTTGAGAGCCCCGCCGAATGTTTGCTCGTGCGCGGCAAGCTCCTCCTCATGGCTGTCAAGATTAACCTTTCGCTGCGCCAACTCGCCCTCCCGCGTAAACAGCTCCTCGGTGACAAGCCGCTGTTGCTCTTCGGCTTCAGCCTTCTCGAGGAGGAAGGCTTTCCGCGCCTCGGCGAGTTGCGCCCGCTCCTCTGCCAAGGACCGGAGAGTTTCCTGGTTGCGACTCCGGAGCTCCTCCGTGTGCTTCTCGATGTCCACTCCCGCCTTCGCGACAAGCGCTTCTCGGGATTCCAGCTTGGCCTGTCGAGCACGGTAGAGTGACACCAGCTTCCGCAGCAGCTGCTCCTCCTCAGACTCGCCGCTGCTGCTGCTCGGCGCGTCAACCAGTGTCAACCCAGCGGAGGCGAGCACTTCTCCATCAAAAGTTTCTCCTTCGACCGGCGCCCTGGAGCTTGACGCCCAGGGGAGCTTGATGAAGACGCCATCGCCGGCCTTCAAATAGGCGCCGGGCTGGGGCTCTTCGGAGCCTGACGCTGCGGCAGCGGCGGAGGGATCGGCGGTCGGCGTAGCGCCTTGCGCTCCTGCGGCCTCAGGGTCGTCAGTGCGATCGCCAGACCCCTCGCCGGCTCCTGCGGCGGTAGCTTGGCGGCCTCTTTGCCGGCGGGCTCATCAGCGCCAGCTCCTTCTTCGGTGGCAGCAGCGTCGTCGGTGTTGCCGCGCGCGTTCTCCTCGCCGGTGGCCTCGGTCTCCATCGGCTCCATGGAAGATGGATCTGATGGCCGGGAAAAGAGAGAAAAAGTCAAGCAAATATCCAAAAAGAAGATCAGAAGAAGAAGAACACAAGGAAGTTTTCAAGCAAGAAGGGTTACTGTCTTGGGATCTGCAGTCATGGGCTCCACCACCGGGAAGTGCTGGTGCTGTCCTTGCGGAGAACCGTCCCTTGCGGAGGCTGTCCTTGCCGGAGACTTCTCCCTTGCTGGAGAAGCGCTCCTTGCCGGGAATCCTCCTTGGCGGCGTAGTCGAAGCAGATAGCATCTCGGGGCGGCTTCGGGTGCTCTGGTGAGGCTGCTCGCTTCTCATAAACCAACGATCGAGATGTCGACAAAGAAAAGAACACCCATGCGCGCCATAACAGCGGGAAGTAAACCATATACTTACGCTGGGGGCTGCTTTGGGGAATGATTGCCGGGTCCGACAAGGTGGTCTCGGGTGCGCCCCCTGCTGTCGCGGTGGGCTCGTCCTCGATGACAATCACCGGAGCCTTGGCTCTCTTCGCCGCTCTCTGTCAGGGATCTGGAGTTTCTGGAGTACCGCGGAGGAGATCAAGTTCAAGCCGGCCCCGCCGTCAACTAGCATCTTAGTGACCTTGAGGTTGCGGATAGTTGGCGAAACCAACATCGGCAAGCACCCGACCGCCGTTATACGATCAGGGTGGTCCTCAATATCAAAGATGATAGGCGTGCTGGACCATTTCAGAGGCTTGCGTGACTCGACGGGTGGTTACGCGCATTGACTTCCGCACCTTTGCTTGAGCTGGTGGTGCGAAGTATGCAGAGAAGCACCACCGTCAATTCATAGGACCTCTGTGGCTTTCTGGAACTCCTGCTCATCGGTCTCGTCATCATCCATATCTTCATCATCGTTGTCTTCACCCTTGTCGCGACCGCGGGGAGGTCTGTCTCCTTGCCGCTGCTTGGCCTTGCCGCGGCGTCCTCCCCGGCCGGGACGTTTCTTGCCGGATCCCCCAGTACCTTCTTGGGCCTTCTCCTTGACGCGTCGCTCGTATTCAGCCTTTTGCTGCTCGACAAGCTGCTCGACCTTCTTGCAGCTCTGGAGGTCATGGCCCTTGGTGCGGTGAATCTTGCAGTACTGCTTGTCGGTGCCGTCCTGCTTGTCGGCGACTGCCATAGTGTTCTTGGCACCACCTTCGTTGCCGGACTGCTCAACGACAAGCACATCTTTGCCTTTTTTCTTCCTATTGTTCCGCCGCCGGTTTTTCTTTGCCGGGGCAGCATCCTCGCTGTCAGATCCTCCTGCTCCTGTATTCTCTCCGGGGAGTTTCCTCCCTTCCTCAGCACGTGCACACTTGTCGGCCAGGGCGTATAGCTCACTGACGTCTCAGATCTTGCACATCGCCATCTCCTCCCGCATCCTGCGGTTTCGCACGTTCCGATGGAACGCGCTGATGACCGCGGCAGGGTGGACATCTGGAATGTTGTGCTGCACACGGCTGAATCTCTGAATGTACTTGCGCAGGGACTCTCCTTCCTTCTGGGCGAGCAGATGAAGGCCACTTTCTTGGCCATGAGGTTTGTGGCCGCCTGTAAAGGCGCTGACAAACTAATGGCATAGGTCTACCCAGGAGGATATGGAGTTGTCCGGCAAGTGCATGAGCCAGGACCTGACATTGGGCTTGAGCACCAGCGGGAAGTAGTTGGCAAGGATCTTGTCCTCCGCCCAAAGCAGCTTGCACGCGATGGTGTAGATCTTGAGAACTCCCACGGATCGACTTGCCGTCGTACTTCTTTGGTGCGTCGGCAGAAATTCTTCGTACTGGGCCACTGGACTTGCCGCAGCTCACGAGTGAACGCAGGGTAACCTACCGCGTACGGCAAGTCGCCTGGTTCCCCTGGCGCATGCATGTCGACAGAGGGCCCAGCGCGCTGGTCTGATTGACGTTGCGCTTCTCTTCGACGCTCGATGCGAGTACGAGCGTCTTCTTGCTGTCATTCATGAAGAACTTGGCGCTGATCGCGACGAGCTTGTGGATCTGATGACGCGGTGGAGTCGTTGTCGAGGTTGACCCGGCGAATCGGCGATCTTGGCCTTCAGGGTGGAGAGTGCACGGTGGTTGCACCCCCACCAATTTTGTCGCCACCGGCCTGTGCCTGGCAGTCTTGCCGCGGCTGCGATGCATTCGGCTACCGCGCAGTGTCGCCGTTGGCGAAGCCAATGAGACTCTGAATGGTGGCCCTCCATTCGTCGATCTTGTCCGCCGTTGGAGGGTAATCCAGGAGCAGTTGAGCTCATGCCAGAGCTTCTGCTGGAGTTGAGGGTGGCAGTGGCAAACGGTGCAAGGAGCGGGATATGCTTGGACACCTAACTATGTTAGAAGGAGCAGTATCCCGTCCGGGCGACCGTGTCTTGCTCGTGCCAGCATGTTGGCGTGCATGCTGGTCTTGAGCACCCTGAGATCCACCAGCTCGATCTTGGTCCAACGACCGTATGGTACCGCGAGTACCATGACGCTGTCGGTCCCGCGCCTCCTGAGACGGGCGCGGTGCATGTACGGATGCTGAGGTCTGTGCAGCCTTGTCCTTGGACCTGGCAGCACCGTGAGCTCTCTCGTCGATGCCCGTTCTTCTGCCCGCATCTACCCCACCACCCGTTTGCTCTGGTGGCGGTGGGATCGATGTGGACGGAGCAGCCACCTCCGAAGCCTTCTTCTTCGGTGGCATGTCGATGAAGATGATGAAGATCTAGCTCGCGTGAATGCCGGATCAGGTTCACACAACCTCGACGCCCCCTACCTGGCGCGCCAAAGATGTCGTGGGAACGAACACCTATGGGGCCTGCGGACCGGGCCCCTTTCGGTTCGGCGGGGGGCGGAGATCACACGAAGAGCAGATCGAGGCGAAGCACACGAGCGATTTACCCAGCTTCGGAGCTCTCCGGAGAGAATAATACTCCTACTGCTGCATGTATGATTGTATTGTGTTCTTGCTCGGGAGCGTTGAATGCTACAGTACACTCTAGCTGCTAACGAGACCGAGCGTGAGTGTTTTCTGGCTTCGCACCCCCCCTCTACGTTGTGCATGGGCCTCCTTTTATATGCTCAAGGGGTCATCGACAGGTGGCAACATAGACAAGGGCAAAAATGGAAAAGGCTTGCGGTTGGTACAACTACTTGTACAGTGTATCATACCTAACCCTGACGGCAGGGGACAAAGGCATTAAATGTCCGTCTGTGTCGCCCAAACAGTGCAAAAAGGGACCGTCAGGGGCACCACCGCTCGCCACGATGTCAATCTTGTCGCGTAAACGCCACCTCGCACCGCTGGCTGCTGACCTCTCGCCCGCAGCGCTGAGAAGGTCCTGTGGTGACACGTTTGTGGATGTCTTTGGAGCGCGGGTATAGAGTGGTAGCTTGCCGCGGCAAGCGCCTTGCCGCGGTCATTGTCTTGTCGCGTCCAGAAGCTTGTCGCTCACCGGGCCTTGCCAGGACGCATGGCGCGTCGCGGCAAGTTCCTTGAGATGCCTTGATTGGCCTTCCCGGCAAGCTCCTCTTGTCGGGGCCTTGTCTCCTTGGCTTAAACACTTTGTTCTTGAATGGCTCCAAAGGAACCACGGAGGACCTTGGCGGTCACCCGGCAAGCCTTGCCGCGGGGTGCTGCAACTGCCCGTGCACAAGTTCGGGATACTAGGGTACCCCTACTCTAGTACACCGACAATCCCCTATACTTGTGGGTTATCAGTGGCCATTAATGGTGGAAGAAAGATTAAGCACGCTACGGAAATTTGCATCTAAGCTAGCCTTCATTTCTTTGATAATTTCATTTTGATAAAAGCACAAAAGAGAGGTGGATTCAACCTTCTCACTCATGGGGTGCCCAAATATAGATTTCATCTTTTCATAGGTATCTATGGGATCCCCCTCAAGAAAATCTTCTTCAAAAATAGAATCTAAAACTTGCTTGAACGAAGAGGGTAAGCCAAAATAAAAGCTTTTTAGGTATATCTCAATTTGATATTAAGGCCCATAGCTAGCTCGGATCCTTAATAACCTATCCCAAGCATCTTTTAAATACTCATCAAGTAAATAACGAAAAATTCCAGGATCATCTTCGTCGAAATTGTTCAAACCCTCATTGATAACCCCGATAGGTCTTTCCATAGCATCATTATTTATGAGCCTAGAGAGGACAGAGGGACTATCCAAAGTATTAAAACCCGGGAGAGAACCCTTAACCCTTTTTGATTCGGCCATGGCAAAAGAAAAACAAACATGAAAGAGGCGAATAAAATGTCAAAGGTAAAGTGGTGGAGAGGAAACGAGAGGCAAATGGCAAAAAAATGTAATGCGAGGGAGAAGAGTTTGTGATGGGTACTTGGTATGTCTTGACTTGTGTGTAGATCTCCCCGGCAACGGTGCCAGAAATCCTTCTTTCTACCACTTGAGCATGCGTTGGTTTTCTGTTGAAGAGGAAAGGGTGATGCAACAAAGTAGCGTGAGTATTTCCCTCAGTTTTTGAGAACCAAGGTATCAATCCAGTAGGTGACTACACGCAAGTCCCTCGTATCTGCACAAACAATCAAGAACCTTGCAACCAATGCGATAAAGGGGTTGTCAGTCCCTTCACGACCACTTGCAAAAGTGAGACCTGATAAAGATAATAAGATAAATATTTTCGGTATTTTTGGTTGTATATATTGAAAAGTAAAGATTGCAAAATAAATGGCGACAGAAATAGCTAGTTGATGGGAGATTAATATGATGGAAGATAGACCCAGGGGCCATAGGTTTCACTAGTGGCTTCTCTCAAGATAGCATAATCTACGGTGGGTGAACAAATTACTATCGAGCAATTGATAGAAAAGCGCATAGTTATGAGAATATCTAGGCATGATCATGTATATAGGCATCACTTCTGTGACAAGTAGACCGAAACGATTCTGCATCTACTACTATTACTCCACACATCGACCGCTATCCAGCATGCATCTAGAATATTAAGTTCATAAGAACAGAATAACACATTAGGCAAGATGACATGATGTAGAGGGATAAACTCAAGCAATATGAAATAAAACCCATCTTTTTATCCTCGATGGCAACAATACAATACGTGCCTTACTCGCCCTAACATCCTTTGGGAAAGGACACCGCAAGATTGAACCTAAAGCTAAGCACTTCTCCCATTGCAAGAAAGATCAACCTAGTAGGCCAAACCAAACTGATAATTCGAAGAGACTTGCAAAGATATTAAATCATGCATATAAGAATTCAGAGAAGAATCAAATATTGTTCATAGATAATCTTGATCATAAACCCACAATTCATCGGATCTCGACAAACACACCGCAAAAAGAATACATCGAATAGATCTCCAAGAGAATCAAGGAGAACTTTGTATTGAGATTCAAAGAGAGAGAAGAAGCCATCTAGCTAATAACTATGGACCCGAAGGTCTGTGGTAAACTACTCACACATCATCGGAGAGGCTATGGTGTTGATGTAGAAGCCCTTCGTGACCGATTCCCCCTCCGGCGGAGCGCCGGAAAAGGCCCCAAGATGGGATCTCACAGGTACAGAAGGTTGCGGTGGTGGAAATAGAGTTTCGTGGTGCTCCTGGATGTTTTCAGGGTATATGAGTATATATAGGCGAAAGAAGTAGGTCAGTCGAGCCACGAGGGGCCCACGAGGGTGGGGGGCGCGCCTCCCTATCTCGTGGCCGCCTCGTTGCTTCCTTGACGTCCACTCCAAGTCTCCTGGATTGCGTTTGTTACAAAAACGATCCTCGCAAAGGTTTCATTTCGTTTGGATTCCGTTTGATATTCCTTTTCTACGAAACACTGAAATAGGCAAAAAAAACAGCAATTTGCACTGGGCCTTCGGTTAATAGGTTAGTCCAAAAAATAATATAAAAGTGCATAATAAAGCCCATTAAACATCCAAATAGATAATATAATAGCATGGAACAATAAAAAATTATAGATACGTTGGAGACGTATCAATGAGACTTATCATGTAATCGAGTTAGTTTTGTTAGAATTTGATCTATAGTATCCACTATGTTCTAAGATTGATGTTGCTATGACTTTGCTATGCTTAATGCTTGTCACTAGGGCCCAAGTGCCATGATTTCATATCTGAACATATTATGTTTTCATGAATATATTTGTGTTCTTCCTATCTTGCAAGTTGTAGGCACCTATTACAAGTTATGATCCGTGTACCCCAAGGTGACAATAATTGGGATTCTTTCTGGTGATTACCGTAGTTTGAGGAGTTCATGTATTCACTAAATGCTAATGCTTTGGTCCAATTCTCTATTAAAAGGAGGCCTTAATATCCCTTAGTTTCCATTAGGACCCCGCTGCCACGGGAGGGTAGGACAAAAGATGTCATGCAAGTTCTTTTCTATAAGCGCGTATGACTATATACGGAATACATGCCTACATTATATTGATGAATTGGAGCTAGTTCTGTGTCACCCTAGGTTATAACTGTTGCACGATGAATGCCATCCGACATAATTATCCATCATTGATCCATTGCCTACGAGCTTTTCACATATTGATCTTTGTTATGTTACTTTGTCGTTGCCACTGTTACAATTGCTACAAAACTGCTATTGTTACTTTTGCCACCGTTACCATTACTTCCATACTACTTTGCTACTAAATACTTTGTTGCAGATATTAAGTCTTTCAGGTGTGGTTGAATTGACAACTCAACTTCTAATACTTGAGAATATTCTTTGGCTCCCCTTGCATAGAATCAATAAGTTTGGGTTCAATACTCTACCCTTGAAAACTGTTGTGACCCCCTATACTTGTGGGTTGTCAAGAAGCTACTAAACTCCTAGATAATATTATGGCAAATTACTGTCAATGGCATACCAAAAGATCTTCTACCAGTAAAAAGTGCATGCGATTGAAGAGATTAATACTTTGAGTGGAAAAATGGATGAACTTATGAAATTGATTGCTCCTATTGATCCTAATGATATGCCTTTGTCCACTTTGATTGAGAATAATAATGAATCTATGGATGTGAATTTTGTTGGTAGGAACAATTTTGGTAATAACGTATATAGCGGTAATTTCAACCCTAGGCTGTTTCCTAGTAATTCCTCTAATAATTATGGTAATTCCTACAACAATTCTTATGAAAATTATAATAATATACCCTCTGATTTTGAGAATAATATTAAAGATTTCATTAATTCTCAAAAGATTTTCAATGCTATGGTTGAAGAAAAGTTGCTTAAGATTGATGATTTGGCTAGAAACGTTGATAGAATATCTCATGAGATTGATTCTTTTAAGATTAGATCTATGCCACCCAAGATTGATATTAATGAGTCTCTGAAAGCTATTAAAATTTCTATTAATGAATGCAAAGAGAGAACCGCTAGGATGCATGCTAAGAGAGATTGGCTAGAAGAAGCATGTTTTTCTAGTTTTTTGATAATAATGATGAATATCTTAAAGTGATTGGTGTTACTCCTATTGAATCTTTGTTTGGTAATATAGATCTTGATAAAGATGGGACTAGATATGATTCAATGTTAGCTAGAAGGTGCCCCAATAATTTGGAGGGTGAAGATCTTAATGAAAAAATTGACAAAAGTGGGATTAGAGAGGTCAAAACTTTAAGTAGCGATGAACCCACTCTTTTGGATTTCAAGGACTTTAATTATGATAATTGTTCTTTGATAGATTGCATTTCCTTGTTGCAATCCATGTTAAATTCACCTCATGCCTATAATCAAAATAAAGCTTTTACTAAACATATCATTGATGCTATGATGAAATCGTTTGAAGAAAAACTTGAATTGGAAGTTTCTATCCCTGCACTACTAGGAAAAGGGCTATAGATAGGATTGACACTAATGGCGCACCAGGAAAGTGGTGCGCCACTACTATATACTAATGGCGCACCACACAAAAGGTGCGCCACTAGTGATAATTTTTTTTCATTTTTACATACATACTAAGGGCGCATGCGACCGAAGTTTGCCATTACTAGTTCTAACTAGTAATGGCGCACTACCACGCGGTGCGCCATTAGTAAGATTCCCCCCCACTCCACCTATTCCCCTCCCTCCCTTCCTCCCCACTCAACCTAATTTTCCCCCTCCGCCCCAACCGTACGCCGCCGCCGCCACCGCCCCTCCGTCCCCTCCGTCCCCTCCGTCCCCTGCCGTCGCCGCCCCCGCCGGAATCCACCCCCGTCGCCGACCCCTACCCCTCCGGCGACCGGCCGCACCCGCCAGTACCTCTCCTCCTTCCTCCTTCCTCCCTCTCCACCCTTCCTCCCCATTCCTCCCTCCTCCCCTTCCTTGCGCCCTCCATCTCCCCTCCGCCCTCCTCCCCGCCGTCAGCCCCGCCCCCAAGTCCGAAGCTCCCCGCATCCCCACTGTCCTAGCACCCACGGCGACGACACGAGGCCTCGCGCCCCCACACTGCCGCAGCCCCGTCATCTCTGCTCCGGCTTCGGGCCTCCTCCCCTCTCCAGATCGAGCGCTGCCGGACCTCCGCCCAGCCGCCGTAGCCGCAGCCCGCTCCCGGCCCGGCCCCAACCCAGTGCGGCCTCATGCTTGACCAACCACCGCAGCTGAATCGGATGTTTCTTGACCGGGAATGTGACCTCGTCGTGGTATCTGCCGCAACGCGACGAACAGCGGCACCGGGATGTCGGCGAGGGCGTGCGATGGTTGGCAGCGTACTGCTGATCCCGAACAGGACGACCGGCATGTCGTGGGTCACCGTGCACGCGCGCGGCGCGCCGGTCCTGCAGCTGCGCCACGGTGACCTTCACGAGGTGGCGAACCTGCACGAGTACGGGTTGATCATCCACTCGTGGCGCTCCGGCCAGCTCGCCACCGGGACGAGGGTCACCGACAGGGCTGTGCCGTTGGTGCGCACGTCGCCATCGACTTCGCAGGTGTCGGAGCGGCATAACGTTGTTCTTTCCATATGCAATTGTGTACCACTCCCTCCGTTCCATAATATCCTTCATTTCGGTGTCCCGAAAGCAGGAAGCAAGGAAATGGATGTATTTCAGTACAGTATTATCGAAAACCTTCAATTCAACATCGCGCTAAGTGGAACACGCATTGTCTAGCACATGATCAATAACATAAAAGAATGACAAAGGTCATGCGAGAACATTTTTTCTCCTAGAGGATATTATCTCCATTTCTTTGGCCATGTCACTCTCACAGCAAGTAATAGATTGCTTAAGTAGTACAGGTATACTTGATTTTCATAGAACTAATGATGCATCCTGTTTGTATTATATTGTTTTGTGTAGTAAAGTGCAGAAGCAGTTTTAGTTAAATATACACAAATTCGATCATGTGCTTTGGGCTTTGGGCTTTGGAGTAGATGATCCTAGTGAACCTGGAAGCTGTAACCTAAGTATATATGTCAGTGGAATATTAATGCTATAGAAATTGGAAAAATGTGCTTTGGGCTTGGAAATAGATGATCCTAGTGAACCTAAAAGCTGTAATCTTTATATGTCAGTGGAACATTCACTTTTAGGGGGGGTGATTTGTGGGTGCAGAAAAGTTATGAACATTTGGTAATGTTCAGCTGATTAGTTGGTAAATGCATAGCTAATTAAGGACACCGTCTATAATGCCTTTATGGAATCACTCACAAACAATGAAACCACACTGAACTTACATGAAGTCATCCTACCTATTCAGGAGGACTTAATTCAACATCTCACTAAGTGGAACACTTAATATCGAGAGTACAAGCAATAACACAAAAGATTGACAAAGGTCATGCCAAAAAACAATTGTCTCCTAGAACATTATCTTCATTTCTTTGGCCATGTCACTCTCACAGCAAGTAACAGCTTAAGATAGTGCTTAAGTAGTAGTACAGTTAAAGTCTATTGGATTCTCTAAAAAAAGGCATTCGGCACTCGTATACGTGTTTTTTTTCTCAAGACCTGATAGTGCATCATGTCTATACTATACTGTTCCGCATAGCAAACTGCAGAAGCAATTTCAGTTAATACTAAACAAATTGGAAAATGTGCTTCAGGCTTTGAAGATGATCCTAGTGAACCTAGGCGCTAACCTGCGTATGCCAGTGGAATATTAATGCTACACAAATAGGAAAATGTGCCTTGGGGTTTGTAGTCGATGATCCTAGTGAACCTCAAAGCTGCAATCCTTACATGTTAGTGGAACATTCATTTTCAGAGGTTGATTTGTGGGTGCAGAAAAGTTGTGAACATTTGGTAGTGTTCGGTTGATTATCTGGTTAAATGCTCAGCTAACTAAGGACACTGTCTATAATGCCTTCATTGAATCACTGTCTATATGTGCTGATGCTTTGTTAATATAAAGCTATAGATGATGTTGTACTTGTGATGATGCTACTTGTGATCTTCTGAAATGACCCATTGGCGACTTCATTACGCGGGGATAATGATATTGCAGGTACCCCGAGAGGCCCTTGAGTTTGCCAGAATGTCGATTAACTTCCGTTCCGACAAATTCGGGTACTCCATATGTCCTATTTTCAGCAAAGGTAATGTTGAAATTTTCCGTGAATTTTAGCATGACTTTGCTAAAAATAGGACATATGGGGTACTTGCGACTAATGCCTGTTATCATGCATATTTTATGATCTGTTGTAAGGGTACTAGTTGGTCTCTTCTGCTGCTTATTAGAGATGGCGGGAAGCAGCCACCGCCGCTCTACGACACCGCAGTACGAGTTGGATGCTTCCGAGTTCTTCACTATCATACTTGAGACTTCAGTATCATCCATGGCGCAAGTATATAAAATGAGAGATCTCCCCTTCACCCATCTCATTATGATATCTGTTGTTTGCTACATCACTCATTGTCCCAAACTGCAGAGGCTGCCTAACAGTTTTATGAACATGCTGATGGGTGAAGATCCGCCAAATAATGTGAAGCTACGACAGGCCGGCAGCGGGTTTCGCAGGCAGTGGGATGTGGAGTTGGTGATCAAGGAGGGCCACATGTACTTGTCTCGTGGGTGGGAGAAGTTCTACCGTGCCTACGACCTGCGGCTGGGTTACTTCCTTCTCTTCAGGTACAACGACGACGCCACCATGCTCATTGTGAAGGTGTTCAACACGACTATGTGTCGCATGCACTACACTGACGATGATGATGCCGGTACGTTCTGCCTCTTCTTATTCCTCTACATTTGGCTTTGTCCCACATCGATTGTTAACGGTCATTGTTGCATTTTGGACAGGTAATGGGAGCAATAGCAGCGACACTGGCTATAGCCAAAGCAGCAGCGACTATGGCTGTAGCGAAAGCAGCAGTGATTCTGGCTGTAGCGAAAGCAGCAGCGATTCTGGCAGCAGCACAGACAACAAGAAGGATGATCCAGACTGGAGTGCGGGAGAAGAGGAGCACAGTGGGGATGAGGAGCTGCAGGATGACGATGGGCATCAGGCTGAGGATGACCTAGCGCTGGCGGTGGCTGACCAAGGGCAAGAGATGGTGGTGGCTGACCATGGGCAAGAGATGGAGGTGGCTGAGGATGACCTAGCGATGGTCGTGCCTGAAGGTGGCCTCGCGATGGTGGTGGTGCCTGACAATGACCACGCACCGGTGGTGGCGCCGGCGATCCCACAGCTGGGCGACATGACCATGCCAATTGTGGTAGAAGACTACATCCCACTGCCTCCACTGCCTCCACCGCCTCGCCGCTCTTGGTGCATCAGGTTGAGGAAGGAGAAGGAGAAGGAGAAGAACAATCCATGAGAACTGAACTTTGTCAGGTATGTCAAATCTCTATAGGTTAGTTATCCAAAATGATATATATATATATATATATATATACTTAGTTACCTATGTTATCTCTAAGATGCTTAGTTTCCTATAGGCTAGCTTCATTTTTACCTAAGTTGGCTCTAATATGCTAACTTAGAGCTTATATGCTTAGTTTCCTATAGATTAGCTCCAAAATAACTTATGTTAGCACAAAATGATCAAGTTTCCATAATAAGCTTATAGTCTTTTTCTTATTCTTCTTCTTTTCCAAAATGACATAGGTTAGCTTCATTTTACCTAAGTTGGCTCTAATATACTAACTTAGAGCTTATATGCTTAATTTCCTATAGGTTAGCTCCAAAATAACTTATGTTAGCACAAAATGATCAAGTTTACATAATAAGCTTATAGTCTTCTTCTTATTCTTCTTCTTTTCCAAAATTCTTCTTATTCTTCTTCTAGTGTTCTTCTTCTTCTAGTATTCTTCTAGTCTTCTTCTTTTTCTTCTTCTAACTTCTTGTTTATCATTTTGCAGATTTGATTTAATTCACGGAAGCTTGCATGGATGGAGTGCTTCTTTTCCATTTGTGTTTTTATTTTGTATCAATGTGAAACTTTTGTGAATTGATGGATAACGGTGTTGGATGAACAATGTGAAACTTTTGTAACATGTAATGATGGAACTATGTGTTGGCTATGTATGTATATATGATGGAACTTGTGTGTTGGCTATGTATGTATATATGATGGAACTTGTGTGCTGGCTATGATTGTTATATGGATGCTTGTTGTATATATATGTGTTGGATATCTCATAGGTGAAATAGTGACCTGAGATTAAGAAAAAAAATTAAAAAAATTGTTACTAATGGCGCTCTACCATGTGGTGCGCCATTAGTATAGAAGACACTAGTGGCGCACTGTGGGCAAAACTAATGGCGCACTACATGGTGCGCCATTAGTATACCAGATACTAATGGCGCACCAGTGGTGCGCCATTAGTAAAAAATACTAGTGGCATGATACTAATGGAGCACCGGTAGTGCGCCATTAGTAGGCAAAACCGGTGCGCCATTAGTAGGCCTTTTCCTAGTAGTGCTAGAAAACTTTATGATGAGTGGGAACCTACTATTAAGATTAAAATTAAAGATTATGAGTGCAATGCTTTGTGTGATTTGGGTGCTAGTGTTTCCACTATTCCGAAAACTTTATGTGTTGTGCTCGGTTTCCATAAATTGGATGATTGTTCTTTGAATTTGCATCTAGTGGATTCCACTATTAAGTGACCTATGGGAAGGATTAATGATGTTCTTATTGTTGCAAATATGAATTATGTGCTCGTAGATTTTATCGTGCTTGATATAGAGTGCAATCCAACATGTCCTATTATTCTTGGAAGACCTTTCCTTGAAACGATTGGCGCAATTATTGATATGAAAGAAGGAAACATTAGATTTCAATTTCCACTAAGGAAGGGCATGGAAAACTTTCCAAGAAATAAAATTAAGTTGCCATATAAATCTACTATGAGGGCTACTTATGGATTTAATGACAAAGATGACAATACCTAGATCTATGTTCTATGCCTAGCTAGGGGCGTTAAACAATAGCGCTTGTTGGGAGGCAACCCATTTTTTTATTCTTATGTTTTTTTGTTTTTGGTTCTATTTTTCAATAAATACACATTATTACCTCTGTAGTAATTGTGTTTTGGTGTTTTAATTAGTGTTTGAGCCAAGTAAGACCTTTGGAATGGTTCATGGTGATAGTTGATTTGATCTTACTGAAAAACAGAAACTTTTGAGCTCATTGCCAGAATTTTAAAAAATTACAGAAACGTGCTTTTGATCTGATTTTTTTTACAAATGATTGATATACAGATTGCCTAGTTTTTCCTAACTTTTCAGAATTTTTGGAGTTACAGAAGTATACGAAATTTCTAGATTAGTACAGACTTTTCTGTTTTTGACAGATTCTGCTTTTATGTGTTGTTTGCTTATTTTGATGAAACTATGGGTAGTATCGGGGGATTTGAACCATGGAGAAGTTGGAATACAGTAGATATAACACCAATATAATTTTAGTACGAGTTCACAATAGTACCTAAAGTGGTGATTTATTTTATTACACTAGCGGATCTTACGAGTTTTCTGTTGAGTTTTGTGTTGTGAACTTTCAAGTTTTTGGGTAAAGATTTGATGGACTATAGAATGAGGAGTTTTGGGTAAAGTTTTCTATTGAGTTTTGTGTTGTGAAGTTTTCAAATTTTGGGTAAAGTTTTGGATACTCAACAAGGTCACGGGTAATATCAAACTGGTCTTGTAACACCCCAAAAACTCCCTCAACAACATTTATCGCGGTTTCTTGGTGCACAAAAAGTGAGATCTCATGTTGTCATCTGGGCGTGCAATTATTTGTACAAACTAGATCATTGATGGCGCGCGTTGCTGCACCCGTATATTTTTACAATAAAATGATAGGTATTTCTAAAAAATAAATAGGCATACATAACATGAAGATTATATCTATCCTATCTCAGAACAATGAAACATCAAGGTAATATAAATAGCATGATGTAATAGTTGTTACACCTCGGGAACAATGCAACAAGGTGATCATTGGCCATACCATAAAAGGCCTTCTTGGACTCAATTTTGATCTAGTACATGAATTTATGCATAAAACTGTGCAATTTTGAAATCTTTGAAATCTAACCTACAAGAGAGTCATTCTATAAGAAAATCGAACCAGAATTTATGCATGAAGCTGAACAATGTTGGAATTGCTAACTTATAATAAAATTATTCTTTAAGAAAAGCAAACCATTCAGATCTAGTTTTTGTACAAAAAAATAACTCGGATAGAAAACCTTGACGCAAGCAGACGCATCCACATCACATCCGTCCACAAAGCTAAAAGTATACTAACTGGTTGGTGCTTTAATGATCATCCTTCTGTAATTTTCTCTTTGTGGACAGATGCTTGCCCATCTGCATCTCTCAAGAAAACCTCGAACCTTTGAGAGATCAGGTAAAGAAATGTATGGATATATAATTCAAATGTCCTGCACATAGACCATTCAGATATGTATAGATATGAGGGTAACATGATTTGTTGGCATCCGGGTGAGAGACTAATCTTTGATGTAGAGATAGCTTGCAGCAATAAAGTTACCCATATGGTAGGCCGCAGGGGAACAATCAAAAGCTGACATTTGAGGAGATTGTAGTTGTACTACTGCAGGCACGTATTGGCGAAATGCAGAACTGTATCATAGCATCATGAGACATAAGTGGACAATTCCAAGCTACATCAGCATTAATAAAATCCCACATAGGATTGAAGTAGCATATGGCTTGTTTCTTTCTACCATGAAGCAGTTACAATCAATTGAAACTTTTTGCCCAACTATTAAACATGTTCACATATATTACCGATATAAGTATAGGAAGACGCTAGATTATAGGAGTGCGCTTAACATTTTTTTAAAGATGCCAAACTGTGGACATCAGTAATATATGGAGTATACCAATTCATTGGAGATCTAAGATAAAGTAGGTTGTGTAGGTGAATGCAGACATCATGATGGCACCCTAAAAAATGATGAAGAGGACAGTGCACGGTGTACTACAATGCCCTGTTCTAGATAAACTTCAACCCACTGCTTGCATTCACAAAAGCACCTTTTTTTGCTGATGACAAGGTCTGCAGCTTTGATTTTCAGAATAGTTAATTTAGCACAAGAAATTAATAGCTTTGTAGTATCCATACAACCAAGCAAGATTATCTAAAGAGCTCGTGTCCTATATTCTGTGTAAGGTCATTGTATTAGCTACCCTGCAATCTTAGAGATGGCCTGACTAACCCCATGCAGAATAAGCATGTCAAATATAAATAATCAATCAGCAAAGCAAAAACTGACCAAAATCTACAACTGATATGTCTCCATTAACTTCAGAGAAGAAAGCAATTCTGCTCAAGGAGTCTTAGGTTCATTGGCAACAAAACTTTCAGATAGGAGTATATGTGTTGTCCTATATAAATGTTTGATGATTGTCTGGTAGAACTGACTATAATTGTATGATTGGCCAAATTAGCTAGTAACAGTAATTAAACTATACTCTGGCTAGTAGTATTACATCCTTGGCGTTATCCCAAAGAAAACTGCAGGTGAATCTCTTAAAAAAGCTGGTAAGAATAATGTTATGTCGTTGTTTAGACATTTCAATGGCAATCGTTGAGATAGATATGCCTAAAACAACTATTGATGTAATGATTATGTAGTTTATTTATCAGATAAGAACAATTCTACTATCTCGGTGGACTACCTCTTGGGACCCTGCAAATCATTTAGCCATCTTAAGTTGTTAACTGTACCCATTTATGGAAGGCTAAGTTTAGACCATGAGCAAAATAAGAGCATCTAGGATCCACCTAGGTAGAAAAAGAGCAGAGTTCAAGCAAATTCCAGAACTAAGAACTATATCCTCTGAATTAATTAAACATCAAGAACAAAACTTTGTATGTGATTTTTCCAAAGAAATGTTGCTGACATGTGTGTACCATGGACTTTCGGGATCCCTTCATTGGGTTTCATTTCCTTCATCAGTGACCGGCCGCCTGCTATCGTCAACGGCTAGGTGTGAGCTAAATCGGCTATAATCAGTCTCAACATGGCCAGTGATGCCCCTTTGACTTGAGCTCTGTGATGCGGGGTAGTGTACTTTTTAAGCTTGGGCTCGCCAGATATGATGGTTGCAACTGCGCAAACACTCATTGCAAGGAAGCTGCTCCGCTCCTAGATTATGGCTAGGGTTTCATCCGGGTGCTCGCAAGATAAGAGATGAAGCTGAGGGGTTGAACGAGCGGCAGACACTATAACGGGAGGCGCAAGAGGGGATACTACAACGGTGATGAGGAGATCAAAGACGGGGGTGGTGGGGCACCTAGGATCCATCCAGGTCATGATGAAGAGGAGAGGTCAGGAGGAGAAAGGGGCGTAATTTACTATCAGCGCGACGACGAAGATCCTTGGGCAGGGACCCCAGGCACCCACCAAGAGGGCCTGGGACGAGAGGTTGGGAGGAGATGTCATTGTCCGCATGCTTGGCGCGACCGCCGCCGCCTGGGTTTACTACTTCTCAAGGGATTTTTTGCGATAGGGAGAGAAGGGGAAGGAGACGTATCGGCTACAATTGCAATCAGAAAGCCCATATTGGCCCAATTAATCATAGAAGGCGGAATTTTTTACGGGAGTAGCTACCCTAGAGACATCCATCCAGGAGCCGATTGGACGCCAGAATGTTCATCCACGAGATCCGATGGCCAAGAACCTTGATGGCCTGAGAGGGCAGGAAAAGTGTTCGGTTATAATGTATCTAAATGTAGCCTATTTAGAGTAGATGCAACATGCAAGGTAGTATTCCATGTTGTGCTGGTGGCCATTGACTACATAGTTACAAGTTGGAGTTTTGACGGTAGCAAGCCTTGGAAATAGAGGAGATCTATGTAGGACATTGAGGTCATGTGAGAACCAAGCATCCCAAAGTATGAATGCCAAATACATGATCCTCTTATGCAACTGCTTCAAATATTGATGGTTGGATCATGACAATGCCCTTCGAACTTCCCATGCCATGCGGCAGGACAATGATTCTATGTCGAGTGCATACAATTGATGGATCCAAGCAACCTTGACCACTTAGGGACAATCAGCCAAGCACCTTGAGGACAGGGTGAGGTCAAGGGCGTAATTGGTGGTAGGGGTGCATAGTGGCGAAGTTCTAAGATGGATTGGGTGCGTCCGGGAGTTGTTGACATGGGAGGAGTTAATCACAGTACTCGCAAATTATCTCCCTCGTGCTAATAGAGCTCGCATTGGCTCAGCTAGGGTAGCCGAGACCGCTAAATGGTATGTGCATTTTGCATCACAATTTTAGAGCATAAATGCTCTATTTTGATGCTTATTCAATCACCTTTGCATCAAATTAGCAGTTACGCTAGATGGAATGCTCTGAGCAGTTTTGGTTCTTATATATTCATATTTGGTATTTGTCATTTCTTCATAGTTGTTGCAATCACTTCACGTAGTGGAAAGAACAAAAAATGTGCGGAAACTCCTTGGGTTGTTGAATAGATTCCAACCACACTAGAATGGTTGGTACAAAGCCCTCCGACCTTTCATACTTGTGGAGAACTTCCTGCGGTAAAAGAGACAAAAAGATTTAAAGAAAACTCTCCTAACCTACTACAATGCAGGAAATTGATGGAATAATTATTAGAGGCGATGTCCAGGGAGAAAACTGAAGCTTCGTGAAGAAAGTATGTTTCCAAAAGTTCGGATAAAATAAAAAATATGATGATGGATTATACAGGAAAAGAAGCTATATGCAAGAACCGGACAATTAGGGGGCCTGGTGGGCCGCCTACCCAACCAGGGAGCCTACAGGGGGCGCCTAGGGCCCACATGCACCCCTGCCTCCAAGGTGCCCATGACTCTCTCCCGAGGGGAAACCTCCATATCAATTTTTGGAAGAATTTTCCGACTTCTTTGAGACAGAAAACTATTTCTTCTTTCTAGGGTTGTTTCAGACTAGATTTGTCCTCTCCAAAGGATAATTGGACGCAATCATGAGCATCAACTCCTGTGTGTCACATACCTAGCCTAAGAGCATCTCTAGCAGATCTTGCAACCCGGGTCATCTGCTAAAATAACCGCCGGTTTGCGGGATCCATCCCGTATCGCTGGCCCAACCAGATCCACCAAATTGGGTCGTCCCAGATTTTTTTGTGGGATCCCGCGTCCATGAGACCGTTTCATGCATATGTGCGGGAATCCCCTTGATTTTGCCGGATCCCATTTCGGTTGGCGTGAAGGACTTCCGCTGGCTTTCGTTTCCTGTATCCCACCCTGATGCTGCGGCCCATCCGTCCTCCAACCTCGCCATCCGGCCTTGCCGCGCTGGACTTCAGCAGGCCCCAGGTGCACCATACCATGCTCCGCCACCATCGTCGGTCCGTCCGCCCGGGCCTCTCATGGATCCAACTCCTCCCGCCATCGCCACACCAATTCCTCCCGCTGCCGTCGCCCTCAAGAGGAAACAGCAAGGGAGCCATCTCGTTCAAAGCGGCGCCCCCGGCGTGGCAACACCGAGCATCGCCCCCGCTCGAGTTCCACGCGCCCTGCCCAAGAGGAGAAGACCGCCTTGACCGCCCCGTCGGCGAGCTGGCAAAGCCTCCAAGGAAGAAGGCGATCACGTCAAGGGGTCGGGCTCCTCCTCCGCCTTCGGCCGTCCCTGGCATCCACATTGACGCCCAAGCCGCCGGCCACGCCCACAACGTGTTTGATGAAACGACCGGGAGGTAAAAAAAATTCTTTTGCTTGATTTGCATCGGTTATCTTCATTTTCGGCCTTTCGGAACACTTCTTGAGCTTCAGACATCAATTTTTGTAGCCAAAATGTGCCCTACACATATACGAAGATGTTGGCCAAGAGCACGGTGAATTTGAGTGCCCCTCTTGGCGATTTCGATGCATCATACATTGAGGTCGAGGTGGAGGTGCACGATAAGGATGAAGATGATGATGATGATGTGCAAGAGATCCCGGAGGCTGATTATGATGCTAGGTTGGGGAGGACCGGCAACTACACGGAGATGGAGGATGTATGCTTAGTTAAAGCATGGGAAAGCATCTCTCTTGACTCCATCACCGGCATGATCAAACTTATGGCAACTATTGGCAAAAGATCAAAGACAAATTTCATCAAATGATGTCATTCCCATCCGACCAGAGCTTGAACGGCCTTCAAGGCTGTTGGGACACCATCAACAAACCTTACTCTCATTGGTCCGGATGCTTGGAGCAAGTGCAGAATGCACCACCAAGTGGCTCCACTATTGATGATTATGTGAGCATTTCTTGATCTTCAAGTCCCTAGCCGTGTGCATAGGAAGATTATGAGCTCACAATTGTCTCAATGTTTGGGTGCAGGATCGCATCACCAACGAGTACAACAAGCAAATCCCGACCTCCAATGACCGGTCATTCAATCTTCAACATTGTTGGAAATGGCTCTGGGATAATGAGAAGTGGAGGATGAGGGACAAGAAATCCCCACCAAAGAGAGGCATGAAAATGGAGGTTCAGTATGATGATGATAGTGATGATGCACCAAGAGGAGGACGTTCTTCAAAACATTGAGAATGTTGCTTGATTGATGTATGTCGTTTGAGCATCTTTTGCCTTATTCTATCGCGCATTCATGAACCTAAACTTGATACCTCATTTGTTGTGCATGATTTTGGATGTGACGAACTAGTATGATGATCAACTAATGATGTATGAACTAGTTCGTCACATATTTATAAAGTTCATCATGACAAGTTCATCATCATCATATATGATGATGATGAACTTAAATATATCCTTATTATTGTATTTGCGAGATGGCGAGCCCTCCAGCGCGGAATAGATCCCGCAAACGCGTCACACAAAATATTTGCGGGATGGATTTATGGGACCTGTTCCCCTGGAGGGCTCACCGTCCAGTAAATAGTTTTTGCGGGAGCCCTCAAAAAACTTTTTCGGCCCAGCTGTTTGCGGGATCTGCTAGAGATGCTCTAAGTGAATCTCCAACGGCAACCCGCAAAAAACCTTCCGCATCCGTCCGCAGACAGGGAGACCAGTCCGCGGACACGGTTGCGGGAGGCAGCCATCCCACGCTAGTCGCATTCATTTTCACAGCAACTCAAATCAACCGGACAAAATTCTTGCAAACATGACAGGTTTCATATAAAAAAACCGGATTTTCATAAAAAAAAACATGACGGATTTCAATTCATTTACATCAATGGTGCTAGTCCGACTCTGAAGGTATAACTAATACCTAATCTAAATCACCGCCTGCGGATCCCTTTGTCTTCCTCATGTCTGGCAGCCCAGTCACCGGACTGTTGGGAGCCCCGGAGGTATATGTTTCAGCGCAAAGGATGGCTCGCTTACCCGCAACTCATCGAGTGGAATCCCCGGCTGATGCTTCAGCTGGAGGGGAAGGCGGCGCCTCCGCTTCCGTGAAGCCCATGTCTGAACGATGGAGGTCGTCGAAAGAGAAGAACCGGGCAAGATACTGGCTGTGTACGCCGGTGTCGCCTAGGCGGTGGCCTTCGTGGGACCCAAGCGGTGGCGGACTCCCATGTTCTACTTCTCCTTGGTGATGGCGGCGGACGCGGAGGCACCGGCCACTGACTCATTGCTCTCCGCGCACCCAGGTTTGCATCTGCCTGCATGGCACGGTCGTAGGGACAGGAGGCGTGGTCGCAGGCACGGGTGGCACAGTCGCAGGCACGAGAGGCGCGGTCGTCGACGACGGCAATGAGGCCCGTGCCGCCACGCCCCAGCCGCGCCGGCGTCGAGCAACTGGCCACTCCTCATCGAGTGGCCTTGGAGCGGCGAGTTGCTGAACCATGCGACGGCTTGGGGCGGCAACTTGCTTCATCGGGTGAGGCATGGAAGGTGGAGCAACGAGCTGCCTCGCTTGTATCTGGCGGGCTCGGCGGGCCACCCAGTTGGCTTGTATGCCGGAGAATTGCTCTTCGGAAGCCATCGGAAGAGTAGTGGAGGAGGACATTGGGGAGCGGCGGAGGGGTGTGGTTCTTGCCCGGTGTCTTCCCTTGTTTAAATAGAGGGCGGACGATAGGAGCTCGGTTGGCATTGCATTTAATGTCGGCCCGCTCATGAACGGACGTGTGGCGGAGTAGGTTTCTCGGCTTCCACGCGGGGTTAATGGGGCGTATGAATGCGGCGAGCGGGAGCGTTCAGCCGGACGTGCAGCGCCCTCGGCCAGCACGCCGCTTCAATGACGGAGGCAGTGAGAGGTCGTTTCCGCCCAGAGTCGTTTTCAATGCGGAGCGTCGTGCTCTACAGCGGTATGAATGCGGACAGCTGGCGCCGGGTGGGAGCGCGCGCTGGAGTAGGGAGGGGTTCTTTGGTGGGCCAGGGCGGTCAGAAGCAGGCTTGGGAGCGGTCCGGACTCCCACAAACCTCCCCCACTTTTGTCTCCGGTTTACAGGAGAAATCGCGTCTAGACCACTCTACGGACAGACACAGATCGGAGTTGGATGACTTCCCCGGTCCATATAGCCGGGTCCAAACGGTTACGGGAGGTTTACGGATCCACCTTAGAGATACCCTTCACGTTCCAACACCCACGGAGCAACTGTACTATACTCGTAATTACTCCCTCTGTTCCGAAATAATTGTCTTTCTAGCCATCTCAAATGGACTACAACATACGGATGTATGTAGACATGTTTTAGAGTGTAGATTCACTCTTTTTGCTTCGTATGTAGTCACTTGTTGAAATCTCTAGAAAGACAAATATTTAGGAACGGAGGGAGTATTTCTTTTTCTTGAGCAATTCCGTGTGACTGAGAGCGGCAAAAAAAAACATAATCCCTCCAATCCATATTACTTGTAGCTGCTTAGTACAAATCAGAGGGAGTAATACATTTGCATCCAGCAAGGAGATCAGATTCACTACAATCTCATCGTGCAAAAAGATTCATGATACTTCCACGAAAACTAGAGCCAGTTGAAACGGCAGCACGTAAGTATTGCCACAAATATCCTCGTCAAGCCGTCACATGATGGCGCACGCGTTGACATCATCGTCGTTGAACATGTTGCTGACGGCGTCGCCGCCACGAGCAGGCCTGCGGGTGCGGCCGTGACGATCACCACCATCACCGTAGCCGCGTCGGTGGTAGCTGTAGGTGTCGCGGTACGGCTCGCCGCCGCCGCCGCCGAAGCAGCCCCCGGGAGACGCGAAGCGCAGCGGCGTGCCGCCGCTCGGCCAGAACTCCGCCTTCTTCCCGCTCCGGCGCCGTACCTCCCGCAGCACCTTCCCCCGCTCCACGTACCCCGTCACCCTCACCTTCCCCGTCCCCGCGTCCACCTCCACGCTGTCCACACCTCGGAGGTTCACGAGAGACTGCATCACGGCTCGCTCACAGCCGTCGCAGCACATCCGGACCTTGAGCTCCACCGTCTGCATGCATGCATGTTTTGTGCCGGTCAGGTAGCTTGCCGGCGGCCGGCCATCGATCGGCTTCCACCGGGATGGAAATGCGAAGAAACGAACGGGTAGTAATATATAAACAAGCACGCGGGTGAACCTGGAGAGACAGGGGCGGTCTGCTCCGACTGGCCACCGTACGACCCGCGGCGCCGTGGTGGTGATGATGCACGGAGCTTCTGCCCGCCGGGTGGCCGCGGTGGTGCCGCGTGTCGTGGTGCCCCCCGGGAGGGTAGAAGCAGCAGCAGAAGAAGGACAGGAGCACGTCGGAGACCAGGTCCGCCATGAGGGCACGCCGCACCCGTGTGTCGTGCGAGATCCAATCCAAGTGATCAACCAACAACCGATCAACAAGCTCTTGCAGATCGATCGAGTAGCTAGCTAGCTATGCCAGGCACTGGAGCTCCGCAAGCAGTCCGCACTGGGATCTACTCTACTTAACTGAAGAGTGTCGGCTCGGACGGACAGCCAAAAGCCAATTCCTTTCTGATCTAATCGAGCAATGGATGCTTCAGTTGTTGGTGTCACATGCAACAATATGGAGGGATTTCTTAAGAAAATGCGGGTAGTTTTCATCTGCAGTGTAATGTAAACCGAGGAGGGAGGTCTGCATGTGTGAGGCAGCAGAAAGACGACAATGCCTTTGGCGAAATAATAAATCAAATAATACGAGTACGCATGCATGCAGCTGTCCTTTTTCTCTTCAGAAAGACTATGTCGATCCAGAAGAAGCAATGATCCTTACTATTTAAAATAATAACTCGAGATTAGCCGAAATTAAAACACATACATATACTTACCGACGAAGGAATTGCTCGTGCGGGGTTTCCTTAGAGCAAGTCTAGTATAGCCCTCAAACCCTCAAACCCTTAAAAATAACTGCTTTTTTTTTACAGTTTTCGTCAAAAAAAACCGTAGAGTAGAACACCTAAACCCTCCAACACGTAAAAAATTTAGAGGCCCAACCCGCAAACATTTTCCCAACCTGTAGAAGTGAGGGTTGGGAGAAAAAACTCCCCCCAACCCGCACTCCTCTTCCACCCTCGCGCGGGAGGGAAGTTTCATCCAGCGCCCGCCTCCCGATCCGCCGCCGCCGCCGCCAGCCCGCCGCCCCTCGCGCCCGCCCGCCGCCCTCCGCGCCCCGGCGCCCGCCGCCCAGCGCCCGCCCCTCCGCGCCCAAGCCGCCCGCCCGCCGCCCGGCCGCCCGCCCGCGTCCCGCCCGCTCCATGCCGGCCCCCGACGCGTCCCTGCCCTTCGGCGACGGCCCCGACGCCGTCCCGCCCGCTTCGGCGTCGGCCCCGACGCCGTCCCGCCCGTTCGGCGCCGCCCCGGCCCCGAAGGTGATATTTTTTTCAGTTTTTAATTTTTGCTTCGTTGGCACTCACAATTGTTGCCACTCGGTATGTAGATGGAGGTGAACAACGACGACATGGACTCGTTGTCCGATTCGTCGGATTGGTTGTCATCCGACGATTCGGACATTGACGAGTTGCTGCAAGACGACAACGTCGAGATGATGAGCCTCCTCGTCGACGTGCAAGCATTTGAAGACCGCGCGAAGCTTATGGATCAGAGGAGATGGTCGAAGATGGGGCGACTCACCATCTACCGGAACCGCGCTCTCGGACACGAGCATTGGATGCAAGACTACTTCGCGGAGGTACCTACTGTTGGGGAACGTAGTAATTTCAAAAAATTTCCTACGCACACGCAAGATCATGGTGATGGCATAGCAACGAGAGGGGAGAGTGTATGTCCACGTACCCTCGTAGACCATAAGCAGAAGCGTTATGACAACGCGGTTGATGTAGTCGTACGTCTTCACGATCCGACCGATCCAAGTACCGAACGTACGGCACCTCCGAGTTCAGCACACATTCAGCTCGATGACGATCTCCGGCCTCCGATCCAGCCGAGCTCCGGAGATGAGTTCCGTCAGGACGACGGCGTGGTGACGATGATGATGTTCTACCGGCGCAGGGCTTCGCCTAAACTCCGCGACGATATGACCGAGGTGAAATATGGTGGAAGGGGGCACCGCACACGGCTAAGGAACGATCCGTAGATCAACTTGTGTGTCTATGGGGTGCCCCCTGCCCCCGTATATAAAGGAGGGAGGGAGGAGGAGGCTGGCCCTAGGAGGGGCGCACCAAGGGGAGTCCTACTCCCACCGGGAGTAGGATTCCCCCTTTCCTAGTCCAACTAGGAGTCCTTCCATGTAGTAGGAGTAGGAGATAAGGAAGGGGAAGAGAGAAGGGAAAGAAGGAGGGGGTGCGGCCCCTCCCCCTAGTCCAATTCGGACTAGGCCTTGGGGGGGCGCGCGGCCTACCCCAGGCAGCCCCTCTCTCTTTACCGCAGGGCCCAATAAGGCCCAATACTTCTCCCCGGCGAATTCCCGTAACTCTCCGGTACTCAGAAAAATACCCGAATCACTCGGAACCTTTCCGAACTCCGAATATAGTCGTCCAATATATCAATCTTTACGTCTCGACCATTTCGAGACTCCTCGTCATGTCCCCGATCTCATCCGGTACTCCGAACTCCTTCGGTACATCAAAACTCATAAACTCATAATATAACTGTCATCGAAACCTTAAGCTTGCGGACCCTACGGGTTCGAGAACTATGTAGACATGACCTAGAACTATTCTCGGTCAATAACCAATAGCAGGACCTGTATGCCCATATTGGCTCCTATATACTCTACGAAGATCTTTATCGGTCAAACCGCATAACAACATACGTTGTTCCCTTTGTCATCGGTATGTTACTTGCCCGAGATTCGATCGTCGGTATCCAATACCTAGTTCAATCTCGTCACCGGCAAGTCTCTTTACTCGTTCTCTAATGCATCATCCCGTAACCAACTCATTGGTCACATTGCTTGCAAGGCTTATAATGATGTGCATTACCGAGAGGGCCCAGAGATACCTCTCCGACAATCGGAGTGACAAAACCTAATCTCGAAATACGCCAACTTAACATGTACCTTCGGAGACACCTGTAGTACTCCTTTATAATCACCCAGTTACGTTGTGACGTTTGGTAGTACCCAAAGTGTTCCTCCGGTAAACGGAAGTTGCATAATCTCATAGTTACAGGAACATGTATAAGTCATGAAGAAAGCAATAGCAACATACTAAACGATCAAGTGCTAAGCTAACGGAATGGGTCAAGTCAATCACATCATTCTCCTAATGATGTGATCCCGTTAATCAAATGACAACTCTTTTGTCCATGGCTAGGAAACATAACCATCTCTAATAAACGAGCTAGTCAAGTAGAGGCATACTAGTGACACTATGTTTGTCTATGTATTCACACATGTATTATGTTTCCGGTTAATACAATTCTAGCATGAATAATAAACATTTATCATGAAATGAGGAAATAAATAATAACTTTGTTATTGCCTCTAGGGCATATTTCCTTCAGTCTCCCACTTGCACTAGAGTCAATAATCTAGTTCACATCGCCATGTGATTTAACACCAATATTCATATCTATATATGATTAACACCCATAGTTCACATCATCATGTGACCAACACCCAAAGGGTTTACTAGAGTCAATAATCCAGTTCACATCGCTATGTGATTAACACCCAAAGAGTACTAAGGTGTGATCATGTTTTGCTCGTGAGAGAAGCTTTGTCAACGGGTCTGTCACATTCAGAGCCGTATGTATTTTGCAAATATTCTATGTCTACAATGCTCTGCACGGAGCTACTCTAGCTAATCGCTCACACTTTCAATATGTATCCAGATTGAGACTTAGAGTCATCTGGATCGGTGTGAAAACTTGCACCGAGGTAACTTTTACGACGGGCTCTTTTATCACCTCCATAATCGAGAAATATTTCCTTAGTCCTCACTAAGGATATTCTTGACCAATGTCCGATGATCTACTCCTAGATCACTATTGTACTCCTTGTCAAATCTGAGCAAGGTATACAATAGGTCGGTACATAGCATAGCATACTTTATAGAACCTATGGTGAGGCATAGGGAATGACTTTTCATTCTCTTTCTATTTTCATTGTGGTCGGGATTTGAGTCTTACTCAATTTCATACCTTTGCAACACAGTGCAAGAACTCTTTCTTTGACTGTTCCATTTTGAACTACTTCAAAATCTTGTCAAGGTATGTACTCATTGAAAATCTTATCAAGCGTCTTGATCTATTTCAATAGATCTTGATGCTCAATATGTAAGTAGCTTTCCGAGGTCTTTCTTGAAAAACTCCTTTCAAATACTCCTTTATGCTTTGCGAATAATTCTACATTACTTCCGATCAACAATATGTCATTCAAATATACTTCTCGAGAAATGTTGTAGTGCTCCCACTCACTTTCTTGTAAATCTGAGCTTCACCGCAAGTCTGTATAAAACTATATGCTTTGATCAACTTATCAAAGCGTATATTCCAACTCGAGATGCTTGCACTAGTCCATAGATGCACATTTTGTTAACACCTTTAGGATCGACAAAACCTGTTGGTTGCATCACATACAACTCTTCTTTAATAACTCCATTAAGGAATGCAGTTTTGTTTATCCATTTGCCAGATTTCATAAAATCCGGCAATTGCTAACATGATTCAGACAGACTTAGCATCGATACGAGTGAGAAAATCTCATCGTATTCAACCCCTTGAACTTGTTGAAAACCTTTTGCAACAAGTCGAGCTTAGTGGATAGTAACACTACTATCAGTGTCCGTCTTCCTCTTGAAGATCCATTTATCTAACATGGCTTGCTGATCATCGAGCAAGTCAACCAAAGTCCATACTTTGTTCTCATACATGGATCATATCTCAGATTTTATGGCCTCAAGCCATTTCGTGGAATCTGGGCTCATCATCGCTTCCTCATAGTTCGTAGGTTCATCATGGTCTAGTAACATGATTTCCAGAACAGTATTACCGTACTACTCTGGTGCGGACTATACTTTGGAAGACCTACGAGGTTTTGTAGTAACTTGATCTAAAGTTTCATGATCATCATCATTAGCTTCTTCACTAATTGGTGTAGGAATCACTGGAACTGATTTCCGTGATGAACTACTTTCCAATTCGGGAGAAGGTACAAATTACCTTATCAAGCTCTACTTTCCTCCCACTCACTTCTTTCGAGAGAAACTCCTTCTCTAGAAAGGATCCATTTTTAGCAACGAATATCTTGCCTTCGGATCTGTGATAGAAGGTGTACCCAACTATTTCCTTTGGGTATTCTAAGAAGACGCACTTCTCCGATTTGGGTTCGAGCTTATCAGGATGAAACTTTTTCACATAAGCATCGCAGCCCCAAACTTTAAGAAACGATAACTTGGGTTTCTTGCTAAACCACAGTTCATATGTTGTCGTCTCAACGGATTTAGATGGTGCCCTTTTAATGTGAATGCAGCTGTCTCTAATGCATAACCCCAAAACAATATTGGTAAATCAGTAAGAGACATCATATATCGCACCATATCCAATAAAGTGCGGTTACAACGTTCGGACACACCATAACGCTGTGGTGTTCCAGGTGGCGTGAGCTGTGAAACTATTCCACATTATTTTAATTGAAGACCAAACTCGTAACTCAAATATTCGTCTCCGCGATCAGATCACGGAAACTTTATTTTCTTGTTACGATGATTTTCCACTTCACTCTGAAATTCTTTGAACTTTTCAACTATTTCAGACTTATGTTTCATCAAGTAGATATACCCATATCTGCTCAGATCATCTTGTGAAGGTTAGAAAATAATGATACTTGCCACGAGCATCAACACTCATTGGATTGCATACATCGGTATGTATTATTTCCAATAAGTCAGTAGCTTGTTCCATTGTTCCGGAGAAAGGAGTTTTAGTCATCTTGCCCAAAAGGCATGGTTCGCAAGCATCAAGTGATTCCAAAATTCCATCAGCATGGAATTTCTTCATGCGCTTTACACCAATATGACCTAAACGGCAGTGCCACAAATAAGTTGCACTATCATTATTAACTTTTCATCTTTTGGCATCAATATTATGAATATGTGTATCACTACGATCGAGATCCAACAAACTATTTTCATTGGGTGTATGACCATCAAAAGTCTTATTCATGTAAACAGAATAACAATTATTCTCTAACTTTAAATGAATAACCGTATCGCAATAAACATGATCAAATCATATTCATGCTCAACGCAAACGCCAAATAACATTTATTTAGGTTTAACACTAATCCCGAAAGTATAGGGAGTGTGCGATGATGATCATATCAATCTTGGAACTACTTCCAACACTCATCGTCACTTCACCCTTCAACTAGTCTCTGTTTATTCTGTAACTCCTGTTTCGAGTTACTAATCTTAGCAACCGAACAAGTATCAAATACTCAATGGCTACTATAAACACTAGTAAGGCACACATCAATAACCTGTATATCAAATATACCCTTGTTCACTTTACCATCCTTCTTATCCACCAAATATTCAGGGCATTTCCGCTTCCAGTGAACATTCCCTTTGTAGTGTAAGCACTCAGTTTCAGGCTTTGGTCCAGCTTTGGTCTTCTTCACGGGAGTGACAACTTGTTTGCCATTCTACTTGAAGTTTCCTTTCCTTTCCCTTTGCCCTTTTCTTGAAACTAGTGGTCTTGTCAATCATCAACACGTGATGCTCTTTCTTGATTTCTACCTTCGTCGATTTCAACATCACGAAGAGCTCGGGAATCGTTTTCGTCATCCCTTGCATACTATAGTTCATCATGAAGTTCTAGTAATTTTAGTGATGGTGACTAGAGAATTCTGTCAATCACTATCTTATCTGGAAGATTAACTCCCACTTGATTCAAGCGATTGAAGTACCCAGACAATCTGATCACATGCTCACTAGTTGAGCGATTCTCCTCCATCTTTTAGCTATAGAACTTGTTGGAGACTTCATATCTCTCAACTCGGGTATTTGCTTGAAATATTAACTTCAATACCTGGAACATCTTATATGGTCCATGACGTTCAAAATGTCTTTGAAGTCCTGATTCTAAGCCGTTAAGCATGGTGCACTAAACTATCAAGTAGTCATCATATTGAGCTAGCCAAACGTTCATAATGTTTGCATCTGCTCCTGCAATAGGTTTGTCACCTAGCGGTGCATCAAGGACGTAATTCTTCTGCACAGCCATGAGGATAAACCTCAGATCACGGATCCAATCTGCATCATTGCTACTAACATTTTTCAACACAGTTTTCTCTAGGAACATATCAAAATAAACATATGAAAGCAACAACGCAAGCTATTGATCTACAACATAATTTGCAAAATACTACCAGGACTAAGTTCATGATAAATTTAAGTTCAATTAATCATATTACTTAAGAACTCCCACTTAGACAGACATCTCTCTAGTCATCTAAGTGATCACGTGATCCAAATCAACTAAACCATAACCGATCATCACGTGAGATGGAGTAGTTTTCAATGGTGAACATCACTATGTTGATCATATCTACTATATGATTCACGCTCGACCTTTCGGTCTCGTGTTCCGAGGCCATATCTGCATATGCTAGGCTCGTCAAGTTTAACTTGAGTATTCTCGTGTGCAAAACTGGCTTGCACCCGTTGTAGATGGACGTGAGAGCTTATCACACCCGATCATCACGTGGTGTCTCAAAGACGACGAACTTTGGCAATGGTGCATACTCGGGAGAACACTACTTGATAATTTTAGTGAGAGATCATCTAAAATGCTACCATCAATCAAAGCAAGATAAGATGCATAAAGGATAAACATCACATGCAATCAATATAAGTGATATGATATGGCCATCATCATCTTGTGCTTGTGATCTCCATCTCCGAAGCACCGTCGTGATCACCATCGTCACCGGCGCGACACCTTGATCTCCATCGTAGCATCGTTGTCGTTTCGCCATCTATTGCTTCTACGACTATCGCTACCGCTTAGTGATAAAGTAAAGCAATTACGATGCGTTGCATTTCATACAATAAAGCGACAACCATATGGCTCTCGCCATTGCCGATAACCGGTTACAAAACATGATCATCTCATACAATAAAATATAGCATCACGTCTTGACCATATCACATCACAACATGCCCTGCAAAAACAAGTTAGACGTCCTCTACTTTGTTGTTGCAAATTTTACGTGGCTGCTACGGGCTTAGCAAGAACCGTTCTTACCTACGCATCAAAACCACAATGATAGTTTGTCAAGTTGGTGCTGTTTTAACCTTCGCAAGGACCGGGCGTAGCCACACTCGGTTCAACTAAAGTTGGAGAAACTGACACCCGCTAGTCACCTGTGTGCAAAGCACGGCGGTAAAACCAGTCTCGCGTAAGCGTCACGTGTAATGTCGGTTCGGGCCGCTTCATCCAACAATACCGCCAACCAAAGTATGACATCTGCCGGTAAGCAAGATGACTTATATCGCCCACAACTCACTTGTGTTCTACTCGTGCATATAACATCAACGCATAAAACCTAGGCTCGGATGCCATTGTTGGGGAGCGTAGTAATTTCAAAAAATTCCTACGCACACGCAAGATCATGGTGATGGCATAGCAACGAGAGGGAGAGTGTATGTCCACGCACCCTCGTGAGACCGTAAGCGGAAGCATTATGACAACGCGGTTGATGTAGTCGACGTCTTCACGATCCGACCGATCCAAGTACCGAACGACGGCACCTCCGAGTTCAGACACGTTCAGCTCGATGGCGATCTCCGGCCTCCGATCCAGCCGAGCTCCGGAGATGAGTTCCGTCAAGACGACGGCAGTGACGGCGATGATGATGTTCTACGGCGCAGGCTTCGCCTAAACTCATGACGATATGACCGAGGTGGAATTTGGTGGAAGGGGGCACCGCACATGGCTAAGGAACGATCCGTAGATCAACTTGTGTGTCTATGGGGTGCCCCCTTCCCCCGTATATAAAGGAGGGAGGGAGGAGGAGGCCGGCCCTAGGAGGGGCGCGTCATGGGGAGTCCTACTCCCACCGGGAGTAGGATTCCCTCTTTCCTAGTCCAACTAGGAGTCCTTCCATGTAGTAGGAGTAGGAGATAAGGAAGGGGAAGAGAGAAGGGAAGGAAGGAGGGGGTGCGGCCACTCCCCCTAGTCCATTCGGACTAGGCCTTGGGGGGCGCGCGGCCTGCCCCATGTAGCCCCTCTCTCTTTCCCGCAGGGCCCAATAAGGCCCAATACTTCTCCCCGGCGAATTCCCGTAACTCTCCGGTACTCCGAAAAATACCCGAATCACTCGGAACCTTTCCGAACTCCGAATATAGTCGTCCAATATATCGATCTTTACGTCTCGACCATTTCGAGACTCCTCGTCATTCGGTCTCATCCGGACTCCGAACTCCTTGGTACATCAAAACTCATAAACTCATAATATAACTGTCATCGAAACCTTAGCGTGCGGACCCTACGGGTTCGAGAACTATGTAGACATGACCTAGAACTATTCTCGGTCAATAACCAATAGCGGGACCTGGATGCCCATATTGGCTCCTATATATTCTACGAAGATCTTTATCGGTCCAACCGCATAACAACATACGTTGTTCCCTTTGTCATCGGTATGTTACTTGCCCGAGATTCGATATCGGTATCCAATACCTAGTTCAATCTCGTCACCGGCAAGTCTCTTTACTCGTTCTGTAATGCATCATCCCGTAACCAACTCATTGGTGACATTGCTTGCAAGGCTTATAATGATGTGCATTACCGAGAGGGCCCAGAGATACCTCTTAGGCAATCGGAGTGACAAAACCTAATCTCGAAATACGCCAACTTAACATGTACCTTCGGAGACACCTGTAGTACTCCTTTATAATCACCCGATTACGCGTTGTGACGTTTGGTAGTACCAAAGTGTTCCTCCGTAAACGGAGTTGCATAATCTCATAGTTACAGGAACATGTATAAGTCATGAAGAAAGCAATAGCAACATACTAAGCGATCAAGTGCTAAGCTAACGGAATGGGTCAAGTCAATCACATCATTCTCCTAATGATGTGATCCCGTTAATCAAATGACAACTCTTTTGTCCATGGCTAGGAAACATAACCATCTCTGATAAACGAGCTAGTCAAGTAGAGGCATACTAGTGACACTATGTTTGTCTATGTATTCACACATGTATTATGTTTCCGGTTAATACAATTCTAGCATGAATAATAAACATTTATCATGAAATAAGGAAATAAATAATAACTTTATTATTGCCTCTAGGGCATATTTCCTTCACCTACATACCCTCCTCGTCTCTTCCGCAAAAGGTACCGAATGCGTCATAGTTTGTTTGTGAAGATTGTCACCGATTGTGAGGCCGCCTCTGATTACTTTAAACGTCGTAGATCCGCCGCCGGTATCATGGGGTTTAGTGCATATCAAAAGATATCGGCGGCAATGCGGGTACTCGCTTATGGCATACCCGCGGATTATACCGACGAGTATCTTCGCATTGGGCAAGATACAACCACGGAGTCCATCCGTAGGTTTGCCAAGTTGGTCATCCGGTTGTATGGTGAGCAGTATCTATGGGCACCATACGAGGAAGATACAAAGAGATTAATGGAAATGAATGAAAAAAGGGGATGGCTGAGGATGCTTGGTAGTCTTGATTGCATGCATTGGAGGTGGAAAAATTGCCCAAAGGCATGGCACGTAATGTATTGTGGTAAAAGCCGTGATGCTACCATTGTGCTTGAGGCCGTAGCATCGGAGGACACATGGATTTGGCATGCATTCTTTGGGTTGCCGGGAACACTCAATAATATCAATGTCCTCAATAGATCTCCTTTGTTCAAAAGATTAATTTCTGGGGATGCTCCAGCTTGCAACTACAAAATCATGGACAATGAGTACTCAATGGGATACTATCTCACCGATGGCATCTATCCCGAATGGGCAACTCTTGTGAAGTCCATCAAGGAGAAAAATGGGGTGCCCTTAACAAGAAAAGAGGCTCATTTCACCAAGGCACAAGAGGCAACCCACAAGGATATTGAGAGAGCTTTCGGTGTTTTGCAAGCAAGGTTTGCCATAGTTCGGGGTCCAGCTCGGTTTTGGGACAAAAAAACCTTGGTGAATATCATGAAATGTTGTGTGATTCTACACAACATGATCCTAGAGGATGAGAGAGGGTTAAACCTCCCTTGTTTCTATGACAATGTTGGTACCCATGTGCAATCGGAAAGAAACCCTTCTCGCATACACGCTTTTCTTCAAGCACATCGTGAGATTGAGGATGCAACCACTCATGTTCGGCTCCGGGATGATCTAGTAGAGCACCACTGGCAGTTGGATGGGCGGCGCATTGGCCCATGATGTATCTTTGTTTTACTTTTCTATTTCCTATTTGATTCGAACAATTATTGTAATTTGCTCAAACATTTTTGTAATAGTTTGAATGATTATTGTTTTATTCGGTGGTGTAATAATAACTAGAATGATTATTGTTTTATGTCAAATGTGATGGAATTTGTGATATGTCATATGATGAAATGTGTGATATGTGAATGACAGTTTTAAAGGTTGAGGTTGAGGCAAAGACTAGAACCCTCAAACCCAACCCTTAAAGCAGTTTAAGGGTTGGGTTTGAGGGTTCTAGTCTTTGCCCCTGTTTTTCAACCCTTAAAAGTGCCAAAAACTGGCACTTCTCAACCCTTAAAACTGCTTTAAGGGTTTGAGGGTTTGAGGGTTCTACTAGACATGCTCTTAGGACATCTGCAACCCTGACCCATAAATTTCCTTCTGTGTCTATCTGCAGACAAGGGACGAGTCCACGACATGAATGCGGGAGGCGGTCATTCAATGATATTTTGTATATGTCCATTAATAAAGGGTTAAATTCAAATAAAGCCCGATCCATAGCGCGTTCGATCACATGCTTGGTCACAATCAAAAAGAGACAAGTATGCTTAAGTTTTTACATGACCGATCACAGAAGAATATCAATCCGGTGGTCCATGCAAAAAACAATTCTGAACCTCCATGCTCAAGGTGTTGTCGTCGCCGCGTATGCAGCCTTCTTCTCCGCCGCCTCCTCATCTTTCTATTCTGCCCCCTTCAACTCATCTTTCTGCCGCTACAACATCTTATAGTGGACGACTTCCATGATCATCCTTGCGTCCGCATCGACTGCGATATTCACCTTCTTTTCTTCCAGCATCGTCTTCCTCTCCTTGACCATGGCCTTCTTCTCTTCGATCATGGCCCTCGTCTATTCGAGCGCTAGCTTCTTCCCGGTCGCCTCCATCAATACTTTGAACCTCTCCACCTTTTTTCCTCCTAAATGTCCGAGAACTTGACGTATGCCTCCTCCTTCTTGGACAAGACGTCTTTGTCATCTTCACTGTCGCACCTTCTCGCTCCGCCTTCTCCTCCTCCCACTTCTTTTCCCGAAACCCTCTTCTAACCTTCTTGAGTGGTTCTTTTGTTGGGTCGGTTGGGTGATACGTCTCCAACGTATCTATAATTTTTGATTGCTCCATGCTACTTTATCTACTGTTTTAGGCAATATTGGGCTTTATTATCCATTTTTATATTATTTTTGGGACTAACCTATTAACCGGGGCCCAGCCAGATTTCTTTGGTTTATGCCTATTTGGTGTTTCGAGGAAAAGGAATATCAGACGGAGTCAAAACGGAACGAAATCAACTAGAGAAGTTAATTTTGGAAGGAAACCAACCAGATGGGCTTGGAGTGCACGTCAGGGGATCCCCGGGCTGCCCACGAGGGTGGGAGCGCGCCCCTCCCCCCTGGGCGCGCCCCCCTACCTCGTGAGCCCCCTGGAGGTCCACCGATGTACCCCTTTCACCCATATATACCTGCGTACCCTAAAACTTCCAGAACAGAAGATAGTGTTGGGGAACGTAGTAATTTCAAAAAAATTTCCTACGCACACGCAAGATCACGGTGATGCATAGCAACGAGAGGGGAGAGTGTTGTCTACGTACCCTCGTAGACCCGAAGCGGAAGCGATCACAACGTAGAGGAAGTAGTCGACGTTCTCCTCGCGATCCGACCGATCCGGCGCCGTTACTCCGGCGCCCGAGTTCTTGACACACGACAGCTCGATGGCGTCCCTCGTATCCGATCCAGCCAAGTGTCGAGGAGAGTTCCGTCAAGACGACGGCATGGTGACGATCTTGATGTTTCACCGCGCAGGCTTCGCCTAAGCTTCATGACAAGATGATCGAGGTGGAATATGGTGGAGGGGGCACCGCACACGGCTAAGGAGCGATCTAAAGATCAAACTTGTGTGTTCTAGGGTGCCCCCTGCCCTCAGATATAAAGGAGGGAGGGGAGGCCGCCGGCCTAGCTAGGCGGCGGAGGAGTCCTACTCCCACGGGAGTAGGACTCCCCCCTTCCTAGTTGGATTAGGTTTGGGGGAGGGAAGAGGAGAGGCGCGCCCCCCCTCCTTGTCCTATTCGGACTGGGGAGAGGGGCGCCACCTCTGGCCGCCCCTCCTCTTCTCCCTCGAGGCCCACCGAGGCCCATTTACCCCGGGGTTCCAGTAACCTCCGGTACTCGGTAAATTCTGTTTTACCGGAACCATTCGAACTCCAAACATAGGCTTCCAATATATCAATCTTTATGTCTCGACCATTCGAGACTCCTCGTCATGTCCGTGATCACATCAGGGACTCGAACTTCTTGGTACATCAAAACTCATAAACTCATAATAATCGCCATCGAAACTTTAAGCGTGCGGACCCTACGGTTCGAGAACAATGTAGACATGACCTAGAACTATTCACGGTCAATAACCAATAGCGGGACCTGGATGCCCATATTGGTTCCTACATATTCTACGAAGATCTTTATCGGTCGACCGCATAACAACATCGTTGTTCCTTTGTCATCGGTATGTTACTTGCCCGAGATTCGATCGTCGGTATCCAATACCTAGTTCAATCTCGTTACGGCAAGTCTCTTTACTCGTTCCGTAATACATCATCTCACAACTAACTCATTAGTTGTAGTGCTTGCAAGGCTTGATGATGTGCATTACCGAGAGGGCCCAGAGATACCTCTCCGACAATCGGAGTGACAAAACCTAATCTCAAATACGCCAACCCAACATACGCCTTTGGAGACACTGTAGTACTCCTTTATAATCACCCGCCACGTTGTGACGTTTGGTAGCACCAAAGTGTTCCTCCGTAAACGGAGTTGCATAATCTCATAGTTACAGGAACATGTATATGTCATGGATAAAAGCAGAGCAACATACTAAGCGATCGTGTGCTAAGCTAAGGGAATGGGTCATGTCAATCGATCATTCTACTAATGATGTGACCTTGTTAATCAAATAACAACTCTTTGTTCATGGTTAGGAAACATAACCATCTTTGATTAACAAGCTAGTCTAGTAGAGGCATACTAGTGACATATTGTTTTGTCTATGCATTCACACATGTATCATGTTTCCGGTTAATACAATTCTAGCATGAATGATAAACATTTATCATGAAATAAGGAAATAAATAATAACTTTATTATTGCCTCTAGGGCATATTTCCTTGATCTCCCACTTGCACTAGAGTCAATAATCTAGATTACATAGTAATGATTCTAACACCCATGGAGTCTTGGTGCTGATCATGTTTTGCTCGTGGAAGAGGCTTAGTCAACGGTGCGCAACATTCAGATCCGTATGTATCTTGCAAATCTCTATGTCTCCCACGGACTAAGTCCGGATGGAATTGAAGCGTCTCTTGATGTGCTTGGTCCTCTTGTGAAATCTGGATTCCTTCGCTAAGGCAATAGCTCGAGATTGTCACGAAGATTTTCATTGGACCCGATGCACTAGGTATGACACCTAGATCGGATATGAACTCCTTCATCCAGACTCCTTCATTAGCTGCTTCGAAGCTGCTATGTACTCCGCTTCACATGTAGATCCCTTCACGACGCTTTGTTTAGAACTCGCACCAACCGACAGCTCCTCCGTTTAGTGTAAATACGTATCCGGTCTGCGATTTAGAATCGTCGGATCGGTGTCAAAGCTTGCATCAACGTAAACGCTACGATGAGCTCTTTGTCACCTCCATATCGAGAAACATATCCTTAGTCCTTTTCGGTATTTCAGATGTTCTTGACCGCTGTCCGATGATCCACTCTGGATTACTTTGGTACCTCCTGCTAGGCTTATAGCAAGGCACACATCAGGTGCGGTACACAACATTGCATACATGATAGAGCCTATGGCTGAAGCATAGGGAACATCTTTCATTTTCTCTCTATCTTCTGCAGTGGTCGGGCATTGAGTCTTACTCAACTTCACACCTTGTAACACAGGCAAGAACCCTTTCTTTGCTTGATTCATTTTGAACTTCTTCAAAATCTTGTCAAGGTATGTGCTCTGTGAAAGTCCAATTAAGCGTCTTGATCTATCTCTATAGATCTTAATGTCCAATATGTAAGCAGCTTCACCGAGGTCTTTCATTGAAAAACTTTTATTCAAGTATCCTTTTATGCTATCCAGAAATTCTATATCATTTCCGATCAGCAATATGTCATCTACATATAATATCAGAAATGCTACAGAGCTCCCACTTACTTTCTTGTAAATACAGGCTTCTCCAAAAGTCTGTACAAACCCAAATGCTTTGATCACACTATCAAAGCGTTTATTCCAACTCCGAGATGCTTGCACCAGTCCATAAATGGATCGCTGGAGCTTGCACACTTTGTTAGCTCCCTTTGGATCGATAAAACCTTCGGTTGCATCATATACAACTCTTCTTCCGTAAATCCATTCAGAATGCGGTCTTTACATCCATTTGCCAAATTTCATAATCATAAAATGCGGCAATTGCTAACATGATTCGGACGGACTTAAGCATCGCCACGGGTGAGAAGGTCTCATCGTAGTCAATCCCTTGAACTTGCGAAACCTTTTGCGACAAGTCGAGCTTTATAAACGATAATATTACCGTCGTCGGTCTTCTTCTTGAAGATCCACTTGTTTTCTATTGCTTGCCTACCCTCGGGCAAGTCAACCAAAGTCCATACTTTGTTTTCATACATGGATCCCATCTCGATTTCATGGCCTCAAGCCATTTTATGAATCTGGGCTCACCATCGCTTCTTCATAGTTCGAGGTTCATCATGATCTAGTAGCATGATTTCCGAACAGGATTACCGTACCACTCAGTGCGGATCTTACTCTGGTTGATCTACGAGGTTCTGCGAGAACTTGATCTGAAGTTTCATGATCGACATCATCAACTTCCTCATTACTTGGTGTAGGTGTCTCGTAAACCGGTTTCTGCGATTTAACTACTTTCAAGTAAGGGAGAAGGTACTATTACCTCATCAAGTTCCACTTTCCTCCCACTCACTTCTTTCGAGAGAAACTCCTTCTCTAGAAAGGATCCATTCTTAGCAATGAATGTCTTGCCTTCGGATCTGTGATAGAAGGTGTACCCAACTGTCTCCTTTGGGTATCCTATGAAGACACATTTCTCGATTTGGGTTCAAGCTTATCGGGTTGAAGCTTTTTCACATAAGCATCGCATCCCCAAACTTTAAGAAACGACAACTTTGGTTTCTTGCCAAACCACAGTTCATAAGGTGTCGTCTCAACGGATTTCGACGGTGTTCTATTCGATGTGAATGCGGCCGTCTCTAGAGCATAACCCCAAAACGATAGCGGTAAATCTGTAAGAGACATCATAGATCGCACCATATCTAGTAAAGTGCGATTCTGACGTTCGGACACACCATTACGTTGTGGTGTTCCGGGTGGCGTAAGTTATAAACTATTCCGCATTGTTTCAAATGTAGACCAAACTCGTAACTCAAATATTCACCTCCACGATCGGATCGTAGAAACTTAATTTTCTTGTTACGATGATTTTCAACTTCACTCTGAAATTCTTTGAACTTTTCAAACGTTTGGACTTATGTTTCATTAAGTAGATATACCCATATCCGCTTAAGTCATCTGTGAAGGTGAGAAAATAACGATATCCGCCACGAGCCTCAACATTCATTGGACCACATACATCAGTATGTATGATTTCCAACAAATCTGTTGCTCTCTCCATCGCATCGAGAACGGTGTTCTAGTCATCTTGCCCATGAGGCACGGTTCGCAAGTGCCAAGTGATTCATAATCAAGTGACTCCAAAAGTCCATCAAGATGGAGTTTCTTCATGCGCTTTATACCGATATGACCTAAATGGCGATTGCCACAAATAAGTTGCACTATCATTATCAACTCTGCATCTTTTGGTTTCAACATTATGAATATGTGTATCACTACTATCGAGATTCATCAAAATAGACCATTCCTCAAGGGTGCATGACCATAAAAGATATTACTCATATAAATAGAACAACCATTATTCTCTCGATTTAAATGAATAACCGTCTCGCATCAAACAAGATCCAGATATAATGTTCATGCTCAACGCAGCACCAAATAACAATTATTTAGGTCTAAAACTAATCCCAAGGTAGATGTAGAGGTAGCGTGCCGACCGCGATCACATCGACTTTGGAACCATTTCCCACGCCGCATCGTCACCTCGTCCTTTGCGAGTTCGCAATCCGTAGTCCTGTTTGAGTTGCAAATATTAGCAAGTAACCATATCAAATACCAGTGCTACTACGAGCTCTAGTAAGGTACACATCAATAACATGTATATCACATATACCTTTGTTCACCTTGCCATCCTTCTTATCCGCCAAATACTTGGGGCAGTTCCGCTTCAAAGGACCAGTCGCTTTAAAGTAGAAGCACTCAGTTTCAGGTTTAGGGCCAGACTTGGGTTTCTTCTCCGAGCACAACTTGCTTGCTGTTCTTCTTGAAGTTCCTTCTTCTTCCCTTTGCCTTTCCTTGAAACTAGTGGTCTTATTGACCATCAACACTTGATGCTCTTTCTTGATTTCTACCTCCGCAGCCTTTAGCATTGCGAAGAGCTCTGTATAGTCTTTACTAACCCTTGCATATTATAGTTCATCACAAAACCTTTGTAGCTTGGTGGCGTGATTGGAGAATTTCATCAATGACACAATCATCCGGAAGATTAACTCCCAATTGTGTCAAGTGATTGTAGTACCCAGACATTCTAAGTATGTGCTCACTAACAGAACTATTCTCCTCCATCTTGCAGCTATAGAACTTATTGGAGACTTCATATCTCTCAATCCGGGCATTCTGTTGGAATATCAACTTCAACTCCTGGAACATCTCATATGCTCCATGACGTTCAAAACGTCGTTGAAGTCCCGGTTCTAAGCCGTAAAGCATGGCACACTGAACTATAGAGTAGTCATCAGCTTTGCTCTGCCAGACGTTCATAACATCTGCAGTTGCATTAGCAAGCACTGGCACCTAGCGGTGCATCCAGACGTAACTCTTACATGCAGCAATGAGGATGATCCTCTCGTTACGGACCCAGTCCGTGTAATTGCTACCATCATCTTTCAACTTTGCTTTCAAGGAACGCATTAAAATTCAACGGAACAACAAAGACGAGCCATCTATCTACAATCAAACATAAACAAGCAAGATACTATCAGGTACTAAGTTCATGATAAATTTAAGTTCAGTTAATCATATTACTAAAGAACTCCCACTTAGAAAAACATCTCTCTAGTCATCTAAGTGATCACGTGATCCAAATCAACTAAACCATAACCGATCATCACGTGAAATGGAGTAGTTTTCAATGGTGAACATCTTATGTTGATCATATCTACTATATGATTCACGCCGACCTTTCGGTCTCCGTGTTCCGAGGCCATATCTCGCATATGCTAGGCTCGTCAAGTATAACCCGAGTATTCTGCGTGTGCAAAACTGGCTTGCACCCGTTGTAGATGGACGTAGAGCTTATCACACCCGATCATCACGTGGTGTCTGGGCACGACGAACTTTGGCAACGGTGCATACTCGGGGAGAACACTTCTTGATAATTTAGTGAGAGATCATCTTATAATGCTACCGTCAATCAAAGCAAGATAAGATGCATAAAGGATAAACATCACATGCAAATCAATATAAGTGATATGATATGGTCATCATCATCTTGTGCTTCGTGATCTTCATCTCCGGAGCACCACCATGATCACCATCGTCACCGGCGCGACACCTTGATCTCCATCGTAGCATCGTTGTCATCTCGCCAAACTTATGCTTCTACGACTATCACTACCGCTTAGTGATAAAGTAAAGCATTACAGGGCGATTGCATTGCATACAATAAAGCGACAACCATATGGCTCCTGCCGATTGCCGATAACCGGTTACAAAACATGATCATCTCATACAATAAAATATAGCATCACGTCTTGACCATATCACATCACAACATGCCCTGCAAAAACAAGTTAGACGTCCTCTACTTTGTTGTTGCAAATTTTACGTGGCTGCTACGGGCTTGAGTAAGAACCAGTCTCACCTACGCATCAAAACCACAACGATACTTCGTCAAATAGACTCGCTTTAACCTTCTCAAGGACCGGGCGAGCCACACTCAGTTCAACTAAAGTGAGAGAGACAGCACCCACCGGTCACCTTTAAGCAACGAGTGCTCGCAGCGGTGAAACCAGTCTCGCGTAAGCGTACGCGTAATGTCGGTCTGGGCCGCTTCATCTCACAATACCGCTGAACCAAAGTATGACATGCTGGTAGGTAGTATGACTTGTATCGCCCACAACTCACTTGTGTTCTACTCGTGCAAAACATCAAACCATAAAAACCTAGGCTCGGATGCCTTTGTTGGGGAACGAGTAATTTCAAAAATTTCCTACGCACACGCAAGATCATGGTGATGCATAGCAACGAGAGGGAGAGTGTTGTCTACGTACCCTCGTAGACCCAAGCGAAGCGATCACAACGAGGAAGTAGTCGACGTTCTCCTCGCGATCCGACCGATCCGGCGCCGTTACTCCGGCGCCCCGAGTTCTTGACACACGACAGCTCGATGGCGTCCCTCGACTCGATCCAGCCGAGTGTCGAGGGAGAGTTCGTCAAGACGACGGCGTGGTGACGATCTTGATGTTTCACGGCGCGAGGGCTTCGCCTAAGCTTCGCGACGGTATGATCGAGGTGGAATATGGTGGAGGGGGCACCGACACGGCTAAGGAACGATCTAAAGATCAAACTTGTGTGTTCTAGGGTGCCCCCTGCCCGTATATAAAGGAGGGAGGGGGACGCCGCCGGCCTAGCTAGGGCGCCGGGAGGAGTCCTACTCCCAGGGAGTAGGACTCCCCCTTCCTAGTTGGATTAGGTTTGGGGAGGGGAAGAGGAGAGGCGCGCCCCCTCCTGTCCTATTCGGACTGGGGGAGAGGGCGTGCCACCTCTGGCCGGCCCTCCTCTTCTCCCTCGAGGCCCACCGAGGCCCATTTACCCCGGGTTTCCGTAACCTCCGGTACTCGGTAAATTCCTGTTTTACTTGGAACCATTCGAACTCCAAACATAGGCTTCCAATATATCAATCTTTATGTCTCGACCATTCCGAGACTCCTCGTCATGTCCGTGATCACATTCGGGACTCGAACTTCTTCGTACATCAAAACTCATAAACTCATAATAAGCGCCATCGAAACTTTAAGCGTGCGGACCCTACGGTTCGAGAACAATGTAGACATGACCTAGAACTATTCACGGTCAATAACCAATAGCGGGACCTGGATGCCCATATTGGTTCCTACATATTCTACGAAGATCTTTATCGGTCGGACCACATAACAACATACGTTGTTCCTTTGTCATCGGTATGTTACTTGCCCGAGATTCGATCGTCGGTATCCAATACCTAGTTCAATCTCGTTACCAGCAAGTCTCTTTACTCGTTCCGTAATACATCATCTCACAACTAACTCATTAGTTGTAGTGCTTGCAAGGCTTGATGATGTGCATTACCGAGAGGGCCCAGAGATACCTCTCCGACAATCGGAGTGACAAAACCTAATCTCAAATACGCCAACCCAACATCCGCCTTTGGAGACACCTGTAGTACTCCTTTATAATCACCCGATTCGTTGTGACGTTTGGTAGCACCCAAAGTGTTCCTCCGTAAACGGAGTTGCATAATCTCATAGTTACAGGAACATGTATATGTCATGGATAAAAGCAGTAGCAACATACTAAGCGATCGTGTGCTAAGCTAAGGGAATGGGTCATGTCAATCGATCATTCTACTAATGATGTGACCTTGTTAATCAAATAACAACTCTTTGTTCATGGTTAGGAAACATAACCATCTTTGATTAACAAGCTAGTCTAGTAGAGGCATACTAGTGACATATTGTTTTGTCTATGCATTCACACATGTATCATGTTTCCGGTTAATACAATTCTAGCATGAATGATAAACATTTATCATGAAATAAGGAAATAAATAATAACTTTATTATTGCCTCTAGGGCATATTTCCTTCAGATAGATCGGGAGTTCCGCCGCCGCAAGCCTCTGTAGCCACCAAAAACCAATCGGGACCCTAAACCGGCACCCTGCGGAGGGGGATCCCATCACCGGAGGCCATCTTCATCATCCCGACGCTATCCATGACTAGGCGGGAGTAGTTCACCCTCGGGGCTGAGGGTATGTACCAGTAGCTATGTGTTTGATCTCTCTCTCTCGTGTTCCATCTATGGCACGATCTTGATGTATCCCGAGCTTTGTTATTGTAGTTGGATCTTATGATGTTTCTCCCCCTCTACTCTCTTGTGATGAATTGAGTTTCCCCTTTAAAGTTATCTTATTGGATTGAGTCTTTTATGAACACTTGATGTATGTCTTGCGTGGGATAACCGTGGTGACAATGGGTTATTCTATTGATCCACTTGATGTATGTTTTGGTGATCAACTTGCGGGTTTCGTGACACTTGGGAACCTATGCATAGGGGTTGGCACACGTTCTTGACTCTCCGGTAGTAGCTTTGGGGCACTCTTTGAAGTACTTTTATGTTGGTTGGATGAATCTGAGATTGTGTGATGCATATCATATAATCATGCCCACGGATACTTGAGGTGACAATGGAGTATCTAGGTGACATTAGGGTTTTGGTTGATTTGTATCTTAAGGTGTTTGTCGGTGTCAAAACCGGCGGATCTCGCGTAGGGGGTCCCGAACTGTGCGTCTAGGCGGATGGTAACAGGAGACAAGGGACACTATGTTTTTACCCAGGTTCGGGCCCTCTCGATGGAGGTAAAACCCTACTCCTGCTTGATTGATATTGATGATATGGGTAGTACAAGAGTGGATCTACCACGAGATCAAGGAGGCTAAACCCTAGAAGCTAGCCTATGGTATGATTGTTGTAATGATTGTTCGTCCTACGGACTAAAACCCTCCGGTTTATATAGACACCGGAGAGGGCTAGGGTTACACAGAGTCGGTTACAATGGTAGGAGATCTACATATCCGTATTGCCAAGCTTGCTTTCCACGCCAAGGAAATTCCCATGCGGACACGGGACGAAGTCTTCAATCTTGTATCTTCATAGTCTTGGAGTCCGGCCGACAATGATAGTCCGGCTATCCGGACACCCCCTAGTCCAGGACTCCCTCGGTGTTATTCTAGTACGAACTCTTTTATAGATCGATCCGAAAGAATAGCTTTGTGGTGGTTTCATACCCGACCATAATCTCTACGTTTTTTCTCCGCTATTAGTGGCTTTGGAGTGACTCTTTGTTGCATGTTGAGGGCTTGTCATATTATCTATCTATGTTATTATTGTTGAGAGAACTTACACTAGTGAAAGTATGAACCCTAGGCCTTGTTTCCTATCATTGCAATACCGTTTACGCTCACTTTTACCACTTGTTACCTTGCTGTTTTTATATTTTCAGTTTACAAAAACCTATTTCTACCATCTATATTGCATTTGTATCACCATCTCTTCGCCGAACTAGTGCACCTATACAATTTACCATTGTATTGGGTGTGTTGGGGACACAAGGGACTCTTTGTTATTTGGTTGCAGGGTTGTTTGAGAGAGACCATCTTTATCCTATGCTTCCTACGGATTGATAAACCTTAGGTCATCCACTTGAGGGAAATTTGCTACTGTCCTACAAACCTGTGCACTTGCAGGCCCAAAAACGTCTACAAAAAGAAGGTTGTGTAGTAGACATCAAGCTCTTTTCTGGCGCCGTTGCCGGGGAGGCTAGGTAAGTGAAGGTATATCTTTAGATCTTGCAATTGAATCTTGTTGTCTCTTGTTTTAGCACTAGTCTAGTTTATAAAAGAAAACTACAAAAAAAATGGAGTTGAGTTTGTCTCATACGCTTCACCTTTTTAATATCTTTCGTGAGTATGATGGAAAGGATAATTGTGCTCAAGTGCTAAAAGAAGAAACCTATAGAATGTTTGGAACTAAATATGTGAATGATGAGCATGATTGCAATGTTGTTAGTATGAATTCCTTGAATATCCATGATGCTAATGATATGCAAAGCCACAAGCTTGGGGAAGGTATGTTTGATGAAGATAATATATTTTGTCCCCCAAGCTTTAATGAGCAAATTTACTATGATGAAAGCATGCCTCCTATCTATGATGATTATTGTGATGACACGTATGCTTTAAAGAATAATGGTAACCATGAAACGTGTCATCTTGATCTTAATTTTCAATCACATGATAGTTATTTTGTTGAGTTTGCTCCCACTACTATTCATGAGAAGAAATTTGCTTATGTTGAGAGTAGTAAATTTTCTATGCTTGTAGATCATGAAAAGAATGCTTTAGGTGCTGGTTATATTGTTGAATTAATTCATGATGCTACTGAAAATTATTATGAGAGAGGAACATATGCTTGTAGGAATTGCAATAATGTCAAGTTTCCTCTCTATGTGCTTAAAATCTTGAAGTTATGCTTGTTGTGCCATCCTATGCTAGTTGATTATTGTTCCCATAAGTTGTTTGCTCACAAAATCCCTATGCATAGGAAGTGGGTTAGACTTAAATGTGCTAGTCATATGCTTCATGATGCTCTGTTTCAATTCTTATCTTTTATGTTAGCATCATTGTCATCATCATGCCTAGCTAAAAGGCATTAAAGAAAAGCGCTTGTTGGGAGACAACCCAATATTTATCCTTACTGCTTTTGTGTGTGCACATGATTATGCTACTGTAGTAATCATGTTTTATAGCTTTTGTTTCAATAAAGTGCCAAGTAGAACCTTTGGGAAGACTTGGGTGAAGTTTATGTGATCTTGCTGTGAAAAACAGAAACTTTAGCGCTCACGAGATTAGCTGCCATTTTTTACTGGAGAGTGCTTTTAGGTTTATTCTTTCTGAAGATGATTAATAGACAAATTTCTCAGGTCCAAAAATTTATTTCATAAGTTTTGGGGTTCCAGAAGTATACGTTTTATATAGATTACTACAGACTGTTCTGTTTTTGACAGATTCTGTTTTCTATGTGTTGTTTGCTTATTTTGATGAATCTATGAGTAGTATCGGAGGGTATGAACCATATATATGTTGGAGTACAGTAGATATTACACCAATATGAATTTATAATGAGTTCATTACAGTACCTAAGTGGTGGTTTTATTTTCTTATACTAACGGAGCTTACGAGTTTTGTTTTGAGTTTTGTGTGGTTGAAATTTTCAAGTTTTGGGTAACGATTCGATGGACAATGGAATAAGGAGTGGAAAGAGCCTAAGCTTGGGTATGCACAAGGCACCCCAATGTAATATTCAAGGACAACCAAGCAACTAAGCTTGGGGATGCCCCGGAAGGCATCCCCTCTTTCGTCTTCGTTCATCGGTAACTTTACTTGGAGCTATATTTTTATTCACCACATGATATGTGTTTTGCTTGGAGCGTCATTTTATTTTGTTAGTATTTGCTTGATGTCAGTTATAATAATGTTTTTGCATCTTTAGTTTCAATAAAAAAGTCAAGGATAGCCTTTGCCATGCTTATTTTGCTTGTATGCATGTTGCTGTTTGAAAACGGAAAGTTTACCGCTGTTGCAAAAATTCCCTAGAAAAGTCAGAGCATGGTATAACGTTGAATCTTTTTGCATATTGAGCTCTGATAAATTTATTATAGTGGGAATTTTAGTTCATAATTTTTGGAGTTAGGAAAGTATGGATACTCCTGCATTCTTTATAGACTGTACTGTTTTGGTAGATTGCTGTTATGTTTGCATTGTTTGCATATGTTTGTTTGTTTAATGATTCTATTTGAGGATACGAGTATTAAATATGCAGAGGCATTTAGTATTCAATGTTGAGTAATAATTTTAGTGATTTGTTACAGTATAAAATGATAAGGTTTTGCATTGGTTTATACTAACCTATGTCACGAGTTCTTGTTGAGTTTGTTGTGAATGAAGCTTTTGATAAAAAGAGAAACCATGATATGAGAGGAATTAAGGAGACACAAAAGTTCAAGCTTGGGGATGCCCAAGGCACCCCAAGATAATATTTCAAGAAGTCTCAAGCATCTAAGCTTGGGGATGCCCCGGTAGGCATCCCACCTTTCTTCTTCAACAACTATCGGTTAGTATCGGTTGAGCCTAAGTTTTTGCTTCTTCACATGAGTTGTGCTATCCTTGCAATGTAGTTTTCTTTAGCTTTGCTTGCAGTTTGAATAAAGTATCAAGATATTAAATTATTAAATAGGAGAGTCTTCACATAGTTGCATAATTATTCGACTACTCATTGATCTTCACTTATATCTTTCGGAGTAGTTTGTTGTTGCTCTAGTGCTTCACTTATATCTTTTAGAGCATGGTGGTAGTTTTATTTTGGAGAAATAGTTGATCTCTCATGCTTCACTTATATTATTTTGAGAGTCATTAATATCATGGTAATTTGCTTAATGTTAATATACTTGGTGTTCAAGATATGTGAAACTTTCTTTTGAGTGTGTTGAATACTAAGATAAGTTTGATGCTTGATAATTGTTTTGAGATATGGAGGTGATAATATCAAAGTCATGCTAGTTGAGTAATTGTGAATTTGAGAAATTCTTGTGTTGAAGTTAGCAAGTCCCGTAGCATGCACGTATGGTTAAAGTTGTGTAACAAATTTGTAACATGAAGTGTACCTGGCTTGTGCATCCTTATGAGTGGCGGTCGGGGACGAGCGATGGTCTTTTCCTACCAATCTATCCCCCTAGGAGCATGCGTGTAGTACTTGATTTTTGATGACTTTTAAATTTTTGCTATAATTATATGAGTTCTCTTGACTAATGTTGAGTCCATTTATTATACGCACTCTCACCTTTCCGCCTTTGCTAGCCTCTTCGGTGCCGTGCATTGCCCTTTCTCACCCTGAGAGTTGGCGCAAACTTCGCCGGTGCATCCAAACCCCGTGATACGATACGCTCTATCACACATAAACCTCCTTATATCTTCCTCAAAACAGCCACCATACCTACCTATTATGGCATTTCCATAGCCATTCCGAGATATATTGCCATGCAACTTCCATCATCATCATCATGACATACATTACTTTTGTCATATTGCCATTGCATGATCATGTAGCTGACATTGTATTTGTGGCAAAGCCACCATGCATTATTTCTAATACATGTCACTCTTGATTCATTGCACCATCCCAGTACACCGCCGGAGGCATTCATATAGAGTCATATCTTGTTCTAAGTTTCGAGTTGTAATCCTTATGTTGTAATCAATAGAAGTGTGATGATCATCATTATTAGAGCATTGCCCAAAAAAAGAAAGGCCAAAATAAAAAAAAGGCCCAAAAAAAGAAAAGAAAAGAAAAGGGCAATGCTACTATCTCTTTTTCCACACTTGTGCTTCAAACTAGCACCTTGTTCCTCATGTAGTGATTCTCATATATTGTGCTTCAAAGTAGCACCTTGTTCTTCATGTAGTGAGTCTCATAAGTAGTCTTTTTATACTAGTGGGAATTTTTCATTATAGAACTTGGCTTGTATATTCCTATGATGGGCTTCCTCAAATGCCCTAGGTCTTCATGAGCAAGCAAGTTGGATGCACACCCACTAGTTTTCTTTTGTTGAGCATTCATAGCTCTAGTGCATCCGTTGCATGGCAATCCCTACTCCTCATGTTGACATCAATTGATGGGCATCTCCATAGCCCGTTGATTAGCCTCGTCAACGTGAGACTTTCTCCTTTTTTGTCTTCTCCACACAATCCCCATCATTATATTCTATTCCACCCATAGTGCTATATCCATGGCTCACGCTCATGTATTGCGTGAAGGTTCAAAAAGTTTGAGATTATTTAAGTATGAAACAATTGCTTGGCTTGTCATCGGGGGTATAGAAGTTGGGAACATCTTTGTGTGACGAAAATGAAGCATAGCCTAACTATATGATTTTGTACGGATGAACTTTCTTTTGCCATGTTATTTTGAGAAGACATGATTGCTTGATTAGTATGCTTGAAGTATTATTATTTATATGTCAATATGAACTTTTGTCTTGAATCTTTCGGATCTGAATATTCATACCACAATTAAGAAGATTTACATTGAAATTATGCCAAAGTATCACTCTGCATCAAAAATTCTTTTTTATCATTTACCTACTCGAGGACGAGCAGGAATTAAGCTTGGGGATGCTTGATACGTCTCCAACGTCTCTATAATTTTTGATTGCTCCATGCTACTTTATCTACTGTTTTAGGCAATATTGGGCTTTATTATACACTTTTATATTATTTTTGGGACTAACCTATTAACCGGAGGCCCAGCCCAGATTTGCTGTTTTATGCCTATTTCAGTGTTTCGAGGAAAAGGAATATCGACGGAGTCAAACGAACGAAATCAACTAGAGAAGTTAATTTTGGAAGGAAACCAACCAGATGGGCTTGGAGTGCACGTCGGGATCCCGGGCTGCCCACGAGGCGGGGCGCGCCTCCCCGGGCGCGCCCCCACCTCGTGAGCCCCTGGAGGTCCACCGACGCACCCTTTCACCCATATATACCTATGTACCCTAAAACTTCCGAGCAGAAGATAGATCGGGAGTTCCGCCGCCGCAAGCCTCAGAGCCACCAAAACCAATCGGGACCTGTTAAGCACCTGCGGAGGGGGATCCCATCACCGAGGCCATCTTCATCATCCGGCGCTATCCATGACGAGGAGGAGTAGTTCACCCTCGGGGTTGAGGGTATGTACCAGTAGCTATGTGTTTGATCTCTCTCTCTCGTGTTCCATCTATGGCACGATCTTGATGTATCCCGAGCTTTGCTATTGTAGTTGGATCTTATGATGTTTCTCCCCCTCTACTCTCTTATGATGAATTGAGTTTCCCCTTTGAAGTTATCTTATTGGATTGAGTCTTTTATGAACACTTGATGTATGTCTTGCGTGGGATAACCGTGGTGACAATCGGTTATTCTATTGATCCACTTGATGTATGTTTTGGTGATCAATTTGCGGGTTTTGTGATACTTGGGAACCTATGCATAGGGGTTGGCACACGTTCTTGACTCTCTGGTAGTAGCTTTGGGGCACTCTTTGAAGTACTTTTATGTTGGTTGGATGAATCTTAGATTGTGTGGTGCATATCGTATAATCATGCCCACGGATACTTGAGGTGACAATGGAGTATCTAGGTGACATTAGGGTTTTGGTTGATTTGTATCTTAAGGTGTTATTCTAGTACGGACTCTTTTATAGATCGATCTGAAAGAATAGCTTTGTGGTGGTTTCGTACCCGACCATAATCTCTACGTTTGTTCTCTACTATTAGTGGCTTTGGAGTGACTCTTTGTTGCATGTTGAGGGCTTGTCATATTATCTATCTATGTTATTATTGTTGAGAGAACTTACACTAGTGAAAGTATGAACCCTAGGCCTTGTTTCCTATCATTGCAATACCGTTTACGCTCACTTTTACCACTTTTTACCTTGCTATTTTTATATTTTCAGTTTACAAAAACCTATTTCTACCATCTATATTGCACTTGTATCACCATCTCTTCACCGAACTAGTGCACCTATACAATTTACCATTGTATTGGGTGTGTTGGGGACACAAGAGACTCTTTGTTATTTGGTTGCAGGGTTGTTTGAGAGAGACCATCTTCATCCTATGCCTCCTATGGATTGATAAACCTTAGGTTGTTGGGCCTGCAAGTGCACAGGTTTGTAGGACAGTAGCAAATTTCCCATGCTTTATCAATCCATAGGATGAAAATGGGTTCCACTTCAGTTGCCCATTCAACTTCAACCAGCAATGCATGACACTGAAGTTTTCTTCTCCAACTTCTTGAACACCGTACACGCATGAGAAGTCCAAAAAATAAGCACTGTAAACGGAACTATGCATATCCGGTCAATGATCAACAAAACTATGCATATCAGGCGAGTGATCAACACAAGCTATGAATAGGTTTCACTTCAGTTGCCCATTCAACTTCAACCAGCAATGCATGACGCTAAAGTTTTCTTCTCCAACTTCTTGAACACCATACACGCATGAGAAGTCCAAAAAATAAACATTGTAAACAAAACTATGCATATCCGGCCAATGTCAACAAAACTATGCATATCCGGCTAGTGATCAATAAAACTATGCATATCCGGCTAGTAATCAACAAAACTATGCATATCGGCTACTGTTAAAAAAATATGCATATTCGTCTACAAAACTATGCATATCCGGCCAAATCAACTTACTTGCTCAGTGATTTTGGCATCACTAGGCCACCGATGTGCCAAGTGGCTGCAATACTTCGACACGGCCTCTTGGATGGTGTACCATCGATGGTTGAAGGACTTTGGTTCACAGTTATGGATGACCGCGTGGGAGTGGGGCATAAAATGCTTGTGTGGCAAACCAAAAATTTGAGCGCTCACTACACCACAACCCTTGATTGGGGGCAATTAACTGCGGGGAGAAATACCATCATCTTTCCCTAATAATAAAGCACAGAGTGTTTCTAGTCGTCCGTCACACACTTTTTGCAAAAAAAGAAATCCTCTGTTTTCTGTAAATTAACCCGCAGTAGACGTTTAAGTGACAACCGAATCTTTTTTTGCATTTTCTCAGAAAACCCCCTAACATTTCAAGTAATCAACCTGCTGTCCATTTTTAAGTCAGCTGGATCGTTTTTTTGTTTTAACAAAAAAAACCCAACTTTTCAGTTAATCAATCCACCGTTTATCTAAAATAAAATTATCCATATCTTTTAAACCGTAACTCCGATTTTAATATGTTATATATGAAATTTGATTAGAAAAATATGTAGAATCTAAATATGGTATTATTTTTAGCTATTAAATATTTCTAAAATATTTTTTGGTGCAAACTTAATCTATAGTGCATGGTCTCGGGTTTTTCCGTACCAGCGATGATCCGAATTTGAAATAAATACCCATTAAAATCAGATTGAGAGGAAAGAAAACAGTAACCACACATGCACATCTCTGAAAAACCTCGTGTGGAAAAACAACATATTTCTCACCTTATTCCGAGCGAGTGTGCGTGCGCGCGCGCGAGAGAGAGATGCGTTAGGTCTAACCACATTCAAAAACGTTTTTGTTGTGTGGGCACTGAGGCCACCGTTGGCAACATAAATATGATGCCATATGAAAATAAAGGATGTGGACCTATTAGGGTCTTGAGTCATGGTTATTGTTTATGAGCGTGTGTGTTACTTTTTCTCCCGTTGCAGTGCACGGGCTCTTTTCCTAGTAAGGCAAACCATCCGCCGGGGATTATTCTACTGCCGATAGAAGTATCCAATGGAAAATAAACTGCCGGTAGAACTCAAACAATAAGGGCATTCAAACCGCTGGCACAGATACCCATTTTCAAGGACACAATATTTGCCAGCACACTTAAACAATGGCATATTATCTGCCGGGGACTACTTGTGGGGCCAAACCAAAATAATACGTATTGGCGCGGGATAGCACAGGAGAGAGCGCGAGATGCAAAAATTTTCGCTCCAAATAAGCAAAATCCCCAAACTCCAACTCAGACTGAAATCCCCAAATCGACCACCCTGACCTAGCCTCCTCCCCAAGCACATGCCGTCACCGCCGCCCCCTACCCTGCGCGGCTGCCGACCGCCCTCCACCACACTCCAGCGCCAGCTTCCTCCCCGACCACGCGCCGACCACCGTCCGCCACACCTAGTGCCACTCTCCCTAGACCATGCTGCCGAGCACCTTCCGCCGCCCTAACCACCATTCGCCGGACCTCCAGCAACGCCCAAGCAGCCAAGCCTCCTCCACGCGTCCTCCGCTAGGCTCCTCTAGGCTCGAGTTGCTCGAGTGTTTCAGCGGAAGGATCTGTTCGAGTGAGGATGTCTACAAGGATGACGTCTAACTTCCACTAGATCTGGGATGGAACAAGGTAATCCAGTTAGGTTTAGTTTTGATTTGGCTGTCTTACCTCTGCGTACAACAGTCTTGGCCTCTTCCCCATCCGCCCTCGCTGTAGCACATGGCCGTCAACATTGTATTCTCCTCAGCTTGCAGGATCCCCAAGTGACTCGCAGATGCGAATGAAAATTGAGCAAGGTTCCGCCTCCCATGATTGAGCAGTCGGAAGGGTTATGTTGTCTCTCCATGAAAATTGAGCAAGGTTTCGCCTCCCAGGGATGATGCATTACAGGACGAGTAAAGAGACTTGCCGGTAACGAGATTGAACTAGGTATGAATATACCGACGATCGAATCTATGGGCAAGTAACATATCGATGACAAAGGGAATAACATATGCTGACATAGTGGTTCGACCGATAAAGATCTTCGTAGAATATATGAGAACCAATATGAGAATCCAGGTTCCGCTATTGGTTATTGATCGGAGAGGTGTCTCAGTCATGTCTACATAGTTCTCGAACCCATAGGGTCTGCACGCTTAACGTTCGATGACGATATGTATTATATGAGTTATTTATTTTGGTGACCAGAGGTTGTTCGGAGTCCCGGATGAGATCACAGACATGACGAGGAGTCTCGAAATGGTTGAGAGGTAAAAATTGATATATTGGAAGGTAGTATTCGGACACCGGAAGGATTCCGGAATGTATCAGTTACATACTGGAGTACCGGAGGGGTTACCGAAATGCCCGAGGAAATATATGGGCCATATGGGCCATAGGAGGGAGGCAAACCAGCCCACGTAGGTGTGCCCCCCCCCCCCAAGGGAGGAGTCCGAATTGGACTAGGGGAGGGGGTGGCGCCCCCTTTCCTTCTCCTACTCCCTCTCCTTCCCCCTTTTCCCCTCCGGTAAAAGGAAAGGGGGGGGGGCGAATCCTACTGGGAGCCCAAGTGGGATTTCTCCCACTTGTGGCGGACCTAGGGCCAGCGTCCTCTCCCTCCATCCTTTCTATACGTGGCGGGGGGGGGGCTAGAAGACACACCAATTGCTCCAAGCCGTGTGTGTTGCCCTCCCTCCATAGTTTACGCCTCCAGTCATATTCTCGCGGTGCTTAGGCGAAGCCCAGCGCGGATCACATTACCATCACCATCACCACGCTGTCGTGCTGACGTAACTCATCTACTCCTTTGACCCTCTGATGGACCAAGAGCTCGAGGGACGTCATCTCGCTGAACGTGTGCAGAACTCGGAGGTGCCGTACGTTTGGTACTCGATCGGTCGGAACGAGAAGACGTTCCACTACATCAACTGCGTTAAGCAAACGCTTCCGCTTTCGGTCTACGAGGGTACTGTTGGGGAACGTAGTAATTTCAAAAATTTTCCTACGCACACGCAAGATCATGGTGATGCATAGCAACGAGGGGAGAGTGTTGTCTACGCACCCTCGTGAGACCAAGCGAAGCGATCACAACGTAGAGGAAGTAGTCGACGTTCTCCTCGCGATCCGACCGATCCGGCGCCGTTACATTCGGCGCCCGAGTTCTTGACACACGACAGCTCGATGACGTCCCTCGACTCGATCCAGCCGAGTGTCGAGGGAGAGTTCCACAAGACGACGGCGTGGTGACGATCTTGATGTTCTATCGGCGCAGGGCTTCGCCTAAGCTTCGCGATGATATGACCGAGGTGGAATATGGTGGAGGGGCACCGACACGGCTAAGGAACGATCCGTAGATCAAACTTGTGTGTTCTAGGGTGCCCCCTGCCCCGTATATAAAGGAGGAGGGGAGGTGCGGCCGGCCCAAAGGCGGCAGGAGGAGACCTACTCCCAGGGAGTAGGACTCCCCCTTCCTAGTTGGAGTAGGATTGGGGGAGGAAAGAGGAAAGGCGCCGCCTCCTTGTCCTATTCGGACTGGGGGGGAGGGGGCGCGCGGCCTGCCCTGGCCGGCCCCTCTTCCTTTTCCCCATGGCCCACTAAGGCCCATTAACCCCCGGGAGGGTTCCGGTAACCCCCGGGAGGGTTCCGTAACCCCGGAGGTTCCGTAACCCAGTATCTCGGTAAAATCCCGATTTCACCCGGAACCATTCGAACTCCAAATATAGGCTTCCAATATATCAATCTTTATGTCTCGACCATTTGAGACTCCTCGTCATGTCCGTGATCACATCCGGGACTCGAACTTCTTGGTACATCAAAATACATAAACTCATAATAAGCATCATCGAAACCTTAAGCGTGCGGACCCTACGGTTCGAGAACAATGTAGACATGACCGAGATACGCTCCGGTCAATAACCAACAGCGGACCTGGATGCCCATATTGGTTCCTACATATTCTACGAAGATCTTTATCGGTCGGACCGCATAACAACATACGTTGTTCCCTTTGTCATCGGTATGTTACTTGCCCGAGATTCGATCGTCGGTATCCAATACCTAGTTCAATCTCGTTACCGCAAGTCTCTTTACTCGTTCTGTAATACATCATCTCACAGCTAACTCATTAGTTGTAATGCTTGCAAGGCTTAAGTGATGTGTATTACCGAGAGGGCCCAGAGATACCTCTCCGACAATCGGAGTGACAAAACCTAATCTCAAAATACGCCAACCCAACATCGCCTTTGGAGACACTGTAGTACTCCTTTATAATCACCCGAACACGTTGTGACGTTTGGTAGCACCAAAGTGTTCCTCCGGTAAACGGGAGTTGCATAATCTCATAGTTACAGGAACATGTATATGTCATGGATGAAAGCAGTAGCAACATACTAAACGATCTTGTGCTAAGCTAATGGAATGGGTCATGTCAATCAGATCATTCTACTAATGATGTGACCTTGTTAATCAAATAACAACTCCTTGTTCATGGTTAGGAAACATAACCATCTTTGATTAACAAGCTAGTCTAGTAGAGGCATACTAGTGACATCTTGTTTGTCTATGCATTCACACATGTATCATGTTTCCGGTTAATACAATTCTAGCATGAATGATAAACATTTATCATGAAATAAGGAAATAAATAATAACTTTATTATTGCCTCTAGGGCATATTTCCTTCAGTCTCCCACTTGCACTAGAGTCAATAATCTAGATTACATAGTAATGATTCTAACACCCATGGAGTCTTGGTGCTGATCATGTTTTGCTCGTGGAAGAGGCTTAGTCAAGGGATCTGCAACATTCAGATCCGTATGTATCTTGCAAATCTCTATGTCTCCCACGGACTAAGTCCCGGATGGAATTGAAGCGTCTCTTGATGTGCTTGGTCCTCTTGTGAAATCTGGATTCCTTCGCTAAGGCAATTGCTCCAAGATTGTCACGAAGATTTTCATTGGACCCGATGCACTAGGTATGACACCTAGATCGGATATGAACTCCTTCATCCGCACTCCTTCATTAGCTGCTTCGAAGCTGCTATGTATTCCGCTTCACATGTAGATCCCGCCACGACGCTTTGTTTAGAACTGCACCAACCGACAGCTCCTCCGTTTAGTGTAAATACGTATCCGGTCTGCGATTTAGAATCGTCCGGATCGTGTCAAAGCTTGCATCCACGTAACCGCCACGATGAGCTCTTTGTCACCTCCATATCGAGAAACATATCCTTAGTCCTTTTCGTATTTCAGGATGTTCTTGACCGCTGTCCGATGATCCACTCTGGATTACTTTGGTACCTCCTCGCTAAACTTATAGCAAGGCACACATCAGTCGGTACACAACATTGCATACATGATAGAGCCTATGGCTGAAGCATAGGAACATCTTTCATTTCTCTCTATCTTCTGCAGTGGTCGGGCATTGAGTCTTACTCAACTTCACACCTTGTAACACGTGCAAGAACCCTTTCTTTGCTTGATCCATTTTGAATTTCTTCAAAATTTTGTCAAGGTATGTGCTTTGTGAAAGTCCAATTAAGCGCCTTGATCTATCTCTATAGATCTTAATGCCCAATATGTAAGCAGCTTCACCGAGGTCTTTCATTGAAAAACTCTTATTCAAGTATCCCTTTATGCTATCCAGAATTCTATATCATTTCCGATCAGCAATATGTCATCTACATATAATATCGAAATGCTATAGAGCTCCCACTCACTTTCTTGTAAATACTGAAGCTTCTCCAAAAGTCTCAGATGAACCCAAATGCTTTGATCACACTATCAAAGCGTTTATTCCAACTCCGAGATGCTTGCACCAGTCCATAAATGGATCATTGGAGCTTGCACACTTTGTTAGCTTCCTTTGGATCGATAAAACCTTCGGTTGCATCATATACAACTCTTCTTCCGTAAATCCATTCAGAATGCAGTCTTTACATCCATTTGCCAAATTTCATAATCATAAAATGCGCAATCGCTAACATGATTCGGACAGACTTAAGCATCGCTACGGGTGAGAAGGTCTCATCGTAGTCAATCCCTTGAACTTGTCGAAAACCCTTTGCGACAAGTCGAGCTTTGTAGACGATAACATTACCGTCGCGTCGGTCTTCTTCTTGAAGATCCACTTGTTTTCTATTGCTTGCCTACCCTCGGGCAAGTCAACCAAAGTCCATACTTTGTTTTCATACATGGATCCCATCTCGATTTCATGGCCTCAAGCCATTTTATGAATCTGGGCTCACCATCGCTTCTTCATAGTTCGTAGGTTCATCATGATCTAGTAGCATGATTTCCGAACAGGATTACCGTACCACTCAGTGCGGATCTTACTCTGGTTGATCTACGAGGTTTCAGAGTAACTTGATCTGAAGTTTCATGATCAACATCATCAACTTCCTCACTACTTGGTGTAGGTGTCTCGTAAACCGGTTTCTGCGACAAACTACTTTCAAGTAAGGAGAAGGTACAATTACCTCATCAAGTTCTACTTTCCTCCCACTCACTTCTTTCGAGAGAAACTCCTTCTCTAGAAAGGATCCATTCTTAGCAACAAAAGTCTTGCCTTCGGATCTGTGATAGAAGGTGTACCCAACTGTCTCCTTTGGGTATCCTATGAAGACACATTTCTCCGATTTGGGTTCGAGCTTATCAGGTTGAAGCTTTTTCACATAAGCATCGCATCCCCAAACTTTAAGAAACGACAACTTTGGTTTCTTGCTAAACCATAGTGTCGTCTCAACGGATTTCGACGGTGTTCTATTCAGTGTGAATGCGGCCGTCTCTAGAGCATAACCCCAAAACGATAACGGTAAATCTGTAAGAGACATCATAGATCGTACCATATCTAGTAAAGTACGATTACGACGTTCGGACACACCATTACGCTGTGGTGTTCCGGGTGGCGTAAGTTGCGAAACTATTCCGCATTGTTTCAAATGTAGACCAAACTCGTAACTCAAATATTCACCTCCACGATCAGATCGTAGAAATTTAATTTTCTTGTTACGATGATTTTCAACTTCACTCTGAAATTCTTTGAACTTTTCAAATGTTTCAGACTTATGTTTCATTAAGTAGATATACCCATATCTGCTTAAGTCATCTGTGAAGGTGAGAAAATAACGATATCCGCCACGAGCCTCAACATTCATCGGACCACATACATCTCGTATGTATGATTTCCAACAAATCTGTTGCTCTCTCCATAGTACTGGGAGAACGGGTTTTAGTCATCTTGCCCATAAGGCACGGTTCATAAGTGCCAAGTGATTCATAATCAAGTGACTCCAAAAGTCCATCAAGATGGAGTTTCTTCATGCGCTTTACATCGATATGACCTAAACGGCGATTGCCACAAATAAGTTGCACTATCATTATCAACTCTGCATCTTTTGGTTTCAACATTATGAATATGTGTATCACTACTATCGAGATTCATCAAAATAGACCACTCTTCAAGGGTGCATGACCATAAAAGATATTACTCATATAAATAGAACAACCATTATTCTCTCGATTTAAATGAATAACCGTCTCGCATCAAACAAGATCCAGATATAATGTTCATGCTCAACGCAGCACCAAATAACAATTATTTAGGTCTAAAACTAATCCGAAGGTAGATGTAGAGGTAGCGTGCCGACCGCGATCACATCGACTTTGGAACCATTTCCCACGCCGCATCGTCACCTCGTCCTTTGCGAGTTCGCTTAATCCGTAGTCCTGCTTTGAGTTGCAAATATTAGCAAGAACCAATATCAAATACCAGGTGCTCTGCGAGCTCTAGTAAGGTACACATCAATAACATGTATATCACATATACCTTTGTTTACTTTGCCATCCTTCTTATCCGCCAAATACTTGGGGCAGTTCCGCTTCAAATGACGATGCGCTTGCAAGTAGAAGCACTCGGGCCAGGCTTAGGTCCAGACTTGGGTTTCTTCTCCGAGCAAACAACTTGCTTGCTGTTCTTCTTGAAGTTCCTTCTTCTTCCCTTTGCCTTTCTTCTTGAAACTAGTGGTCTTATTGACCATCAACACTTGATGCTCCTTCTTGATTTCTACCTCCGCAGCCTTTAGCATTGCGAAGAGCTCGGTATAGTCTTTACTAACCCTTGCATATTATAGTTCATCACGAAGCCTTTGTAGCTTGGTGGCGGTGATTGAAGAATTCATCAATGACACAATCATCCGGAAGATTAACTCCCAATTGTGTCAAGTGATTGTAGTACCCGGACATTACGAGTATGTGCTCACTAATGAACTATTCTCCTCCATCTTGCAGCTATAGAACTTATTGGAGACTTCATATCTCTCAATCCGGGCATTCTGTTGGAATATTAACTTCAACTCTGGAACATCTCATATGCTCCATGACGTTCAAAACGTCGTTGAAGTCCCGGTTCTAAGCCGTAAAGCATGGCACATCGAACTATAGAGTAGTCATCGCTTTGCTCGCCAGACGCTCATAACATCCGGTGTTGCTCAAAGAAGAGCTCGCACCCAGCGGTGCATCCAGGCGTAACTCTTTCGTGCAGCAATGAGGATAATCCTCAAGTTACGGACCCGATCCGTGTAATTGCTACCATCATCTTTCAACTTTGCTTTCTCAAGGAACGCATTAAAATTCAACGGAACAACGGCACGAGCCATCTATCTACAATCAAACATAAACAAGCAAGATACTATCGGTACTAAGTTCATGATAAATTTAAGTTCAATTAATCATATTACTTAAGAACTCCCACTTAGGCAGACATCTCTCTAGTCATCTAAGTGATCACGTGATCCAAATCAACTAAACCATAACCGATCATCACGTGAAATGGAGTAGTTTTCAATGGTGAACATCTTATGTTGATCATATCTACTATATGATTCACGCCGACCTTTCGGTCTCGTGTTCCGAGGCCATATCTGCATATGCTAGGCTCGTCAAGTATAACCCGAGTATTCTGCGTGTGCAAAACTGGCTTGCACCCGTTGTAGATGGACCTAGAGCTTATCACACCCGATCATCACGTGGTGTCTGGGCACGACGAACTTTGGCAACGGTGCATACTCGGGGAGAACACTTCTTGATAATTTAGTGAGAGATCATCTTATAATGCTACCGTCAATCAAAGCAAGATAAGATGCATAAAAGATAAACATCACATGCAAATCAATATAAGTGATATGATATGGTCATCATCATCTTGTGCTTCGTGATCTCCATCTCGCAGCACCACCATGATCACCATCGCCACCGGCGCAACACCTTGATCTCCATCGTAGCATCGTTGTCGTCTCGCCAAATTTATGCTTCTACGACTATCGCTACCGCTTAGTGATAAAGTAAAGCATTACGTAGCGATTGCATTGCATACAATAAAGCGACAACCATATGGCTCCTGCCGATTGCCGATAACCGGTTACAAAACATGATCATCACATACAATAAAATATAGCATCATGTCTTGACCATATCACATCACAACATGCCCTGCAAAAACAAGTTAGGCGTCCTCTACTTTGTTGTTGCAAATTTTACGTGGCTGCTACGGGCTTAAGCAAGAACCAGTCTCACCCACGCATCAAAACCACAACGATACTTCGTCAAATAGACTCCGTTTTAACCTTCTCAAGGACCGGGCGTAGCCACACTCGGTTCAACTAAAGTGAGAGAGCAGACACCCGCCGGTCACCTTTAAGCAGCGAGTGCTCGTGGCGGTGAAACCAGTCTCGCGTAAGCGTCGCGTAATGTCGGTCCGGGACGCTTCATCTCACAATACCGCCTGAACCAAAGTATGACATGCTGGTAGGTAGTATGACTTGTATCGCCCACAACTCACTTGTGTTCTACTCGTGCAAAACATCAAACCATAGAAAAACCTAGGCTCGGATGCCTTTGTTGGGGAACGTAGTAATTTCAAAAATTTCCTACGCACACGCAAGATCATGGTGATGCATAGCAACGAGAGGGAGAGTGTTGTCTCGTACCCTCGAGACCCAAGCGAAGCGATCTGGCGTAGAGGAAGTAGTCGACGTTCTCCTCGCGATCCGACCGATCCGGCGCCGTTACTCGGCGCCCCGAGTTCTTGACACACGTACAGCTCGATGGCGCCCTCGTACTCCGATCCAGCCCGAGTGTCGAGGGAGAGTTCCACAAGACGACGACGTGGTGACAATCTTGATGTTCTACCGGCGCAGGGCTTCGCCTAAGCTTCGCGACGATATGATCGAGGTGGAATATGGTGGAGGGGGGCACCGCACACGGCTAAGGAACGATCCGTAGATCAAACTTGTGTGTTCTAGGGTGCCCCCCTGCCCCCGTATATAAAGGAGGGAGGGGGGAGGTGCGGCCGGCCCAAGGGGGGCGCGCCGGAGGAGTCCTACTCCCACCGGGAGTAGGACTCCCCCCCTTTCCTAGTTGGAGTAGGATTGGGGGGGAGGGAAAGAGGAAAGGGGGGCGCCGCCCCCCCTCCTTGTCCTATTCGGATTGGGGGGGAGGGGGCGCGCGGCCTGCCCTGGCCGGCCCCTCTTCCTTTCCCTCATGGCCCACTAAGGCCCATTAACCCCGGGAGGTTCAGTAACCCCGGTACTCGCAGAAAAATCGATTTCACCCGGAACCATTCGAACTCCAAATATAGGCTTCCAATATATCAATCTTTATGTCTTGACCATTTCAAGACTCCTCGTCATGTCCGTGATCACATCCGGGACTCGAACTTCTTGGTACATCAAAATACATAAACTCATAATAAGCATCATCGAAACCTTAAGCGTGCGGACCCTACGGTTCGAGAACAATGTAGACATGACCGAGATACGTCTCCGGTCAATAACCAACAGCGGGACCTGGATGCCCATATTGGTTCCTACATATTCTATGAAGATCTTTATCGGTCAGACCGCATAACAACATACGTTGTTCCCTTTGTCATCGGTTACTTGCCCGAGATTCGATCGTCGGTATCCAATACCTAGTTCAATCTCGTTACCGGCAAGTCTCTTTACTCGTTCTGTAATACATCATCTCACAGCTAACTCATTAGTTGTAATGCTTGCAAGGCTTAAGTGATGTGTATTACCGAGGGGGCCCAGAGATACCTCTCCGACAATCGGAGTGACAAAACCTAATCTCAAATACGCCAACCCAACATACGCCTTTGGAGACACTGTAGTACTCCTTTATAATCACCCGATTCGTTGTGGCGTTTGGTAGCACCAAAGTGTTCCTCCGTAAACGGAGTTGCATAATCTCATAGTTACAGGAACATGTATATGTCATGGATGAAAGCAGTAGCAACATACTAAACGATCTTGTGCTAAGCTAATGGAATGGGTCATGTCAATCAGATCATTCTACTAATGATGTGACCTTGTTAATCAAATAACAACTCCTTGTTCATGGTTAGGAAACATAACCATCTTTGATTAACAAGCTAGTCTAGTAGAGGCATACTAGTGACATCTTGTTTGTCTATGCATTCACACATGTATCATGTTTCCGGTTAATACAATTCTAGCATGAATGATAAACATTTATCATGAAATAAGGAAATAAATAATAACTTTATTATTGCCTCTAGGGCATATTTCCTTCAGGTACGTGGACACACTCTCCCCCTCTCGTTGCTATGCATCTCCTAGATAGATCTTGCGTGAGCGTAGGAATTTTTTTGAAATTGCATGCTACGTTCCTAACAACAGTGCCTACTGGAAAACTCCGAGGGGGTACCCGCTAATTAGGTTTTTTTAGGAAAGTTTCTTCTTTTTAAGAAATCTCGCCGATTTTATTCATTCAAGAAAATGTTCAAAGGTACAACAGTTGGGTCATGGGAAGGCGAGCTCCCAATGCCCGCGTGCGTCCAATAGTTGAGCTTTCGCTCTAGGGCGAGCAAATGGGTCGGCCCATTCGAAGCCGTCCGACGTAAAATTTCACGAAAAGTTAATGCAGGCACGTGGAGTCGAGTTGGGAACTGTGACTTGCTAAATGCAATGCTAACTTATAAGTATAGCTACATCAGCACTTTCATTTTTTTTGGAAGAAACTCAAGATTTCTTGGAAAAAATGTGAACAAATTTGCTTCAAAATTGGAATAATGTTTGAAAGTGTGAATAAATTTGAAAATTCAAACAAAACTTTTAAAACATGAATAATGTTCTAAAAGGTGTTTTTTTTTGAAAAACTTCTAATATATGCTGCACAACTTTTAAATATACATTGAACCTTTTTGTAATATACACTGAACAATTTTTAAATATACAATTAACCTTTTTGTGATATTCATTGAACAATTTTTAAGTATACATTGAACATTTTTTTGATATATGCTAAACAATTTTTAAATACACATTGAACATTTTGTGTTATATGCTGAACATTTTTTAACTGAACAATGAACATATCTCTACTCCTATAAAAAAGCGAGTTGGTGGTGATGGTGTGCCTGCCTTCGGGCCATATGTACCGTCTGATCTTGAATCTAAGGTTGCGATTAAGACGAGAGTGTTGGGCGGAGCTAGGATAGTCTGGAGGTTTCCCCTTCTCTCGTGAGACAGATTATTCTAGAACCACTCGAAATTTCCGCGCCGCTGGCCCTCCCCTCCCTTTCCCCGTGACCGCTGGAGTTGAGTGGGCAAGGGTCACGTCTATTCTATAGCTGTAGTTATAGATAGGATCTCAGTAAATCGGATTTGGCTTTCAGATCTCCCCTGTGTCATCACTCCTTCTGGATCTGGTCGTGCAGGCTATCAGAGAAGCAGAACAACACACGGCGACCGGCATCGACGGATAGAGTCGAAGGGGACAACATAATTTGGATAGCACTATTGATGGAAGGCAGTGCTTCTGGCGGGGACACATTTCTTGCATCATCGCGGACCCGAGGCTGAACGAAATCGGCGTCGAAAGGTGCCGGCATAGATTTCGTGGTGGCTTAGAGGCAATGTGGTGGGCGCTCCGGTTCCACCTCGTCGGTGTAAACCACCTGCTGAGCGGGAGCGGGGGAGATGGAGGTCGACCGAGCCACGACAGTCAACATGCGACAGTCAGGGAGGGGGCGGCCGTGAGCAGCAGAGGCAGAGCAGTCAGCGGTCAGGAGTACCCGCGAGAAGTTGGCCAGGAGTAGCGGAGGAGTCGGCAGTCGGCGACCGGGAGTAGCGGAGGAATCGGCAGTCGGTGACCGGGAGTAGCGATTGGGGAAAAATGAGAGAAAATCGATTGGGGGCATTCGGGTCCTTCTGGCGCTAGCGTCCGCCATGCATAAGCCAGCCTTTTTTTGCGCGGAATGCATAAGCCAGCCTTGAACAGCCCGCGCATAGCCTTGAACTTCCCAATGGACGCGCGACAGGCGCTAGGCTACGCACGCGACCTCTACATGCGGGCCTCATCAGTATGTGACGGCCGGCTACTACAGGTTCTTCGCGTACAAATGGCGATGGCGACATGATGGAGCCCGGCGATAGGTGTACACGCGCTGCTTTAGAGAAATGCAAAGTCGCTCTCGCCGGCGCCGAGTGTTGCGTTTGGTAGTACAAGTAGCATTTCCTTCCTGCATCTCCTAATTGTCCCTTTTTTCTCGAGGGTTTCCTCATTATCTCCTAATGGCCTGAATCGGTATGCCAAGGCATATTTCAAAGTATAACTTTGCAGTGGCATGTTTTAAAATATGAAAATAGTGATGGCATTTTTCAAAGCTTGATTTTTTAGTGATATATAGTACTCTTCTGATTAAAATTAATTTAATATGGCATATATTATAAACTTTGCTATCTTCAAGATACTATGATGATATTTTTTTAATCTTTAAACCTTGCAGAGTAGACGGTGTTGACGCTGGAACGCGTCACACGAACACGTCGATGTGTACCCGCGGCGCCGAGGGAGATGCTCCGCAACTCACACCGCGGGAGGGCGACTTCCAGCGCGATACGCAAGACAGCAAGCCGGCGCTTTTGGGACCAGACGCCCCGCTTGCCCGGGAGGGACCCCACCAGGGCTCGCGGCGACGATTGGCTGCTCGAGGTTGGTCTTACCGCCCCTAGAGCCTCGTGGATTCAGAGCCTCCAATCTTGAAGAACGACGAAGAACAAGAAGAAAGATACAAGGGGAGAGATAAAAGTAGATGAACACGGAAAAGTAGTAGATTGATTGATCGATTGTGTGTTGTTCAATCGGCCGTCACCCCTTAGGTATATAAGAGGCGGCTAGACTTCCCGTGCAAGGAAAAGGCTTGGATTCACGTCCAAAACCCTAGTCAAATTCGGATTGGTTTTGTCTGAACTTTCCAAAACTGTTCGGTTTAAACTGGATGCACCTTGCGGGTCTTTTTTGTGGTGGTAAACTATCTCGGATGGAAACGAGCCCAAAATCAATCTTGACCATTCGATGAGACGAACAACTTTTATGTTGAACGTTTTTGATCGAGGTCATCTTGAGGGTCAAATCGTCGCGCAAAAACAAAGTTATCCTCACGCTACCCATCGACGGGGTGTCGGTGGGACGCGCCGATTTTGCCTCTGACAGGTTGTATTCGATGGCTCTAACTTTTGCATACGAACTCGGATTGGAACAATTTTTATAGCAAAATCGATCATTTCGATGAGACGAAGACAATCCGTGTAGATAATGTTTCCATTTGAGGTCGTCTTGGGGGCTTAATCAGCCAAACTGTACTCTGAATATAAGATCTTAGTACTTTGAGCATAGTTTCGGCCTTCGATGAAATCGGACTGCGATGACCCAAACTTCAAAGATGTTCATATCGACAATACGGAACTCTTTCATGAAGATCACTTCTCCATTTGAGGCCATCTTAAATAAGTATTTGACTGTGCCAAAATCTGGTGTCAACACATGCCCCCCTGTTTTTCGGCAAAGTTTGTGTGCCGAAAAATAACTTCCGCATAGCTTGTTCTAAGGACGATGTCAACACTCCATCGGCCATTTTGCATGTTCTTAGGACGACAAGTATATATCGTCCATTGCTTGTTTGAACCTCTTGATGCAAACTTGGGTGAAAACTTCTCACTTCTATAACAATCCGTGATAAGGTTCCATAGATCGAACCATCCTCCGAACCATATTGTTCACCCTTTCGCTAGGATTTTGCAGATAATCAAGAATGAACTTCCTCCAATCCTTACTACCGCATAAAAGTTTCATTAGTGGTCAAGCGGTGGGCTTCGATTCAGCCTTACCGATGTTGATAAGACCTAGCATCGGCTATTGATAGAAATGCAATACACCATGGTTAACATAGTAGCCGGACGCTTGCTGTGCCAACTCTTTCGAATTGTCATGCCTAGATATATGAACAATTTCAAAGCAACCCAAGGTAAATCTTGTATCTAGACAAACCAAAAGATAAACTATAAGTGATCCGTCAAAACATCGATAACCCTTGGATATTTGTTGCACTGCTAATAACGAATCACCGGAAGCCTCAATATGTATAGCACCTATATCAAGGCAAAGCTCCAATCCGAATGACAATGCATATTCGGCTTTGATGATTGTGCAAAAATATTATAAGCGGCCTGAGGCTTCACAAAATAGCTCCATATGAAGATAAATAAGCAACACCAACACCTTGGCCATTGCCACAAATTTACCGTTGAAAATAATCTCCATAGTACTAGAAAGACAAGGGCAATATCAATGAACATGTACCTTGTTTTGGCCTCTAATTGAACTAAGGACGATGTTAGGATACTACATCAGCCATGCTTTGACATATTCTTAGGGCGATAGATAAATACCGGCCATCAACATAATGCCCATGTAGAATTCATTCACCAAATCATGTATAGCCGAAATAAACAAATGAAATAGCAATCAAATATTTCGGCCCTTTGTATTAGCAAGAAAAAATGTAGCTAATAAAATGTATAGAGACTTGGTAATGCCATCTCATGATGCATAAAATTATGTCGCTTCCATGGATTAAAATAAATCCAGGGAGGGTAATTTATCATACCTGATGATGAATTCCATGGGAAACACATCAATGGTATGGTTGAAGAATATGGATGATGTGCTAACCGAAGATTTTGATGGGGTGATGCAAACTTTCGGCTTAACTATTTTTGGCTTCCATCCTTCTCTTTCTTCACTTTTGTAACACTTGTTGCAATAGAAGGTTGCACATCACTTTCATTTTGACTGCTCCTTTTCGGAACCCATGCCATGTTCTTCTTTTTCAGCTCTTGTGCACTAAGTTTTTGTAATTCCTTCTTTCGCCAATACGATAAACCGAGTGGGCATCTCGGCTGTGATTTTGTTTCAACCAATGGCAACTCTTTTTGGGCCTTGTGCACCCTCAACTTCTTTTCTTCAGATTTGGCACTCTGTTTTTTATCAATTGATTGTTTCACTTCTTTGCCTTTTGTAGCCAATGTCAACATTTTAATTGGCTCTTTGTTATTTGAGATCAAATCTGAAGTAGCACAATTACGACCATCTCTTTTCACGCGGTAAACTTGCTTTACCACCTGTTTATTCTTCCTTGAGCTTTGGACCGATTCCTCATGATTGAAACGGTCTTTGACGCGTGATTGTTCAAATGTTGATCTCCTTGGAGCTGCATAGTATTGGTGAGATGGTCTAGAATAAGATGGAGAATGTGCCCTTGTATCATACTTGTCCCATGATGAATATGTATCTATATGAGCATAGGGAGGCATCCACGGCATTGGCATTGGCGGCCCAAAATAAGGATATGAATATGTTGCATTAAAATTATCACTTTGCCAATACCAATCCTCATATTTGCGCCTTGGGGGTGATCTTGGTTTCTTTGCATGATTTGGCCGATAAGCATTCTTCTCTTCACTCTTCTTTTGATATTTATCCAATAGTTCAGCGAAGGTGATTTTTGATCTCTTACACTTGCGCTTATTTCGGCCTTTGTTTCCTTTGGTTGTGCTTACACCAATCATTGGATTTGCTTGTTGCCCCCCAGTCCTTGGCGTCTCCATTGTAGCTTCGATGGAATTCTCGCCCTCAAAATTATGTTCATTATGCTCTTTCACAATTTCTTTACTTGAAATCTTGACCCCATCACCTGCAGTTTTTACCTCCTCTTTAAATGGATCGGCTTAAAGCAGGCGATGCAAAAACTTTCTGCCATCGAGACCAATCGGAATAGACTGGTCATCTCTTGGTGTCTCAACAAATTTCAATCGTCCTTTATCAATGGCCGATTTAACTATTTGACGAAACATATTGCAATCCTCAAAATTATGTTTGAACGAATGATGCAACCTACAATACATTCGTCCATGAATTGATGGCTTGACATGGTGATCAAGAATTCTTATGTAATTATTTTTCAACAATAAATCAAATATTTGGTCACACATGCTTGAATTGAAGGTAAACTTCTTGCTTTCTAGCCGATCTTGTTGTGTGAACGGCTTTGAAGATAAGCAAACGAATGGTTCAGATTTAGAATCTTCCCATTCAGCTATACATTGTGTTTTCCACTCTATCTCCGGTGTCTTTGGATAAGATATTATATTAGCATCGGATTTCTCAAAAGAAAATAACCTTGGCTTTAAACTTCCGATACGAAAATATTTAGAACACACATGTCTCAATTGAGACAAAGTGCAAGCCAAGTAAGAAATAAGCAAAGCTACCCAACTAGATATGAACTTTAGATAAAGCAACATGGAAAGCTTTGGTCACAACAATAAGTCATTATTGGTCTTTATAAATGGTGCAATGGGTTGACCAATATAGTCTATAACAATTTTGTTGCTAACAAGTAAATTACTCTTCTTCATTGGTCTTTCAAAATTACTTATGAGAATTTTTCTTATAGAAGCATCGACAATAAAGTTGCGACCAAATCGGAAGATAGGCAAGTCACTTGCTAGACATACCTCTTCAATTACGTTGGGAGAGCATGATGGTTGTATCACTTGAATAATACTTTGTTCCACTTTTGAATGACTCTCCTGAAGGAAATATGCCCTAGAGGCAATAATAAAGTTATTATTTATTTCCTTATTTCATGATAAATGTTTATCATTCATGCTAGAATTGTATTAACCGGAAACATGATACATGTGTGAATGCATAGACAAAACAATATGTCACTAGTATGCCTCTACTAGACTAGCTTGTTAATCAAAGATGGTTATGTTTCCTAACCATGAACAAAGAGTTGTTATTTGATTAACAAGGTCGGATCATTAGTAGAATGATCGATTGACATGACCCATTCCCTTAGCTTAGCACACGATCGCTTAGTATGTTGCTACTGCTTTTATCCATGACTTATACATGTTCCCGTAACTATGAGATTATGCAACTCCGTTTACGGAGGAACACTTTGGTGCTACCAAACGTCACAACGAATCGGGTGATTATAAAGGAGTACTACAGTGTCTCCAAAAGGCGATGTTGGGTTGGCGTATTTGAGATTAGGTTTTGTCACTCCGATTGTCGGAGAGGTATCTCTGGGCCCTCTCGGTAATGCACATCATTGAAGCCTTGCAAGCACTACAACTAATGAGTTAGTTGTGAGATGATGTATTACGGAACGAGTAAAGAGACTTGCCGTAACGAGATTGAACTAGGTATTGGATACCGATGATCGAATCTCGGCAAGTAACATACCGATGACAAAGGAACAACGTATGTTGTTATGCGGTCTGACCGATAAAGATCTTCGTAGAATATGTAGGAACCAATATGGGCATCCAGGTCCGCTGTTGGTTATTGACCATGAATGGTTCAGGTCATGTCTACATTGTTCTCGAACCGTAGGGTCCGCACGCTTAAGGTTTCGATGGCGGTTATTATGAGTTTATGTATTTTGATGTACCGAAGAAGTTGAGTCCGGATGTGATCACGGACATGACGAGGAGTCTCGAAATGGTCGAGACATAAAGATTGATATATTGAAGCCTATGTTTGGAGTTCGAATGGTTCCAAGTAAAACAGAATTTATCTGAGTACCGGAGGTTACTGGAACCCCGGGAGGTAAATGGGCCATAGTGGGCCTTAGTGGAAAGGAGAAGGGCCAGCCCTAGGTGGCGCGCCCCCCCTTCCCTAGTCCTACTAGGACTAGGAGAGGGGCGCCCCCCTCTCTCTCTTTCCCTCCAGGAATCCTAGTCCAACTAGGATTGGGGGAATCCTACTCCTGAGGGAGTAGGACTCCCTTGGCGCCACCCTTGGCCGGCCAGCCCCTCCCCTTGCTCCTTTATATACAGGAGGGGGGGCACCCTAGAACACACAAGTTAGATCTACGGATCGTTCCTTAGCCGTGTCGGTGCCCCCTCCACCATATTCCACCTCGGTTATACCGTCGAAGCTTAGGCGAAGCCTCGCGCCGTGAAACATCAAGATCGCCACCACGCCGTCGTCTTGATGAAACTCTCCTCGACACTCGGCTGGATCGAGTACGAGGGACGCCATCGAGCTGTACGTGTGTCAAGAACTCGGGGCGCCGAGTAACGGCGCCGGATCGGTCGGATCGCGAGGAGAACGACGACTACTTCCTCTACGTTGTGATCGCTTCGCTTTGGGTCTACGAGGGTACGTAGACAACACTCTCCCTCTCGTTGCTATGCATCACCATGATCTTGTGTGTGCGTAGGAAAATTTTGAAATTACTACGTTCCCCAACGGTGGTATCGAGCCTAGGTTTTTCTATGGTTTGATGTTTTGCACGAGTAGAACACAAGTGAGTTGTGGGCGATACAAGTCATACTACCTACCAGCATGTCATACTTTGGTTCAGCGGTATTGTGAGATGAAGCGGCCTGCACCGACATTACGCAGACGCTTACGCGAGACTGGTTTCACCGCTGCGAGCACTCGTTGCTTAAAGGTGACCGGTGGGTGCTGTCTCTCTCACTTTAGTTGAACTGAGTGTGGCTACGCCCGGTCCTTGAGAAGGTTAAACGAGTCTATTTGACGAAGTATCGTTGTGGTTTTGATGCGTAGGTGAGACTGGTTCTTGCTTAAGCCCGTAGCAGCCACGTAAAATTTGCAAAAACAAAGTAGAGGACGTCTAACTTGTTTTTGCAGGCATGTTGTGATGTGATATGGTCAAGACGTGATGCTATATTTTATTGTATGAGATGATCATGTTTTGTAACCGGTTATCGGCAATGGCAGGAGCCAAATGGTTGTCGCTTTATTGTATGCAATGCAATCGCTTCAGTAATGCTTTACTTTATCACTAAGCGGTAGCGATAGTCGAGAAGCATAAGTTTGGCGAGGCGACAACGATGCTACGATGGAGATCAAGGTGTCGCGCCGGTGGCGATGGTGATCATGGTGGTGCTACAAGATGGAGATCATGAAGCGAAGATGATGATGACCATATCATATCACTTATATTGATTTGCATGTGATGTTTATCCTTTTATGCATCTTATCTTGCTTTGATTGACGGTAGCATTATAAGATGATCTCTCACTAAATTATCAAGAAGTGTTCTCCCAGTATGCACCGTTGCCAAAGTTCGTCGTGCCCGGACACCACGTGATGATCGGGTGTGATAAGCTCTCGTCCATCTACAACGGGTGCAAGCCAGTTTTGCACACGCAGAATACTCGGGTTATACTTGACGAGCCTAGCATATGCAGATATGGCCTCGGAACACGGAGACCGAAAGGTCGGCGTGAATCATATAGTAGATATGATCAACATAAGATGTTCACCATTGAAACTACTCCATTTCACGTGATGATCGGTTATGGTTTAGTTGATTTGGATCACGTGATCACTTAGATGACTAGAGATGTTTTTCTAAGTGGGAGTTCTTTAGTAATATGATTAATCGAACTTAAATTTATCATGAACTTAGTACCGATAGTATCTTGCTTGTTTATGTTTGATTGTAGATAGATGGCTCGTCTTTGTTGTTCCGTTGAATTTTAATGCGTTCCTTGAGAAAGCAAAGTTGAAAGATGATGGTAGCAATTACACGGACTGGGTCCGTAATTTGAGGATCATCCTCATTGCTGCACGAAGAGTTACGTCTGGATGCACCGCTAGGTGCAGACTCTTGCTAATGCAAGCTGCAGATGTTATGAGCGTCTGGCGAGCAAAGCCGATGACTACTCTATAGTTCATGTGCCATGCTTTACGGCTTAGAACCGGGCTTCAACGACGTTTTGAACATCATGGAGCATATGAGATGTTCCGGAGTTGAAGTTGATATTCCAACAGAATGCCGGATTGAGAGATATGAAGTCTCCAATAAGTTCTATAGCTGCAACATGGAGGAGAATAGTTCATTAGTGAGCACATACTCGTAATGTCCGGGTACTATAATCACTTGACACAATTGGGAGTTAATCTTCCGGATGATTGTGTCATTGATGAATTCTTCAATCACGCCACCAAGCTACAAAGGCTTCGTGATGAACTATAATATGCAAGGGTTAGTAAAGACTATACCGAGCTCTTCGCAATGCTAAAGGCTGCGGAGGTAGAAATCAAGAAAGAGCATCAAGTGTTGATGGTCAATAAGACCACTAGTTTCAAGAAGAAAGGCAAAGGGAAGAAGAAGGGAACTTCAAGAAGAACAGCAAGCAAGTTGTTGCTCAGAGAAGAAACCCAAGTCTGGCCCTAAACCTGAAGCCGAGTGCTTCTACCGCAAGCGATCGTCCTTTGAAGCGGAACTGCCCCAAGTATTTGGCGGATAAGAAGGATGGCAAGGTGAACAAAGGTATATGTGATATACATGTTATTGATGTGTACCTTACTAGAGCTCGTAGTAGCACTGGTATTTGATCTTGGTTACATTGCTAATATTTGCAACTCGAAGCAGGGGACTACGGATTGCGAACTCGGCAAAGGGCGAGGTGACGATGCGGTGGGAAATGGTTCCAAAGTTGATGTGATCGCGGTCGGCACGCTACCTCTACATCTACCTTCGGGATTAGTTTTAGACCTAAATAATTGTTATTTGGTGCTGCGTTGAGCATGAACATTATATCTGGATCTTGTTTGATGCGAGGCGGTTATTCATTTAAATCGAGAGAATAATGGTTGTTCTATTTATATGAGTAATATCTTTTATGATCATGCACCCTTGAGGAATGGTCTATTTTGATGAATCTCGATAGTAGTGATACACATATTCATAATGTTGAAACCAAAAGATGCAGAGTTGATAATGATAGTGCAACTTATTTGTGGCACCGCCGTTTAGGTCATATCGGTATAAAGTGCATGAAGAAACTCCATCTTGATGGACTTTTGGAGTCACTTGATTATGAATCACTTGGCACTTATGAACCGTGCCTCATGGGCAAGATGACTAGAACACCGTTCTCGAGACGATGGAGAGAGCAACAGATTTGTTGGAAATCATACATACAGATGTATGTGGTCCGATGAATATTGAGGCTCGTGGCGGATATCGTTATTTTCTCACCTTCACAGATGACTTAAGCAGATATGGGTATATCTACTTAATGAAACATAAGTCTGAAACGTTTGAAAAGTTCAAAGAATTTCAGAGTGAAGTTGAAAATCATCGTAACAAGAAAATTAAGTTTCTACGATCTGATCGTGGAGGTGAATATTTGAGTTACGAGTTTGGTCTACATTTGAAAAAATGCGGAATAGTTTCGCAACTTACGCCACCCGGAACACCACAGCGTAATGGTGTGTCCGAACGTCGTAATCGTACTTTACTAGATATGGTACGATCTATGATGTCTCTTCTGATTTACCGCTATCGTTTTGGGGTTATGCTCTAGAGACAGCCGCATTCACACTGAATAGAACACCGTCGAAATCCGTTGAGACGACACCTTATGAACTATGGTTTGGCAAGAAACCAAAGTTGTCGTTTCTTAAAGTTTGGGGATGCGATGCTTATGTGAAAAAGCTTCAACCTGATAAGCTCGAACCCAAATCGGAGAAATGTGTCTTCATAGGATACCCAAAGGAGACAGTTGGGTACACCTTCTATCACAGATCCGAAGGCAAGACATTCGTTGCTAAGAATGGATCCTTTCTAGAGAAGGAGTTTCTCTCGAAAGAAGTGAGTGGGAGGAAAGTGGAACTTGATGAGGTAATAGTACCTTCTCCCTTACTTGAAAGTAGTTAAATCGCAGAAACCGGTTTCGAGACACCTACACCAAGTAGTGAGGAAGTTGATGATGTCGATCATGAAACTTGAGATCAAGTTACCGCAGAACCTCGTAGATCAACCGAGTAAGATCCGCACTGAGTGGTACGGTAATCCTGTTCGGAAATCATGCTACTAGATCATGATGAACCTACGAACTATGAAGAAGCGATGGTGAGCCCAGATTCATAAAATGGCTTGAGGCCATGAAATCGAGATGGGATCCATGTATGAAAACAAAGTATGGACTTTGGTTGACTTGCCCGAGGGTAGGCAAGCAATAGAAAACAAGTGGATCTTCAAGAAGAAGACCGACACGACGGTAATGTTATCGTCTATAAAGCTCGACTTGTCGCAAAAGGTTTTCGCAAGTTCAAGGGATTGACTACGATGAGACCTTCTCACCGTAGCGATGCTTAAGTCCGTCCGAATCATGTTAGCAATTGCCGCATTTTATGATTATGAAATTTGGCAAATGGATGTAAAGACTGCATTCTGAATGGATTTACGGAAGAAGAGTTGTATATGATGCAACCGAAGGTTTTATCGATCCAAAGGAGCTAACAAAGTGTGCAAGCTCCAATGATCCATTTATGGACTGGTGCAAGCATCTCGGAGTTGGAATAAACGCTTTGATAGTGTGATCAAAGCATTCGGGTTTCTGCAGACTTTTGGAGAAGCTCAGATTTACAAGAAAGTGAGTGGGAGCTCAGAGCATTTTCGATATTATATGTAGATGACATATTACTGATCGGAAATGATATAGAATTCTGGATAGCATAAAGGGATACTTGAATAAAAGTTTTTCAATGAAAGACCTCGGTGAAGCTGCTTACATATTGGGCATTAAGATCTATAGAGATAGATCAAGACGCTTAATTGGACTTTCACAGAGCACATACCTTGACAAAATTTTGAAGAAGTTCAAAATGGATCAAGCAAAGAAAGGGTTCTTGCCGTGTTACAAGGTGTGAAGTTGAGTAAGACTCAATGCCCGACCACTGCAGAAGATAGAGAGAAAATGAAAGATGTTCCTATGCTTCACCATAGGCTCTATCATGTATGCAATCTTGTGTACCGGACCGATGTGTGCCTTGCTATAAGCCTAGCAGGAGGTACCAAAGTAATCCAGAGTGGATCATGGACGCGTCAAGAACATCTGAAATACGAAAAGGACTAAGGATATGTTTCTCGATATGGAGGTGACAAAGAGCTCATCGTAAACGGTTACGTTGATGCAAGCTTTGACATCGATCCAGACGATTCTAAATCGCAGACGGATACGATTTACACTAAACGGAGGAGCTGTCGGTTGGTGCAGTTCTAAACAAAGCGTCGTGGCGGGATCTACATGTGAAGCGGAGTACATAGCAGCCGGAAGCAGCTAATGAAGGAGTCGGATGAAGGAGTTCATATCCGATCTAGGTGTCATACCTAGTGCATCGGGTCCAATGAAAATCTTCGTGACAATCTTCGAGCAATTGCCTTAGCGAAGGAATCCAGATTTCACAAGAGGACCAAGCACATCAAGAGACGCTTCAATTCCATCCGGACTTAGTCCGGTGGGAGACATAGAGATTTGCAAGATACATACGGATCTGAATGTTGCAGACCGTTGACTAAGCCTCTTCCACGAGCAAAACATGATCAGCACCAAGACTCCATGGGTGTTAGAATCATTACTATGTAATCTAGATTATTGACTCTAGTGCAAGTGGGAGATCAAGGAAATATGCCCTAGAGGCAATAATAAAGTTATTATTTATTTCCTTATTTCATGATAAATGTTTATCATTCATGCTAGAATTGTATTAACCGGAAACATGATACATGTGTGAATGCATAGACAAAACAATATGTCACTAGTATGCCTCTACTAGACTAGCTTGTTAATCAAAGATGGTTATGTTTCCTAACCATGAACAAAGAGTTGTTATTTGATTAACAAGGTCACATCATTAGTAGAATGATCGATTGACATGACCCATTCCCTTAGCTTAGCACACGATCGTTTAGTATGTTGCTCTGCTTTTATCCATGACTTATACATGTTCCTGTAACTATGAGATTATGCAACTCCGTTTACGGAGGAACACTTTGGTGCTACCAAACGTCACAACGAATCGGGTGATTATAAAGGAGTACTACAGGTGTCTCCAAAAGGCGGATGTTGGGTTGGCGTATTTGAGATTAGGTTTTGTCACTCCGATTGTCGGAGAGGTATCTCTGGCCCTCTCGGTAATGCACATCATGAAGCCTTGCAAGCACTACAACTAATGAGTTAGTTGTGAGATGATGTATTACGGAACGAGTAAAGAGACTTGCCGTAACGAGATTGAACTAGGTATTGGATACCGATGATCGAATCTCGGGCAAGTAACATACCGATGACAAAGGAACAACGTATGTTGTTATGCGGTCGACCGATAAAGATCTTCGTAGAATATGTAGGAACCAATATGGGCATCCAGGTCCCGCTGTTGGTTATTGACCGTGAATGGTTCTAGGTCATGTCTACATTGTTCTCGAACCGTAGGGTCCGCACGCTTAAGGTTTCGATGGATGTTATTATGAGTTTATGTATTTTGATGTACCGAAGAAGTTGAGTCCGGATGTGATCACAGACATGACGAGGAGTCTCGAAATGGTCGAGACATAAAGATTGATATATTGGAAGCCTATGTTTGGAGTTCGAATGGTTCCGGTAAAACAGAATTCTGGAGTACCGGAGGTTACCGGAACCCCGGGAGGTAAATGGGCCATAGTGGGCCTTAGTGGAAAGGAGAAGGGCCAGCCCTAGGGTGGTGGCCTCCCCTTCCCTAGTCCTACTAGGACTAGGAGAGGGGCCCCCCTCTCTCTTTCCCTCCAGGAATCCTAGTCCAACTAGGATTGGGGGAATCCTACTCCGAGAGGAGTAGGACTCCTTGGCGCGCCACCCTTGGCCGGCCAGCCCCTCCCCTTGCTCCTTTATATACTGCAGGGGGGCACCCTAGAACACACAAGTTAGATCTACGGATCGTTCCTTAGCCGTGTGCAGTGCCCCCCTCCACCATATTCCACCTCGGTTATACCGTCGCGAAGCTTAGGCGAAGCCCTGCGCCGGTGAAACATCAAGATCGCCACCACGCCGTCGTCTCGACGAAACTCTCCTCGACACTCGGCTGGATCGAGTACGAGGGCGTCATCGAGCTGTCACGTGTGTCAAGAACTCGGGCGCCGGAGTAACGGCGCCGGGATCGGTCGGATCGCGAGGAGAACGTCGACTACTTCCTCTACGTTGTGATCGCTTCCGCCGGGTCTCACGAGGTACGAGACAACACTCTCCCCTCTCGTTGCTATGCATCACCATGATCTTGTGTGTGCGTAGGAAATTTTTTGAAATTACTACGTTCCCCAACATCTCCAATGCCTTGGCATCCTCTTTTTCTTTGATAGATTCGGTACACATACTATTTGATTCGGCTTTTTTAATAACCGAATTAACTTTGTTATCCGAATCACCACTCTTTCTTTCTTTGATTCGCAAGGTTGCTTGTTCTTGTCTAAATTCAACAAACATTGCAGCTAGTCTATCTTTAAGCTTTTTTCGACCAATTTCAGCCCAATCTTCATCGGATTGCCCCCAATACTTTGAGACGCTTTCGGCAATGGTGTGTTGTCGAAATTCTGTAATTGTGCAGGGGCAACATGATATGCTACGTTACTAGGTAAAGACACATGCGCTCTGGTAGAATTCTCACTTATTCGACCATGAGCATGAAGGTGCGGAGCCAAATCACGAATATCTACAATTGCGTATGGTGCCGAAAAATTCGTAGCATGAGGTGTAGCATACAATGTTTGAGGGTAATTGGCCGAATAACTAGTAGTGGCATGGTCAATTCCCCTATCCACCGGCACGTTTGGATTAACATACTGCAAGTTATTTGCCGATGAATAAAAAGTTGAAACACTTTCTTGCATACTATTGGAAGTTCCTACATGGGGTGTCTCAATCTGATTAACCGAACTCATCATGTTGTTCATCGGCATATAGATTTGTGGGGTTGCCGATGCATGGGAGTTGGGATACATATGTTGCATGTTGCTAAAATTATATGAAGTTGAAGCATGAAGATTATTCTGAATCGGCTGTTGCACATAATTAGATGTATGATTGATAAAACTAGGGCTAGCCGATACAATATGCTCATTAGACGATCTAGCAACAACATATGTATTATTTGCATCTACATAAGTGAATTGGGTATTCATGTTACCTTTGTAGATTGCAAACCCTAGATGACGAGCTCTTCAGTAGCAAGAACGGGTGGAGACCGTTCAAAGCTTAAATCCCAGTGAGTCGCCAAAAAGTGTGTTGATCTTTGGAGCGCGTCACACGAACACGTCGATGTGTACCGCGGCACCAAGGAGATGCTCGAAACTCACACGCTGGAGGCCGACTTCGGTAGCGATCGCAAGGCAGCAAGCCGGCGCTTTTGGGACCAGACGCGCCGCTCGCCCGGGAGGGACCCCGTCAGGGCTCGCGACGACGATTGGCTGCTCGAGGTCGGTCTTACCGCCCCTAGAGCCTCGTGGATTCGCAGCCTCCAATCTTGAAGAACGACCAAGAACGAGAAGAAAGATACAAGGGGAGAGATAAAAGTAGATGAACACGGAAAAGTAGTAGATTGATTGATCGATTGTGTTTTGTTCAATCGGCCGTCACCCCTTAGATATATAAGAGGCGGCTGGACTTTCCGTGCAAGGAAAAGGCTTGGATTCACGTCCAAAACCCTAGTCAAATTCGGATTGGTTTTGTCCGAACTTTCCAAAACTGTTCGGTTTAAACTGGCTGCACCTTGCGGGTCTTTTTTGTGGTGGTAAACAATCTCGGATGGAAACGAGCCCAAAATCAATCTTGACCGTTTCGACGAGACGAACAACTTTTATGTTGAACGTTTTTTGATCAGAGGTCATCTTGAGGGTCAAATAGGTCGCTTAAAACAGGCTATCCCTCGCGCTACCCATCGACGGGGTGTCGGTGGGCGCGCCGCTTTTGCCTCCCGACGGGGCTGTATTCGATGGCTCTAACTTTTGCATACGAACTTGGATTAGAATGATTTTTATATCAAAATCGATCGTTTCGATGAGACGAAGACAATCCGTGTAGATAATGTTTCCATTTGAGGTCGTCTTGGGGGCTTAATCAGCCAAACTGTACTCTGAATATAAGATCTTAGTACTTTGAGCATAGTTTCGGCCTTCGAGATGAAATCGGACTGCGATGACCCAAACTTCAAAGATGTTCATATCGACAATACGGAACTCTTTCATGAAGATCACTTCTCCATTTGAGGCCATCTTAAATAAGTATTTGACCGTGCCAAAATCTGGTGTCAAGAGACGGTTTGGATTCAGAGATAAAACTGGTCCATGTTGGCACAGTTATCACGTGTGTGGATGAATTTGCCTATTTACTGTCGAAATTGGATAGAGCGAGCAATAAAGCTGAGCAGGGACAACAACGCGTCTTCCTACTAGATGGGCTCCTTACTATGACTTAAGTCCACTTAATCTTTTTTTGTTCCCGTAGCGTAGCACGGGCATCTTACTAGTTTAGAACAATGTTGAACATTTTGTTAGTATAGGGTGAACATTTCCTTCAATATACAATAAACATTTTGTATATAAAAAATTAAAGATCTTTGTGTAGTACACACGAAAAAAGAAATAAAAATAAAAAAGAAAAAAAGAAAAAGAATAGAAATAGAAACAAAGAAAATAGAAAAAGGGAAGAAGCAGCTGAGCGACCGTGAGCCGGCCCAGGGCATCGGAAGCCATACTTCAGCGAAGGCTCGTCCTCTTGGGAGCTCCTAGTCAGCGCTGTAGGCGCCCGTTAACGAGCTGGCGCCTGCAGCGTCGCTGGAATGGGCCCAACGCGCGCTTGTACTCGTTCGCTGTTAAAGTGGAAAAGCAATAAAAAGTGAGGACGGCTGGGGATTCGAACTCCGGACCGGATTGTTGCGACTGCACTTCACCAACCACTAGACCAAACTAACTTTGCTGTCTACTACAAGAAAACAGAGCTAGTTAACCGTCTCGTGCAGTAAAACATTAATATATACTCAATATAAATTATCTCAAAAAAGAAAACGTGAATTCAAAAAAAATCATCAAATTTTAAGAAAAGTTTCATAAAAATGAAAAAGGTTCATTGATTTTCAAAAAAGTTCATTGAATTCGAAAAAAGTTCATCGGATTCAAAAAAAAGTTCATCAAATTCAAAAAAAGTTCATCGATTTTGAAAGAAGTTCATCGAAATCAAAAAAAGTTCATCGGTTTTGAAAATAGTTCATCGAATTCGAAAAAAGTTCATCGAATTTGAAAAAAAGTTTATCAGATTTGAAAAAAGTTCATCAAAATTTTAAAAAAAGTTCATCGATTTTGAAAACAGTTCATCACATTCAAAAAAAGTTCATCGGATTTGAATAAAAGTTTATCGAATTTGAAAAAAATGGGCCGAGCAAAATGGGCCGAGCCCAGGTAGCCGCGCCCTTCAGGCGCCCGTTTGCTCGCGGGCGCATAAGCGCCGAATAGGATCTGCCCGTCCTCTTGACCCATGGGAAATGACCCTCTTAAACTCACAAGAGGGAGAAACAAATATTGTGACCCATATATGTTGTCCAGCTAGCCCAGCCCAGCCCATCGTTTACCATAGCCGTGGACGCACTTATCGGGCATTTCCTATTTGGCGTTGCAGGCGCCCGTTAACGTGTATTCCGCAAACGGGCGCCTGCAGCCACATTTACTGGGCTCGGCCCACTTTTTTTAAAATTCTATGAACTTTTTTAAAATTGATGAACTTTTTATGAAATCTATGAACTCCTTCCAAATTTGTTGAACTTTTTTTGCAATTGATAAACTTCTTTTCAAATGGATGAACTATTTTTTCAAATTTGATGAACTTTACAGTCAAAAAATTGATGAACTTTTTCAAACCAATGAACTATTTTCTGAATTTGGTGACTTTTTTTCAAAGTCGAATGAACTTTTTTTTTCAAATTTGATGAACTTTTTTCAAATTTGATATTTTTTTCAAATTGTGTGAACTTTTTTCAAATCAATGATTTCTTTTTTCAAATTTGTGAACTTTTATTCAGATATGATGAACACTTTTAAAATTATGTGAACTTTTTTCAAAATTGATGAACTTATTTTTCAAATTCGTGAACTATTATTCAGATATGATGAACTTTTTTCAAATTATGTGAACTTTTTTTCAAATTTGTGAAAAAATCGGAATAGATGACTTTTTTTCAAAATTGATGGACTTTATTTCAAATTTGTGCACTATTGTACAAAATCGATGAACTTTTCTTTATCCCATGAACTTTTTCAAAAATCTGAACTGTTTTTCCATACTGGCGAACTTTTTCTATATCAATTCTATGATTTTTCTAATCTCACGTTTTTCTTTTTTCAAATGATTTATATGGGTTCAAAATATAGGTTGTACTAGACGAAGTTTTACATAAAACGTCTTTCGGCTTGTGGACAAGAAAGCCATCTTGGTTTGTTGGTTGTCTTGGTAGGTCCACATCCCAGCAATGCTGGTTCGAATCCCGTCCCCGTTGATTTACGTATCAACTTTTATCTTCGCCTTTATTTTTCTCACTGATTGCTGGGCCGGCCCAATTGGCGTCGCGCGCGGGCGCCAGTTAGGATGAGCCCCCGCAAGGGACGCACTTGCCCGCTCTCAGCCGCCGCCACGTGCTGCGCTCTGGACACTCCCTTTGATTTTTATTTTTTATTTTTCCGCACATTTTCAGCTTTTTAGATGTTTTTTTTGTTTTTTTGGTTTTCCACCGGCCTTTCTTAGCTATTGGACAAAATACAATTTTTTTTGCATGATAAAACACGGTTTTTTCTTCGTCGAGTGGCCGGACGTGTCTCTCGAAAATGAAAAAAAATAAATATGTTTTTTTATTTTAGTGAGAGACACGGATTTGCTTCCACAAGAGATACAGTCGTGCCTCTTGGAAACTAAAAATAAACGCTTTTTTTTCGCGAGTCTTGCCTCTCGAAAACGGAATGTGTTTTTTTTCGATCCGCGACAGGCACAAATTTGCTTCTCGTGGAGGCACGATTTTGCTTCTGCGAGAGGCACGATCATGTCTCTTGGAAACGTAAAAAATATATTTTTTTTCTTTCGCGAGAGGCACGGGTTTACTTTTCATGGAGGGAAAGATTTGCTTCCCCGAGAGTCACAGTGAGCTCTTTTTCGGAACGAAAAAAAAGTGCTTCCATCTTGTTTTTTGGTTCGTTTTTTCCGTGAAGAAAAAAATTGTCAAAGCTTACCAACGTGGGATCTAGTTTTGAAGATCCCGACGCAAAGAATTCAAGAATGAAAATGGTTCAAGATTTAAACGCACTGTTTAAGAAATAAAATGTTTTGAATAGAGAAAAATTCACTGTAGGTCACAAAACTTGAGCCGGATGACACATTGGTACCACTACTTCAAAATACCCGAACTACGGTCCATGTACTTGCGCACAGGGTTCACTTTGGTCCGTATGTACAATTTCGTCTACGTATTCGCCGACTTGGCCGAGTCAGCGACCGGCAGCTAGGCTTTGACCGCCACGTAGTCAATCCTAGGGTGAATACTACTCGATTCAGGGTTATTATTGCAAAAATGCCATGTCGGCCAGGGACCTGGTGGAGACGGCCTGGGGCATCGCCGGCAGCGGTGTGTCGTTCCTCTGGGTGGTCCGGCGGGGGCTGGTACGGACCTGGAACAAACAAGAGAATTATGTACCATAGTGTACTTTCGTATAGGCTAATTGTAATAGGCGCCAGACGGGGAGCGCGCGCATCGATCACGTCCGCACTGGCATGTGGACGCAGCGGTTGTGCTACAGCGCGACGCCGCCGCTTTCCAGCCCCATCGCCGTCTTGTTAGCTGAGACCGCCAGCGGGCGGGCCACACGGACCGGGGTCGGCCCGACGCTGACGGCCTTCTCGCACCGGCAGCTATCCAAGAACCCGCCGCCTTTCTTGCGGCCGGCGCTTCGGGACATGGCGGCGGTGAAGCCGTCGTGGCCGGCGGCGGACCCCGGCGGGACGAACCGGAACTCTTCTACGCTGCACGCGGATGTCGCGCTCGAGAAGTTGGCCACGCTGTCGGCGTCGTAGGCGACGCCCTCGGTCGTGGCCACGCTCCACACCACGCTCGCCTCGCTTGGCGCATACATGCACTCGCTCAGCACTGGCTCTGCGGCGGCGGCGTAAGCCAAGTCGTCGTCCCCCGAGTTGCGCCGGCTACTGCGAGCACGGTACGTGGTCGGGTACGACGATGACGCCGCAAAGCTCTCCAGGTCGAACAGGTCCGAGCTCGCGTCGCTCATCGCATCGTCGTCCGTCGCCGCCATGACCGCCGGCGTGCGCAGAAAGCCGGCCGCGGCAAGGGGCGGCGGAGGGTCCACGAGCACCACCGAGTCCTCGTCGATGGGACGGAACACCTCCAGTGACTCGCGCGGCGGCTCGTCGACGACGCTGCTGCTGATGGCCTTCGCCGGGCTGATCACCGGGAAGGTGAATCCGCCAGAGCTCACGACGCGGCGGCCAACGTCGGGCGGGAAAGCGGGAAACGAAGCGTTTATGCCGTTATTTTGCGCCGGGGCGAGGATGTTGTTGTTGGCGCGAAGCGGGAACGCGCAGCTCCCCGTCGTAAAAATCTTCATCACGCCGGGCTCGTCGTTTGGAGACGGAGGAGGCAGCCCGTTGGCCTTAAAGACGACGCTCTCTTCCTGGCGTCGAACCTCGCGTGGATCCTCGGGGTCGTCGGCTCGGAGGCGACGTCGACGGTGACCGCCTTCCTGCCGGCGCAGGGGCAGTCCCGGCCGAAGATCCCCCAGCGTGGCCCGAAGGCGCCGGCGGCAGGCTTCTTGCCGCCGCGGTGATGCTGATCGTCCATCGTATCTAGGACGACGACGCTGGCGACGCCACCGCCATAGCCCTTGTCGTGCTACCTAGCCGCGGACGACGACTGGTTGCTGGCGAGCAGCCCGGAGCGGCTGTTCCAGCTGGCCTCCGACGACGCCGTGGTGCGGCCGCTCTGGCTTGCCGCCGCGTCCACGGCAGCGACGTGCAGCTGGCGGCGGGAGCCCCGGGGATGGGGTCGTGAGGAGGGGGTCCGGGCTCACCAGCCTCGTGCCCAAGCACTCCATCGGCTCCTCCACCGCGACGCTGCAGGTCTCGCCGGTGCGCCTGAGCGGGGGGAGCCAGTACGCGTCGAGGGACGGTGCCGACGCGAGCGCCGAGTTCGTGCACTATACCATGCACATCCCGCCCACGCCGGACAGGACCACGGCGTCCGCGTCCATGGGGAAGCTGATCCTGAGGAAGCCCACCATGGGGAAGAAGACAGACAGGGAGCTGGTCATGGCGTTTTTGCAAAAATAACCCCGGATCGAGTAGTATTCACCCTAGGATCGACTACGTGGCGGTCAAAGCCTAGCTGGCGGCCGCTGACTCGGCCAAGTCAGCGAATACGTAGACGAAATCGTACATACGGACCAAAGTGAACCCTGTGCGCAAGTACATGGACCGTAGTTCGGGTATTTTGAAGTAGTGGTACCAAAGTGTCATCTGGCTCAAATTTTGTGACCTACGGTGAATTTTTTCTCTTTTGAATAACCCGATGTAAAAAATACAATCGGGTTGCGATGGAAGGTGCGAGTGAACTAAGGGCGTGTTCGGGAGCCCTCCACGGCCTCCAACTCCTCAACTCCATCCCCAGGATCCTTTCGCCGGCTTCTTCCGAGCGATCCGGGAGCGAGCGAAGCGTTCGGCGACACAGCTTCTCGCTCGTACGAGGAGCCAGCCTGAAGCCCATGAAATTGCCCAATGTAGCCCATTCAGCTGGAAAGTTGTAGCAGGCTCACAGCCCAATTCGCTGGGAAAGTTGTGGATGGGCAATAGGCCTGGTGGTTCTCGCGTGGAACGGACAGAGTTTTTTTTTTTTTTTGAGAAGGGAACGGACAGAGTTGTTCCATAGTGGGATTGCGTGTCTATTCGAACCGGTACGCTCGCTCACTTCGGGGTGGCAACAAGGTGTAAATTTAGGCCAACTCTCGCTTCTTCAGATCCTGGGAGCTGGGAATTGCTCGCTCCTCAACTCCACCTAAAATACACTACCGTGATAACCAGCTTCTCAACTCCATAACCACGATTTGAAGCGTTCGGCTCAGCTCCAGACCTGGAGTCGTGGAGTTGAGGAGCCGGAGGGCTCCCGAACACGCCCTAAGTAATTGCGGCGCTCGCGCACCAGACCCCTGCTATTGGTTCCCTCATTACTCAACCCCAACCCCTCCCCAAAAAAACCCCTCAACCCCAACTCCCCAAGCGGCAGCCGCTCGCCGCCGGCGAAATGCTCACCTACCCCAGCGATCATCGGGGTCATCCTCCGCAGCACGTGGCGGTACCCCCTTCTCTACCTTTGCCGCCCCCTTCACCGTGGACGGGCTCCAGCGCGCGGACCAAACATTCCCCAACCCTAGCCTCGATGCCCCTGGCGCCACTTCCCTCTACGCGACGGGCGAGTGGGGGAATGCGTCCTGGATGGAAGCCCCCGTGAGATACATGGCCCCAGACGCCGCCGCTTCCGCCTCACCAGGGTATACTGGTAACGCCTTTACCTTACACCAACTCCTGTTACTAGTACTTTAGTGAACCTGTGATCGATAGATGCGGGTAGCATCTTCTGTTAGTTTGCTGTTCATTCTCGCATTGGTTCGTCCGATTGTTAGGTGAACCGATGCAGTGGTTTCATCCATTGTTGAATGGTGAAACTAGCGGCAGTAGCATATGTGCACAACTGAATAATACCCTGCCACAATTGAAGATATGAAGGCGGGTTGTACATGGTCAACCTAGCTTGTTACATTTTTACTTGCGTGCTTGCACGGAATAAGTTGAGTGCAGCACCTTCTGTTGCTGCCTTATACCAGATCCTGTGATCAATGGGGTTGGCTGCTGGCATGTCTGAGAGCATGATTCCAGTTTTACACCTTGCCAATTTGTCATATCAGAGGAAGTCATATATGCTGTCATTTTTTTCCTAAGAGCCCTAGCTAGGCTACTTGTGTGCACACACTAAATTTTCGAGAAGCATGCTATACTCTGTTAGTAGGATTTTAACTGGAGGATAGTTATATGTTTGTCAAGTGTTAGATACTATCTTAGAGAAGAAAAGAAGATGCAGATCAATAAAGTTGCCGCAGCGGTTCCCAGAGTATGTGCCATATCGAGCACTATCAAAAACTTCACCTACAATATGCACGGCATTGCAAGAAATCATGAAACCATCTGAATTAGATAGAACCATTGATTGGTTTTGTCAATCAAATAATATACTAACTGAAAATTGTATAGCACACTAGCCGAGTACCCTTCTTTTGCTACGTATTTCATACAAAATATATAGTAACAGAAAAAAACAATGTGCCGTCTGTCTTTATTGCTCTCTCTCTCAACTTGCCCTTTGTTCTGCTTCCGCCACGTGCATTGCAACAGATCATTTTTTTCCTTTACCCCCTCTTCGTCTGCCCTAGGCACAACCTTTGGCTCTGCCTCCATTGCAGTATTCCAGTTCCCTGTCACTTGACTCGACAGTCGACACTGTTTTCAACTTTATCAAATCTCTGTCACGGTTTCAGTCACTGGTGGTGCATGAAGTGCCTTGTTATAATATGGATATCAAAGAAGAGATATGTCTCTACTACTTAAAAAAAGAACACCATTCCTTTTCCTGCCAGGCTGAGTGCTTCATCCAACCTTACGTACATTCCCCACTCCCTTTTCCCTTTTGATTTTCCCCTCCTATCTCTGGGTTTTTCACCGGTTTTCCTTTAAAACCGTCTTAACTGTCCCACCTTTTTTTGACATACCGAATAAATCATGTTTTTTTCTGGTAAGCCAATAAATTCTTACCAAATAAGTGATTTTTATTTAGATAGGTAAATCACAGGCAGGATTTTATGAACATTTATTTACACAATCACATTAATATGGGCAGGTAAATCATGGGCTAATATACTAGAATATTTATACCCCGTTGCAACGCACGGGCAATTATCTAGTAATAACCTAATAAACAGATAGTGTGTGACATCTTTGTCTGCCCTCTCTGCTCACCCCTCAAACTGCCTCCACCATTGTGCACCACTGTGATAATCAACTCCAGCAAATCTCAGTTGTGTTTCTTATTGCTTCTTGTAATAGATTTCAGTGTATAAGAGGGCATGTGTCATAGGAAATTATTAAATAGAAGTGGGGTGGATGTAATCACAGTCCATCAGGGATCAAACCCCAGCACCCTGTTTGTCTCATTAATGCTTATTTTTCTTTCAGTGGAAAGTGGCATCCCCGTCGATACCGACTCCAGTGTATATTATATACTTGGAACGTATAAAAAAGATAAAATTGTTCTTTGTCAATATTGAAAAAGATAAACTAACTTGTTAATAGTTCTTTATCTATGCTAGTTTGAAACGGTATTTCTATTTTGGACGTGCGGGTGGTTAATATTTTTTTAGCAGATAACTATGCAAGAAGGTGGCCCATTTACTGCTATACATGTTAACAAACTTCTTGTGAAGAACATCTTATTTTGCGTTGGATCACTTGAAGAGGATGAACTTCAGCAATGAGTAGTTGCACATGATAAAGCTTGGTTAATTGCAATGGGTGCATTATAAAAGGCTCTTGCTTGACATTTTAATTTATGTTGGATTACTTGGAGGAGATCAACTTCAGCAATGAGTTATTGCACATAACAACACTTGCTAATTGCAACGGGTGTATTTTAAAAGGCTCTTGCCTAATAAGTAAACTAATTAAACTAATACACGAGCAAGCAGAGCAACCCTCACCAATCCAGGAACTTGTCGAGAAAGTTCAGTCTACTAATGGTTTTGTACTATAAGTTCGCTGTCAGCAACAGAATGCCTTTGTAAGCAAACTGTTTGATCATATTGGTGCTGAAAATGCAGGACATTATCATCTGAATAAGGATCCTTCAGGCCCCGCGACAAGCCCCATTGGCGCTCCTTCATTTCCTGTCAAGAGTCTGACAAGTGAAAGCATAGTTGGAAATATTTCCTGTCGAGCAGCAGAGGCAGAGAAAAGTGCACACACTCAAATACTTAGAAAAGAAGGTCAAGAACACTCTCACTGCCATGCAGATGCTGGGGAGAACTTGTTGCAGATGTCTTGCTCTAGCTCTAGGAATCAGGCAACATTTCTGAAGCTAATACACAACTTGTCAGTGGTGCTTCTGTCTACTTGCAATGGCGGTTCTTCGTTACAGGAATATGAAAAGAAGATTCTGAAATCTGTTATTCGAAATCTTATAGTTGCTTCTTCCAAAGAAGGCAAGGTACTTTGCAAATGCCTTTATATCGCATAGTTATTTATGTCACAATTTTTAGACCATAGAAAAGCTGCCAGATTTACAGAGAGCTTCACTACCTGAATACGCTACGAATATGTGATGATAACTGGTAAATTGTTGCAATCCAAAATACTAGACCTGCAATATAGCTCCACCAAAACAGGAAAAGCAACTTAGACATACTATTACCGAGACGACCGTACTAAATGTCAGACAACAAAATGTTTTGCTCAGCTACAACCGAAAATTATAGTTCATGAAAACCATTGTAACACTTGAGATGTTCTAATTCGAAGTTTGAACTCAGTGATGAAATTCAGATATATTAGTTTTATTAACTGATGGAAGATATGGAAGTTGTTAGAACACCCAACGTAACCGGTGCTTGTGATATGAGTATATGATTCATATTTACAGAAAATATGTCGCTAGTTGTTACTTTCACTTCTTTGACCTGGTACATGGTGTTATTATATGGAGGTTCATTCTGCTTCAATATTTGTACAGATTTAGTTGTATGAGTATGATACAAGACGTTTGCAATCTTATTTTGTTCACGCGTGTTTGCCTGTTTCGTGGTTACAATTATAATTCATTCTCCCTTTGAGTACAATTACCACATGTTCTATATGAACCAAGAAATAGACATTTATCCTCCTGTACTAGTTCCCCTTCAAGTGACATGCAAAAGTAATGTTGCTTTTTCAGACATTAAATATACATATGGACTGTTTGTTGGTTAGCTTTTACTCATTTCTGTTTTTCTGTCTTGTACAAGGCTACATTAAAAGGCGATGATTGTTTGAGGGACTCCAGTCAAATCAGTTGCTTGAGAAACAATTTGTTGGTGGCAATCCCTGAACACTCGGTGTCAGAGAGCACAGATTCAGAATTTAAGACATCTATTTCACAGGTAACTTTGGTCATATTTGGAATACATTGATTCTTAATTTGGATGAACAACACTTTTTTTCGAGTATGAATCTCATGTATTCTTATGTTCAGGCTCTTTCTAACCTCCCAGAGGATAATATGCTCGATGATACTGAAGTTTCTCAAGTGTCAATTTACAAAAAAATATGGTTTGAAGCAGAAGCTTCGGTGTGTAAACTCAAATATGAGCTTCATTGTGCCCGTATGAAGCTTGCAACAATGAAAGTTTTCAGCAACACACAAACAGGTGTAACGATGTGATTGTGAATTACTGTATTTGGATATTTATTGGGGTTCTCTATATGCATTAATATTTTTTGGGTCAATGCAGTTCCAATTGACCCGTCAGGAAGTGATAAAGCCAGAGTAACCGTATCTGATGGCCAACCACATAATCATGCCAAAGATTGCAGTTCCTGTGCTGCGACCTTGCAATGTCATGGAGGAGGTAGTGATAGCAGTCAATCTTCTTCTCTGATAAATAGTGACAACTTAACATTCCACTTATGTTTTGGCTGCTCAAGTCCCGGCTGCTTCCCCAGTGCCTCTGCTGACTGCATTGGTGTCACAGCCTTACACGGTCGCGCCCGACAATCCTTCAGGACCATACTGTGGTTACTGTCATAAGTTGGGGCTCACCCCTCATCCATGCTACAAGAAGAATGATCAGAGACGCAATATTTTTAGTGGCACCTCTTCTCCGTCAGGTCCATGCCAGAGCTCCTCCACCGGCCAGGAACTTCTCACTCAACCACCACCGCCTCCTCCTTCAGATATATTATCTCCAGGGTCCATTATTGCTACAAATAAGAGCATCGTAAATGGTCTTGATGCTGAAATATTTACTCAAATGAAAGTTCAGGAATCCCGTATTGATAATATAAGCTCTTTGGGTGAGAGTAAGTGTGAGAGGCAGCAAGAACCTAGCAAGGGATCATATCCCGTTGAAGATGATGTTTTGGCGAGGCTGAGAATTTTGAAGTCCCGCCCTGATTACATAACCTCGTCGGGTTTGGAAAGCAGCAACCATCAGCTAGACACAAGTATACATGCATCAGATGAGGTTCATGAAATGTTTGCTCGACTGAAAGTTTTGGAGTTCCGCATTGACAAAATAAGCCCTTTGGGTGACAACAAGTGTGAAGAGCAGGAAAAAGGAAGTGAGGGATCATATCCAGTCAAAGATGCTGTTTTGGCAAACCTACAAATTTTGAAGTCATGTGCTGATAATATAACCTCTCTGGGTCTGGAAAGCAACAAGCAGCAGCTAAAATGCAAGCACGGACATATCATATAAGGTTGAAGATGTTATTATGGCTAGGCTGGAAAGTTTGAAGTCCCATCCAGATGTGGAGGCATCCTGCATTGAGGCTGTTGAAGGAATGGAGCGTCCTTGTGCTGTGGGGCTGCGAGTCTCTAGTCATCAGTTACTTCCATCGCCTGCTGCAGTATTCGAGAAAACAACATTGCTATCGGATACCGAACCACTAGAGGTCACTGGAGAGACTCCAGCCATCCTGATCCCGTCGTCTAAGAAAGCACCGCCTTTGTGTAGACTTAAAGATGCACCTTCAGTGATGGAGAAAGATCATTCAGGGTTGACAGACGAAGCTCTGCATTCTGCGCCGTTGTTAAGTGTGCCCCAAGAAGCCGGGGACTTGGCACAAAAGACTGCAAAAGTTAAGCACCATCCGCACGGGCCTACGCCAAGAAGATTTCGTCTTCCTTCCACCGTCAAAATAAAGTGTCCCATCTCAGAGCAGGGGGCACAGGCTATATTGCTTAGGAGGCTGGGCATGGTAAAGAAGGATGAAGTGGACGAACGTGCCATCGAGAGATGTTTGGCGGTCTTGGGGGCTTCTTTTCCTAAAAGCTTGCTCCAGGCGATTTTCTGCGGTTCAAACATGGTGAAGGGCACTCCTGGTGAGTTATGGGGCATCTCGGCCCGCGACGTTATCTTCTGATTTTCCCTTCCCTGTTTGTGGTGCAACCTTGCCATATCTAGGGATCGTGTAGCTAGGTGTTAGTGTAGTGTTGTCTCTTGCTGGTGTCAAGGTAGGGCATTCGGACGGGTAGATAGTTTCGTTGTAAACCCGAAAAACCATGTTCGGCCTCCAGCTGTGGGGAATTATCATGTTTGCAGAGCAGGGTCTCAAGCAACCCCCTGATCGCTGATCTCCTCTTCAGTTCACCGGCCGGTAAGATGGATTTTCGCTAGCGTGAGCATGTGCTCAAGGTGAACTTGTTCCATGATGGCTTAATAGGCGATCAAGGCAATATGGAACTGTTTAAGCTCGATCGTGTTGCTCCAAACGTTGAGGCACATTGATATGCTATTACATTGGCAGGAGGAACCTGCCATACCTACTGTGCAGTCATTTTTTGTTTCTCTGTTTGGTCAACAGATTGTACTGTAGTACGTATACCTGCTAGCTTGGCCGGACGTAAGGTACAGCCGTGCCGTGCTTATACAGCCGTACAGGGGTCATGGTAGGCACAAGTGTACGTACTAGAACACATATGCACAAGCATGCAAGCGTGGTTCGGTGCAGGCCAAAAACCAGAGGGGAATAATAAGTCAACACGGTCAATGTTGCAGTCGCGGCAGGCAGGCTGTTGCTCCCGGCGGGTCCGCGTGCCGACCGGCCACAGGTCGACGCCAGTGGCAGTACCGCAGCATGCAGTAGACACGGTGCATGGATGGTATCTTTATCCTGCCCGCAGCGGCAGCTAGCGCGCGCGGCAGGTGCGTGCGTCAGTACGCGCAGCTAGCCCAGCCCGGAGAAGATGATACATGCATATGCAGCGGCGTCAGCCTAGCTTAGTGTGGATCGATCCCACGCCTCCATGTGCAACGTGCGGTGCGTACAATGTCCCTCCATGCATGGCACGTCATGGAAGGCTGATGTGATTCTCGAACAAAAAGAGGAAGGCTGATGATGGTGATGCACCGGCAGCGAGCGTACGTAACGGTAGCTATAGGATGCTCCATCCATCAACGTACGACGTCGCGGGTGGGCGCGGGCGTCGTGCATGGCGGGCGGCACGCGCGCGCGGGCTTGGCGGCCGGCCCATGTCTCGATCGTGCCGTGGAGGAAACAAACCTAAAGGCGACTCAATTTGGTCCCGGGTGCCGGTGGCCGCATGCGGCGCGTGCGCACTGTACGTACGTACCATATCGAACCAGATTGTACATCTTCAGCGAAGCATGGCCGTGAACAGTACCCATGGAAAGAGAATAAGAGATCCTCATGTTACGTAGTACCAGTACTAGTACGTACAGTACATACATACGTGCAGAGATCGAGAGCCAGCCAGAGCCTTTGACAATTGCGATAGCAGCACGCACCGTGCATCCTACCGCCGCCAGTGCTCCATCTATGTCTATGTAGCACAATATGCTGCACTGTAGCAGCATAATATCGGTCATGTGGCGCGGCGCCGTAGAACATGCGTGTGCGTCACGTACCTTCCCTCCGTCTGGCCATCTTCCTGGCTTCCTCTTCACTCTCGTTACGTACTTACCGTGATGCGTCGCCTTCGCCGATCGATCGAGCTCAAGGGGGGTCCCCTGCTATCGCCACCGGCCCCCTTTTGATCGACCGGCCGGGCCATTACTGAACGCATGCCCTAGCTAAGCTAGCGCGGTGGCCGGTGGCTGTGTGGCGCGCTGTACGTACGTAGTAGATCCTCCCCCACCACGCACCGCGCGGCGCGCGAGCTCTCACGGGCCGGCCGGGACCCCTTCGCCTCCCTCTCTCATGCATGCACGCGCGTCTCTGCGTGGAGGGCCTAGCGGCCTAGCTTAGCTCCGTCTCTAGGCGGATTCATTAACATCATGCGCTGCAAACCATATCCATACTCACTGTGCTTAACTATATGTAGGACGTATCCATGATTCATGAATGCATTGTCTTTTCCCTTGCTAGGCCTTGGGATCCTATGGAATATCTATCCTCAGGCCCAGTTATGACAGAACCGGATCCTCTAACACAGAGAAGGAAAGTCACGCTGCTACAGTGCTAACTTAGTGTAAAATGAAGCAAGAAAGTTATGGACTGTTAGTAGGTAGTTAGCAGGTTGTTTACTGTTGTATTTACTGTAGATATAAATAATTTAAAATTAATTTTATTCACCATCAATTTGTTTGTATGTAATTACTATAAATGTACACTATGGATCACCAATTTGCAAATTAATTTAATTTATTTTAGCCTTAGTCATATGGATAGAAAGAAGGGAAGTTAGGTACTGGAGCTTCTCTAACTTTTCTTTTCAATGTTAGAGGATCCAGTTCGAGTTATGACGTGCATGTGGCATAGCAGATATAATGAGGCGCTCATTTGATAGATCCATTAACTAAAAAGTGGAAATCTCTTAAAAATTAAAAGGAGTTTCTTCGATCGAGCTAATTTTGCTATATGCATGATCGATGTGGTGCATGTTGAAATATATTGCCTTACTCTTTCCATCAGTTCAGACTTTTGAATGAATTTGATACGATATTCGAGCCAAGAGTCTCAAGTTCAAGACCCGGCCAACTTGAAAAAAGTTTCTGCGACCTACATCGATCAATCGCACGTCTAAGGGCTAAAAAACCTAGACATGATGGGAAATGTTGAAATATATTGCCGCCCCGAGCATGAATTCTATAGAGCACTCTTAGGTACTGTGCTGCTAGTTTTAACCATCTTGTCATCACTCGTAAGTCCTGTAGGATATTTTCCTCATGCTTGTGTATGCTTAGGGCCTGACAGTTGAGTGGAATAATGGTTTTTCATAATTTTCTCATCGCAGATTAAAGGATTTTACATGAATTTTTACCATGTAGTATTTTGCATAGTGGATTGGTTTAAAAAATTCCTTTGAATTCTTGATTTACTCCAACCTCTTGTAGGATTCGAAACATTCACAGGAATATCATGTTGTCAGTTCATTTGAAAAGTCTAATGCAACACCTCCAGTTATCTAGCATATTTCTTTCCATCGATGGAAAATCTAGCATCCAAACATTTCAGATGCGCGTCGTATGGGGCATGGGGAGGAGAAGGAAGGGAAAGAGGGGAAGGAGAGGAGGCAGTGACCGGCATGATGAGCTAAAATATGAGAAATTTTAGAATAAACAATTTTCAAGTGTAGAACACATGAAGTTTTGTTAAAATGGAGAAATTAAGATTAAAAAAAATACTCAAAAGCAAGAATTAAAGTTTTCTCCATCCATGTTTCCCCTATGATTTCTAGTTTTATTATTTTTGTTCCCTCTAATTTCCTGACTGATAGACACATGACATCTACCTATACTACATATATACAAGATGTTCGATGTTGGACGTACGTACCCTGGGAAAAGCAAAGCTCTCCTTGACAGCAGCATGACTGCGCGGAGCTCCTGATCAGTTACTGAATTAAAAAGAAATGCCGCAGCCTTCCATTTTTATTCATCCGACCTGCAGCGTCTCCTCTCCCTATATGCTTTATATGTGCAAATATATTAAACAACCATATCTTCATCCTAATCTAGCTAGGCTAGCAGCTATCTTTGTCACCTGCTTTAACCCCAGCGATAATATAAGTGAGCGTACGCTGTGATCAGCGCGCGGTTTCATTGGGCGGTCTCGATCTGATCGAGCATTATGATTGCAGGTGCTGGGCGCCCTGAAGCCGATAACCTAATTAATCTTGCCCTTCCATCGGCAGCTCGACACCTCAGGATCTCAAAAGGCCGCCCCTCGAGATCTTAATTGGAACGTACGCGTACTTGCCTGCAGTGTGTGCATATGATTATCATCTCGACATGCATTTCAGTGAAAGTTGGATCGATCGACCGGGGCACGAGACGAGACCAGCCCTTTTGGTCTAGAAAACAACCATGCATCATCGATCGATCTCAATTCTCAACATGCATGTGCACATCCAGCTCAGCAAAAATTACATCAGGACATCATCTGCCGCGCGCTGAGTACTCCTATTTATCATTCAAAGCGTAGCCATGACATGCACTCGCACATATCCACTGTTTACTTCTGTACGTAGCGTAGTGTCCTCATCAGATTAACTTCTCATCGGAGCAGAGATTTACCATGTACGCAGAACGCATTCCGGAGGCCGGCCGGCCGGTCCCCCACGGAATCTGGGAGGCGAACTGGTTAGGAAATGGCCATGGTCTCAACCGGGACCTCTCTCTTAGCTTGATAACAATACGACCCACTTGCGGGAATCACGCGCCCATCCCGCCCGCGTGGTTTATTGCATCTGCAAAACTTTGCGGGCGCAGAGAAAGCAAGCCGTTTGATTCTAGACGAGCTAATCAAATCCGTACAAGTATAATCTGGCAAGGTATAGCTAGGTTTTTCGGCCAGCTTTGCTGTTACAGTTGATCTTAGAGAGAGCAACAAATTAACTGCAGTAGTATACTCATCTAAGAAGCTAAGCTTGGCGACTACAGGTACAGGTCGGCAACCCCTTAGTATATTCAGCACTTCAAGTGTAGTGAACTTGTGAATGCACCCGTCGAATGGGACAGTATACGATGATTCTGTCAGCCCAGGGGGCGACGAACCTGCAGGCGGCTAGCTAGACGCAGATTAAGTTACTGTTGAGCACTTGTCCGCAGCAAAGGACAGCAGACGCGGTCAAGTTTTACGTAGCCGAGGCCAGGAAACGATATCAATAACGTGGCGCAGGTAGTGCTAGCTAGCTGCGCGCGCTGACAGTTCTAAATGGGCAAGAGGTACAACAGTAAACTACTGCATCATACCGCATATGTGTGTCATCAATACCTGTGTGTCATGCATGAATTGAAATAAATACCGCACAGCAGCGCTGGCGCCACCGGAATATTGTTCGTACTGATCTATGGAGCAGTGATCATCAGAAGTTGATCAGAGTTTTGTGCCGTATGGTTCGTCCATTAGTTGTTGGTTTTATCTATGAACGTGCCTTCTTTGGCGGTGTATCATCTCCTTCTTAATGAATTTGCATGCAGCTCTCCTGCATGGTTCGAGAAAAAAAATATGAATGTGTGTGGAAACTACAATGTTACATCGACCCAAACTAGCTACACTACTATATATCTCGGCTAGATAGCTATATACTCCCTCCGTTCCTAAATATAAGTCTTTGTAGAGATTCCACTGTGGACTACATACGGAGCAAAATGAATGAATCTACACTTAAAATGCATCTATATACATCCGTATGTGGTCTATAGTGAAATCTCTACAAAGACTTATATTTAGGAACGGAGGGAGGATACAACACACACACACGCACACGCACACGCACGCACGCACGCACGCACGCACACACACACACACACACACACACACACACAAGATATTTTTTCTATTGTTGATCTTTCTACAAAACTAGCAATTGTACACATACAATGCACATTACTTCCAAAATGTGATGCATGAAAATAATAATATAAACCCACCATATGTACAAACCAATAATCCCTCCATTTTTATATACAAGGTCGCAAACTCAAATTACCGGTACGAAGATAAATTTAATACATGTTTGGCAACCTAGCTTTTCTTTCCGTTTACTGGGATCATAAATACACCGCATGCATGCAAGGAAACTAAGTGGAGAAAGTAGCTAAGGCTGATCGTAATGATAGTATCATAGCTAGTATCATGCATGCCAACTAGATAATTTTAATGATGCGTCATAGAATTAAATGAAGAAAAAAAGTGTTAAGTATCATATCATGATACTGTATCATAATAAATGATATGCTAATATGTGTTATGCATGGCAATAAATAAAGTACCACATGATACTAATATATGATACTGTGCATTAGGGAGGTAGTATCATACACTAATATCATTCGCATGATACTAGTATATGATACTCCCCATTACAACCAGCCTAAGTGTTATTATGACTACATGGATGCAAGTATTAAACAAGTTACTAGTGCAAGGAAACACCGATCACTAATTTTTGTGTCGATTATTGTTGGTGGCCTTGTATAGATGCAAAATTTATATTCCATAGTGGCCTTGTATAAGTAAATGGAGGAAGTATTTTATTTATGTTTGCCCTCAATTAATTGGATTGGTCCTCTCAAACCACCCGAAGGAAAATGTAATGAACATTGACCAAGCAACCAAGAGGTCATAGTTAGTACTGTCAAAAAGAAAGAGGTCATAGTTAGTAAGGATTAATTTAGCCAAAAGTATGGAATTTAAGACCCAATTTACACCATGAGACCCTAACAACAAAAAGATGGATTGTTGCTCATATCAAAAGAATCACACAACCTAGTACTTGTATGAATAATACTTTTTGTGAACATAATAACTTGTAAGAACAACATAGTAATCATGCACATGCAAACCACTTGCTGCTAACATATTTTGACATGAAACATGTACAACTCTCTTAACATGTTTTCTTAGTTCTTACGCTAAGATCCATTAAGCTTTTGAACCAAGCAAGCGAGACATGCTGTTGCCCCTTATTAAGAGTATCACATCAAGAAAGAAATTAGGTAAACAAAATTATCCCATAAATAACATATTCTGTAAGCATGAAAGAACAATATTTATGTATACAAAATTGTATCATAGGGTAACTATTTAGGAGAAAAGAATAATGGACCTTATTAAGCATAAAATGGTTAAGAAGGGATGTATATAATTTTTCGATAAACAATAGGTGTAATGATAATTATCAAATAGGGTAAAAACAAGTCAAGCAGATCAAATCAAAAGTATCACAACCAACTCATGTTGTTCATATTAGTATATAAAAACTATAATTTTTGGCGATATATACACCATATGGGGTGGGTACAATGGAGTATGGAGTGGTTATTTTGGTATATGTAACTGATATGGGCTGAGTTTTGGGAGCAACTTGTATGCAATCTAACGATTTACTGATATGGTAGGTCATGAAGAACTTGAAAATAAATTGGCAACGTTAATACAATATGCATCTATCATGCCATCAAATTTCAAGTCCAAATTAAGCCAATCCACATGCCGAGAAAGAAAATAAAACCTGCTATGAGTAATACCCACGTACTATTCACATTTGATTACAACACAATGACTCTTTATTTGTGTCTTTGTTTTGCTGGAGCATGTATCCAGTTTGGACTCCAAATTTTGTGTGTCATGGAATATAAACTCATGTCAATTTTGTAAAGTTAATTTTGTTATTTTCTTCATCTCTATTTGATGGTAGTTAGTTGCGCATCTATGCCTAGAGAGCCGAAGTTGCATTGTAGTTGTTCTCTCTTGAGATTGAGTGGCATCTCAGTCTCTCTGGCATATGTTTTTAAAAAAGGGCAAGTTTTAATACCTACAAGTGGTTTAATTTTTCAAGTAACCACCTACATGCAGCTAGGTTTAACATATGAAAATAATAAATTCTATATACCTAAATGTAGTTGATCCTCACTATAATATTTTTATTTATCTCAACATGCACACATGTCACTTGACCATACATGCCACCTCATCAACTCCACTACTTCTATTTCTCTTAAAGTGCATGGGAAATGCAATATATATTTTATGGAATATAATAATCAAGTTCAATAAATCATATGTATTTCCATTTTTCATTCTCATATCCTAGACAGCCAAATCTCAACAAAATATATTGCAACCAATTCCCGCCGCAAACACACGAGATAATCCTATCATCTAGTAGTACTATGTAAAAAGAAACACATGTTCACCCGCAAAAAAAAAAACCACATGTTGAGTGTCGTTTTCAGAATGAGATTTCTTTTATATAGTAGATACGATGTATACCAATTTGTAGTGTCAAATGACGAATTTTCCGTGGAAATACAACGCAACTCTTCGGTCATCCAATCCCATGATTCATGAGGACCTGTGATAAAAAGCTACGTAGAAATATCGTGCCCACACACAGATTGTTCACCTATCGATCCATCCATTCTCACCGATCGCTGGTGCCAGCATATGCCACACAGTTTGTTAACCGAAGGGGTTACCACAGCTAGCAAACCAATCTGAATCACACATATCCCATATATAGAGCTGACCGATCACACACAATTAGGTCGTTGAGAGGGACATGCTCCATCACATGATCTCTCAAACCCTATCATTCGTAGCCTGTGGACCCCACACCCTCACAGCCATCTCTCTCCCTCCTCCCCACCTCTCGCCCCCTCTCATCTTCCTCCTTAAAGAAGAAAGCAGCTGGCATGGGCTGCTTGTATTGTTCCTGACCTTTTCTCTCCTACCTTATCCCATATACATACACTCATACCCACTACACACACACACCAAGATCCAAGAACCTTCATTGTGCTGCCCCCTGATGAGCTAGCTAGCTACCCCCCGTTTCTGGCATCAATCTGTTCATCCATGGCATAATCGCATATCGTAGTACACACATCTATTCCAGTTTTCCAATCATCCGAAGAAATCTCGGAGGCCCATATTATAGTAAGCTGATAGCCATAGCCCTAATTCTTTTCTCCAAGAATAGCTGATTATAGTACTGTTGCGTGCCATCCCGGCTCCCAGAAATAGCATACCAGTCAAAGTCAGCACCTTGGTGCCTCGAGCTCGGGAGGTTGGCAGGGAGCTAGCGCGCCAAGTCCATGGAGTTCTCGCCAACCGCACCGGCCGGTGGCGAGGAATCCGAGAGGGTTTGCGCGTCGTCGTCGGTGGTGGAGAAAGAGCACATGTTCGAGAAGGTAGTGACTCCCAGCGACGTTGGGAAGCTGAACCGCCTGGTCATCCCCAAGCAGCACGCCGAGCGCTACTTCCCTCTCGATGGCGCTGCCGCAGCGCTGGCGACGGAGGCTAACGGCGGCAAGGGGATGGTCCTCAGCTTCGAGGACCGCGCGGGAAAGGCGTGGCGGTTCCGGTACTCGTACTGGAACAGCAGCCAGAGCTACGTCATGACCAAGGGCTGGAGCCGCTTCGTCAAGGAGAAGCGCCTCGGCGCCGGCGACACCGTCCTGTTCGGCCGCGGGGTCGGCGACGGCGCTGCGCGCGGCCGCCTCTTCATCGACTTCCGCCGCCGACGCCCGGCCGAAGCTTACAGCGCCACCGTAGCTTTCCCGCCGCCGGCGACATCGTCTTTGTCACATCGCCTGCCGCTCCTCCCGTCTGTGCCGTTCTGCCCGTGGCGGCGGGACTTCGGCACCACCTACGGCGTCCCCCCCGCTGCCTCGGGGTCCAACCGTCATGTGCTATTCCTGCGGCAGCAGGTGCCAGCGGCTGTGGTGCTAAAGTCCGTGCCGGTGCACGCCGCTGCCTCCGTACTGGAGCCGCCGACGAGGCCTATGCCTAAGCGAGTCCGGCTGTTCGGCGTGAACCTCGATAGCCCGGCCACGGAAGACAGCGGCGCCTGCGGAGTCACGCAGATGGTAACCTCGACGCTCCTGCTGCCCTCGCCATCGTCGTCAACGTCGTCGACGGCGGGTGAGGAGAGGCAGTGCTCCCTGGATCTTGGATTGTGAATTCAAGGCCAGATGAAAGACTAGTACTGAGTACTGACGCGCGAACTTGATCCAGAGAGGCAATGCGTGATTGGGGCAGCCTGCGCGTACGTATATAGCTCCTGCATTATGTGTAACATTCAGATCAGATGGGTTATTTCTTGACGATATGCATCTTCCACTTATGATTATTTGCTTGCTAAACTAGTTAGTTAATTATATTGTTCTTCATTTTAGTCTGAGTTTTTCCCTTGACAATGAAGAATGTATCAAACCTCTCTGAACCTCTGCATCATGAGATACATTCACACAGATTATGGCTTGATGCGCCCCGTTCTATAGATTTATGGCTTCCCTTCATTGACAAAAGAAAAGTATTTATGGCTTCCCTTTATATACTTACACTACAGTCTCGTTCCCTGCTCCCTGCATATGATAACAATTAGCACCAATGTAGGAGTGTATGCAACTCATGCTTGGGTACATTTCACTTTCAAGTTTTTTTTTTTTTGAGAAGAGACTTTCAAGTTTCTTGAAGCACTGTCGTTCTGGAGATCGATCACAAGGCTCTCCTCCCTAAGCAAGGTAGGGGCTAGAGGAGGTCAGGTCACTGTCAGAACCTAATCCTTCTCCTACATGTACAGATATCCACATCGATCTGCTATGAACATTGTCGTGCTAGCTTCTTGGGTTGGTTCTCGTGCGCAATTCTTTCCCTGCTGCCGCATGCATCTGATGTCTACCGATTTCTGATGCGCTTCTGACTCTGTTTAGTGCACCGCATGCATGCTGCAAATCTCTTCAGTTCGTCCAAGACTCTTCTGAAATTATGCGGCTGCTTCAGCTCTTGAAATTAATACTGTTACTAGCCAGCCATGTCAAGTGGTTGTGAGAACTGAGAAGTAATACTGTTATGAAGCTTTGTGCTGCTATCGTGCAACCACCGTGCGGTGGAACACCTCTCTCCAGTTCAAATATTCTTCAGGGCACAGTATTTGTATATAGCACCTTCAGTCCATATTAAATTAAACTGGCATGTAATACTAATATTAATACTAGCACCTTGCTCTTCTACGTTGTGTCCCCTCTCTGCAGCACCGGCCGGTACTGGGGTCGTGGTCCTTTAGAAGTGATTATAAAACACGGGTGAAACGCGATGAGTGGGGCGTTTTGGAGCTCGGCCTCCATGGAGGCCAAAATTTTTGGAAAATCCAAAATTTGAACCTCTTAGTTAAAAAAGACTAAAAAAATTCTACATATATACAAGGATGTGATGTGTATGTGTGTAAAATTTCGGGATGAAATACCTTAACACTGAAAAAAATCATGAACTTTGAGGATGAATAGTGCATCTACCAAAAAGCCCTAGATTTGTTTGTTTGTGTTGCATTAATTTTAACGTATTTCTTCCTGAAAATTTGCACAACTGTGCATTATTTCTCTAAATATATGCGCGTGTTTTTTCGATTTTTTTCTGAAACATGCATATTTGAAATTTGATCATTTGAAATTCGGCCTCCATGAAGGCTGAGCTCCATTGAGTATTTTCGGTGAAAACCCTACTTTTTTGAAGAGTTAATCCATATCCGCAATTCCACATGCTTATTTATTAAACAAGCCTGGCGTTCCATGCAAACAGGCGCACGATGTCATTGACCGGGAGTAGTTATAATTATAGGTTTTGCTATTCCTTAGGACTGAGAAATACCTATTTATAAATCGGTGCTAAGAAGCATCACACTGATGTCCGCGCGTACATAGGAATGGAACGTGAAGAGCTATGAATATCGACTTGGAAATCGGCCCAGAGATAGTTATTTCATATAGTTACAAGTGTTGGACCGGTGGGCTCGGAAGTGGGAGTTTGCACTATAAGTCCGGAATCATTCTGCGGGATAGTCTTGTTTGTGAAGCAAGTGTCCCTTTAAAATTGTGTATTGTCTTTTTTCTCTTTACACCACTCTTACACACCCATTTTAGGACCCCATATGGAAAAGGGGAAAGGGTTTGTGACCCTTCCTTGCAAGATTTCAATGCCCCCTATCCGACAGGCCCCACAACGTATACCCCTGTTTTTTCTTCAAAAGTGGGTGTTCCGTGTGGCTATTCTCTTTGTTTGTGTCAGAATGGTCATAGGGATATGATCAAGCCAAAAACAGGCTAATATAAGGTCTTACAAGAGTTGTGTTGGCACGCCAGAAGTGCGAGTATTGCGCTATAAGTGCAAAATCCACCGCAGGATAGTCCTGTTTGCGAAGCAAGTGCAACTTCAAAGTTGTGAATTGTCTGTTCCTCTTTACACCACCCTCACATACCCATGTTAGGACTCCATGCAAAAGGGGGGAGGGTTTTTACCCTTCCTCGTGTGATTTCATGCGTCTCACTATCCGACGAGACAAGCAACGTATACCACCTTGTCTCCATACAACAGTGGTGGTTCTATATGGTTATTCTCTCAATTTGTGTTAGAATGGGTCATAGAGAGACATGACCAAACCAAAAATAGGCCAAGGTCTTCCAATAGTTGGGTTGGTGGGACCGGAAGTGGGAGTTTTGCACTACAAGCCCAGAATCTTCTTGCGGAATAATCACGTTTGTAAAGCAAGTGACACTCCAAAGTTGTGCATTGGCTTTTTCCTCTTTACACTACCCTTGAATACCCGTATTAGGACACCCCATGGAAAAGAGGAAGGGTTTCCGACCCATCCTCACACGATTTCATGTGTCCCTATGTCCAGCGGTCCCCACGATGTATACCCCTAGCTTTTCTTCAAAAGTGGTGTTCCATGGAGGTTTTCTATTTATTTGTCTTAGGATGGGTCATAGGGACATGAAAAACCCATAAAGCGACCACTGTCTTACAAGAGCTGCGTTGGTGGGCCGGAAATGGGAGTTTTGCGCTATAAGTCCTTCATCTTCTTGCGGGGTAGTCCTATTTGTGAAGCAAGTGCCACTCCAGAGTTGTATATTACCTTTTCCTCTTTACACCACTCTGACGTACCAATGTTAGGACAAGTTGCAAAAAGGGAAGGGTTTACGACCCTTCCTCATGCGATTTCGTGCATCCCACTGTCTGAAGGGCCCATAACGTATACCTCCTAGTTTTTCTTCAATAGTGGTAGTTCCATGTTGTTATTATCTTTATTTGTGTTATAGTGGGTCACAGGGACATGAAAAACCCATAAAGAGGCCAAGGTCTTACAACAGTTAGGTTGGTGGGCCCAAAAGTGAGAGTTTTGCGCTATAAGTCCAGAATCTTCTTGTGGAATAGTCTTGTTTGTGAAGCAAGTGCCACTTGCAAGCTTTGTAGTGTAGTTTCCTATTTACACTACCTTACATACCCATGTTAGGACCCCATGCAAAAGGTGAAGGGTTTAACAAAAATCTTCCTCGCGTGATTTATTGGTTTCCACTGTCCGGCTGTCCCCACAATGTATACTGCATGCTTTTCTTCAAAAGCGGTGGTTCCATGTGGCTATTCTCACTACTATAGAAACGAGTAATAGCGACGGTTTTGGTACATGGTCCGGAGGAGGTTTTCCTTTATGCCTCTAAGTCATCACCCTAATACTCAAGTCGGTGCAAGTAGTTTTAAAAACCGCCTCTAATACTCCATGTGCCACAGGTGGTTTTGAGCAAAAATCCTCCTCCAGTATCCCCATACTCATGCTCACTTGCCTCGGTCAGTTATTCATACACAACCGCCTCCATGCTTGGGGAAATACTAAAAGGATGCTCCCCTCCTCACGGCAGGGGAAACCTTGCATGGTACACTTCATACATTTATTTACTAGCACATCTTACAGATGTAAGTTTTGCAAGGTGGAATGGGATTGAGATTTTATCTGTCCTAATAACGCGGTACAATATAGGCTGTTTCCTTGTAATTTCTTACTCGGTTGGACTGTTACAAGATAGTCTTTTTTTACTAGTTGGCCAAAAGTACTGACATCTTGCAAGTGCATAGGGCTATGTAGCACAATCCGTGATAAGTAAGTGCTCAATCCACATGGAGCGAAAAGGATGACACTATCAACCTTGCAACTATGTTGTGACCTACGCAGCTACATTCACACCCAGATCATAGTCTGAAAATAGCCATATCGGTTTCTAGGAAAATGAAACTACGAACGAGAAGGTAAATACTAGAAATAAAAAGAAAGTGAAGTAAATGTAGCGGCACTTGAGTAATAGAAGTGTTCTTAGGAGTTTCAAAGTCATCACTACTAGTATAATCTACTAACATATGCAATTGTATGCATGGTCTAGGTTTTGATAACTAAGCCACATCTCGTTGTCTAAAAGTGGATGGAGCCTGGTACAACATACGTGCTACATGCATAGCTTTATATCATAGACGCCACAACCGTGTCTCCCCTCATTCAGGTTATGACAATGGTGACTAAGGGTCACCTCATGTGGCCAATGGCCGGTTCTCCATTATTCCTCGATCAATTGCTCAGGGAAGGAAGGGAAATATTACTGTCGCCTCTTTACCTCCACATCCCACCATCACAATGATGGTAGTATCCTTCACCTCCATAAAGGAAAAATGATGAGTGGTCAACCTTATAGAATATTCATGAAGAATATTAACATAAACATGCAAAGGAGGATTTTGTATCTCATAGTGGCGTTAAGTTCTAATACATACTGGAGTTCATTCTTATTCTCCTAGAACTAATGTAATTACGCAAACTGTTGGAATTATGTGTCCTGCAACTATATTCAAATTAATAGGAATTACTAATATTCGGAATACCTCATTATGGAATTATACATGTATTTGTGCATGGAATTACTTTATTTTATTATCATGGAATTATCAGTTGTTGGAATGTACTTAAATTTTATATGCTTAAGGAAGCTGTCAATTATCAGTGGAATACTACAATATACTATTTATGTTGGAAAGACTACCCGGGTACACTGATGATTGGAAGGAGTTAGATCGTATAATTAGATTACAACCCTAATATTGATCTACATAATTAGAGAAATTTACACTCTATTATGGTGCATTGCTCACAAGCGCGTGCTCCGGGGATATAATTGGTAGAATCCGTTAACAGACAAATATGATCGTGGTTGGTAATTTGATCTGGACTCTATCCGAAAACTACTGGAAAAAAACTAAGAATCTTATATCTGTACAAGAGGAGGACTCTTTGGAAAGACAATATAAGAAGGTCCCTACCCCCTAGACTCAGATATACGAATTGTGAGCGGCACCATGGATAAGCGCAGAGAAATAGGGGATAGACCACAAACCCTAAATTTTCTAACACAAATATGTATATGGAGAACATAGAGGGGAGAGACAAATTACAAGCCAACATGATGTTGGAGGAGGAGAACATGGTGGCACAAGTGTGATGACATCGGCCCTCTGGTCGGTGCGAGGCTTTGACGGAGCCTCTCTCTTCCTTCTTTCTTCATTCTTTCTTGTCTTGGCCCTTCCTCTGTGGTAGAGAAGGTCTTGCTGCTACAATGAAGGTGTGATGTGGTAGAATAAATGTGAGTTGTTGATGGCACCAGGGTTGGAGATGAATATAGACGTGACCTCCACACGTCTCCTCCATGGATACTCCATCTAACCATTCATCCAAGGGTTCTAGGGGATTCAAATCCTCTCTCAATACCTCCCTTGGTCACCAAGGATCGCATAGGAGCAAACTGGGATGAAGTCCGTGAAGAATCGTAAATGTTATAGCTGATTTTGCATCCTCTGGAGGGTGGTACAAGCACTGGTATTACCTGGCTTTTTCGTACCAGGCATCGTCTTTTCTCCTGGACTCTATGCAGGCATTTTTGTATCGAGCACAAAGTAGTATCACATGAGGTGATAATGGCCGCCGATTCTCATCAGGCAAAATGTTGCCCGACCAACCTGCGATCCCACATGCTTACTCTTCATTCCGGTTGATGTTATCCATTCAACAACCATCAATATTACCCCATCTTCTTCATCCATGATTTCAGAGTAAATAGCATAAAACTACTAGTTTATAGGTTAGGGTTCCAAAAAAACTACCATTTTTTAATTCTCAGAAAACTACCAAACGAGCGGTCGGCTGTTTCAAAAAACCTAAACCTGCAGTGACTACCGATTTAACCGTTTTCCCGACGGATTGGGCCCAACTGTCAGCCCACGTAGCACAATGCGTGGACGGCGCAGGAGTTAATGGCCGTTAGCCGACCAGCCCGGTCGAAACTGGGGTAAATACCCCCTCGGTCGGTTGGGCGCACCCTGCTCGCTCACTCTTCCCTGCTCTCACTCCCCTGCTCTCACTCCCTTGCTCCAGTACGAGCTCGCCGCCGCTCGCCGTCTTCGAGGCCGCTCGCCGTCGACCTCCTTGCCGCAATGCCTTCCTGGAACGACGAGGAAACGAGCTCCAAGGAGGAGTGCGGGGTCGTCAGCATGGACGTGGGACTTATGGTAAGTTTTTCTTTGCCACCTAGGGTTAGGGTTAGGGTTAGGTGCTAGTAGGCCTAGGCTACATCCATGGATCTTGCTGAGTGTAGTGTTGCTGTTGTCTCTGTGATATTGTTCTTGATTAGTGAGGGTGGGGTTTGATTGTAGGATTGAGGTAAACTAGGGTTCATCTCTATACAGTGTTAGGGTTCATGCCGATTTTGGGGATTTTTGAGTGTTTAGGATTAATGAACAGTGCAAGTTGATTGTGGTATTGAGTGCAGATTGAAACCAGTGTTCTGTTGGTTATTTTGGTTGCAGGAGGAACCAGCCACCATTATGGAGCCCCTTTTCTATGGCCAACTTGAGCTTGCTCAACCCAAGTGCATTCTGCACCAAATGAGGCCTATTAAGCGTGTTGCTTTTGAAGGCATTGTAACAGGAAGGCGTTTCTATGGCTGCCCAGTCTAGGTTAGATGCCAATTAAGTTTTCTGCTATGGATGTTCACTGATGTTTGATATGACAGTCACTTATGTATTTTTGTTACTTTGGAAACTTAATCATTGCATTGTAATAACTTATCACATTTACAAATGCAAGAAAATGGTGTGAATTGTGGTGTTGTAGAGTGGGTTGATGGGCCTTGGCCTCCTGTTCTTCAGAGATGTCTGTCCAAGCTATGGGAAATGTTCAATGAGCAGAACTGTGGAAGGGTACTTGACAAGGAGAAGTTTGAGAAGGAGTTGGCCAAGCTTAAGAGTGAACATGAAAGGGAGTTGGCCAAGCTTAAGATTGAAAATGACAAGATTTGCGTTGAGTACACCAAGCTTGTTGATGATGTATCCAAGATGTTTGATTGGCAGGATGGTAGGGTGGGGAAGGTGAACCAGAAACAAGTGGAGGAGGAAGAACTTGAGAAGAAGAAGAAGGAGATAGAGGAGAAAGTTATGATGGAGGTGCAGACGGAATAGCTTAAACTTACAAAAGAGCAGAGGTGCATTTTGCAGAGCCAAGCTGATATCATCAAGAACACCAGGAAGGCTATGAAGGATGTTCAAGTTGATAGAGATGTTCTTATGAAGGAGAAGGCAAAGCTTGAGCTAGTTGTTGCTGAGCTGCTAAAAGATGGGTATGGCAGCAAGGAGAAGTTAGAGCAAATCAAGGCCATCCTTGAGTCATGAAGTTGCTATGAGATGTTGGTGAAGTAAGTACATCCAAGGCATATATATAAGGATGTGGCCTATCAGTCTGAAGTGATTATATGGGTGTACATTTTGGGGGAATGTGAAGTTAACCTAGTGTTTGGTCATGCATTTGAACTTTAGTTTCTTATGTAAGAACCTTATTTCCTATGTTCTTAAGTAAGTTGTAATGGATCTCCTATGTATTAAGTGTTGTAATGGATCTCCTATGCTACTAAGTAGTGGAAATGGATCTTCTATGCTATTAAGTAGTGGAAATGGATCTTCTATGCTATTAAGTGTTCAAATTGATCTTCTATATTATGTGTTAGCCTACATATATTATTTGTGTGGGTAATTGGGCTTAGTGGCCCACTAGTCTCTGACCAAATGTAACCCTAGGCCAACTAAACCCAACCCCATCTATCAATATAACCCCCTCCCCACCCCCACCCTTTCTCCCAGTCACTCCATCAGCCACCACCCAAAAGAAACCCTAGAGATGGATCCTGACATGGGAGATGTCACAGAGGAGGAGGGGGAGGCTGTGGAGGTTAGGGATGCAGTAGCATAGAGGAGGAGGAGGAGGAGGAGGAGGCGCAGGCACATGGCACTTGACCTACAAGCTTTCTATGTTGACTCATTTGTTGTTGGAGGAGCTATTGGTGCAGGTGGAGAGGCAGCAGGTACCCTTGGTGGCCTTTGTGCAGTTGCAGCCATTGAAGAACCAGCCTCAGAGTATAGCTCTATTTTCCTACACAAGAAGATTATTTAGCTCTCTTTTCCTACAAATGAAATGAATGTAACAATGCAATGAATGGAACTGAAGGACCTACCTGGTGCTTGTTCATCCTCATCTGGAACTTCTCACCACAAATGTTGGTCCTGTGCCCTTGCTTCTTGCAGTTGTTGCATGTCACTGTACCAATCCTAGAAGTATCCTTTTTAGCTGGCACCTCAAACATGCCTTTCCTCCTGGCAGTTTGTTTTTTACCTTTATTTTCTCTAAAAACAGGTGGAGAAATATCATCACCAGGTGTATGAGGCCAATGGTCAGGACTTGGCACAGGGAATATTATGTGCTTATATGTTTCACAATACATGGGTTTCTTGAAGGAAGCATTCACATAGTCTTCAGGATGTATCTTCACTTTTTGCATTGCAGCAATGGCATGACTGCAGGGCACATCTGTCATGTCCCACCTCGTACAGTCACATGTCTCTTTGTTCAAATTAACACAATATGTGTTTTCAGAGCTACCTGTGACTTGCCATATGCCTGGACCTGCCATGTATGCTTCACAATACTTAGTCCACTTCTCCCCCTCTTCTAAAATCTCTGAATAAGTAGGTGTGATGTCCCATCTGCTTGATTCTGTCTCATCTCTGATCTTCTGAAACTTAATCACCAGCTTTGTTCTTATGCCCTCTAACATAGTCCTGATTGGCTTGTTCCTAACATCCAGGATCATTCTATTGAAAACCTCACTAAGGTTGTTCACTACCAGGTCTGCTTTGCACACAGTGTCCATTTTATACCTAGCCCATGTATGCTCTGGTATCTGTGACAACCACTGCCAAGCTTCTAAACTTTCTTTTTTCAAATTCTCCATGCCTAAATCATGACCATGTTTGGTAAAGGAATAAACAGCCTGATCTAAATGTTTCTTAAGTTCCTCTCCTTTGAAACCAGCAGATTGGAAATTGGCATAAATATGTATGAGACAAAACCTTTGTGGAGAGTCAGGAAATACATCATCTATTGCATTCAACAATCCCAGTTCAATGTAAGTGTTACTACTGAATAACATTTTACTCATGGCAAATCTAAAGGCAAATGTAAAGACTAGGTAGAGAACAATACCTTCTGCCTGTCAGACATAATTGTGTATTTGCCAAACTTATTGCCAGTTCCAATGAGTGTTCTCAACTGTGTGAGAAACCATGTCCAGCTGTCTGTCTCTTCCTTATCAACAACACCAAAAGCTATTGGGAAGATGTTATTGTTGCCATCCCTCCCTGTAGCTGCCAATATCTGCTGACCAGTGCTTAGCTTGATGAAGCAACCATCCAGACCTGCTAACATGATCACACGAGTGCCTAATTACATCAATGCAAAAATATCATATACATTTGTGTCTGAATACTTACCTATAAATGGCCTGCATCCATTCAGAAAACCCTCCTTGCATGCAAACAAGCAGTAAAACATATAGTTAAACATTGGGGTAGGAGCTGGGTTTAGTGGGTTCTCATGTGTTGTTACTATGCACCTACTGCGAGGGTTAGTATCTAGCACACACTGCAGGTAGTCCCTTATTCTGTGATACTGGAGTTTGTGATCTCCTTGCACAACCTCAACTGCTTGCTTCCTTGCCCTATATGCCAAGATTTTAGGCACATGGACACCATACTTCTTTGTGTATGACATAATTGTGTTAACACCAGCTCCAGGGTTGGATTTGACTGTATCCTCACAAACCTTAGCAACCCAACTGACTGCCACCTTTGTGTTCTCTCCACTTGCTCCACGAGTGTGATCCAGGTTCATCTTCTTGATACTGAAAGTTGCCTCATGAGCTATCCTAGAGGCAACTATGTAAAACTCACAACCATGTTTTCTCTTAGAGCACCAAGCAATAACCCTAGTTGGTTCATTTATGTGATACTCATAATTCCTAAGAGTCCTCACATGAAAATTTCTAAGTGCTTCTACATTTTCAAAGCACAAATGCATTGAAAACTGCTCATGTGCATTGCTACCTCTTGACCACTGCGTTGGATTTCCCCGAAGAGGAGAGGATGATGCAACAAAGTAGCGTAAGTATTTCCCTCAGTTTTTGAGAACCAAGGTACCAATCTAGTAGGAAACCACGCACAAGTCCCTCGTACCTACACAAAACGATAACTACTCGCAACCAACGCGATTAGGGGTTGTCAATCCCTTCACGGTCACTTACGAGAGTGAGATCTGATAGAGATGATAAATAATATATTTGGTATTTTTGATAGGTAGATGCAAAGTAAAAAGTAAAAGGCAAAATAAAAACAAAGCAAGTAAATAAAGCGATAGAGATTGATATGATGAGAATAGACCCGGGGGCCATAGGTTTCACTAGTGGCTTCTCATAAGAGCATAGATATTCTACGGTGGGTGAACAAATTACTGTTGAGCAATTGACAGAATTGAGCATAGTTATGAGCATATCTAGGTAATGATCATGTATATAGCATCACGTCCAAGACAAGTAGATCGAAACGATTCTGCATCTACTACTATTACTCCACTCATCGACCGCTATCCAGCATGCATCTAGAGTATTAAGTTAAAAACAGAGTAACGCCTTAAGCAAGGTGACATGATGTAGAGGGATAAATTCATGCAATATGATAAAAACCCCATCTTGTTATCCTCGATGGCAACAATACAATACGTGCCTTGCAACCCTTTCTGTCACTCGGTAAGGACACCGCAAGATTGAACCCAAAGCTAAGCACTTCTCCTATTGCAAGAACTACCAATCTAGTTGGCCAAACCAAAAAGGATAATTCGAAGAGACTTGCAAAGATAACTCAATCATACATAAAAGAATTCAGAGAAGAATCAAATATTTTCCATAGATAAGTTGGATCATAAACCCACAATTCATCGTTCTCAACAAACACACCGCAAAAAGAAGATTACATTGAATAGATCTCCACGAGAGAGGGGAAGAACATTGTATTGAGATCCAAAAAGAGAGAAGAAGCCATCTAGCTACTAGCTATGGACCCGAAGGTCTGAAGTAAACTACTCACACTTCATCGGAGGGGCTATGGTGTTGATGTAGAATCCCTCCATGGTGGATGCTCCCTTCGGCGGAGCTCCAGAACAGGCCCCAAGATGGGATCTCGTGGATACAGAAGGTTGCGGCGGTGGAATTAGGTTTTTGGCTGCTGTTCTGATCATTTGGGGATACGTAGGTATATATAGGAGGAAGGAGTACGTCGGTGGAGCAGCAGGGGGCCCACGAGGTAGGGGGCGCTCCCAGGGGGGCGCCCTCCACCCTCGTGACCGCCTCTGGCACTTCTTGGAGTAGGGTCCAAGTCTCCTGGATCATGTTCGATGAGAAAATCACGTTCCCAAAGGTTTCATTCCGTTTGGACTCTGTTTGATATTCCATTTCTTCGAAACACTAAAATAGGCAAAAACAGCAATTCTGGGTTGGGCCTCCGGTTAATAGGTTAGTCCCAAAAATAATATGAAAGTGGAAAATAAATCCCAATATAGTCCAAAATAGTAGATAAGTAGCATGGAGCAATCAAAAATTATAGATACGTTGGGGACGTATTAGGCATCCCCAAGCTTAATTCCTGCTCGTCCTCGAGTAGGTAAATGATAAAAAAAGAATTTTTGATGCGGAGTGATACTTTGGCATAATTTCAATGTAAATCTTCTTAATTGTGATATGAATATTCAGATCCGAAAGATTTAAGACAAAAGTTCATATTGACACAAAAATAATAATACTTCAAGCATACTAATCAAAGCAATCATGTCTTCTCAAAATAACATGGCAAAAGAAAGTTCATCCCTACAAAATCATATAGTTAGGCTATGCTTCATTTTCGTCACACAAAGATGTTCCCAACTTCTATACCCCCGATGACAAGCCAAGCAATTGTTTCATACTTAAATAATCTCAAACTTTTTCAACCTTCACGCAATACATGAGCGCGAGCCATGGATATAGCACTATGGGTGGAATAGAATAGGATGATGGGGATTGTGTGGAGAAGACAAAAAAGGAGAAAGTCTCACATTGAAGAGGCTAATCAACGGGCTATGGAGATGCCCATCAATTGATGTCAACATGAGGAGTAGGGATTTCCATGCAACGGATGCACTAGAGCTATGAATGCTCAACAAAATAAAACTAGTGGGTGTGCATCCAACACGCTTGCTCATGAAGACCTAGGGCATTTGAGGAAGCCCATCGTAGGAATATACAAGCCAAGTTCTATAATGAAAAAATTCCCACTAGTATGAAAAAGACAACTTTATGAGACTCACTACATGAAGAACAAGGTGCTACTTTGAAGCACAATATATGAGACTCACTACATGAGGAACAAGGTGCTACTTTGAAGCACAATATATCAGACTCACTACATGAGGAACAAGGTGCTACTTTGAAGCACAAGTGTGGAAAAAGAGATGGTAGCATTGCCCTTTTTTTCTTTTCTCTTTTTTCTTTTTCTTTTCTTTTTTTTCTCTTTTTTTGGGCCTTTTTTTTTCTTTTGGCATTTCTCTTTTTTTTTCTTTTTTTCCTTTTCTTTTTGGGCAATGCTCTAACAATGATGATTATCACACTTCTATTGATTACAACATAAGGATTACAACTCGAAACTTAGAACAAGATATGACTCTATATGAATGCCTCTGGCGGTGTACCGGGATGGTGCAATGAATCAAGAGTGACATGTATGAAAAATAATGCATGGTGGCTTTGCCACAAATACGATGTCAACTACATGATCATGCAATGGCAATATGACAAAAGTAATGTATGTCATGATGATGATGGTGGAAGTTGCATGGCAATATATCTCGGAATGGCTATGGAAATGCCATGATAGGTAGGTATGGTGGCTGTTTTGTGGAATATATAAGGAGGTTTATGTGTGATAGAGCGTATCGTATCACGGGGTTTGGATGCACCGGCAAAGTTTGCGCCAACTCTCAAGGTGAGAAAGGACAATGCACGGTACCGAAGAGGCTAGCAAAAGCGAAAAGGTGAGAGTGCGTATAATCCATGGACTCAACATTAGTCAAAAGAACTCATATACTTATTGCAAAAATTTAGAAGTCATCAAAAAACAAGTACCACACGCATGCTCCTAGGGGGATAGATTGGTAGGAAAAGACCATCGCTCGTCCCCGACCGCCACTCATAAGGATGCACAAGCCAGGTACACTTCATGTTTCAAATTTGTTACTCAACTTTAACCATACGTGCATGTTACGGGACTTGCAAACTTCAACACAAGTATTTATCAAATTCATAATCACCCAACTAGCACGACTTTGATATTATCACCTTCATATCTCAAAACAATTATCAAGCATCAAACTTATCTTAGTATTCAATTCACTCAAAAGAAAGTTTCACATATCTTGAATACCAAGTATATTAACATTAAGCAAATTACCATGCTATTAACGACTCTCAAAATAATCTAAGTGAAGCATGAGAGGTGAATAGTTTCTTTAAAACAAATCCACCACCATGCTCTAAAAGATATAAGTGAAGCACTAGAGCAAAAATTATCACGCTCAAAAGATATACGTGAAGTACTATGAGCAAAACTATCAAGCTCAAAAGATATAAGTGAAGCACATAGAGTATTCTAACAAATTACAATTCATGTATGGCTCTCTCAAAAGGTGTGTACAGCAAGGATGATTATGGTAAACTAACAAGCAAAGACGCAAATAATACAAGACGCTCCAAGCAAAACACATATCATGTGGTGAATAAAAATATAGCTCCAAGTAAATTACCGATGGAAGTGGACGAAAGAGGGGATGCCCCAAGATTTGACTTTTTGGTGTCCTTGGATTATTTTGGGGGTGCCGTGGGCATCCCCAATCTTAGGCTCTTGCCACTCCTTGTTCCATAATCCATCAAAAGAATTCACCCAAAACTTGAAAACTTCACAACACAAAACTCAACAGAAATCTCGTGAGCCCCGTTAGAGAAAGAAAACAAAAGACTACTTCAAGGTACTGTAATGAACTCAGTATTTATTTATTTTGGTGTTAAACCTACTGTATTCCAACTTCTCTATGGATTATAAACTATTTTACTAGCCATAGATTCATCAAAATAAGCAAACAACACACGTAAAACAGAATCTGTCAAAAACAGAACAGTCTGTAGCAATCTGTAACTAACGCAAACTTATGGAACTCTAAAAATTCTAAAAAAATAGGAAGTCCTGGAAAATTTGTTTATTGAACAGAAGAAAAAAGAATCAACACAAAAGCACCTTCATGTGATTTAACAAAATTATATTCGTACGCGCAAAGTTTCTCTTTTTCAGCAGAATCAAATCAACTATCATCGTAGGTTATCCTATAGGTTCTACTTGGCACAAGCACTAATTAAAAGATAAAAACACATCCAAACAGGAGCTAGATGGATTATTTATTCCTAAACATAAGCAAAAACAAAAAACACAAAATAAAATTGGGTTGCCTCCCAACAAGCGCTATCGTTTAACGCCCCTAGTTAGGCATACAAGCAAGGATAGATCTAGGTATTGCCATCTTTGGTAGGCAATCCATAAGTGGCTCTCATGATAGATTCATATGGTAATTTTATTTTCTTTCTAGGGAAGTGTTCCATACCCTTCTTTAAGGGAAATTGGAATCTAATGTTCCCTTCCTTCATATCAATAATTGCACCAATCGTTCTAAGGAAAGATCTACCAAGAATAATAGGACATGAAGGATTGCAATCTATATCAAGAACGATAAAATCTACGGGAACATAATTCCTATTTGCAACAATAAGAACACCATTAATTCTTCCCATAGGTTTTTTAATAGTGGAATCCGCAAGATGCAAGTTTAGAGAGCAATCATCAAAATCACGGAAATCTAGCAAATCACACAAAGCTTTGGGAATAGTAGAGACACTAGCACCCAAATCACATAAAGCATGAAACTCATAATCTTTAATTCTAATTTTAATAGTAGGTTCCCACTCATCATAGAGTTTTCTAGGGATGGAAACTTTAAACTTAAGTTTTTCTTCATAAGATTGCATCAAGGCATCAACAATGTGTTCGGTAAAGGCCTTATTTTGACTATAAGTATGAGGAGAATCTAGCACGGATTGCAACAAGGAAATACAACCAATCAAAGAGCAATTTTCATAATTAAATTCCTTGAGATCCAAAATAGTGGGTTTAGCAACATCTCGGTTTTTATTTATTTCAATCCCACTTTCATCAATTTCATCATCAAGATCTAGAAACTCCGAATTCTTAGAACGCCTTCTAGGTAAAGGAAGATCATATTCAGTTTCATCAAGATTCATATTGCAAAACAAAGATTTAATGGGGGACACATCAATAACTTTCAGATCTTCATCTTGATTTTCATAGGAATTGGAAGAACACGTTTTAATAAAGGCATCTTTGGAAGCACGCATCCTAGCGGTTCTTTCTTTGCACTCATCAATGGAAATTCTCATGGCTTGGGAAGACTCATTGATATCATGCTTAGGAGGAATAGATATAAGCTTTAAAGAATCAATTTCAAGAGAAATTCTATCAACGTTCCTAGCCAAATCATCAACTTTAAGCAATTTCTCTTCAAGCAAAGCATTAAAATTCTTTTGTGAATTCATAAACTCTTTAACACTACTCTCAAATTCAGAGGGCATCTTATTAAAATTTCCATAAGAGTTGTTGTAGGAATTTCCATAATTATTAGAAGGATTACTAGGATAAGGTCTAGAATTGAAATTCCCTCTATACGCGTTGTTTCCAAAACTATTCCTACCAACAAAATTCACATCCATAGATTCATTATTATTCTCAAGCAAGGTAGATAAAGGCATATCATTGGGATCAAGAGGAGTATTTTTAGGAGCAAACATCTTCATAAGTTAATCCATCTTTTCACTCAAAACATTGATTTCTTCTATAACATGCACTTTTTACTAGAAGATCTTTCGGTGTGCCATTGAGAATAATTAGCCATAATGTTATCAAGCAATTTTGTAGCATCTCCTAATGTAATTTCCATAAACGTGCCTCCCGCGGCCGAATCTAAAAGATTTCTAGAAGCAAAATTCAATCCGGCATAAAATTTTTGTATGATCATCCATAAATTCAAACCATGAGTAGGGCAATTGCGAAGCATTAATTCCATTCTTTCCCAAGATTGGGCAACATGCTCATGATCAAGTTGTTTAAAATTCATGATATCGTTCCTAAGAGTGATAATCTTAGCGGGAGGAAAATACTTAGAGATAAAAGCATCTTTGCACTTGTTCCAAGAATCAATACTATTTTTAGGCAAAGATGAAAACCAAACTTTAGCACGATCTCTAAGTGAAAACGGAAATAACTTCAATTTGACAATATTGTTATCCGTATCTTTCTTCTTTTTCATATCACACAAATCAACAAAATTGTTTAGATGAGTAGCGGCATCTTCACTAGGAAGGCCGGCGAATTGATCTTTCATAACAAGATTCAACAAAGCGGTATTGATTTCACAAGACTCATCATTATTAAGAGGAGCAATTGGAGTACTAAGGAAATCATTATTATTGGTATTCGAGAAATCACACAATTTGGTATTATCTTGCGCCATGGCAACAAGTAATCCAACACACAAGCAAACAGAAAGGCAACGGGAAAAAGGCAAACGGAAAAGAGAGGAGGAGATTGGAAAAGAGAGGGCGAATAAAACGGCAAGGGTGAAGTGGGGGAGAGGAAAACGAGAGGCAAATGGAAAATAATGTAATGCGAGAGATAGGGGTTGTGATGGGTACTTGGTATGGTTGACTTGCTTGCGTGAGCCTCCCCGGCAATGGCGCCAGAAATTCTTCTTGCTACCTCTTGAGCACTGCGTTGGATTTCCCCGAAGAGGAGAGGATGATGCAGCAAAGTAGCGTAAGTATTTCCCTCAGTTTTTGAGAACCAAGGTATCAATCTAGTAGGAGACCACACACAAGTCCCTCGTACCTACACAAAACGATAGCTACTCGCAACCAACGCGATTAGGGGTTGTCAATCCCTTCACGGTCACTTACGAGAGTGAGATCTGATAGAGATGATAAATAATATTTTTGGTATTTTTGATAGGTAGATGCAAAGTAAAAATTAAAAGGCAAAGTAAAAACAAAGCAAGTAAATAAAGCGATAGAGATTGATATGATGAGAATAGACCCGGGGGCCATAGGTTTCACTAGTGGCTTCTCTCAAGAGCATAGATACTCTACGGTGGGTGAACAAATTACTGTTGAGCAATTGACAGAATTGAGCATAGTTATGAGCATATCTAGGTAATGATCATGTATATAGGCATCACGTCCAAGACAAGTAGATTGAAACGATTCTGCATCTGCTACTATTACTCCACTCATCAACCGCTATCCAGCATGCATCTAGAGTATTAAGTTAAAAACAGAGTAACGCCTTAAGCAAGGTGACATGATGTAGAGGGATAAATTCATGCAATATGGTAAAAACCCCATCTTGTTATCCTCGATGGCAACAATACAATACGTGCCTTGCAACCCTTTCTGTCACTGGGTAAGGACACCGCAAGATCAAACCCAAAGCTAAGCACTTCTCCCATTGCAAGAACTACCAATCTAGTTGGCAAAACCAAAAAGGATAATTCGAAGAGACTTGCAAAGATAACTCAATCATACATAAAAGAATTCAGAGAAGAATCAAATATTTTCCATAGATAAGTTGGATCATAAACCCACAATTCATCGGTCTCAACAAACACACCGCAAAAAGAAGATTACATTGAATAGATCTCCACGAGAGAGGGGGAGAACATTGTATTGAGATCCAAAAAGAGAGAAGAAGCCATCTAGCTACTAGCTATGGACCCGAAGGTCTGAAGTAAACTACTCACACTTCATCGGAGGGGCTATGATGTTGATGTAGAAGCCCTCCGTGGTGGATGCCCCCTCCGGCGGAGCTCCGGAACAGGCCCCAAGATGGGATCTCATGGATATAGAAGGTTGTGGCGGTGGAATTAGGTTTTTGGCTCCTGTTCTGATCGTTTGGGGATACGTAGGTATATATAGGAGGAAGTAGTACGTCGGTGGAGCAGCAGGGGGGCCACAAGGTAGGGGGCGCGCCCAGGGAGGGTGCCCTCCACCCTCGTGACCGCCTCTGGCACTTCTTGGAGTAGGGTCCAAGTCTCCTGGATCACATTCGGTGAGAAAATCATGTTCCCAAAGGTTTCATCCCGTTTGGACTCCGTTTGATATTCCGTTTCTTCGAAACACTGAAATAGGCAAAAAACAGCAATTCTGGGCTGGGCCTCCGGTTAATAGGTTAGTCCCAAAAATAAATTATAAGTGAAAAATAAAGCCCAATATAGTCCAAAATAGTAGATAAAGTAGCATGGAGCAATCAAAAATTATAGATACATTGGAGACGTATCATGCATCATGCCTGGATGGATCATACCATCTCCTCTCCTTCTTCTGCTTCTTCCTACTCTTTCTTCCAGATGGCAGCCTTGGAACATCCTCTTCATCACTTAGGCCAAAATCACCTAGAAAACAGTACTCATCAGCTTCAGGGACATAATCTTGAAACTTGATGTGCTCAGGCTCACTTTGAGACTTGCTAGTTGGGCCAGGTTTTCTAACTGGCTTAAGATTTTTGGCTCCTTTTGTCGTTAGAGCAGCAGGATCCTCTGCTTGTTCATCTTCAGAAACAATTGGTTCTTCCTGCCAAAACTCAGAAGGTTCTGAGTTTGCTCCACAAAAGTGCTCTGCAGTATCAGTGCCAGCCTCATCTTCACCCCTACGCCAAGCTTTGTGAGAAATTTTCTGCCCTCTGTAATCACCCCTAAAGAACTCAAAATCTGAAGATGATTTGTCATCTTCAACTTCATCTTCTTCTTCTGGTACATCTTCATCATCTTCTTCTTCATCTGCTTCTTCTTCTACATCTTCTTCTTCCACAACTGTTTTCCTCTTTTTCAAATTGCTCCTTTGCTGTGTGTTTAGGTAGGGATCATCAGGGGTTACAGCTGGCAAACTAGCATTAGAGGCAGGGTACATCACACCTTTTTGTGAAACTCTGTAAACAACAGGTTCACCAACATAATCAATGGGGATCGGTTCCTCAAGCATGATGGTGATCCATATTAACATCTGCTGGGCTTGGATCCGTAGCTTTTCTAATAGTGATGTTCAACACCTTCTTATCAACAAATAAGTCAAGCATTTCCTCTAATGTCTCCTCACTATGCAGGGCCTCCACCCCCTCCAGCCCCTTTCCCTCTTCCTTTAAATAAGTTAGAAAAGCATCCATTCCATAGCCCTCCAACTCAACCAATGCTAATATGGTCAGATAACTGATATCTGAAGAAACTGAATACTTTCTCTCCATATTATCTGTTCCTTGAAAATGTAGACTCATGTCCCAAGTCTCATCATCTAAGTTGTAGGATTAAATTGACAAACAATTATTTTTTAAGTCACTGAAACTTAAAACAATGACCAAATGCACTGAACATTACTGAACTTTCATCTAATTACAGTGAATGCACTAACCAAATGCACTTTCTTCTACAGTGACATAATCACTAAAATACAGTACCATGCCAAGAACAAACGAGTACTAACCCTAGTTTTAATTTGAACTAAACGTATGAAGGGCCCAGAAATTTCTTACCTCACTCCACCAAAGGACGACGCACATCTGTGGACGCCATCTGGATCCGCATGGATGCACTTCGCCACTGCCCTAGCCGCGCGGACTGCCGGATCTACCTGAACCGCGGGTGGTGATGGCTGTTGCGACCGCTGCGCCGGGAAGCTCGAGCTGCCTAGCCATTTGTCCACCTCCGAATGGGCACCGCCCTCCTGGTCGGTGACGCCTTGTCTCAATAGCTCACCGCCGACGGGATTTGACTGCGCCGCCGCCATCACCCACCTAGGTCAGTGCGGGGGAGAGGAGGCGGAGACTAAGAGATAGTGCGGCCCGACCGCCTACTTTGGTTCCGACCAGACTGGCTGGGCTAACGGCCGTCAACGGCTGTGCCGTGAGCGTGCATGGCCAGGTGCCCTGACCGGTGGGCCCAGCACGTTAGGAAAACGGTTAAAACGCTAGTCACTACGGGTTTGGGTTTTTTGAAATAGCCGACCGCTCGTTTGGTACTTTTCTGAGAAAAATTAAAAAGTGGTAGTTTTTTTGGAACCCTAACCTGTAAACTAGTAGTTTTATGCTATTTACTCATGATTTCACCCTTGGACTCGTATCTCTAATTAGACGATGAATAATCAAATACCATCTATACACAACGTGGATCATATGTCATCTACATAAATCTACGAGCCGCTAAATTAAAACACTTTTTTGCGGGAGTCCGCTAAACTAAAACTACAAGAAAAGGTATGGGAATGACTCAGCAAAGGTAATCAGCCAAATCGTGGCGGCCCGGACGGTGGAGGTGGCACAAAAAGAAGGTGGTGCGGGGATGTGAGCCGGGCAGAAGGGAGCGTGCGTCCTGAAACGTTCGCGGCACCAATATTTGGGTGGGTGGAGAGCGCGCTATATCGCCTCGCCCAACTGCCAAATGCGGAGGCTTGTGGGTTGATTTAAAGCGCCCTTCAAAAATTATGGCGATCTAGGCCGGGATAAGAACTATGCTAGAGTGGTCTTTTTATGGCAATCGGATCAACACGACGACTCTTCTAGAGTGGCCCTAAGAAGCAAGAAATTTGATTTATACCTTGCACAATTATCAAGAGGCAGTCAGCTGCTTCACCAAGGTCTCCATCTACGACTGTATATATTTGAAGAGTTTACCATGTTGATATATATCTCTCGCGCACATATATTGTTAGTTGGAGTTCCGGTTAGACTAGAGATAGATTAGTATCTACTTAAACTACTTCCTCTCTGTCTCCTAATCCCTTGTACTCCAAGACATGTATGCGATCATGGGATATGCCCCATCTCTATCAATAAATACTACGAGGTCCTCTCTCGAGAGGGTAGAAAGCTTCCCATCGTTTTCTACATGGTATTCAAAGCAACCTCTTCCCCTTCGTTCTGAGACAAACCGATCTCCACCAAAAAAATCCATGGCATCCTCCTCCTCCACCTCTACTCTCTCCAGCCTCGGTTCTCAGGTTCCGGAGAAGTTAACCAGGGAGAATTATCTCCTCTGGAGGGCTCAGATCCTCCCCCACTTCCTTGGCGCTGGCCTATATGGCTACCTCGACGGCTCCATCCCTGCATCGGAGAAGCTGATCACCGCCAAGGACAAGGATGGCAAGGAGCAGGACATCCCCAACCCGGCATATGCAGCATGGGTTCGACAGGACCAGCAGGTCCTCGGGCACATCCTCAGCAACCTGACGATAGATGTGCTCGTTTCTGTCGTCTCCATCAAGACGGCACACGCAGTGTGGACTTCCCTGGGTAACATGTTTGCCTCACAATCTCGTTCCCGCATCAATAACATTCGCATAGCTTTGGACAATGCTCAGAAGGGAACGCAATCTGCGTCAGTCTACTTCAGCCGTATGCGGTCGCTGGCGGACGAAGTCGCCGCTGCTGGGAGGCCACTAGAAGAGGATGAACTCCCCTCCTTCATCATTGCGGGGCTAGACCTTGACTACAACTCTGTAGTCTCGCCTCTGGACGCCCGCACTAAGCCTGTCACCGTCGACTTCCTCTACTCGACGGTCTGCAACTTCGACCAAGGTGTCGAGCTCTTCACAGGCGGGGTTGGAGGCACCGGTGGCTTCAAGTCTTCTACCAACCTCGCTGCTCGTCGTGGTGGCCCTCCTCCTCCGCCACCGAAGCAAAACGGCGGTGGGTACAAGAAGCAGAACAGCGGCGGCTACAAGAAACGACAAGGCAACGGGCGCCCCTTCTACTCCAACAACAAGGGCTCTCGTCCCGGCCAAGGAGGCCCAGGAGGTCCCGGAGGTCCAGGCGGCCCTGCACCTGGCAACAACGCCAGGAACAATGACCCAATCCAATGCCAGATATGTGGTAAGTTTGGGCACAACGCCAAGGACTGTTGGTACCGTTTTGATGATGATGCACTAGAAGAAAAGGTTGCAGCTGCTGCTCAATACGGCGTCGATACAAATTGGTACGTCGACAGTGGGGAAACCAATCATCTCACCGGTGACTTGGAGAAGCTCACGGTGCGGGAGAAGTTCCGTGGACAGGAACAAATTCATGGTGCGAATGGTTCAGGTATGAGGATAGATCACATTGGTTATTCAGAATTCAAAACCCCCAGTCGTTCTATTCATCTACGCAAGATCCTTTACTCTCCTCATGCAAACAAAAATCTTCTTTCCGTACATTGTATTGCCTTAGACAATCATGTATTCCTTGAGTTTCACCCCTTTTTCTTTTTGATAAAGGATCAGGCAACAAGGAGGGTGCTCTATAGAGGTAGATGCGTTGGTGGTCTCTATCCGTTGATTCCTCGCTTTAGGTGGTCAAATAAACAAGTTCTTGGTGTCACAAAGCTATCTTCGGCAAGGTGGCACGATCGATTAGGTCATACGTCTTTTACTATTGTTCAACGAGTGCTTAGAAAAATAAACTCCCTTTTGTTGGTGAGCATAGCTTAGAAACAGTGTGTGATTCTTGTCAGAGAGCAAAAAGTCATCAATTGCCTTACCCCATGTCAACAAGTGTTTTGTCTCAACCATTAGATCTCATTTTCTCTGATGTATGGGGGCAAGCACCCATCTCTGTTGGTATACACAAATACTATGTAAGCTTTATTGATGATTATAGTAAGTTTACTTGGATCTATCTTATCAAAAATAAATCCGATGTGTTTCAAGTTTTCCAAAATTTTCAAGCACTCGTTGAACACAAGTTTGACCGAAAGATTATTTCAGTCCAATCGGACTGGGGTGGTGAGTATGAGAAACTCAACTCATTCTTCCAAAAATTGGGAATTTCCCATCACGTCTCTTGCCCGCACGCACACAAACAAAACGGCTCCGCCGAACGCAAGCACCACCATATTGTTGAGGTTCCTCTCACTTCTCGCAAATGCTTCTATGCCACTCAAGTTTTGGGATGAAGCATTCCTCACAGCCACCTATCTCATTAATCTTCTGCCTAGTCGTGTCATCAACTACCAAACTCCTATGGAAAAACTATTGCACGTCAAACTATGCCTCCTTACGAGTGTTTGGCTGCGCATGTTGGCCTAATCTTCGACCATACAATGCTCGCAAACTCTCCAAGCAATGCGTGTTCATTGGTTACAGTCCTCAACACAAGTGTGTCAAGTGTCTTGATGTGTCCACAGGCCGGGTATATATATCTCGCGACGTTGTGTTTGATGAGACCGTTTTTCCTTTCAAAGATCTACACCCTAATGCCGGAGCTCTATTGCGAAAGGAAATCCTTCTTCTCCCTAGTCATCTTTCCGGCTTAGATCAAGGGGGCGATGAAAACAATTCTGATAATCATGTGACTAACCCTCATAATCTTTTTCAGTCTCATGTCGATGGTGCAGATGACACAGGATTTTATTCTGAAGAAAATGGTGTTGAAATTGTCCAAAACGGACCCTTATTTCATGTGGCAGAAGATGCCAGCCGCGCCGAACACGAGGTTGATTCCCCTATGCCGGCAGCCTCGGGATCCGCAGGCGGCAGATCCCGTGCAGATACGCTGCAGTAGTAGCAGCAGCGGCAGACCGAGGCGAGCTCGCCCTCGGGATCCGACGGGCCCTGCAGGATGGTAGTGGCCCAATCCACGCCAGCCACCTGCGGCTCGGGCTGTGGGACGGTCCAGCAGGCGCCCGACCACATGCCTGGTGTTGGCCCACAGGCGGCCACGCGCCGGCTGTCTCCCGCAAGGGACACGAAACCCATGATAGATGCTGCTGCGTCTTTGCTGCCTGGTGCGGCAACGCGCCGGCTGTCTCCCGCAAGGGACGCAGGGCCCATGACATATGCTGCTGCGTCTTCGCCTTCGTCTGGTGGAGAAGCTGCGGGTGGTGCACTGGATCCCGTGGCGGGATCTTCTGTGGACGGGATGACTACTCCATCAGCTGTGCCACCTCGTTCCACACGCATGGGCACACAGTTACAAACAGGAAAATTGCAGCCTATGAATTACAATTTTTTTTAAGTTTAGATTAGCTTGTTCTACAGGAGAACCACAGTCTGTTGAAGAGGCATTGGGGGATGCTAAGTGGCACAAGGCCATGGGGGAGGAATACATGGCTTTGAAGAAAAACAAGACTTGGCATCTCGTTCCACGTGGCCAAGGTAAAAATTTGATAGGTTGCAAATGGGTTTATAAAATAAAAAAGAAGGTCGATGGATCTATTGGCCTCTATAAGGCTAGGTTAGTAGCAAAGGATTTTAAACAGAGGTATGGTATTGACTATGAGGATATTTTTAGTCCAGTTGTTAAAGCGGCTACTATTAGATTGGTTTTGTCTATTGTTGTATCTAGGAGATGGAGACTAAGGCAATTGGACGTACAGAATGCATTTTTACACGGCGTTCTGGATGAGGAGGTTTACATGAAACAACCACCTGGGTTTGAAAACAAGGATGCACCTTTCCATGTGTGCAAACTTGATAAGGCTCTGTATGGTCTGAAGCAGGCCCCAAGAGCCTGGTATTCTCGTCTGAGCATGAAACTGCAAAGGATTGGTTTTGTTCCTTGCAAGTCCGACACTTCATTGTTTATTTTCAATAAATCCAATATAACAATGTACATGCTCATATATGTTGATGATATCATCGTTACTAGTTCATCTGATGAAGCAGTGACAGCACTCCTAAAGGATCTTGGCTCAGAATTTGCTTTGAAGGATCTAGGAGACCTGAATTTCTTCTTGGGCATTGAAGTCACAAAAAACAAAGATGGTATAGTCTTGTCTCAAGAAAAGTATGCATCTGATCTGTTGAAAAGAGTTGGGATGCAAGACTGCAAGCCTTCACCAACTCCATTATCTAGCTCAGAAAAGTTATCCCTGTATGAAGGTGAGCCTCTAAGTTTGGAAGACAGCACTCAGTACAGAAGTATGATTGGCGCACTCCAATATCTCACCCTCACTAGACCAGATTTATGCTTTGCTGTGAACAAAGTGTGCCAGTTTCTGCATGCGCCTACCAACTTGCATTGGACTGCTGCTAAACGTATTCTGAGATATGTAAAATATACAGTTAATGTTGGACTAACATTCAGCAGGTCTCAGTCCACCCTTGTCAGTGCATTCACTGACGCTGACTGGGCTGGAAGCATAGATGACAGAAGGTCCACATGTGGCTTTGCTATATTCTTTGGTCCCAACCTGATATCATGGTGTGCTAAGAAACAAGCAACTGTCTCTAGGTCTAGTACAGAGGCTGAGTATAAGGCTCTGGCAAATGCTACTGCAGAAATTATCTGGCTTCAGTCAATGCCGAAGGAACTTGGGGTAACACAAGTGCAAGCTCCTTGTTTATGGTATGATAATCTTGGTGCTACTTATCTCTTTGCCAATCCAGTTTTTCATGCCAGAACAAAGCATATTGAGATAGACTTCCACTTTGTAAGAGAACGTGTTGCTAACAAACAGTTGGGATGTCCGGTTTATTCATTCTGGAGATCAGATTGCAGATGGCTTCACCAAGGCATTGCCCACACAAAGCTTTGAGAAATTCAGGCGTAATCTCAACTTGATTAAGTTGTGATTAAGGGGGTGTGTTGAAATATATCTCTGACGCACATATATTGTTAGTTGGAGTTCTGGTTAGACTAGAGATAGATTAGTATCTACTTAAACTACTTCCTCTCTATCTCCTAATCCCTTGTACTCCAAGACATGTATGCGATCATGGGATATGCCCCATCTCTATCAATAAATACTACGCGACCCTCTCTCGAGAGGGTAGAATGCTTCCCATCGTTTTCTACATACCATGGCTGTGCTTAAGGGAGGGCGTTAAACTGACCAAGGCGTGTCTTCGTGCAATTCACCCAGCTTAAAGACTTAACTAAATTTTGCTACGGATCTCGTTCAAACACTATGCAACTAGGAGTATTAGACATAGACACGACTATTACATACTCCCGTGAGCATGATTTGTGGTATGAATCAAACACTAAATGCTTTAAGTTCTGGCATTTTCAGCCGTCACCGTCAAATCTAGCCTGCGAGTGACTTAGCCCAGTTGCAACCAAAAGATCCCACGAGGGAGGCGAACACATGAAAATATTACTCTCCCACACTACTGAGATATTCCTTCCGTGGTCCAGAATCCAAGCACTACAATCACCGTAAAACGGAATTAGAGTACGAAAGCTAACAGATATAGTTGGGCCGGGACTTAAGATCAAGATTTGGCTAGCTCAGATGGACGTATTTCCCGTGAGCTCGCTAGCCGCAAAGTGAGAAAACGCGGAAAGGAACTCATCATATTAGTGGCGTGCCAAACAGTGACATTGACAACGAATTCCCACTTGGTATGGTGCGCCGATCTGGCATCCGATACTAGTATACCTACTTTGCAGTTAGTTCGTTCTAGCAGTGCATCACGTTGTTCGACAACTACGCGTACTGTAGAACGGTAGACTACGATATGCTAGCTAGCCTTTCTGGCTAGCTTCTTGATAGGGAAACGTACACACGCTTTGCGACGGCCAGTCGGCGAGATAAGGGCATCTCCAACTCCAAGGAGACCGGCAAAACTCCGTTATACTATTTGACCGGATTTTTTTCTTCACTTTTACAATCCAACGCAGTCCTGCATCAATCCACGAAGTGGTCCGGACATCCGTTTACACCACCATAGTCCTTTGCGTGGTCCGGAGATAAACATAGAGAGCTATGCCGGAGTCCGAACATCCATTTGACCAACCATAATCCTCTGTGTGGTCCTGCTCTTTTTTGTCTCTCTTCACATGTATGGTCCCTCTCTTCTCTCTATCGCTTGAGACACCGCACCATAAATAGCCTATCACATGCATGGTCCCCACCCACTTTTTCTTAGATGCTTTGTAATTAACGTGGATGGCTCTCTCTTGTATCATGTGCGTGGATCACATCTGCACACCTGAGAAATTTGCGGGTCGGTATTGGAGATGCCCTAACCTCAATATGCCTTGGCACGTATGCATTTGACATCTGTAAAAAGATCATACTCCCTTCGTCTAGGTGTGTAAGTCATCTTACGTTGTGCACCGCAACCACGGTTGAGAGGAAAACGAGAAAACTTAATGTTTTTTTGCTAATTAATAGCATTGCATGCAATAAACTAACCACTGCATGTCATGTTTGGTAGTCTCAAGTCATTGAAAGCATGTCTCTTATTGGTTGATATGTCACAAAACAAGAAACGAGGAGAGAATTAATGTACCGTGTCTAAGTGTTTTGGGAGTATTTGGTTTTCGTAAGGTGACTTACACACCTAGACGGAGGGAGTACGTAAATATTTGATATAATCTGGCCTGCTTTATTGCACATATTTCACTGGAATACTAAATTTCAATACATAATATGAACAATTACAAAATCACTGAGTTTCACAAACCAAAACTAAAAACTTTGCAGGGAATCACCAAGTTTTACCATTTTTTTGCTTTTGTGGTCCCTGAAACTTAACAAACTTGGTGATCCCACACACCATTTTTAGTTTTGATTTCTGAAACTTAGTGATCTTGTCACTCGTTCCTGTTAAGTTCTGGCAGTTGAAACCTAACAATTTTTTGAAACGTGTCAAAACATATTTAAAATTGGTCTTATTTCAAAGCTCTCGTCGCAAGCAAGATGAATTTGAAAGCAAAAATTAAATTGGCCTTTTCACGGAAAAGTATAGAAGATTCAAATTCAAAAGTTAAAAGAAAAGGGTGTGGAAAGTGGAGTGGATGGCGTAAGCAAGTATAGATGGACCCCGCCCTACACTAATCAAAGGCCTTAGACTACCCAAGTATATGAATTTTAAAGCAATATGAGGGCTGCATGTGTGCCCCGTGCCAGTTTCTGCATTCGGACACCTCAATTATCATATCTCAAATCCGTACAAACTCATGCAACTACGTCGATGCACACACATCGTCCGGCTACTCCATTACTACTAATTAAACATGCCATCGGACTATCAAAATTTGGTATGTTTGGCTATGGTGGAGTTTATCCACGGTTGCCCTTGCCCTTTCTTGCACCCTTGCCGTCCTTCTCGCGGAAGTACCGTCGAAGACGTAGTACGGATCGAGCCGCATCTGCTCGTCACCGGAGTTGTCCTCGCCGTGATTGTCCGTCTTTTCCTCCTTCAGTGGCAGTCCGGCCATGGCACAGACTGCCCGATTCTGCTCTGGGACGAGGGCGTGCTTATTCCTCTGCCATTGTTTCTTCACAATGCGGGTTCAGATGGCTTCCTCCTCTGCGGCCTCCCGCGCCGCCGCATCAGCCACCTCCGCTGCCGCCATTTTTGTCGTGATACGGGACTCAAAAGCCCTTATCCTCTCCTTCCCATGGCGGGCTGCCCGCTCCCGGTGGGACTCATAGTCTGCCCGACCGATGATGGGGAAGGAAAGGTGTTTCGGCTGTCGGGACCGCGAGGATCCAACACCAGAGGACCCGAGCGCCTGGTGAGCCAACACTATGGAGTCGCGGTGGACAAATTTGTCTGTCGGCCAGGCGATGTCCTCCCGGGAGCGACAGAGTGCAATGCGGACTGCCATTGCCTCCTCCAACCCGCACGGGATGACACCCCAGTCGACGGACCAGGAGTGGTCGGAGTCCGATCCGTTGCCTGCCATGCCGGAGAAGGCCGGAAACCGCCGGAGGTGAGCTCGGGTGGCAGAAGGGAGTGGAGTGAAGTGGCTAGGGTTTGCTCCGGCGAGCAGATGGGGACGAATATATGTAGGGTCGGATGGGCCAGCATGGGCCGGGTCTGACGTGCCGGGCATGTCCGGGCGCCCTCATATCCGCCTCATATTTGGGCTGGATATGAGGGGCGCCGGTCAGCCCGGACGTTTGAAGCCCGTTTGAGGCTGTCACGCCCAAGATGCGACCCTATCCTAAAGGAACTCGAAGGTCCCACCAAGGATAGAAGCGCATCTTGAAGACGCTTTTGCAAGGTGGATATCATTACATCAACATTTACATACTAGTGGGGATACATCCAATACATACAATGTCACATGAATACAGCAATACATCATACAAGGGATCAACATCCGACTACGGATGGAACACAAATAGAAACTCAAACGACATCCACCCTGCTAGCCCAGGCTGCCGACCTGGAGCCTATCCCCTGATCGAAGAAGAAGCAGAAGAAGAACTCCAAAACAAGCAAACATCGCTCTCGCGTCATGATCATCGCACAACTTGTACCTGCAACTGTTGTTGTAGTAATCTGTGAGCCACGAGGACTCAGCAATCCCATTACCATGGGTATCAAGACTAGCAAAGCTTAATGGGAAAGGAAGGGGTAAAGTGGTGAGGTTGCAGCAGCGGCTAAGCATGATATGGTGGCTAACATACGCAAATGAGAGCGAGAAGAGAAACAAAGGAATGGTCGTGAAGCTAGCAATGATTAAGAGGTGATCCTGAACTCCTACTTACGTCAAACATAACACAGAAACCGTGTTCACTTCCCAGAATCCGCCGAGAAGAGACCATCACGGCTACACATGCGGTTGATGCGTTTTAATTCGGATCAAGTGTCAAGTTATGTACAACCGGACATTAACAAATTCCCATCTGCCACATAACCACGGGCACGGCTCTCGAAAGTTTATACGCTGCAGGGGTGTCCCAACTTAGCCCATGACAAGCTCTCGCGATCAACGAAGGAATAGACCTTCTCCCAGGAAGACCCGATCAGACTCGGAATCCCGGTTTACAAGACATTTCGATAATGGTAAAACAAGACCAGCAAAGCCGCCCGGATGTGCCGACAAATCCTGATAGGAGCTGCACATATCTCGTTCTCAGGGCACACCGGATTGTCCAAACTTCCGGTAGGCGAGCCCAGAGTTGCCCCTGGTGGCCACCGGCGGCTGACAGGTTGGACCAACACTCACGACGAGCACTGGCCCGGGGGGGGGTAAATAAAGATGACCCTCGGGCTTCGGAAACCCAAGGGAAAAAGGGCTAGGTGAGGCAAATGGTAAAACCAAGATTGGGCCTTGCTGGACAAGTTTTATTCAAAGCGAACTGTCAGGGGGTCCCATAAATCACCCGACCGCGTAAGGAACGCAAAATCCGGGAACATAATACCGGTATGACGGAAACTAGGGGCGGCAAGAGTGGAACAAAACACCAGGCATAAGGCCGAGCCTTCCACCCTTTACCAAGTATATAGATGCATTAATAATATAAGAGATATTGTGATATCCCAACATAATCCTGTCCACCATGGAGCAATCTTCAACTTCACCTGCAACTAGCAACGCTATAAGAGAGGCTGAGCAAAGCGGTAACATAGCCAAACAACGGTTTGCTAGGAAGGGTGTCAAAGGTTAGAGGTTCATGGCAATTTGGGGAGGCTTGAAGAGCAAAAGATAGGTAACGCAACAAAGCGATAGAACGAAGCAACTAGCATAGCAATGATAGTAGTGAGATCCAGGGTAGCGGTCATCTTGCCTGAAATCCCGCTAGGAAGAAGAACGAGTCCATGAAGAAGATGAAGCCACGAAGACGAACCACACGTAGACGAACGCATCCTCACGATCGCAACGAAACGGGAACTATCGAGAAGAAGCACACAACATGGTAAACACACCACACATAGACAAGACATGATGCACAACAAGCATGATCCATGAGGAAGCTAGATGAGGCTACTCATGGCAAGAGATAATGCAAACAAGAACAACACATCAAAGCAAGTTTAAATGAGGCCGGGAACAACATATAACAATTCCGGTAAGTCCTCATATGCAAATTTCGAAATGGGTCGAGAACTGAATAAACCTTAAGTTCAAGTAGTTAAACAGCAAGTTAAGATGCACCAAGATGATCTACACGAAAATCTAGTCAAGTTACATATAAAGTTCATTAGATTCGGAGCTACGGGCTAGAAGATATGAGCAAAACAAGTTAAGCATGGCATTGACGCAAAATGCATACAAACAACAAGCAAACACCTCAAAACAAGGATGCAACATGATAATATGAAACTACATGCAAAATCAAGCAAGTTTCATATAGAGCACACTCAAAACGGAGCAACGGTTCAACACATACACTATACAAGTCATAGCAACAATCTGTCCATAACAGCAACTAGGCATCTTGCAAGCATCAAAACAACATGCTACAGCATCTCAACATAATAACAAAAGGCATGGGCATGAAGTACTGGTAAAGCATAACAAAACATGAACACTGAGCTATCTCCAGAAACAACTAGAACATGCTCAAAAGGACATGGGAAGATTGCAAATAATAACAGTTTCAGACTTTGCAGAAATAACATCAGGTTGCAATGTTTAGAGCTATCAAACAACATGTTACAGGAACTTATCATGGCAAAAAAGGCATGACATGAATCTACTAATAGCATAGATCAAAAGTCCCTTACTGACCATAAGCCAAAAAGGCACAGAAAATATGATGGCACCCATGTAAACATGGCAAGTTATATTACAGATTTAAACATGGCAGGAACAACAATAAATAGGCATGTTGGTGAGCTTGAACCACTCACCACAGAGCAATACATGGCATGGTAAGGCAACCAACAGTAAGAATACATGTTTGTGAAGCTATACATGGCAAGAGCAAGGTCATAGGGTGCATGGATCACTAGCAAACAATCATGGAAACATGGAACTTAATGTTTACAGGCTGATAGCAACATTATCAAGCAACTTTGGAGCAAGATATGAACAATCTACAACAGGCTATAAATGCTACCAGGGGCATGGATGGATAGAGCATGACATGTAGATCAAAACATGTTTATAGAACATCTCCAGATTATGCATAGAATGATTAGTAGCAACATGTTTATATAGCATCACGAAATAACAGATTCAGCCTAGCAAAACAGCAACAGCAATTACACTACTTAACAAGCTCGATTCACAAACCACAAGTCATTGCATGACAAGATAAGCATAGCATCATCAAGAAGACATGTTTGTGAAATAAACCAAGGCAAGAACAAGTCCATAGCATGCAAGGATCAACTATAGCAAGCTTGGCCAAATTGAATAACATGTAAACAATCTGCCAGGAAACATTTTGAAGCAAAAGTAGAGCACCCAAATGACATTCTAGACTACTCCATAATTGAAACAAGGGCATGAATGGATAGACAATAACCATATGTTCAAAACACCATTACTGAAGTATCTCAAAATATGCACGGATCTCCCTGTAGCATCAAGTTTATATGGCATCAAAATAACAGCAGAACATGGACCAAAATCAGCAATACCACGAAACCTAGTTTGCATGCTTGTGCTAGTCACCACATTGATCACAAAAATACATGGCATACACCCCTGGAAAGATGGCATGGCATAGATCAAAACACAAGTAGACATCAACCTCATAGGATGCACACATCAACCATGGCAAAAATGACAAATGAGCAAGTTATAACAGTTTCAGCAGATTAACATCAACATGCACTCTTCCAACAGCATTTCGGGCATCAAGATGAGCTCAAATAAACATGATGCAATGGAATGAAATGAAGTACTCGTTGAGGCAAACAATTTGACATATTACACGCATGAAACGGAGCTACGGATGCAGAGATACAATGGGATGAATATGGCATGATTATGCAAAATGCTTCGGGGACTTGGTGGATTTTCACCTCATGGGTCAGCCTTGGATCGGGTCGGGACGAAGTGGATCCGGGTGCAGCGGGTCGGGTTCGGCGCGGACAGGGGCGGGGCAGACCCGGACGGCAACGACGGCGGTTCTCCGGCGAGGGTTCGCCGGCGGCAAGGTTGAGGCGGCGGAGGAGGCGGGATCCGGGGTCTCCTTCCCCGGATCTGGCCGGAGGCGGGGGGAGACGAGGCGCGGAGGCCGGGGTCGCGAAGCGAGGCGGCTGCCGGCGCCGGTTGAGGCGAAGCTCAGCCGCGGCGGCGCTTGAGGCGCTCCGCGCCTTCGAGGCGACGGGCCGAGCGGTGCGAGGCGCTGGAGGCGGGTCGGCGAGGGCGAGAAGAGGCGGCGGAGGGCGGCGCCAGCGCGACAGCAAGCGCGCGGATGCCGAGATCCAGCGGAGGCAATGGCGGCGCAGCCCTCCGGTGGCAGCGGTGAGGTCACCGGAGGTGGCGGCGAGCGGGCGCGAGGCGGCGGCGGGTCGGGGGCTCATGGGCAGCCAGAGCCCGGGCGGGCGGCGAGCGCGGGCGCCGCAGCTATCACGTGGCGGACGCCGGTTGGTGCTGAGGCGGCGGCGCTGGCTTTGTCCAGCGTATGGACACGTCCGCGCCAAGAGGGAATTTTAGGGTTTCGGGGGAAAACATCCGCGAATTTGGACGGGAGGCACATATTTATAGGTAGAGGGAGTTAGGAGAGTCCAAATGAGGAGCGGTTTTCGGCCACGCGATCGTGATCGAATGACCAAGAGCATGGAGGGGAGTTTGCTGGGTTTTGGGCCACTTTGGAAGGGGTGTTGGGCTGCAAAGGGAAGGGGCCTTTACGGTTACCCGGTTAACCGTTGGAGTATCAAACGACCTCCAAATGGCACGAAACTTGACAGGCGGTCTACCGGCGCTATACCAAGGCCGCTTGGCAAACCTCGGTCCATTTCGAGAACGTTCAACACCCGCACAAGAGAAGAGGCAAAAAGGGGGCGCCGGAGGGCATAGGAGTGCCGGATTGCAAAATGGACAACGGGGAAAATGCTCGGATGCATGAGACGAACACGTATGCAAAATGAAATGCACATGATGACATGATATGAAATGCAGATGATGACATGGCAAAGTGCAACACGCAAGCAAATGGCATGGCAACGACGGCGAATAACTGGCAAACACCTGGCGCAACAAATCCGGGGCGTTACAACACTCCTCCACTAACAAGAGATCTCGTCCCGAGATCTTAGGACCGAGACGGAAGGGAAAAGGGATGAGGTGAAACAAGAACTCATGAGAAGAAGCAAAGAATCGAGAGCACTCGAGAAGAAGAGAGGAACGACGAGAATGACGAGAATCGAAAGCTCACGGGATCAGATAGTCCATGAAACCACTCGTTCTAACCGGAGTGGTTAGAATGAGAAAAGAAACGAATAAGATTAAAAGGATTTAGGTAGCACTCCGGCTAAAAATGGGAGGATTAGAACGAACTTGAGAGGATGGAATGGTACTTGATGAACTCTTGAAGAATGAATTAAATCGTGAAGAACCACCATGAAGAACTCCAGTACAAAAGGATGATGAGATAGAATTGAAGAATGAAAGAATAAGATGAGCCTTGCGGTGATTTAGATGGAGGTTCCGACGAGATGACCGAGAAAAATTGAACTCCGGAAAAGAAAAGATGAGAACACTTGGAACTAGAATTTATTCGTCAAGAACAAACTCCGAAGGAAGGGATTAATCGCTTTGAGGAAAATAAGAATAAGATTTATTGTATGCTTACCCTACATCAAATTAAATTGATGAAAGCAATGGATTTGCATACTACTTACTCTTCTTGAAAAAGAATTGAGAAGTGACATATCGCAAACTTGAGAAGGTCTTCATGAACCACTGGTAGGATTGAAAAGAACGAATGGATTAAAAATGATAATGAAGGAAAAAGAATCTTGAACAAACCACCGTAAGAATTCGAAAATTGAATGACGAAAGAGAATGAACCACCGGGAAGAATACTGAGATGAACGAAGGGGCACGGATATAGAATAATTGGAGAACGAATCTAAAAACTTAGAATGAAGAAGTCTTCCGAAAAGATGGCCTCCGGATGATCGAGAGAGAAAGCAACTCCTGAAATGCTCTGGATGAATGAAAATAATTTGCACGACTGGAAAACAATTTGATAGGATAACATCGAGCTAGCACCGCGAATCTCCGGGAGAACGGGCAAGATTTAACAGAAATCTTCTTCCTTGGTCTTCAAATGATGACGAGAAACACCACCAAAATTACTGAGATACTCCGGGAGAATGAAAAACAAAGAGGTAGAGCCAACAATGAAAATGATTTGAAATCGATCTTGGAGAAGGCATGTGACTGATGGAATCCATTCTTACGTCACACTTGAAAAGAATTTGAGAATAACCACGGGAGAATTAGAAGAGTCAGGTAAGATCCTGGGAAAAGACCTGTGGGAGGGCCCACTGAACAGATAACCCCGTTGGAAAAGGATGTTGAACAGATAGATGATGCACCAGAACAATTGAAATATTTGAATGAGGTAACAACCTCGAAATAATTGAAACACAGACGAATCTCCTGAGATGTCTTGAGCACTCCGGAAGAATAAACTGGCGAGAGGCAAACGAGCAGGGAAAACACTTTAACCAAGGAAAAAGAATGTGATCAACCCGAAAAACTTGAATTGGGTCCACCGGAAAGAAAAGAGTTGAAGAATGTCAAACGAGACGAGAATTCACCGGTTGAAATAATTGAGGGAAGACTGAAGAGGATCCGCATGAATGAAATTGATGGTCGAAAGAGACTCAAACTCCGGGAGAAAGAGGGTGGGAGGGCGGGAAAAACAATGACAACTAGGAAGGGAAAACCGACGAATAACTTGAAGAGAAAACACCGGTTGAAATCATTGAGGAAAGAAAGCAAAGGCTTCGTACGAGTAGGATGGATACTCGATTACGGACTCCGGATTCAAGAAGAAGAAGGGAGGGCGGGTGGAAAAAAAACAACTGAGGATAGAACTTGCAAAAACAAAGAGGGTCGAACCATCTTGACGAGAGGATGCACCGGATGAAAAGAGCTGAGGAACAACGATCGGAAAACCAACTGCGTGAACCTAAGGAAAAAATTTGAATGTGAAGAGGGGTAATTCAAAACACCTACGTCAAGATTCCTCACCAGAGCGACGAAGGGGCTGAGGAGTAAAAAGAATTCCTACTCTCCGATATAACTAGACTCCGAAAACAGTTTTCTTCTAGACTCGACAACGGCCAAACTACACGATCAATCAAGGGGGCTCCTAAGGTCGGTCGAGGCTCTGATACCAACTTGTCACGCCCAAGATGCGACCCTATCCTAAAGGAACTCGAAGGTCCCACCAAGTATAGAAGCGCATCTCGAAGACGCTTTTGCAAGGTGGATATCATTACATCAACATTTACATACTAGTGGGGATACATCCAATACATACAATGTCACATGAATACAGCAATACATCATACAAGAGATCAACATCCGACTACGGATGGAACACAAACAGAAACTCAAACGACATCCACCCTGCTAGCACAGGCTGCCGACCTGGAGCCTATCCCCTGATCGAAGAAGAAGCAGAAGAAGAACTCCAAAACAAGCAAACATCGCTCTCGCGTCATGATCATCACACAACTTGTACCTGCAACTGTTGTTGTAGTAATCTGTGAGCCACGAGGACTCAGCAATCCCATTACCATGGGTATCAAGACTAGCAAAGCTTAATGGGAAAGGAAGGGGTAAAGTGGTGAGGTTGCGGCAATGCTAAGCATGATATGGTGGCTAACATACGCAAATGAGAGCGAGAAGAGAAACAAAGGGCGGTCGTGAAGCTAGCAATGATCAAGAGGTGATCCTGAACTCCTACTTACGTCAAACATAACACAAAAACCGTGTTCACTTCCCGGACTCCGCCGAGAAGAGACCATCACGGCTACACACGCGGTTGATGCGTTTTAATTCGGATCAAGTGTCAAGTTATGTACAATCGGACATTAACAAATTCCCATTTGCCACATAACCGCGGGCACGGCTCTCGAAAGTTTATACCTGCAGGGTGTCCCAACTTAGCCCATGACAAGCTCTCGCGATCAACGAAGGAATAGACCTTCTCCCGGAAGACCCGATCGGACTCGGAATCCGGTTTACAAGACATTTCGATAATCGTAAAACAAGACCAGCAAAAGCCGCCGGATGTGCCGACAAATCGATAGGAGCTGCACATATCTCGTTCTCGTGGCACACCGGATTGTCCAAACTTCCGGAGGCGAGCCCAGAGTTGCCTGGTACACCGGCGGTCGACAGTTGGACCAACACTCACGACGAGCACCGGCCCGGGGTAAATAAAGATGACCCTCGGGCCGAAACCCAAGGGAAAAAGGGCTAGGTGAGGCAAATGGTAAAACCAAGATTGGGCCTTGCTGGACAAGTTTTATTCAAAGCGAACCGTCGGGGTCCCATAAATCACCCGACAGCGTAAGGAGCATAAAATCCGGGAACATAATACCGTATGACGGAAACTAGGGGCGGCAAGAGTGGAACAAAACACCGGGCATAAGGCCGAGCCTTCCACCCTTTACCAAGTATATAGATGCATTAATAATATAAGAGATATTGTGATATCCCAACATAATCCTGTCCACCATGGAGCAATCTTCAACTTCACCTGCAACTAGCAACGCTATAAGAGAGGCTGAGCAAAGCGGTAACATAGCCAAACAACGGTTTGCTAGGAAGGGTGTCAAAGGTTAGAGGTTCATGGCAATTTGGGGAGGCTTGAAGAGCAAAAGGTAGGTAACGCAGCAAAGCGATAGAACGAAGCAACTAGCATAGCAATGATAGTAGTGAGATCCAGGGTAGCGGTCATCTTGCCTGAAATCCCGCTAGGAAGAAGAACGAGTCCATGAAGAAGATGAAGCCACGAAGACGAACCACACGTAGACAAAAGGCATGGGCATGAAGTACTGGTAAAGCATAACAAAACATGAACACTGAGCTATCTCCAGAAACAACTAAAACATGCTCAAAAGGACATGGGAAGATTGCAAATAATAACAGTTTCAGACTTTGCAGAAATAACATCAGGTTGCAATGTTTAGAGCTATCAAACAACATGTTACAGGAACTTATCATGGCAAAAAAAGGCATGGCATGAATCTACCAATAGCATAGATCAAAAGTCCCTTACTGACCATAAGCCAAAAAGGCACGGAAAATATGATGGCACCCATGTAAACATGGCAAGTTATATTACAGATTTAAACATGGCAGGAACAACAATAAGTAGGCATGTTGGTGAGCTTGAACCACTCACCACAGAGCAATACATGGCATGGTAAGGCAACCAACAGTAAGAATACATGTTTGTGAAGCTATACATGGCAAGAGCAAGGTCATAGGGTGTATGGATCACTAGCAAACAATCATGGAAACATGGAACTTAATGTTAACAGGCTGATAGCAACATTATCAAGCAACTTTGGAGCAAGATATGAACAATCTACAGCAGGCTATAAATGCTATCAGGGGCATGGATGGATAGAGCATGATATGTAGATCAAAACATGTTTATAGAACATCTCCAGATTATGCATAGAATGATTAGTAGCAACATGTTTATATAGCATCACGAAATAACAGATTCAGCCTAGCAAAACAGCAACAACAAGTACACTACTTAACAAGCTCGATTCACTCACCACAAGTCATTGCATGACAAGATAAGCATAGCATCATCAAGAAGACATGTTTGTGAAACAAACCAAGGCAAGAACAAGTCCATAGCATGCAAGGATCAACTATAGCAAGCTTGGCCAAATTGGATAACATGTAAACAATCTGCCAGGAAACATTTTGAAGCAAAAGTAGAGCACCCAAATGACATTCTAGACTACACCAGAATTTCAAACAAGGGCATGAATGGATATACAATAACCATATGTTCAAAACACCATTACTGAAGTATCTCAAAATATGCATGGATCTCCCTGTAGCATCAAGTTTATATGGCATCAAAATAACAGCAGAACAGGGACCAAAATCAGCAATACCACGAAACCTAGTTTGCATGCTTGTGCTAGTCACCACATTGATCACAAAAATACATGGCATACACCCCTGGAAAGATGGCATGGCATAGATCAAAACACAAGTAGACATCAACCTCATAGGATGCACACATCAACCATGGCAAAAATGACAAATGAGCAAGTAATAACGGTTTATTGATTAACATCAACATGCACTCTTCCAACACATTTCGGGCATCAAGATGAGCTCAAATGAACATGATGCAATGGAATGAAATGAAGTACTCGTTGAGGCGAACAATTTGACATATTACACGCATGAACGGAGCTACGGATGCAGAGATACAATGCGATGAATATGGCATGATTATGCAAAATGCTTCGGGGACTTGGTGGATTTTCACCTCGCGGGGTCAACGCGGATCGGGTCGGGACGAAGTGGATCCGGGTGCAGCGGGTCGGGTTCGGCGCGAACCGGGGTGGGGCGGACCCGGACGGCAACGACGGCGGTTCTCCGGCGAGGGTTCGCCGGCGGCAAGCTTGAGGCGGCGGAGGAGGCGGGATCCGGGGTCTCCTTCCCCGGATCTGGCCGGAGGCGGGGGGAGACAAGGCACGGAGGCCGGGCCGCGAAGCGGAGACGGCTGCCGCCCGGTCGGAGGCGAAGCTCCATGGCAGCGGGCTTGAGGCGCCCGGCTTCGGAGGCAGCGGCCGAGCGGCGCTGCTGCTGGGAGGCGGGTCGACGAGGCGAGAAGGGCGGCGGAGGGCGGCGCCAGAAGCGGCGGCGGCGCACGGATGCCGAGATCCGCGGAGAGCAGCGATGGCGCAGCCCTCCGGCCGGGCGTGGCGAGGTCACCGGAGGTCGGCGGCGGTGGGCGCGAGGCGGCGGCGGGTCGGGCTCGCGGGCCAGCCACGGCCCGGCGGGCGGGCGGCGCTGTGTGGCGGCAGCTGCCACGTGGCAGACGCCGGTTGGTGCAAAGGCGGCGGTGCGGGCTTTGTCCGGCGCGGATGGACACGTCCGGCGCGGAGAGGGGAATTTTTAGGGTTTCGGGGGAAAACATCCGCGAATTTGGACGGGAGGCACATATTTATAGGTAGAGGGAGCTAGGAGAGTCCAAATGAGGAGCGGTTTTCGGCCACGCGATCGTGATCGAACGACCGAGAGCATGGAGGGTAGTTTGCTGCGTTTTGGGCCACTTTGGAAGGGGTGTTGGGCTGCAAAGAGAAGGGGCCTTTACGGTTACCCGGTTAACCGTTGGAGTATCAAACGACCTCCAAATGGCACAAAACTTGACAGGCGGTCTACCGGCGCTATACCAAGGCCGCTTGGCAAAGCTCGGTCCATTTCGAGAATGTTCAACACCCGCACAAGAGAAGAGGCAAAAAGGGGGCGCCAGAGGGCATAGGAGTGCCGGATTGCAAAACGGACAACGGGGAAAATGCTCGGATGCATGAGACAAACACATATGCAAAATGAAATGCACATGATGACATGATATGAAATGCAGATGATGACATGGCAAAGTGCAACACGCAAGCAAATGGCATGGCAACGACGGCGAATAACTTGCAAACACCTGGCACAACGAATCCGGGGCGTTACAGAGGTATCCATCCGGGTGAAAAAATTATGACTGGTTAGTGACTGGGCGACCCACCCAAGCGTTTGAGGAGGGTTTGAGACGCCCAGTTGTAGATGCTCTAAGAGAGCTATTAGAGCAACTACGCTTTTGTCCGCTTTTTGTCCGTTTGGGTCGGCTGCCCGCCCGTCGTCCGCCCTCGTTTAGATTTGGGTCGGCAGCGCGCCCAACGCGCCGACTCATTTCATGACCGCGCGCGCTTTAGATCATGTCGTGACCATGCCGTAGCAAGGAAAGGTTCGCGTCTTGAGGGGGGAATTCGGCTAGCGCTGGCGGCTTTGGCGCTCAGAGCGGGAAATGTTCAGCAGCAGCATTTTGGCGCGCCCCGGCCGACGCTCGTTATAAAAATGGTGCTCCCTCCACACTTAGCCCGCCATCACCGCCCACTCGTCTTGCCCCCTCTCACTAGCCTCGCCGCCTGTGCGCCACCATGTCGATGCGCATCCTCGACGCTTCGGATTTTCGCGGAGTCCGCGAGCGCCCCTCCGTCGCCTTCTCCGCCGAGATCTTGTTTGGCGAGAAACGGCTCGTCCTCGGCACGTTCGACACTGCTGAGCAGGCGGCCCGCGAGTACGACGCGGCGGCGTGGCGCCTCCGACTGCCAAGACGGGAGATGAATTTTCCCAACGTGTCGAGCCAACGGGCGCAGGATCTGGCGCCTCTCCCGCGGCTTTTCACCGACGAGGATCGTCGCGTCCATCGGAGGCGGATGCGTCGCCTCGCCCTCGCCGAGATGGACTTGCAAGCCTCGGTGCTGTGGCGCGAACGCTTCCCGCGAGACATCGTCGACGAACGTCAGTTCTATGAGCAGAGGAGGACGGAGAGGAAGGCCAGGAGGACGGAGCGAGCCGGCTATCGGGAGGACAAGCGTACGCGGAAGCTGACCGCTCAAATGAGACTGAGGCTGCGAGAAACATCGGGGTGGGACTTCGCGGACGAGCATGCTGCTAATGCCTATATTCAGACATCGGAGGAGGGCATTACCGAGTCAGAGTCAGATAGCGACGAGTAGTTGATCTTTTCTTTTATCTATGTATGCAAGAACTATTTATGTATCCTTTTCATCGGAAAAAATGGCCGGCGGCGTCGGCCACGAAGCCGGCGGTGGAGGTTGTGCACGCGCGGGGAGGAGAGAGGGGGCGCGCGCGTCCGTCTTGTGTCCGCGCCGACGCAAATCCGGCTCAAAAATGGGCCGGGAATGGGTCGGCAGGCGGACGAAAGCGGACGCGCGTCCGTTTGGGTCGGCGCGTTGGGCCGTCTTTTCTGTCCGCGCCGACCCAAACGGATGTGGACGGATGAAATGGGTCGGCTTATTGGAGTTGCTCTTAGTACGTACGTGGGCCCAGCGCAGCCTAGACAGCAGGCCCGGTCACAGGCATGCACCGACGGTACGTACGAACGTCTGCAGTGGCAGAGAGCAGACTCATTCCATTCGTTTTTTACATCCGCCGGTCTGTCACCTGTGACGCCATTAACTCCGCACCATGCTCCGATGGCCTATAGCGCTATCCTCTGGCTGACAAGCAGCCCAAAAATCTGATGGGTCCCAATGTCATATGGTGGGCATAGGAACAGAGGGCCAACGTCAGTCAAGACAAAACTGCAAACCGTTAGCCCATGCAGCAGAGTCTGATCTACTGAAACATTGTCTTTACTTCATACCGGGTGTCGTGGAAATGGTAGTGGGGACCATATGTCAGTGTCACCAGTATAGTGTGCTCCCCTCCTCTTCCCCCGGCACAGGCAAAGGAAAAGTGTTGGAATGCATGATGGCTATCTAGGTGATGAACCATTGTCCCCTCAAAGGGCTATCTTAGCTGGGATGCTAGATCCCTTCGTCTATGAGCACCCTTTTCCTCTTTGGTGGTGTGGGGATGCAGCAAGTGGGGTTACCACAATTAAAATGATTTTAGTTATTTAGTATCATGTTGGATCGGTCGACGACGCATGTTGATTGCCTGCATTACTGGCTCGGGCGCGATCCATGTGAAACGATCAATGACAATCACGAGTTATCGCCCATTGAGGCAACTAGTAGGCTAGTGGCAGTCGCTTTTCATGAAGATCGGGCCATCCTATCCCCTCCCCCCTATTGACCATTTCGAATCGGGTATCAGAATGGTCCAATTAATTAATTATAAGTCGTTTAGGTCTGATATTCAATCTTGGAAAGCTTACCTATGTATGCCCGTCTCGCCCTAATTTTGTGTCTAGGCCATTAAGACCATCAACCATATTTATCTATGATGCTCGAGGCAAAAACTCCACTTACGATTGTGAGGCCCTTTTTTCTGATTCGGGAAATTGCAATAGGAGAAGGTAACAAATTTTGGAAATTGCATTCACCATCAATATGAAATAATATGTTAGAAGCCCTATAGTATCCGTTTTGTATTTAATATTAAAATAAATAGATTTATATTTTTCTAGGCAATATGTTATCACTAGATTTGCCATAAAAAATATTTTCCATGCTATAACAACACTATGGTATTTTACTGACATATCCTTTTAAAATAATGGTCAAATTATATCAAGACCATACGCATGCGTAAAAAAACAGATGGACTATTCTTCAACATGTTAAGCAACATTTGTTGTTGCAAATTATCATTTAGTGGTTTGAATCTTGTGCAAACATGTCTTACTATAGGACATATCAACAAAGGAAATGTTACATTTATATATTGTTCAAGGGTCGGATTTAACTGATTGAGACGCAGTGCTATTTCACAAGAACACTACTTATTCCGAGACATCATGGACAACGGAACCATTCATTTTTTCTTTTTTTGCAAAAACACAAAACTTTCATTACTTAATCGGGGAATACAATCTCGCTGCAAGCAACAAAAAGCTCGAATAACATTAATCCAGAGACACCTCCTTGTGTCGCTACTAGCTCTAGCAGCATATAGTTGTGCAAGTTCATTAGCTTCCTTGTCGATATAGGCTAGATTAAAACTATCAAAAACCCCACTAAGGTCCTGAATTTCTAGGAGATCGAATGGGCGCAATCTCAGATCTTACATCACCTCTTTTCTTCCGTAGACTGACGACATCTTGAGCATCTATTTTTAAGACCACACGACGGAACCATTCAACACCCCCACAACTAATCTCACTCCTAACCAAACCAGAATACGGGCTATTGCATTGTTGTCATGTCTGACTTTTATCAGCTGGCCTTCCGGGGGTAATGGCACCCCCTCCAAAGACACAATCTAGTTTGTATGGTATATTCAACACTACTTATATATGTAACAATCGGATAGTATTATTTGGAACTACTTTTTGATTTATGATGGTATTTTAAACCAAATCCTATTATTTTAGTATTATACTCACAAAATTTGTAGTGTTATACTCCCTCCGTCCGAAAATACTTGTCGAAAAAATAGATGTATCTAGAACTAAAATACATCTAGATACATCCATTTCTCCGACAAGTATTTTCGGACGGAGGGAGTATTAAATTTGGCACCCCATCCTAAGCCCGCACTACTTCCAAGGAGATGTGCCATTCACATTGGGGTGCCCCTACACCATCAATGAACAGTAAATTCGAGAAAAAATTGAAAAAAAATCTGAAACTTTGGGACGTAGAACATGATCAAACATTCGATGCTCTTGCAAAGTTTCGGCCATAGATAATATTTGAGGAGCCCTCACAAATAAATCAGTGCTCAAAAGTGCACTTGAACTTTGAACAGTGATTTTGTTTTGTTTTGTGAGGCTCCTCGAATATTATTTCTGGCAGAAACTTTGCAAGAACATGAAATGTCTGATCATGTTTGATGTTCCAAAGTTTCAGATAATTTTTTTTTTGCTTTCATTTAATTGAATTGACGGGTGTAGGGTCACCCGGGAGCTATGACACATTTCTCTTCTTATTGACTTCACGGCAAAGAAAAAACTATGGTTACAGTATATTGTGAATCTTTTTTGTTGAATCTTTGACCCATAACACAATGAAACTCATCCGCTGCCAAATCTTTTTATACGAGTACAATGATTGACCATGTTGATTCCAGAAAAGTTTCGTTTTTTTTAACCTTTTCGAAACTACTATTTTGCATATAGGGTACGTGCGCACCCAGGAGCACCAAATTCCCTTCCGGGTCACTGGTCACTTTTATAACCATGTTGACCAAAATATTATGCACTAATGCTTGATCGCGATATTGAACACTAAATTGGAGAAAGTTGATTTTGTTCTCTCTTTTTTGATTCTGTTTGAAAGTTTTCCCGCGTTATACGAAACACAGATTAAAAAGAGTCGATGCCCTAACACAAATACCATGCTGGTATTAATCTTGCAGGAGACCGATCCTGACAACCCTCTTGTACGTGGGCGCATACGTGGGCACAACACCGCGCAACGATCGCATGCTGCATGCATGCAGTGCGGCTGCGCGTACCACTTCGCACGCATCAAATAATGGCGAAGATCCTGCAGCTTTTCCATGATGCATGCATGCATGCCATCTGCCTGAAAAATTCTGCATTGTCGGGATGGTGGTGCACTATTTACACCGCTTCCCTTTTTTCGGGTCTGGCAAGGTTTGCAACATATATCAGCGAAAGAACGTCAGCTACTGATCAGAGTGGTAATGCTGTCCGTGGATGTCATGATGAGAACCTATGTAATTTTTTCATTTCTCCTATAGCGGTCTCCTTGCTATCAAAAGGAAATACGTTGGATCGACATAAGGTAGGTATAATTTCGCAAAAGAAAAAGGACACAAGGTAGGTATAAATGTTAGATAAAACGAGAATAAATGAGATACGATGGACACGGATTTTTACGTGAAAATTCTTGCAGGAAAAAACCCGGACGCACGAAGGCACAATTCATTATGATGAAGGAGTATTACAAGAACGAGACGACATACCGTCTTTAGATATGACTACATGAGGTATATATAAGGGGCAATACATAAGAGTCCTTTGAGGAGAAGTAAACAAGTTATACCCATACGCGTCGACGTCAACGCAATGCCCACACCATTTGTACTACATCTAGTCCAACACGGAAGAATTTGGATCACAATTTAACAATCTTTACCTTAAGCCAAATTCCCTTCAGTAGTCGAAGAAAGTAATTAATTCCATCCAAATCGGCATTAAATATCTTGTGCGTCAAATTACATAGGACTAGTGAGAAATACCAATTAAGCTTGAGCAATGCTCAAACTTATTGGTAGGATTTTGAATACTTCTTTTATGAACACTTGCCTTATTATTAAATGGTGGTGGAAGATTATGACTGCTACTCTGGCACCCTTTGGTTTGATATCCTTAAACTAAGTACTTCCCTAATGGTAGTCCCATGTTTGCCTCGGCAAATCATGGATCACAGTTTTGGAAGGACCTTGTTAGGGTGAGGGATGTTTTTCGGGAGCATGTCAAGTTTGTGGACAATAATGGTGTCTTCACTCGTCTTTGGTTGGATTGGTGGACTGGTAACTCCCTCTTGCTTCTGCTTTTCCTATTTTGTTTTCTTATTGCTCTTTTCGTGAGATCTCAATCTCTGAGCTCTCCCAGAATAACTGAGACTTGGGCTTCCAAAGGTACCTTTCTCCCGAAGAGTTGGGGGACTGGCATCGTCTTGCTGCTGTGTTCCCAATCCTCTTGGAGGAGGAGGAATCGGTTACCTGGCCCCATGTTGCATCTGGAAAGTTTTCCGTCAAGTCTCTTTATACTAGAATTATTGCTGGTACCCCTACTTCCAAGTTCAAACCCATCTGGGCTGCTAGGATCCCTCCCAAGATCAAGATTTTTCTCTGGCAGGCCAGTAGAGGTTTGCTGCCTTATGCAGATGAGATTCGAAAGAGGAACGGCCCTGGCTCGACATATTGTGCTTTATGCTCTGCGCAGGAGGATACTAACCATATCTTCTTTGGTTGTACCATGGCCAAGTTGATGTGGGGCCGTGTTCGATCGTGGTTGCAAACCTCTTGGGCCCCCACTTCGTTTTCGGATGTTCGCTTGTTAACCTCTAACCTTCAGGGGCGCTCTAAGAGGATATTTTGGGTCGGGCTGGGTGCTCTTTGTTAGTCGTTATGGACTATCAAAAACAAATTCACCATTGAGGGTGTGTTCCCTAACAAACCTGCTGATGTCCTTTTTAAAATGTCCATTCTCTTGCAGCAGTGGAAATTATTGACTAAACCTATGGACCGGGATGGGTTGGAGGTGCTGATCAACAAAGTTCGTGCGTCTGCCAATCTACTATCTTCCCCTCCCGCCACACCGTCTTCGTAGTTTGCTAGATTTATCCTTCACAGTAGGTGGTTGGCCTGCATCCCTTTGTATCTGTCATTTGGGCCGGTGTGCCGCTGAACTATGTTTCTGTACTATGTGCTAGCTGGCCCTATGTGTTTTGGGTAAACTGTTTGGTTGTTGCTAGATGGATGTTACTCTACCGTGTGACTTTATTTATAAAGTCGGACGTATGCCTTTTCTCTAAATTTTTTTGGCTTTGTCATCATATCAGCAGGATTATCATGTATACCTTTAAATCTGCTTTAGCAACAACATCTCGAATATAGTGATGCCTGACATCAATATGCTTTGTTCTCTCATGATATATTGGACTCTTTGTAAGATATATAGCACTTTGACTGTCACAAAATACGGTAGGGCATAATGAATCTCCACAGAGCTCAGCGTACAAACATTTTAACCAGATAGTTTCTTTGCATGCTTTGGAAATAGCCATATATTCGGCATCAGTAGTGGAACAAGCCAAAATAGACTGCAAAGTTTCTCTCCAACTCACAACACAATTACCAATGGTGAAAACATAAGCTTTGAGTGCTTTTTTCTTATCCAAATCACCAGCAAAACCAGAATCAATAAAACCAACAAGTCCATCTCTAGTTTTCGCAGACTGTAAATAAGCATTAGAAGTACCTCTTGTTAGATATAATGAGATAAACGAGAAGTGAGAGACGCAGATTTTTACATGAAAACCCTTGCAGGAAAAAAATCATGGACACACGAAGGCGCAATTCACTATGATGGAGGAGGATTACAAGAATGAGACGCCAGACCGTCTTTAGGTACGACTACATGGGGCATATATGAGGGAGAATACATAAGAGTCCTTGGAGGACAAGTAAACGAGTTGTACTCGTACAGGTCGACGTCAACGCAACACACACACCGTTCGTACTACGTCTAGTCCAACGTGATAGAATTTGGATCACAATTTAACAATTAATAGTGACAAGCTATCATTTTTTGTCACACATTAAGACATTCATGGCCAGTGGCGGAGCTAGGGAGGGATTACTAGGGCAAATAGCAAAATATAATTTTTTGGAGGGTACTCTATTTCTCTTAATTTCTGTCATCCAAAACAAGGTTTCTTCACAAAATATCCATTGGCTGGGGGGCCATGGCCCTTGCAGCTCAACACATAGCTCCGCCAGTGTTCATGGCACAATGGTTTGCTTACGAGAAAGGTGTCATAGCTCCCGGGTGCCCCAACGCCCTCGTGAACAGTAAATTCAAAAACAAATGAAAACAAAATTATTATTTTTGAAACTTTGAAACATCAAACATTGGATGTTCTTGCAAAATTTCAGTGACAAATAATATTCGAGGAGCACACACAAAAAATCACCGTTCATAAGTTCTTGTTGAGGAGTGTTTCGTTGTGTGAGGGCTCCTCAAATGTTATGTGTGGCCAAAACTTTACAAGAGCATCAAATATTTGATCATGTTTTATGTCCCAAAGTTTCAGATTATTTTATTTTGTTTTTATTTTATTTCAAATTTATTGTTCATGGAGGGTGTAGGGGCACCTAGGTATTGAAAGACATGTCTCCGATTAGAATTATTCCCTGGCAAAACTTTTTATACGAGTACAATACTTAATTATATTTGATTCCAAAAATGATTAATAATTTTATTGCTTTTTTGAAATTACTAAATTATTTGACGCATACAGGATGCAAGCACCTGGGGTTACCAAGGTTTTCCCCTGGTGACGTGTACCTAATAAAACATTATAGTGCCTTGAATGTACATTTACAGTAACCTGATTTTTGGCGAACCAACCTGTGGTTGAATAGTTAGATAGACAGTGGTATCCCCAACCCACCAGGGTTTAAGTCCTGGTGCACGCATTATTCTTGAATTTATTTCAGGATTTTCGGTGATGCACTTTCAGTGGGAGAAGACGTTTCCGTCGATGACGAGGTGCCTACGGTGACTTCGTAAATTTCAAGGTGACATGCCGGCTCAGTGTCTCGAAGGTGGTCATAGGGGTAGGGTGTGCGTGTGTGCGTTCATAGGGGTGAATGTATGCGCGTATGTATGATCGCTTGCGTCTGTACTGATGCTAAAAAAAAGTAAGCTGTTTTTTTTTTTTGAAAGACTCGGTCTACTGTTGTGTACTCTCTCAGTTTGATTTTCTCCGCATATAAGCTTTATCTTCAGTCAAACTTTGCCCAAAATTATAGGAAAAAAAATGAACATTCACAATATCAAATCAATACTATTAGATGCATTAGATGTTAATATTTTCAAAATATAAAATTTGTCAAACAAAGTTTGACTTAAGAACATCTTGTATGAGAAGTAAAAACGAAAAGTATATGTGTGTTTTTCCCCGTAAAAGAGCGTGTCTTCTTTTTCTACTTTTCTTTTAGATAATTTTCTTGTACTGCGCGAAATATATTTTGTTATTTTTTTAACACAGTACAGACGCATGCGCTCGTATATATGTACGTACACTCATCACTATGAACGTACACACGCACACCATACCTCTATGAGCACCTTCAAAAGACTTCGCTGGCATATTATCTTGAGATTTACAAAGTCACCATAGGCGCCTGGTCATCGACGGGAACGTCTCCTACCAATAAAAGCGCATCATCGAAAATCCTAAAATAAATCAAAAAATAATACGAGCACCAGAGCTTGAATCATGATGGACTGAGGATACCACTATCCCTAACCATCCAACCACAGGTTGGTTATCTTCGAGGCCCATGTTGGGCTTAAGGCCATGGCGTTAACCCGAGAGCTCTCTTGTGTACCAAAAGCCCATAGTCTGGTAGATCCAGTCACAAAGCACAAATGATATGTATTACTCACTGTGATTATTACTTCTAAAAAAAAAGACTCACTGTGATTATTAAGCCTCCGATCGCTCACTAACGTAAGAGGTGGACCGGCTTATTAGGAAAGCGAGCAAGCGAACCGTTATGAGTGGTTTTAGAAACCTTCTGTAAGGTTCTTAAGCGGTTTTGGGAACATTTTTGAAAGGTTCTTGAACCATTTTGTTTTTCTACTTTTGCTGTTCTATACTTTTTTTCTTCTCTTTCTATTTTTAGTCAAAGTACATAAATTTTAAAATAAATCTTCAAAGAATGCTTGAAATTTTATAAATTGTTCATACTTTTTAGGAATCTTATTTTTAAAAGATGCTTGAAAATTTAAAAATATTCGCAATTTTAAAAAGGAACTTTTCTCGTAAATTCAAAATTTTGTTCTTATTTTCGAAAAATAGTTTGTCAATTTTCAAAAATTATTTGGGATTTCAAAATTTGTTCATGAACAGTTTTTGAATTTTTGAAGATTTTTCTAAACTGAAGAAATTTTTTAGATCATGATTTTATTTGAATTTCATGATTCTAATTAATTTGTGAACTTTTTTCCGCAATCATGAAATGTTTTAAACAGTGAAGTTTTTCTGTATTCATGAACATATTTTGGATAAAAAAAATATTCACAAATTAGTTTTCAAAATCATGTTGTTCATTAACTGAATATGATACAACTCAAAAAGGGAACTCACCTACGCTCGCTCACTAGAGGAGTGGTCCTATACGGCGGCATATGCGCCAGTTTTTCCAAGCAGCTCGCTTGTTCTACGTTCAGTTGTCAGTTTTCCTCAAAAACAAACACGGTCATCAGTTGACATTGGAGCATTGACCGATCGCCGTTAACCGTATTGACCATTGACTTTTCGAATTTTAAAATGTTCATGAAATACAAAAATGATTCATGATTTTGGAGACGAAAAGATCATGGATACAAAAAATCATGAATTTGAAAAAAGTTCATAGGTCTGAAATACTTGTGGATTGAAAAAAGTCCAAAAAGTTGATAAAAGTTCACAAATTAAAAAAATACAGATTTCAGAAAAGTTCACAATTTTTTAAATGTTCTGAATACAAAAATGTTAACAAATTTAGAAAGTTCACAATTTTTTAAAAATAAATCAGAGATTTAAGAAATGTTCATGAATTTGAAAATTTTGGAATTGAAAAAAATAGCAAAATGGAACAAAATTGAATTTTAAAAAAGTTCACGAATTCAAAAAAAGTTTGAGAAATTTATAGAAAAATTTCATGAGTACTAATTACATAAAGAATTATAAAAATAGAACAAAAAAGAAAAAATGGCCTAAAATTGACATAAACAAAAAAATGTCCACTGAAAAACGCAACAAGAAACACACTCCGGCTAGAGTGCTAAATTGGCCGATTCATTCGGCGGGGGTGGGGTGGGGAGGGGGTTATTCTGTGTGCGAGTTACACCCTATTTAACGCTTGGGATTTTGGCAGTGGGAGACGCTCGCTCTCGCTCGTTGGTGGAGACTTGAGCACACGGCCCAAGCCTATATAGCAGCTGCGGATTTAAGCCACACGAGCGACACGACATTTCTCGCTCGTGTTTTATGTACTAAAAATTGATTTGAAATTTCCCAGTCTAGAATATAAGTTTGCACATGAAGTATAGTGTCAACAATTTCATAGCCGATGGTATTGGTTATGGTAGTTAATAGATATGTCGAGTTTGTTGTTTGTTCTCTTATTTTTGCAAGGTAAAATTGACTTGTGGGAGCAATGTTATAAAGTTGACACACCATTAGAATGATGTGGATTGTATGTTTGTGACCACGGTATGAAAAGAACTTCCACAATAAAAAGTGACATAGACGTGACTCATACATAGACACAACTCTAAAGTAGCAAACGCATATCCTATGGAGTAGACACCTTGATATGGATAGAAAGTGTTAAGTACAATGTGGGACTCCATGTACTACAAATATATTTGAAGTTGTCTAGTCTAGAAGATAAGTTTGCACATGAAGTATAAGTGTCCACAATTTAATAGCAAATGGTATGAATTTTATAGCCAATGATATCAGTTATAAGCTATCTAGTCTAGAACATAGGTTCAGGCTTAAAATGTGGACCATCACCATTCCTACAAATATGAATGTGTTATGTTCAAATTGTTTACCCCTTATTTGATTACACAACATATAAACTCCCTTAAATGATTTTTTTGATTGCACTAGTAGAAAAAGGGTCAAATGTGAGACACATTAGTCCCGGTTTGTAACAGAACCGGCACTAATGTGTCCATTAGTCTTGTTCCAACGGCTAGGCGGAGGAGCTCTTTAGTACCGGTTCATGGCGAACCTTTAGCACCGGTTCGTGCCACGAACCGGTACTAAAAAAGTGATGGCAGGATGTTGTCGAGTGGGGCCCTTCGGCACCTTTAGTACCGGTTCGTGGCACGAACCGGTACTAAAATAAATCTATATAAACCCTTCATCCACCCGCACTCTGTTCTTCCCCCTTTCCCCTCTCCCTCTCCTCTGTTCTTCCCTTCTTCCTCTCGAGTTCATCACAAAATTTGCCCCAAATTTGTCAAGATTTGCAGGCCCCCATCCATTCAAATGATCACCAAGGTTAGCAACTTTGTCCTTTCATCTCTCATTGCTAGATTAGCTCTTGCATTGGTTTATATAGTGATTAATTGTGGGTTTTAGTAATTTGGGAGGAATTGTATGTGGTAGTATTTGATTTATATGCAATTTGAGGTCAAAATAACACTTAGTTTGCATATGTAGGTGTGATTTACTTAGTGCCTTCTAAATCTCTGTCGTAACCACCGTCGATCGCCCAAGATCGTCTCGTCATGGCACCACCTTGTGGTGAGCCTCTTGTTCATGAAATTTTATATAAAAAATTGATGTTTGTGTGATTTGGATATATAGTTACTCGTATAATTATCTTATCCGTACGTTGTTTGTTATACATAGTGCCATGGTTTTGATATCCGTCCCCGTCGGCCCTCGTCCTTGTTATGATTTGGATGTGGTATATTCTCTTTTAAAACTATTTGTTGCATTTCGTGTTTATGACAAATTATGCCCATCAAGTTGACATAGATATTTTTATCTAGGAGGTATGTGAACCGGAAATTCCAACCGACCCTATTGTCGAGAGGTTAAATTTAGTTGAAAGAGAAAACAAGTACTTGAAAGAAAAATTGAAAAGAATTGAGGGGGAGAAGATGGAATTGGAGTTGCATGTTGCCGATGTCGTCGATGATCACAAGATCAAGATGGAGAAAATGCGCTTGAAGATTAGAAAATATGCCATCGATAGTGAGACTTGGTATCATTATGCTGTTGGATCAATTGTTACCTTAGTTGCGATCTTGATCGCATTTGTTGTTGCATTTAAATGCTTTAGCTAGAGAGTTATTTGTTTGTTGCATTTAAGTGTTGTATAAACTTTATGTATGAACTTGTATTAATTTGGTCTATTCGGTGTTGTGTAATGAAGATGAGACGGCAATGGATGTACGATGACCGATGCTCTCCCAAGTTCGTTGAGGCGTGCATACTTTTACGCTATGGCCGAGGCAAACAAGCGGGCGGATGGTTTATGCCTTGTCCATGTCTTTGGCTGTAAGAATGGTCACAATTACTCTCGTCAAGAACCATTCACGTCCACTGTTTGAGTCGGTTTCATGCCCCACTATAATGTTTGGACCAAGCACGGAGAAAGAGGGGTTATGATGAAAGACAATGAATAAGTAGAGGACGGCGACAACTATCCCGCCATGGGTTCCCTGAATACGATGATACAACAATGGGGAAGAAGCTGAGCCGTGTAATGCGGAAAGAAGCTGAGCCGCAATGCGGGAAGAAGTGAAGAAGAGGCATCGATGAGCCCGTTGATGATCTAGGTCGGGCCATTGCCGATGCAAAGAGAAGCTAGCAGCAAGTGATTTGGAGAAGAAGTTGCGGCGCATGTTAGAGGATCACAAAAATTGTTGTACCAATTGCGTGAGGTGACAAGAAAAAGCTGGGCACCACTGCTGGAATTGCTGCAATGGAAGGCGAGAGAATGGTGTATCGACAAGGGATTTGGAAAGTTCTTTGGTAATGATAAAGGATATGCTTCCAAAGGACAACGAATTGCCCAAGAGTATGTCTGAAGCAAAGAAGGCTGTCGCCCTCTAGGGTTAGAGGTGCGAAGATACATGCATGCCCTAATGATTGCATCCTCTCTGCGGTGAGTTTGAGGATTTGAGCGCTTGCCGGTATGTGGTGCATTGCGCTATAAGATCACCCGCGATGAGCTGGTGATGTCGGCGAGCGCCCAGAAGAAGATTCTGCCAAGGTGATGTGGTATTCTCCTATAATACCACGGTTGAAACGTTGTTTCAAAACAAAGAGCATGCCAAAGCGATGCGATGGCACGAGAAGACCGTAAGAAAGACGGAAAGTTGAGAGTACCACGACGGGTCGCATGGAGAAAAATCGAAAGAAAGTACGGGAAGGAGTTTGCGAGATGATGCAAGGAGCGTATGGTTTGGTCTAAGCGCAGATGGCATTAATCCTTTTGGGGAGCAGAGCAGCAACCATAGCTTTTGGCCTGTGACTCTATGTTTGTATAACCTTCCTCCTTGGTTGTGCATGAAGCGAAAGTTCATTATGATGCGGTGCTCATCCAAGGCCCTAAGCACCCCAACGACATTGATGTGTACCTAAGGCCATTAGTTGAAGAACTCTTACAAGCTGTGGAATGGAGCAGGTGTACGTCGTGGGATGAGCACATGGGGAAGAATTTGACCTAAAGGTGTTGCTGTTCGTGACCATCAATGATTGGCCTGCTCTCGGTAACCTTTCGAGACGGACAAACAAGGGATCTGCGGATGCACGCCTTTGTTTGGATAATACCGATAGTATATATTTGAATAGTTGTAAGAAGAATGTGTACCTGGGACATCGTCGATTTCTTCCGAGCAGGCATCCCGTAAGAAAGAAAGGCAAGCATTTCAAAGGTGAGGCGAATCACCGGACGAAGCCTCGCCACCGTCTCGGTGCTTGATGTACATGATATGGTCAAGGATTTGAAGGTGATATTTGGAAAGGGTCCTGGCGGACAACCTGTTTTGAAGGACGCTGACGGATGCGCACCCATGTGGAAGAAGAAATCTATATTTTGGGACCTGCCATATTGGAAAGACCTAGAGGTCCGCTCCGTGTCGGCGTGATGAGCGTGACGAAGAATCTTTGCGTGACCTGCTTGGCTTCTTGGGCGTGTATGGGAAGACAAAATATACACCGAGGCACGGAGGACCAGCAGCGTATGCACGGAGAAGGCGGCATACATCGGTCATGCAAGCTACGCTCTTACCAAAGAAGAGAAGGAAATCTTCTTTGAATGCTTGCTCGAGATTAAGGTACCGTCGGCTTAAATCGAATATAAAGGGAATAATAAACATGGCAAAGAAAAAGTTCCGAACCTAAAGTCTCATGAGCGCCACGTGATTATGACGCAATCGCTTCGGTTGCATTGAGGGGCTTCTCTTGGAAAATGTTCGATTAGCCATTGTGAAGCTATGTGCATTTCTCAATGCAATCTCTCGAAGGTAATCGATCCAGAAATCATACTAAGGTTCTGAGAATGATTTGGTGCAATGTCTTGTCGATTTGAGTTGGTGTTCCCACCATCCTTCTTCAACATCATGACGCACGTCCTAGTTCACCTATGCGAAGAGGTTAATGTTTTGGGTCTGTATTTCTACAGTATGTTCCCCTTTGAGAGGTTCATGGGAGTCTTAAAGAAATATGTTCATAACCGTGCTAGGCCGAAGGAAGCATCTCCAAGGGCCATCAAAATGAGGAGGTCATTGAGTTTTGTATTGACTTTATTCGACCTTAAGCCGATTGGTGTTCTGAATCGCGGCATAAGGGCGCATGGATGGAAAAGGCACGCTAGGAGGAACAAATAATATGTATGGACGGACATTCTCTCCTTTGAAGCACACTACAGTTCTCTGAAATTCCGCCTTGGTGGCTCCGTATATGGATGAACACAAGAATTTGCTACGCTCCAAACACGGAGCGGCGTCGATGGCCGGATTACACGTGAACAAACCGGAGTTTTGCCGGTGGTTGCAAACACGTACCATGCATGACACCTCTATTGAAGATGACCTGTACTTGCTGTCCCAGTTACCACCTTCGAATATAATGACTTTCAAATGGTGCAAGATAAATGGTAATACATTTTACACGATCGCCCAAGATAAGAAGAGCACCAACCAAAAGCAGTGGTGTCGCTTTGATGCGTAAACCAAGGCGGAAAGGAAACATATTATGGTTATATACAGGACATATGGGAACTTGACTATCGGCGTGGTTTAAAGGTCCCTTTGTTTGGTGCAAATGGGTTAATATGACACGAGGTGGGGTAATGGAAGACCCGATGCGGAATGACAACAGTGGATCTCAACAATCTTGCGATGCGAGACGAACCATTCGTCCTAGCCAATGATGTGGCACAGGTTTTCTATGTGAAGGACATGTCTACCAAGCCAAGAAAAAGAAACGATAAGGAAGCGAATGCATCGTACGATGAGCCAAAGCGGCACATAGTTCTTTATGGGAAGAGAAACATCGTGGGAGTGAATCACAAGATAGACAAGTCAGAAGATTATGAAAAGTTTGATGAAATTGCTCCATTCACAGTGAATATTGACCCGAGCATCCCGTTAAATGATGAAGATTTTCCATGGTTACGGCGCAAAGGGACACACACGAAGAAAAAGTTTCAGACCCAAAGATCTGGGATGTGATCGGCTTCACTATCATCACTTTCTTACATGTTTCACACCCAGAGGGGAATCTCTGTAATAGTTAGGGTAGTTATGTGTTTTGGCATTTGAAACGCGAAGAAATTTTATGTGCAAATAAATTCTTTCATGCCTTTACTGATTTTTAAAGTTAAGTTATTCACAAACTAGTGATTCACACTAATTTCAAATAATTCAAAATTTAAACTATTCAAATTTGAAAACTACGGGCACTAACAGAAAGTTTGTAATTTTTTGTACCTAAACCAAAAATATTCACAAAGAAACTCTAAATACACAAAAAAACAACACAAAAATAAATAAAGCAAAATAATAATAAAAAAAGCCCGCCTACTAGGCAGAGCGGCTGCATCGACTAGAAACCCAAGCTGTTGTTGGGCGGGATGCAGGCCCATAAAGGCCAAGTGGGCCTGAGGCGACAAAGAACACGAGGGCCAGTGGGCTGCTTTGGAGAGGAGCTCGAGAGAGCGACCGCACGAGGTTTATAAACTAGTGCGGTCGCCTCGGCTAGCGAGTGGGACTAAACTTGCCGCACCGCACTGCGCTTGACACACCCCTTTAGTACCGGTTCGTGGCACAAACCGGTACTAAAGAAATCCTTAGTACCGGTTTGTGCCACCACCGGTACTAAGCGGGTCGCTTCCGCCGCTTGGGCTGGCCAAAGCGGCCTTTAGTACGGTTGGTGGCACAAACCGGTACTAAAGGCCCTCCTCTATAAACAACACTTACGAAAATTTCAGTTTCTCATCGGCTTCTTCTCTCTCCTGCCGTCGCGCCGCGCCCCGTCGTCTCCATCCTCGTCGCCGCCCGCCGCCGCCCGTCCCCGTCGTCGCCGACCCGTCGTCCCGTCCCGTCGTCCCCATCATCACCGCCGCCCGTCCGGCCGTCCCGCATCATCCCGTCCCGTCGTCGGCACCGCCCAGTCGTCCCGTCGTCGCCGCCGCCTGCCCGTCGTCCCCTGTCGTCGTCGCCGCCGTCCCTGTCCCCGTCGTCGTCATCCCCGTCGTCGCCGCGCCCGTCGCCGTCCCCGCCATGCGCCCCGTCGCCGCCCCCCGTCGTCCCTCGCCTCGCCGGTGGTGGCCACACACACACATACATTTTTTGTTTTTTAGTTATACAAATAGTTAGAAGTGTTAGAATTGTTAGAAATTTTTCTGTTTTTTAGTTATAGAAATAGTTATAAAAAAGTTAGAATTGTTAGAAATTTTTCTGTTTTTTAGTTATAGAAATAGTTATAAAAATGTTAGCTATATATAGAGAAATGTTATAATTTTTTTCTATTTTTTAGTTATAGAAATATTAGAAATGTTATAGAAATGTTAGTTATATATAGCATTGTTAGAAATGTTATAGAAATGTTAGTTATATAGAAATGTTAGAAATTTTAGTTATCAAAATCCAATCATTAAAGAAATGTTACTTTTTGCGGGCATATAGCTAGTATTTGTTCTCGACGATGCCCGACCCGCATCCTCGCCGTCGACACGTCATGACGACATCCGCTAACCCATGTCCGGACTGGGCTCCTTGGCTGGCACGGGAGGTGCTGCTCGAGGCGCGCCGCTTGATGAGAACCCGCCCCGGGTCCGTCGTCGACCTCGATCTCGTTTGGTGGCGTTCACGTGGGCGATTTGGCGTGGAGGAGCGGCCCAGCCGGAGGTGGTGCGTCGCCGTGTCGGGGAGGAGGACGAGCATGTCCATCGCTACATGGTTGCATTAGAGGCGGCGAGTTCTCCAATACTGGCGGTTTCTTGAGGATCTCACTTCAGCTATGATCCTATGAGGGTTCCTTCTCTTTGGGTGTCCACCGCCCGCGCCGCAGGAACCGCGAGTGTCCTAGATTCTTCTGTAGTATTTGATCTTTATTAGCTACCTAGCCAGTGATGTATTCGATATTATATCTATTATTCGAGGCGATGTATTGAGATTATATCTATTGTTCGAGGCGATGTATTGAGATTATATCTATTATTCGAGGCGATGTATTTAAGATTATATCTATTATTGAGGCGATATAATTTGAATACTAAATTGTTTTATATTTCTTTTGGATTAGTTAAATAAAAGCTATGGCGGACAATACCGCAGAGAGAGGAGAACGAGCCATGTTCGATATGATACACCATCCTCACGGGCGGATGATGATCGAATGAAGAAGATTATGGCGGCTCAATTTCTAAACAACACTGAAGAGGGTGATATGATATTCGATCGCGACGACCGAATTGATGAAGTCATGAACTATGATTATGATGATGACGAAGAAAATGTTGATCTTGAAACAACAAAGACCGGCGAGGTATATATATTTATATAAGCAGGCATCTGGTGATCATCACATGTTTTAAATGACTTGAAGATATATTAACGAATCGATCTTTGTTCTTTCAACCATCCGGATCGAGCAAATCTTCAGGCAAAAGGACGAAACGAGGCTCGAACAAAAAGTTGAAGGAGGGCGTAAAGTACAATATCAAGGCAATCAGACCTAATGGCGAACCATTAGCGCCTAAGAAGATTGCGGACAAGTTCGTTCGTTAGTGCGGAATTCTTGTGAAGGACCAACTCCTGATCAAACTTCAAGAATGGAGAGAGCCAGCAAAGCCACGTCCAGATGTTACTTTTGTCGACAACAAACAAAAAGGTCTGCTTTGGGATACTCTCATGGAACATTTCACCCTACCAGATCATTTCACAGAAGTAGATGTGCAGAAAGTCAAGGACGCTGCTCTTAGGAAGATGGCGGTTGCATTCAAGAACCACAAGAATCGTGAATGGGACAAGTACGTCAAGGGAGGAAGGAAGACTCCAGTATTCGAGGGAACAATAGAGAACCAACATGCTCATTGGGACGATTTCGTGAAATTCAAGGATTCGGAATTAGCTAAGGAACGGTGGAGAATAAACAAGAAGAATGCGAAAAAGGATAAGTTCCATAAGTGGGGCGGTGGCTATCGGTGGCAATGCCTAAGTGGGATAAGTCGAGAAAGAGATGGAGGATGCAGGTGTCCTCCAGTTACTAAGAGCTGGCCCCAGTGCGGGACTTGGTTCTATGCGCATGGGGGAGTTGGACCGAAGACAGCAATGTTTGACGAAGGCAAGTATGAAGGAGCCGAGCGATGTGATACTTGTTGCAATAAAAGAGGCACAATCGGGGTGTTCCGCCCAACAGAGAGAACAGCGAGCTTACGCGTGCCACGGGAAATCTGAACACCGGGAAGAACACAAGGCAAGGGCAATATTCCGTGGTATGAGGGTTTTGGTGGAAAACCGACTACGAACCCATGCGAGAAAGAAGATTGCGGAGGAGAAGAAGAGGAAGATGGAGGAGGAGCAGAGGAAGCGGGACTATGAAGCGCCTTCAAGGCCTAGAAGCAAGTCAGCGGAATTGGCGGTCAAATTCCAGCGGCGGCGAGAGCAGATCGACTCACTTACCCAGCAAAGGGGGTCTCAGCAGCTGCAGCAGCTAGTGGATGATCCAACATTGGATAGCACCGCCCCATCCATGCCGAGAAGCAGCGTGGGTTCCGCCCCGGATGACGCAATGCTGGGTAGATACCCTGTGGATGACATCACAGAGAACACTAACTGCGAGCTACACGTCAAAATGAAGAACATATCCATGAAGGTGGCGGACGCCGTTGCTTTTACAAATCCCCCCGAGGCAACCTTCCATTGCAACCCTATTCCAGCGGGCTATGCTCGTGTCTTGGTTGATGGGGTGGTGGACCCATATTCGGAGCTACAGCTTGACATTCCTGGAGGTGACGACGAGCACTTTCTCGGAGAGGCCAAACATCGTATCATCCTATGGAAAAAGGATTGCATCATCTTTCGAAGGCCACCGACACCGTGTCAGCCGACTCCTCGTCGAAGTCCGCCACCGAGTCAGCTGACTCCCGCTCCCGCAAGTCCACCAAGTCCGGCAAAGTGTCAGGCCACTCCTCCTCCAAGTCCGGCAAAGTGTTAGGCCACTCCTCCTCCTCCATGTCCGCCACAGCGTCAGACGTCCACTCCTCCTCCAAGTCCGGCACAACCTCAGGCCACTCCTCCTCCAAGTCCAGCACAGCTTCAGCCCTCCTCCTCGTCCAACTCAGCCCGTCGGCCGTCTCCGCCCGCTCGGCAATCGCAGAAGAGACACCCGCAGCTATGGTGCGTGGCGGCACGAGTTGAGGTAGTCAGAAATCTGGCGGAGGCAAGCGATATAAATATGGTCCAAGCCTCACGCCTCTTCCGCAGAGGCCTTATGACAAGTCCGAGGAGGAAAACGCAGCCATATCGAAGGCCGAGGTGGAAGCCCATTTTGCACGGAAACCGCCACCGCCGCCAAGGGAGAAAGTGCCTGAGGAAACGATTGACCACTTCATTCGTATGGATCAACCACCAGCTCCCAAGCCTATTGACACAGACTATGAGCGCCACATCAGGAAGTTAAATCGAGCACGTCTACGTAAGGAGGCGAGCTCGGGATCGAGCAAACAACAAGCAGCTGTCAAAAAATGCGGAAAAACCATTCCCATTTGGGAGAACAGTAGTAATCGATCCCTTACTTTTTGTGCCAACAACACGTGATAGTACGCGCGCCCAATATTATTGTGGGCAAACAATTTACGTTCCCGAGGTGGGCAATGTGGTAATAACCAAGGACCATATAATGCAGGCTGAAGTTCTCAACATCACTGTTGGACAACTCCTCGAGATCGAGCCCATGCGAGTGCTTATAGAGGATGAAATAAAATGGAAATATGTCCGGGGCCAACCTTTGGTCGAGCCAGACAAGGAGCAGATCTCAAAGACAGGAATGGGTACGCTTGTCAGAACACTATTCACAATTTTTACACCATTATCGATATCTAGTCACACAACTAATACACATGCATATTGATCTCCTTCTTAACAGTTCAAAGAGGTGCGGAGAAGCTCCTAGAAAGCGAGCGTAGTAGAAGCACTTCAAGAGGAAATAGCGGGATTTTTGCTTGACAGGTCATAAATCCGAAGGAGAATACTATTACCGCTACCATGAACCACTTCCGATTGTCATCGTGCTCGAAGGCACCAATTAGGCTAATGCCATCGGCTCAAGGCAACATGCATATGTAGGAGAAATTGTATATAGCTATACATGTGTGTATGTGTGAATTAATTAATATGGTGGTTTGTGAGACATTGATGATATATATATGCATGATTGGTTCTACTAGAAATTCTATATATATATATATATATATATATATATATATATATGCATAACGTGTACAATGTGTAGTATTGTAAAATACCAGCAAAGGAAAAAGAATTAAAATGGAAACACAAAATTAAATGAAAAAGAAATCATAAAACTAAAACCCCCCCAAACCTTATAGTACCGGTTGGTCTTACCAACCGTTACTAAAGGGCTCCAGGCCCCCGGAGCTGGCTCGTGCCACGTGGTTGCCCTTTAGCACCGGTTCGTGCTGAACCGGTCCTAAAGAGGGGGGGGGCTTTAGTGCCGGTTATGGAACCGACACTAAAGGGCCTTACGAACCGGTGCTATTGCCCGGTTCTGCACTAGTGTTGGCATCTAAACTCATATGAACAGATAATAGCCCAACTCAAGTAATCCTTATTTTCAGGGATACGGGGATACACAAACTTTTAGTGATATTGGGCTACACAAATTGGTCTTTAAGGTTTTGCTTGAGGGCATTTAAGTAACCTACTATGTCAATAGGCAGGTTGGGAGCAAGAGCTATTTCTTATTTTCATGAAACAATCAATGTGTTTTCTGTTGATACATAGATTCGGCTCCATTGTGTGTAGAAAGGTCAATGGGGCACCAAGGATCAAATAATCTACTATAATCATTCCAATAGAGTGGTGCGTTGTCGTTCCTCTCAAGGCTGCATTTTACTATGTATCCTTCATTTCTTTTGAATTGAAATTTTATAAGGAATATCATGTTCAACCCCTCGGCATTTTGAAGTTCATGCGGGTGGGGGATAAAGGCACAAATCATAAGTCGGTTGTAAAATGCATGAGCTTCAAATGCTAACGGGCTAACCTGGATATTCCTTACAAAATTTGAATTCACAAGAAACAATGGATACCTAGTAAATGGAGCCTTGATGGAACAACGACACACCACTCTATTGCAATCCTTATAGTAGATTATCTGATCCTTGATGTGCCCATCAACCTTTCTATACACAATGCGAGCTGAATCTATCAAGGAAAAACACAAAATTTGCAAAATGAAAATAAGAAAATAGCTCTTGCCCCAACCTACCCATCCGTAGTAGGCTACTTCTATGCCATCAAGCAAGACCTTAAAGACCAATTTGTGTAGCCCATATCCCTAACAAATTATGTAGTCCCCGAATCCCTGAAAATATTGATTACTTGAGTTGGGCTATTACCTGTTTGCGCCATATAAGTTTATATGCCCATCCTGCAATAGAATATTTATGGGAATCAATTTGTTGTGTAGTCAAATAAGGGGAAAAAGTTTGAACCAAGCACATTCATATTTTTATGAATGGTGATGGTCCACATATTAAGCCTCAACCTGTAAAATGTAATTAACACTTTCTTATGATATCGAGGTCTCTACTCCATAGAATATGTGTTCTCTATTTTATAATTGTTGTGTGCATGTACGGGTCATGTCTATGTCACTATTGATTCTGGTAGAAATTTTCATAATACAGTCAACAACCATGTAATCCATATCATTCTAATCATGCATCACTTACAGACTTTAAAACATTGCTCCCATAAGTTTGATTTTACCTTGCAAAAATAAGAGGAAAAAAATAAGAAACTCAACATAACAAATCACTGCCATAATTGAAACTGTAACACCTTGATTTTGGCCCTCTTTCTTTATCTTCAAGATTTCTTTGTTTTTTGCTCTGATTTTCTTTTTGGAGCAGTTACGTGGACTTGAAACCCGGGAGATCATCATTCTTTCTACTCTCTAGTGTTTCATCATTTTTCAAATCCTTCCCATGATCCCGTCATTTCCATTCTAGTCCAACCCCAAATTCTTCTTCTTGGGAATATTCCTCTTTCTATTAAAGGAATAACCTTGTATGATCTAGGTTGTGAAGCAACCTATATTTCTGTCTCCACAAAATTCCCAAATAATTCTCATAAATTCTTTGGATCATATATGCCCCAAATATGTCCAAAACTTGTCCATTCCAAAAAATAATTCAGCACTATTCATTTTCCATTCTGTCTAGAGTGGCACTTTGAGAAGGAAGTGCCATCTATCTTTTCTTGATTACTCCCAAACTTTTTGGGCGCTCTTTCCTATCCAAATAAATGTCTCATGACAAAATTCAGCTCCATTTGCCTATCCATCTTCCTCAGCAATTTTCCAAAGTTTTTGTTCAAAGAGAAGCTTGGTGAAGGAAGTACTAGCTAGTGTTATCCAAATGAGTTGAAATTTTGCAAGCTCTTTCATATGCTCAAATCATGATTCTCCACCAAATTTTAGATCCATCCAACCATCTATGTGAGCACCCGATCGAAACTTTGTTTCTGGCAATATTTTTAGGTTGTGAAGCAACTATATTTTATATTACTCCATAATTGCTGAGAACTTTACCACAGCATACTCCTACCCATATAACCTCACTTCACCAAATTTGGGCTCATTTCATCAAGCCAATCTGTCTTCGTAATTATCTCAAGATATTGGACAGAGAATATCACTATGAAGGAAGTACCATTTTGGCATGTCCAAATGGCATGAAATTTTGACAGCATCTTCTTATGTCCATATCGTCATACTCTACCAAATTTCATCCCATTTCAAAACTACATGTGAGTGCCACATCTAATTCCATTTTCTGGACTATATTTGCAGTTGCAAAGCAACTATGTTAAGTTGTGGTCCAAATCCTCTCAAACTTCCTAGGACTGTAGTCCTTCCTACCGTAAACCTCATGGACATCAAGTTTACTTTGTTACCCCTCTCATTTAACCACAGAGGTATGACCAAGTTTGCTACGGCAAACTTCCCTTGATGCATTCCATCAACCTAGAGCTCCTTTTGTTGAGCCATCACCTGAGGAGGGTCCCAGGATGCAAGGACAACACTTGAGACATCTCTTCCCTAGCTCTCGTGCCCTCCCCTCGCCATGTCATGCAGTGACCGTGTTGTTTGCACGCCTGTGCGCGCTCTACGCTGTGTTCGTGCTCTATGCATCGGGTCGTGTTGGCCTTCATCTTCCCGGTGGCGTCCGCACGTCCGCTGGTGCTGGCCAACAGTATATATCCACCAGAACAACTGTCTGTCCAGTCTCGAGATGCTACTGTTTAAGGTATGCTACAACTATAAGGTTGTAACCCTTTACGCTGCCCACGACAGGATACAGTCGAATCTTTAGTACAACTTTCGAGCTTGAGACAAAGAAACAAACACATATGATTCAGTATCACCTATGGGCAGTCAGATCCCCTTAGGATAATGCTATGATTTCCATACTCGTTTAAACTCGGAAGACATGCATTTACTTGAGCAACCTGATGGAAGAAAATAAAAGGTTTTGTATCCACAGGAAAAATTATTCCTAGATTCCTTGGATATTACCTGCAGATATGAAATAATCAGCAACAACATCAGGATTTGACATATGAGGAAAGAACCATCAAAATGTTGGGAAAGGTGAAGCAATTACCCCGGAGCAAGGTAATCACATCATATGAAATTCACGTGGGAACAACATACAAAGGAAAAGGATACCCGAGTTGGAAACAGTTTCCTTAAGTCATATCCACACTTGTTCCCTGAGGAACCAAATCACGAGGACGAGATTTTCTTAAGGGGGGTAGAGTTGTAACACCCCGATTTTTAGCCCTTTCTTTTCCTTTCTGATTTCTTTGGTTTTTGCTCCGAGTTTCTTTTTGGAGTGGTTCTGTGGACTTGAAACCTGGGAGATCATCATTCTTTCCTCTGCAAAGTGGTTCATCATTCTCAAATCTCTCCCAAGATCATGTCATTTCCATTCTAGCCCAAACCCCAAATTATTTTTCTTGGGAATACTCCTTTCTCTATTAAAGGAATAATCCTGTTTGACCTAGGTTGTGAAGAAACCTATATTTCTGTCTTGCCATTTATTCCCAAATAATTCTCTTAAATTGTTTGGATCATATATGCCCCAAATAGGTCCAAACCTTCCTTGTCCAGTCCAAAAATAATTTAACAATATTCATTTTCCATTCTGTCTAGAGTGGCACTTTGTGAAGGAAGTGCCATCTATCTTTTTTTGATTACTCCCAAACTTTTTGGGCACTCTTTCCTATCCAAATCAATGTGTCATCACAAAATTTAGCTCCATTTTCCAAGCCAATCTTCGTCGGCTAATTTTCAAATTCCTGTTCAGATGGAAGCTTGGTGAAGGAAGTACTAGCTAGGATAAACAAATAAGTTGAAATTTTGCAAGATCCTTCATATGCTCAAATATTGAATCTCCACCAAATTTCAGATCCATTCAACTATCTATGTGAGCACCCCATCAAATCTTTGTTTCTGGCAATATTTTCATGTTGTGAAGCAACAATATTTTATATTGCTCCATAATTGCTGAAACTTTACTAGAGCATACTCCTACCCATGTAACCTCACTACACCAAATTTGGGCTCATTTCATCAAGCCAATCTCTCTCCACAATTGTCTCAAGTTTCTAGACAAAGAAGATCACTGTGAAGGAAGTACCATTTTGGCATGTCCAAATGACATGAAATTTTTACAGCATCTTCTTATGTCCATACCATCATGTTCTACCAAATTGCATCCCATTTCAACACTCCATGTGAGTACCACATCCAATTCCATTTTCTAGACTATATTTGAAGTTGCAAAGCAACTATGTTATGTTGTGGTCCAAATCCTCTCAAACTTCATAGGATTGTAGTCCTTCCTACCTTAAACCTGATGGACATCAAGTTCACTTTGTCACCCCTCTCATTTTACCACAGAGGTGTGACCAAGTTTGCTACAACAAACCTTACTTGATGCATTCCATCAACCTAAAGCTCCTTTTGTTGAGCCATCACCTCAGGAGGGTCCCAGGATGCAAGGACAACACTGGAGACATCTTTTCACTGGCTCTCGAGCCCTCCCCTCGCCATCCCACGCGGTGATTGCGTTGTTTGCAAGCCTGTGCGCGCGCTCTACGTGCTGTGGTCATCCTTTGCGCGTTGGGTCACGTCGGCCTTCATCTTCCCGGTGGCGTTCGCGTGTCCACAGGTGCCGTCCAACCTCCTACTCCTCCCACATATCTCGCTAGACCCCTCCCCCCTCATGTAGCTCCCTCATCGGCTGTAACTGCCGCGTGCACGCGGGTGCACAGTGCGCCGATAGCCTTTGTGCTTAGCCGTTTTCTTCCTCCTCGTCCATTGGCGCTGTCCTCTGCTCCGGTGGATCTCCCCCTCTCCTCACCCATATACTCAACCGCCAAAGCTTGCCTGAGTGTCCATGCGTCCATGGTTCACCAGAGCTCCGGTCATGCGTCCGCGGCAGCATCCAGCTCGGCACTCACTTCCCCGGCTATTTAAGCCCTTGCCGACCGCATCTCCCTTCACCACTCGACCCCCTCCTCTCTCTATCGTCACCCGGAACCACCCAACCGAGCCTAGGAGCTCTTCTTCCTCTTCGATCGGAGCCCCGCCGCTCGGCCCTCTCTTCTTCCAGCCTGTTCTGGTGCCCCTCTTCTCCATCCACCACCACCATCAAGCTCCTGGAGCTTCCATGATCCTCCCCATGCTCTCTGGTGCCCAAAACCTCGCTGAAATCGCCAACTTCGCTGATGGATGAAGCATGCTACTGCCGGAGAACAAGGGGGCGACGCTGAAGGAAATATGCCCTAGAGGCAATAATAAAGTTATTATTTATTTCCTTATTTCATGATAAATGTTTATCATTCATGCTAGAATTGTATTAACCGGAAACATGATACATGTGTGAATGCATAGACAAAACAATATGTCACTAGTATGCCTCTACTAGACTAGCTTGTTAATCAAAGATGGTTATGTTTCCTAACCATGAACAAAGAGTTGTTATTTGATTAACAAGGTCACATCATTAGTAGAATGATCTGATTGACATGACCCATTCCCTTAGCTTAGCACACGATCGTTTAGTATGTTGCTACCGCTTTTATCCATGACATATACATGTTCCTGTAACTATGAGATTATGCAACTCCGTTTACGGAGGAACACTTTGGGTTCTACCAAACGTCACAACGAATCGGGTGATTATAAAGGAGTACTACAGGTGTCTCCAAAGGCGATGTTGGGTTGGCGTATTTCGAGATTAGGTTTTGTCACTCCGATTGTCGGAGAGGTATCTCTGGGCCCTCTCGGTAATGCACATCATCAAGCCTTGCAAGCACTACAACTAATGAGTTAGTTGTGAGATGATGTATTACGAACGAGTAAAGAGACTTGCCGGTAACGAGATTGAACTAGGTATTGGATACCGACGATCGAATCTCGGGCAAGTAACATACCGATGACAAAGGGAACAACGTATGTTGTTATGCGGTCTGACCGATAAAGATCTTCGTAGAAAATGTAGGAACCAATATGGGCATCCAGGTCCCGCTATTGGTTATTGACCATGAATAGTTCTAGGTCATGTCTACATTGTTCTCGAACCGTAGGGTCCGGCACGCTTAAAGTTTCGATGAAGGTTATTATGAGTTTATGAGTTTTGATGTACCGAAGAAGTTCGAGTCCCGGATGTGATCACGGACATGACGAGGAGTCTCGGAATGGTCGAGACATAAAGATTGATATATTGGAAGCCTATGTTTGGAGTTCGGAATGGTTCCGGGCTAAAACAGGAATTTCTGGAGTACCGGAGGTTACTGGAACCCCGGGGTAAATGGGCCTCGGTGGGCCTCGAGGGAGAAGAGGAGGGCCGGCCAGGAGGTGGCGCGCCCTCTCCCCCAGTCCGAATAGGACAAGGAGGGGGCGGCCCTCTTCCCCCTCCCCAAACCTAATCCAACTAGGAAAGGGGGAGTCCTACCCGGTAGGAGTAGGACTCCTCCCAGCGCCTAGCTAGGCCGGCCGGCCTCCCCCTCCCTCCTTTATATGGGGCAGGGGGCACCCTAGAACACACAAGTTTGATCTTTAGATCGTTCCTTAGCCGTGTGCGGTGCCCCCTCCACCATATTCCACCTCGGTCATACCGTCGCAAGCTTAAGCGAAGCCTGCGCGCGATGAAACATCAAGATCGTCACCACGCCGTCGTCGACGGAACTCTCCTCGACACTCGGCTGGATCGAGTACGAGGGGCGTCATCGAGCTGTACGTGTGTCAAGAACTCGGGGCGCCGAGTAACGGCGCCGGGATCGGTCGGATCGCGAGGAGAACGTCGACTACTTCCTCTACGTTGTGATCGCTTCGCCGGGTCTACGAGGGTGCGTAGACAACACTCTCCCCTCGTTGCTATGCATCACCATGATCTTGCGTGTGCGTAGGAATTTTTTGAAATTACTCGTTCCCCAACAATGGTATCGAGCCAGGTTTTTATGGTTTGATGTTTTGCACGAGTAGAACACAAGTGAGTTGTGGGCGATACAAGTCATACTACCTACCAGCATGTCATACTTTGGTTCAGCGGTATTGTGAGATGAAGCGGCCTGGACCGACATTACGCCAGACGCTTACGCGAGACTGGTTTCACCGCTGCGAGCACTCGTTGCTTAAAGGTGGTGGTGGGTGCTGTCTCTCTCACTTTAGTTGAACCGAGTGTGGCTACGCCCGGTCCTTGAGAAGGTTAAACGGAGTCTATTTGACGAAGTATCGTTGTGGTTTTGATGCGAGGTGAGACTGGTTCTTACTCAAGCCCGTAGCAGCCACGTAAAATTTGCAACAACAAAGTAGAGGACGTCTAACTTGTTTTTGCAGGGCATGTTGTGATGTGATATGGTCAAGACGTGATGCTATATTTTATTGTATGAGATGATCATGTTTTGTAACCGGTTATCGGCAATGGCAGGAGCCATATGGTTGTCGCTTTATTGTATGCAATGCATCGCTACTGTAATGCTTTACTTTATCACTAAGCGGTAGCGATAGTCGTAGAAGCATAAGTTTGGTGAGACGACAACGATGCTACGATGGAGATCAAGGTGTCGCGCCGGTGACGATGGTGATCATGGTGGTGCTCCGGAGATGAAGATCACGAAGCACAAGATGATGATGACCATATCATATCACTTGTATTGATTTGCATGTGATGTTTATCCTTTATGCATCTTATCTTGCTTTGATTGACGGTAGCATTATAAGATGATTTCTCACTAAATTATCAAGAAGTGTTCTCCCCGAGTATGCACCGTTGCCAAAGTTCGTCGTGCCCAGACACCACGTGATGATCGGGTGTGATAAGCTCTACGTCCATCTACAACGGGTGCAAGCCAGTTTTGCACACGTAGAATACTCGGGTTATACTTGACGAGCCTAGCATATGCAGATATGGCCTCGGAACACGGAGACCGAAAGGTCGGCGTGAATCATATAGTAGATATGATCAACATAAGATGTTCACCATTGAAAACTACTCCATTTCACGTGATGATCGGTTATGGTTTAGTTGATTTGGATCACGTGATCACTTAGATGACTAGAGAGATGTTTTTCTAAGTGGGAGTTCTTTAGTAATATGATTAATCGAACTTAAATTTATCATGAACTTAGTACCGATAGTATCTTGCTTGTTTATGTTTGATTGTAGATAGATGGCTCGTCTTTGTTGTTCCGTTGAATTTTAATGCGTTCCTTGAGAAAGCAAAGTTGAAAGATGATGGTAGCAATTACACGGACTGGGTCCGTATTTGAGGATCATCCTCATTGCTGCCTGTAAGAGTTACGTCTGGATGCACCGCTAGGTGCAGACTCGCTTGCTAATGCAACTGCAGATGTTATGAGCGTCTGGCGAGCAAAGCTGATGACTACTCTATAGTTCATGTGCCATGCTTTACGGCTTAGAACCGGGACTTCAACGACGTTTTGAGCGTCATGGAGCATATGAGATGTTCCAGGAGTTGAAGTTGATATTCAAATGAATGCCCGGATTGAGAGATATGAAGTCTCCAATAAGTTCTATAGCTGCAAGATGGAGGAGAATAGTTACATTAGTGAGCATATACTCGAATGTCCGGGTACTACAATCACTTGACACAATTGGGAGTTAATCTTCCGGATGATTGTGTCATTGACAGAATTCTCCAATCACCGCCACCAAGCTACAAAGGTTTCGTGATGAACTATAATATGCAAGGGTTAGTAAAGACTATACCGAGCTCTTCGCAATGCTAAAGGCTGCGGAGGTAGAAATCAAGAAAGAGCATCAAGTGTTGATGGTCAATAAGACCACTAGTTTCAAGAAGAAAGGCAAAGGGAAGAAGAAGGGAACTTCAAGAAGAACAGCAAGCAAGTTGTTGCTCAGAGAAGAAACCCAAGTCGGCCCTAAACCTGGCCGAGTGCTTCTACCGCAAGCGACCGGTCCTTTGGAAGCGGAACTGCCCCAAGTATTTGGCGGATAAGAAGGATGGCAAGGTGAACAAAGGTATATGTGATATACATGTTATTGATGTGTACCTTACTAGAGCTCGTAGTAGCACTGGTATTTGATCTTGGTTACATTGCTAATATTTGCAACTCAAAGCAGGGACTACGGATTGCGAACTCGCAAAGGACGAGGTGACGATCGCGCTGGGAAATGGTTCCAAAGTCGATGTGATCGCGGTCGGCACGCTACCTCTACATCTACCTTGGGATTAGTTTTAGACCTAAATAATTGTTATTTGGTGCTGCGTTGAGCATGAACATTATATCTGGATCTTGTTTGATGCGAGACGGTTATTCATTTAAATCAGAGAATAATGGTTGTTCTATTTATATGAGTAATATCTTTTATGGTCATGCACCCTTGAGGAATGGTCTATTTTGATGAATCTCGATAGTAGTGATACACATATTCATAATGTTGAAACCAAAAGATGCAGAGTTGATAATGATAGTGCAACTTATTTGTGGCATCGCCGTTTAGGTCATATCGGTATAAAACGCATGAAGAAATTCCATCTTGATGGACTTTTGGAGTCACTTGATTATGAATCACTTGGCACTTGCGAACCGTGCCTCATGGGCAAGATGACTAGAACACCGTTCTCGAGACGATGGAGAGAGCAACAGATTTGTTGGAAATCATACATATGGATGTATGTGGTCCAATGAATGTTGAGGCTCGTGGCGGATATCGTTATTTTCTCACCTTCACAGATGACTTAAGCGGATATGGGTATATCTACTTAATGAAACATAAGTCTGAAACGTTTGAAAAGTTCAAAGAATTTCAGAGTGAAGTTGAAAATCATCGTAACAAGAAAATTAAGTTTCTACGATCCGATCGTGGAGGTGAATATTTGAGTTACGAGTTTGGTCTACATTTGAAACAATGCGGAATAGTTTCAAGAACTTACGCCACCCGAACACCACAACAGTAATGGTGTGTCCGAACGTCAGAATCGCACTTTACTAGATATGGTGCGATCTATGATGTCTCTTACTGATTTACCGCTATCGTTTTGGGGTTATGCTCTAGAGACGGCCGCATTCACACTGAATAGAACACCGTCAAAATCCGTTGAGACGACACCTTATGAACGTGGTTTGGCAAGAAACCAAAGTTGTCGTTTCTTAAAGTTTGGGGATGCGATGCTTATGTGAAAAAGCTTCAACCTGATAAGCTCGAACCCAAATCGAGAAATGTGTCTTCATAGGATACCCAAAGGAGACAGTTGGGTACACCTTCTATCACAGATCCGAAGGCAAGACATTCGTTGTTAAGAATGGATCCTTTCTAGAGAAGGAGTTTCTCTCAAAAGAAGTGAGTGGGAGGAAAGTGGAACTTGATGAGGTAATAGTACCTTCTCCCTTACTTGAAATTAGTTAAATCGCAGTAAACCGGTTTCGAGACACCTACACCAAGTAATGAGGAAGTTGATGATGTCGATCATGAAACTTGAGATCAAGTTCTCGCAGAACCTCGTAGATCAACCAGAGTAAGATCCGCACTGAGTGGTACGGTAATCCTGTTCGAAATCATGCTACTAGATCATGATGAACCCACGAACTATGAAGAAGCGATGGTGAGCCCAGATTCCATAAAATGGCTTGAGGCCATGAAATCTGAGATGGGATCCATGTATGAAAACAAAGTATGGACTTTGGTTGACTTGCCCGAGGGTAGGCAAGCAATAGAAAACAAGTGGATCTTCAAGAAGAAGACCGACGCCGACGGTAATGTTATCGTTTATAAAGCTCGACTTGTCGCAAAAGGTTTTCGGCAAGTTCAAGGGATTGACTACGATGAGACCTTCTCACCCGAAGCGATGCTTAAGTCCGTCCGAATCATGTTAGCAATTGCCGCATTTTATGATTATGAAATTTGGCAAATGGATGTAAAGACCGCATTCTGAATGGATTTACGGAAGAAGAGTTGTATATGATGCAACCGAGAAGGTTTTATTGATCCAAAGGAGCTAACAAAGTGTGCAAGCTCCAGCGATCCATTTATGGACTGGTGCAAGCATCTCGGAGTTGGAATAAACGCTTTGATAGTGTGATCAAAGCATTTGGGTTTGTCTGGACTTTTGGAGAAGCTCTGATTTACAAGAAAGTAAGTGGGAGCTCAGAGCATTTCGATATTATATGTAGATGACATATTGCTGATCGGAAATGATATAGAATTTCTGGATAGCATAAAAGGATACTTGAATAAAAGTTTTTCAATGAAAGACCTCGGTGAAGCTGCTTACATATTGGGCATTAAGATCTATAGAGATAGATCAAGACGCTTAATTGGACTTTCACAGAGCACATACCTTGACAAGATTTTGAAGAAATTCAAAATGGATCAAGCAAAGAAAGGGTTCTTGCCTGTGTTACAAGGTGTGAAGTTGAGTAAGACTCAATGCCCGACCACTGCAGAAGATAGAGAGAAAATGAAAGATGTTCCTATGCTTCAGCCATAGGCTCTATCATGTATGCAATCTTGTGTACTGACTGATGTGTGCCTTGCTATAAGCCTAGCAGGAGGTACCAAAGTAATCCAGAGTGGATCATCTGGACAGCGGTCAAGAACATCTGAAATACGAAAAGGACTAAGGATATGTTTTCGATATGGAGGTGACAAAGAGCTCATCGTGAACGGTTACGTTGATGCAAGCTTTGACACCGATCCGGACGATTCTAAATCGCAGACGGATACGATTTACACTAAACGGAGGAGCTGTCGGTTGGTGCAGTTCTAAACAAAGCGTCGAAGCGGGATCTACATGTGAAGCGGAGTACATAGCAGCTTCGGAAGCAGCTAATGAAGGAGTCGGATGAAGGAGTTCATATCCGATCTAGGTGTCATACCTAGTGCATCGGGTCCAATGAAAATCTTCGTGACAATATGGAGCTATTGCCTTAGCGAAGGAATCCAGATTTCACAAGAGGACCAAGCACATCAAGAGACGCTTCAATTCCATCCGGACTTAGTCCGTGGGAGACATAGAGATTTGCAAGATACATACGGATCTGAATGTTGCAGACCGTTGACTAAACCTCTTCCACGAGCAAAACATGATCAGCACCAAGACTCCATGGGTGTTAGAATCATTACTATGTAATCTAGATTATTGACTCTAGTGCAAGTGGGAGATCAAGGAAATATGCCCTAGAGGCAATAATAAAGTTATTATTTATTTCCTTATTTCATGATAAATGTTTATCATTCATGCTAGAATTGTATTAACCGGAAACATGATACATGTGTGAATGCATAGACAAAACAATATGTCACTAGTATGCCTCTACTAGACTAGCTTGTTAATCAAAGATGGTTATGTTTCCTAACCATGAACAAAGAGTTGTTATTTGATTAACAAGGTCACATCATTAGTAGAATGATCGATTGACATGACCCATTCCCTTAGCTTAGCACACGATCGCTTAGTATGTTGCTACTGCTTTTATCCATGACATATACATGTTCCTGTAACTATGAGATTATGCAACTCCGTTTACGGAGGAACACTTTGGTGCTACCAAACGTCACAACGAATCGGGTGATTATAAAGGAGTACTACAGGTGTCTCCAAAGGCGGATGTTGGGTTGGCGATTTCGAGATTAGGTTTTGTCACTCCGATTGTCGGAGAGGTATCTCTGGGCCCTCTCGGTAATGCACATCATCAAGCCTTGCAAGCACTACAACTAATGTGTTAGTTGTGAGATGATGTATTACGGAACGAGTAAAGAGACTTGCGGTAACGAGATTGAACTAGGTATTGGATACCGACGATCGAATCTCGGGCAAGTAACATACCGATGACAAAGGGAACAACGTATGTTGTTATGCGGTCTCGACCGATAAAGATCTTCGAGAAAATGTAGGAACCAATATGGGCATCCAGGTCCCGCTATTGGTTATTGACCGTGAATAGTTCTAGGTCATGTCTACATTGTTCTCGAACCGTAGGGTCCGTGCACGCTTAAAGTTTCGATGGATGTTATTATGAGTTTATGAGTTTTGATGTACCGAAGAAGTTCGAGTCTCGGATGTGATCACGGACATGACGAGGAGTCTCGGAATGGTCGAGACATAAAGATTGATATATTGGAAGCCTATGTTTGGAGTTCGAATGGTTCGGGAAAACAGGAATTTACCGAGTACCGGAGGTTACCTGGAACCCCGGGGTAAATGGGCCTCGGTGGGCCTCGAGGAGAAGAGGAGGGCCGGCCAGGAGGTGGCGCGCCTCTCCCCAGTCCGAATAGGACAAGGAGGGGGGGGCGCCCTCTCTCTCTCCCTCCCCCAAACCTAATCCAACTAGGAAAGGGGGAGTCCTACTCGGTGAGGAGTAGGACTCCTCCGGCGGCGCCTAGCTAGGGCCGGCCGGCCTCCCCTCCCTCCTTTATATACGGGCAGGGGGCACCCTAGAACACACAAGTTTGATCTTTAGATCGTTCCTTAGCCGTGTGCGGTGCCCCTCCACCATATTCCACCTCGGTCATACCGTGAAGCTTAGGCGGCCTCGCGCCGGTGAAACATCAAGATCGCCACCACGCCGTCGTCTCGTGGAACTCTCCTCGACACTCGGCTGGATCGAGTACGAGGGACGCCATCGAGCTGTACGTGTGTCAAGAACTCGGGGCGCCGGAGTAACGGCGCCGGATCGGTCGGATCGCGAGGAGAACGTCGACTACTTCCTCTACGTTGTGATCGCTTCGCCGGGTCTACGAGGGTACGTAGACAACACTCTCCCCTCTCGTTGCTATGCATCACCATGATCTTGCGTGTGCGTAGGAAATTTTTTTGAAATTACTACGTTCCCCAACAGACGCCATCTGGGCGTCTCCCGATAAGCCACAGGTATGGGTGAGCTCGCCGGATAACGCCCGGTCCATCCCCGCTAATTCCCTGATACGTCTCCAACGTATCTATAATTTTTGATTGTTCCATGCTGTTATATTATCATTCTTGGATGTTTTATAATAATTTAATAGCAACTTTATATCATTTTTTGGGACTAACCTATTGACATAGTGCCCAGTGCTAGTTGCTGTTTTTTACTTCGCAGAATATCAGTACCAAACGGAGACCGAACGCAGTGAAACTTTTTGGAGAATTATTCTGGACCAGAAGACACCTGTTGGGTCAAAGAAGTACCAGAGGGGTGCCCCGAGGGGGGAACAACCCACCTGGGTGCGCCTGGGGGCCCAGGCGCGCCCTGGTGGGTTGTGCCCACCTCGGTGGCCTCCCGCACCGCCTGTATGCATCTTCCTTCTTCTTTTACCCTTTTGTATTTTGGGCGTAGCCGCATGTGGCTTTTTAGTTATCTTCCTAGATATGTAAAACAATTATTATCCACTGTCATCGTCCTTATATTCATCATGCTTGCTATAAGTCACAGTCGATGCTATATAGGTCCATCGGATCTTACATCAAGATCCGTGCAAAACTATTCAGATTTTCACTTTTCTCTCTTAAATCTCACTCCAGTGAGACATAGCCACGCCGTGAAATAGGGGCTCGGGCGCCATTAATGGATACGTTGGGAGGGAGGTGCGCGGCGGATAGAGGTCAAAGGGCTCTACTGCCGATGAGCACGCGCAGGGGTCTTATCACACGCCTCCCATACTCAAATAGCTACCCCACACAACACCTCCTAGCCAATAAAAAAAGGGACGCGTGGCGGCATGTAATTGGTAAGTAGAACACCCACAGTTTCAATAATAGTTGTGTTCCCGAATTGTAACGTGACAACACTTGTTCCAAAATGACTTTGTTGATTTTTAATGTGTGCGCCTTCGCAAATCGGACCAAAAAATTGCCACAACATGTTGGTGCCAATGTCATGACACCATGCCAAGTTTTATGATTTTCAGGCGTGTTTTGGATTTAAAGGAATTAAAAAACAAAGTTTCTCAATCTTTTCGGCCAAGCCACGACGCCCAGATGCTTGTAGTTCAAATTTGAATTATGCACATTAAATGCCTAGAAATTCAATTAATGTAGAAAAACAGCCAAACGAACCCGGAATAATTCCAAAATTTAGCATGATACTTCTATTTGATCTAATCTACCTGTGTAAACAAATTAAGGCGGGAGAAGGCAGTACGTGTACGTATGTCGTTTCGCACACGGAGGTGACACGTTCCCTCTTGGAACCACGAGCCTTCTTGAGAGAAGCTCCGGTTTGTAAGCAGTTTGTACCAAAGCTTGTCCCAATTCGGCCAAGAAAATTACCACAACATGTTGGTGCCATGTCATGACACCATGCCAAGTTGCATGATTTTCAGGCGTATGTTGGATTTACATGAATTAAAAAAACAAGTTTCTCAATCTCTCCGGCTGAGCCATGATGCCCAGATGTTTGAATTTCATTCCCATTTCTTGCATGGGACCTAGAAATTCACCCAAGGACACACAGGTGATTTTTCAACCAACTTTGGTGCACTGGAGCATGTGCTTGTAGTTCAAATTTGAATTATGCACATTAAATGCCGAAAAATTCAAATAATGTATAAAAAAGGACAAACGAACCGGGAATTAATGTATACAAAAATGAAATACATGCTTGGAAAACATGACGCCTAGCGTGGTGCCATGGTTTGGCCTCACCATGCCCTGGTAAAAATTTGAGAATGTTTTCCTTATGTCGTCATGCACGCCTTTTATAAATCGAACCATCACTGAGGAAGTTCCATGGCTTCGAGGGGGAAATCACCAAGATTGAAGGGGGATCCAAATTTCATTTGTCCTTTGTCCATGAGTTTTCTTCTAGGATAAACATACACCCTCCAAATCACCACGTTCAAATTTGACACTTTCCCGTGTTCATTTACCATATTTAGGGGATTATTTGCATTTTCTAGGTATTAATGCGCATAATTCAAATTCAAACAATCGGTGCATGAAAAGGTGCACAAGAACGGTCTGGAAAACCATCCTCGTGCCATTTAGTAAATTCTCATGCCTTTTACAAGGAATGGACATATATTTCGAGGAAATGTGTGGCAATATTCAACCATAAACGCGTCGTTTACTGGGTAACAACTATACAAAATATAAAATAAATGCCTGAAAAAGATGATGCCTGGCGTGGTTCCATGGTATGGCCTCACCATGCCCTGGTAAAAATTTGAGAATGTTATCCTTATGTCATCATGCACACCTTTCATAAACCGTACCATCACCGAGGAAGTTTCATGGTTTCGAGAGGGAAATTGATACGTCTTCAACGTATCTATAATTTATGAAGCATTCATGCTATTTTATTATCTGTTTTGAATGATTACGGGCTTTATTATACACTTTTATATTACTTTTGGACTAACCTACTAACCGGAGGCCTAGCCCATATTGCTGTTTTATTGCCTGTTTCAGTATTTCGAAGAAAAGGAATATCAAACGGAGTCCAAACGGATTGAAACCTTCGGGAGCATGATTTTTGGAAAGGATATGATCCGGGAGACTTGGAGTTCAAGCCAGGGAAGGTTCAAGGAAGCGAGGAGATAGGAGGGCACGCCCCTGTCTCCTGGGCCCCTCGAGGCTCCCCCGTCTGACTTCTTTCGCCTATATAAGTCCACGTACCCTAAAAACATCGAAGACGGAGAAAGATCAGGAGTTCCACCGTCGTAAGCCTCTGTAGCCACCAAAATCCTCTCGGGAGCCCGTTCCGGCACCCTGCCGGAGGAGGGATCCCTCACCGGTGTCCATCTTCATTATCCCGGCGCTATCCATGACGAGGAGGGAGTAGTTCACCCTCGGGGCTGAGGGTATGTACCAGTAGCTATGTGTTTGATCTCTCTCTCTCTCTCTCTCTCTCTCTCTCTCTCTCTCTCTCTCTCTCTCTCTCTCGTATTCTCTCTATGGCACGATCTTGATGTATCGCGAGCTTTGCTATTATAGTTGGATCTTATGATGTTTCTCCCCCTCTACTCTCTTGTGATGAATTGAGTTTTCCCTTTGAAGTTATCTTATCGGATTGAGTCTTTAGGATTTGAGAACACTTGATGTATGTCTTGCCGTGCTTATCTGTGGTGACAATGGGATATCACGTGATCCACTTGATGTATGTTTTGGTGATCAACTTGCGGGTTCCGCCCATGAACCTATGCATAGGGGTTGACACATGTTTTCGTCTTGACTCTCCGGTAGAAACTTTGGGGCACTCTTTGAAGTACTTTGTGTTGGTTGGATAGATGAATCTGAGATTGTGTGATGCATATCGTATAATAATACCCACGGATACTTGAGGTGACAATGGAGTATCTAGGTGACATTAGGGTTTTGGTTGATTTGTGTCTTAAGGTGTTATTCTAGTATGAACTCTATGATAGATTGAACGGAAAGAATAGCTTCATGTTATTTTACTACGGACTCTTGAATAGATAGAACAGAAAGGATAACTTTGAGGTGGTTTCGTACCCTACCATAATCTCTTCGTTTGTTCTCCGCTATTAGTGGCTTTGGAGTGACTCTTTGTTGCATGTTGAGGGATAGTTATATGATCCAATTATGTTATTATTGTTGAGAGAACTTGCACTAGTGAAAGTATGAACCCTATGCCTTGTTTCCTACCATTGCAATACCGTTTACGCTCACTTTTATCATTAGTTACCTTGCTGTTTTTATATTTTCAGATTACAAAAACCTATGTCTACCATCCATATTGCACTTGTATCACCATCTCTTCGCCGAACTAGTGCACCTATACAATTTACCATTGTATTGGGTGTGTTGGGGACACAAGAGACTCTTTGTTATTTGGTTGCAGGGTTGCTTGAGAGAGACCATCTTCATCCTACGCCTCCCACGGATTGATAAACCTTAGGTCATCCACTTGAGGGAAATTTGCTACTGTCCTACAAACCTATGCACTTGCAGGCCCAACAACGTCTACAAGAAGAAGGTTGTGTAGTAGACATCAAGCTCTTTTCTGGCGCCGTTGCCGGGAGGTGAGTGCTTGAAGATATATCTTTAGATCTTGCAATCGAATCTTTTTGTTTCTTGTTTTATCGCTAGTTTAGTTTATAAAAGAAAACTACAAAAAAATGGAGTTAAGTTTGTCTCATACGCTTCATCTTTTTAATATCTTTCGTGAGTTTGATGAAAAGGAAAATTGTGCTCAAGTGCTAGAAGAAGAAATCTATAGAATGTTTGATACTAAATCTTTGAATGATGAGCATGATTGCAATGTTGTTAGTATGAACTCTTTGAATATCCATAGTACTAATGATTATTGCACTAGTTATGATGAAAATATCTCTTATAAGCATGCCGATTTTTGTGGAGTAGATTGGGTTTGCAAGTACACACCAAATAGGGAAAATAGATATTGCAAGAGGCATAAGTTTTTAGAAACTAAAGTTTTGCAAGAAAGTCTTGATGATTGTGCTGAAAGATTCAATATTTTTCGTGCTCCTTGTGAACTTTGCAATGAACGTGGTCATTTAAATCTCCAATGCAAATTGTTTCATGACCGAATCGTGTCCAAAAATTGTGATAACTTGATTACCCTTGAGCATCATAAAGATCTTAGTCTTCTCTTGGGGTATGAAGAAATGAAACATATAACTGAGGGTATTCCAAAATTTAATCTTGATAGATGTCTTGATTTTGATCTAGAGAAGATTTATTTGCATTGTGCGGTGAATTGCGTTGAAAATCCTTATATTGCCAATTACCTAAAGAAAAGAAAGCAATTAGAAGATGAAGAGAATACTAATGAAAGGGAAGAGACTTCCCAATCTCCTCCTATTATTTCTAATGATGAATCAGGTAACGAGGAGGAGCTTTCTATTCAATCAATCTCATATATAAGGAGCTCAAAGAAGAAGGTTGAACCCGCACATAATGTGAAAAGGAAAAGAAGGAGCAACAAAGGTAAAAAGGTATCTCTCTCGAATGATGTTGCTCCTACTACACATTGTGATGATGATAATTGCTATACTATTGGTGCTATCCATACTATTAATGATGAGAGTGATTATGCTTATGATATGAAAAGGCCCAAGCTTGGGGAAGCTATGTTTGATGAGGATGACATATTTGAGAATATATTTGTTGAAATTAATGTTTGTCCCAAGCTTGGGGATGCTACGTTTAATGAAGATGATATTTTTTGCCTCCCAAGTTTTGATATGCCAAGTTGTTATGATGATAGCATGCCTCTTACCTATGATGATTATATTGATGAAAGTGGGTTTGGAAGAGTGTCAACTTTAGGAAGTAGTGATCCCACTATTTTGGGGGATGTTGAATCTTATTGTGATGAATATGAAAGTGGATTTGGAAGAGTGTCAACTTTATTTAGTGATGATTCCACTACCTTGGAAGAGGTTTCAATCGATTATGATGAGAACGAAGTTGCTACGTACGATGATTATTGTGATGAAACTTATGCTATAAAAAGTAGTGATGATTATATTTATAAAACTTGTCATGATTATGATTACCCTTTTTCTGAACATTACTCTTTTAATGTGGAAACAATTTTTAGTGTTCAAGTCTCTTATGATACTCCCACTATTCCGAATGAGAAGAATTTTGCTTATATGGAGAGTAGTAAATTTTCCATGCTTATATATCATGAAAATAATGCTTTAGGTGCTGGTTATATTGTTGAATTCATTCATGATGCTACTAAAAATTATTATGAGGGAGGAATATATGCTTGTAGGAATTGCAATAATGTCAAGTTTCCTCTCTATGTGTTGAAAATCTTGAAGCTATGCTTGTTTTACCTTCCTATGCTAGTTGATTATTGTTCCCATAAGTTGTTTGCTCAAAAAATACCTATGCATAGGAAGTGTGTTAGACTGAAATGTTCTAGTCATATGCTTCATGATGCTCCCATTATGTTTCAATTCTTATCTTTTAGGTGAGCATCATTGTCATCATCATGCCTAGCTAGAAAGGCATTAAAGAAAAAGCGCTTGTTGGGAGACAACCCAATATTTACCCTTACTGTTTTTGTGTGTCCACATGATTATGTTACTGTAATAATTATGTTTTATAGCTTTTGTTTCAATAAAGTGCCAAGTAAGACCTTTAGGATAGCTTACGGTGATAGTTGTGTTGATCCTGCTGAGAATCAGAAACTTTTACACCCAGTAAATTAGTTTTGTTAATTCACAAAAACGTTCTCTTGGTCTTATTATTTTTTCTATGAATTGGTACACAAATTACTTAGGACCTCCTAAGTTTTTACGATTTTTGGAGTTCCAGAAGTATACGTTTGATACAGATTACTACAGACTGTTCTGTTTTTGACAGATTCTGTTTTCTATGTGTTGTTTGCTTATTTTGATGAATCTATGAGTAGTATCGGAGGGTATGAACCATAGATAAGTTGGAATACAGTAGATATTACACCAATATGAATTTATAATGAGTTCACACCTAAGTGGTGGTTTTATTTTCTTATACTAACGGAGCTTACGAGTTTTCTATTGAGTTTTGTGTTGTGAAGTTTTCAAGTTTTGGGTAAAGATTCGATGGACTATGGAATAAATAGTGGCAAGAGCCTAAGCTTGGGGATGCCAAAGGCACCCCAAGGCAATATTCAAGGACAACCAAGAGCCTAAGCTTGGGGATGCCCCGGATGGCATCCCCTCTTTCGTCTTCGTTCATCGGTAACTTTACTTGGAGCTATATTTTTATTCACCACGTGATATGTGTTTTGCTTGGAGCGTCATTTCCTTTTGTTAGTATTAGCTTGATGTTATTTAGAATAATGTTTTGCATCTTTATTCTCAATAAAAATGTCAAGGATAGCCTTTACCATGCTTATTTTGCAAGTATACATGTTGCTGTTTCAAAACAGAAAGTTTACCGCTGTTGCAAAAATTCCCTAGAAAGGTCAGAGAATGATATAATGTTGAAACTTTTTGCATACTGAGCTCTGATAAATCTTCTACATCATAGTTTTCTCCTCATAATTTTTGGAGTTAGGTAAGTATGATGAATCTTGCATTCTTTACAGACTATACTGTTTTGGCAGATTGCTGTTATGTTTGCATTGTTTGCATATGTTTGCTTGTTTAATGATTCTATTTGAGAATAGGAGTACTAAGTATGCAGAGAATTTTAGTATGCAATGTTGAATAATAATTTTAGTGATTTGTTACAGTAGAAAATGATAAGGTTTTGCATTGGTTTATACTAACCTATCTCACGAGTTCTTGTTGAGTTTGGTGTGGATGAAGCTTTTGATAAAAAGAGAAACCATGATATGAGAAGGATTAAGGAGACACAAAAGTTCAAGCTTGGGGATGCCCTAGGCACCCCAAGATAATATTCCAAGAAGTCTCAACCATCTAAGCTTGGGGATGCCCCGGTAGGCATCCCACCTTTCTTCTTCAATCACTATCGGTTAGTATCGGTTGAGCCTAAGTTTTTGCTTCTTCACATGAGTTGTGCTATCCTTGCATTGTCATTTTATTTTGTTTTGCTTGCTGTTTGAATACAATACCAAGATCTGAACTTCTTAAATGAGGGAGAGTCTTCACATAGTTGCATAATTATTTAGCTACTCATTGATCCTCACTTATATCTTTTTGGAGTAGTTTGTCATTTACTCGTGTGCTTCGCTTATATCCTATGAGTAAATGGTTGAATGTGTTGAATGTCATAAATCTGAAATTATATATGTCTCATTTGCTTATCCCATGGGGAGTAATGACTTCACATCTAAGAATTAGAGATTGTAAATTTATTGAAGGTTAGCAAGCATTGTATTGGACATTTGAACAATTCATGAAAGAATATTGAAGGAAGAGAGATTTCACATATAAATATACTATCCTAGACATCTTTTATAATTGTGAGGACTCATTAAGTATGACATGCTAAAGAGTTGATGTTGGACAAGGAAGACAACGTAATGGGTTATGTTTTCTCACATCTCAGTTAAAGTATATTGTCATGGATCATTCAAACATGTTGAGCTTGCCTTAACCCCTCATGCTAGCCAAAATTCCTTGCACCAAGTAGAGATACTACTTGTGCTTCCAAATATCCTTAAACCTAGTTTTTCCATGAGAGTCCACCATACCTACCTATGGATTGAGTAAGATCCTTCAAGTAAGTTGTCATCGGTGCAAGCAATAAAAATTGCTCTCTAAATATGTATGATTTATTAGTGTGAAGGAAATAAGCTTTATACGATCTTGTTATGGAAGTAATAAAAGCGACGTATTGCATAATAAAGGTCCATATACAAGTGGCAATATAAAGTGACATTCTTTTGCATTAAGATTTTGTGCATCCAACCCTAAAAGCGCATGACAACCTCTGCTTCCCTCTACGAAGGGCCTATATGTTACTTTATGTCTTTACTTTATGCAAGAGTCAAGGTGATCTTCACCTTTCCCTTTTTCATTTTATCCTTTGGCAAGCACCTCGTGTTGGGAAGATCCTGATATATATATATCCAATTGCATGTAAGTTAGCATGAACTATTATTGTTGACATCACCCAAAGGTGAATACGTTGGGAGGCAACACTATAAGCCCCTATCTTTCTTAGTGTTCGATTAAAACTCCATAACCATAAGTATTGCGTGAGTGTTAGCAATTGTAGAAGACTATATGGTAGTTGAATATGTGGAGTTTGCTAAATCCAAGCTCTGTGATGAGGACATCAATACCATTGTTACACCCACAACCCCTGCTGCTATACATACTGGACCACTTACTAGAGCTCGCGCACGCCAGCTAAATTACCAGGTACTTTCGTTTCTTGGTAATGATTCCAATGTTCATGAGAATATGATGCTGCCTAAATTGGATACATTTGTTTTGCTTACAAATGAAGGGCCTAGCTTGGAGAAGCATGAACATTGGAGCAAGAACAAGCATGGAGATGATGGCATGCACAAGGGGAACAAGAGCGGAGTTACAAGTGATGATTTCAGGACTTTGAAGCCACCATAATGGGTGCATGAAGCCTTGGACGAAATATACAAGATGCCACTTCATAAATTTCGTCTAGAGGCTATTCTAGGTGCTGCGTCACCTTATTATTGGGCCAGGCCCATGTAATTTTGAAATACATAAGTATAGGCTATTTTTAGAGTCCGTATGTGTGGGGAAACAAGAGATAGGGTTCATTTCGGACCCCTCCACCAAGGGCCACAAAATTCCCCCCTCTTCCTCCATACATACAACCCTTAGGGCACCGTTTAGACTTTGGGTTTTGTTTAGATTAAAAGTTCGCCATAGCTACAACTTCGCGTACTTAGTTTGTGTTCAACGACCAGACAAAGGCGTCACAGAACCCCACCTTGATCAATAAAGCTTTCATATTATATTCACAATATCCAGATTGCAAGATTCTTGCTTGTTCTTCGTTTGCTCGCAGGAAACAAACCCTCATGGTCAGGTTGATCGTGCTCCGGCGTGGTCAATAACCTCTCGGAGTTGGTTTAGAGATTGCTAAGGCGCGACGTCCTCGCACGTCCGTAGTTGGATCATCAAAGTCGACTTCCACCAAAGCGATATCCATCATCTCATCGAAAGACGGGACACCTTTGCCTCTATCAAGTGGTATCAGATTTCCAGGTTGCTCGGTGAGATTTTACAGTTTTTCGTAGTTTAGATCGAGTCTGTTCTTCATACCTATAGTCCACGAAAAAGCCAAAAAAAATTAGGGTTAGTTCATCCCATCCGAACCAATCTGAGCCTTTGCATAATCTTTTTTGTATTTGCTTTGTTGAATTTGCGGTTGCATCGTCGTGTCAAGTTGCTGGTCTTAGCGTCTAGTCTTTTAGAGTTTCGAGTTCTGTTCACAGGTTGTCACGTCGCCGCTGCCATATACCACCACCACATATTCACCGCCAATCCGAATCCATATACGCCACCACATATCCGCCGCCATCACGCCAATCCGAGTCCACCTGCAACATATATCCGCCACCAGTCCAAGTTCCACCAGATTCATCTCCGCCACCAGTCCGAGTTCCACCAGATTCATCTCCGCCACCAGTCCTATTCCGAGTCCAGTATTTTGTTACTCTGTTTTGGTTTTCCAGATCACGCCATACTCCGAGTCGGGACAGAGAAGGACTCCCCAATTTCCGTGCTACCCGCAGTAGAGAAATAGTTCCAAACTCAAAAAAAAACTAAGTCTGGAAAATTCTGGCTAGGCAGTTTTTAGACCATTTGTAGACTTTTTCGAAAAAAGTTGTTGCGGAGGAAAAAAAAGTGCAAAAAAGGAAAAGAAGAGAATTTTTTTTCAGAGTGTGCTCCTCCCTTGTTTACGTGCCGCGCCATGATTTTGTTGGTGTTCTAGGCTCGCGTCTCTAGCACAGTCTAGCCTAGGACCAAAGACAAGACTCGTCGTTGAGCGTTTATTCAACTTGGCATCTCTGAATTGATTATTGCTGACCCTTTTTGCTACCATATTATAAGCCTTCCCAGCTCCACATACATCTACGTCGTGCGTTTGACTATCCCTGGTAATCGCTTTATCCAAGCTTTGAGAGTTTTGACTACAACGGTTGCCGATCACCGCCCGCTGCTAGGTAAGAACTGGTAAGAATTTGAGATTTGCTTCACGGGTTTGTGATACACCACCACCACTTCTTAGTAGTCTGTAGGATCATATTCTTGTGTGTTTCTATTTTCTGCTAACCATGGTAGGATCACAAGCCGATGAGACTGATTGGGAGAACCTAATGAACAAACAGCTACATGATAAATTTCAGCAAATGATGAGTGGACAGGTGCAAGATGTGCTAAACAGATTTGACGAGGCCATGGAGAAGATAGATGGCATTGAGAAGACGTTCGAAACAAAGCTTAATAGCAAGTTTAATGAATTGCTCGTGCGTTTTCCACAACCACCGCCGGCTGCACCTATCGCACCTCTACAACAACAACAACTACAACAACGCCCCCTTCCGAATCAGTATGGACGAGCACAGCGTGTTCCTATTGAGCCAGACAAAATTCAGTGCGGCATTGCCACTGCTGGTGGTGCTTCAGAGCTCCTGCCACATCGCAGAGGTGGAGGAATATTATGATGATGAGGTTGATCAAAATCAGAACTACGTGCAGCCACCAGCACCACCACCAGCAGGTCGACCTCAGGTATATATTCGCAACGGTAGGCCTGCACTACCACCTCAGGTACGAGATAATGACCATATTCCGAAACTAAAATTGAATATTCCACCATTTGAGGGTAGATATGTTCCTGATATATATCTTACTTGGGAGTTAGAAACCGAACAACATTTTACATGTTTACAATATCCCGAGGAGAGACGGGTTGCTGCTGCTGTTTGTGCTTTCACTAGTTTTGCATGTGTATGGTGGTCTGAACATTGTAGATTATATCCTATTCCAAGTACTTGGGCTGCTTTGAAAACTGCTATGCGTACTCGTTGGGTTCCACCATATTATCAACGTGAATTGCTTCAAAAATTGAAGCGTTTAAGACAAGGAAAAAATTCTGTAGAAGAGTATTATCAGGAATTACAAAGTGGCATGATTAGATGTGGTATTGTTGAGGAGAATGAAGCTATACTTGCATGTTTTATAGGTGGATTAAATAGAGAGATTCAGACCATTCTAGAGTATAAGGAGTATACTAATATCACTCGTTTATTCCATCTTGCTTGTAAAGCTGAACGTGAAGTGCAGGATCGACAAGCATTGGCGCAAACTAACTTTTCTGCAGGTCGATTTTCATCATGGACACAGGGTGCATCCTCTACTTCCACTACACCAGCACCTCCATCAGCTGCTACCTCCAGCCGTGATACAAGAAAGCAGGCACAACCTCCACTATCTGCCAAGAGCGCACCTACCGGGCCTACACAGAGCTCTTCTTCTTCCATGGCATCAACAGGGCACACAAGTGATATTATTTGTCGTCATTGTAAGGGAAGAGGTCATTATGCGAGAGAATGCAAATCTCAGCGTGTGATGATTGCTACTGAGGATGGTGGGTATGAGTCTGCTAGTGACTACGATGAGGAGACTTTGGCTCTTATTACACGTGAAGAACATGGTGGAGATGATTCTGATCATGACACGCAATACATGGCTCCTAAAGATGCTGACAGGTATGAATGTTTAGTTGCTCAACGTGTTTTGAGTGTGCAGGTCACACAAGCTGAGCAAAATCAGAGGCACAATTTGTTCCATACAAAGGGAGTTGTGAAGGAACGTTCTGTGCGCGTCATCATAGATGGAGGGAGGTGCAACAACTTGGCTAGCATGGAGATGGTGGAGAAGCTATCTCTCACCACAAGACCACATCCACATCCTTATTACATCCAATGGTTCAACAACAGCGGCAAGGTTAAGGTAACACATACTCTTCGTGTGCATTTTAGTATCTCTACATATGCTGATTATGTTGATTGTGATGTGGTACCTATGCAAGCATGTTCCTTATTACTTGGTCGACCATGGCAATTTGATAAAAATTCTGTACACCATGGTAGAAACAATCAGTATACTCTTGTTCATAAGGATAAAAATATTACTTTGCTTCCTATGACTCCTGAGTCCATTTTGAAAGATGATATTAATAGAGCTAATAAAGCAAAACAGGAGAAAAATAAGAGTGAAAATCAGATTGTGGCAAAAGAATTTGAGCAACAAATGAAGCCTAATAGTAAACCATCTAGTGTTGCTTCGAAATTAAATTGAAAAGTGCATGTTTACTTGCCACTAAATCGATATTGATGAGCTAGATTTTAGCAAATCTGTTTGCTATGCTTTTGTGTGCAAAGAGGCATTATTTTCATTCGAGGACGTGCCTTCCTCTTTGCCTCCTACTATCACTAACATTTTGCAGAGTTCGCCGACGTCTTTCCACAAGACGTGCCACCGGATTACCGCCTATTCGAGGGATTGAGCATCGATTGACTTAATTCCGGTGCTTCATCGCCAAACCGTCGCCATACCGTACCAATCCAGAGGAGACGAAGGAGATTATGCGTCAAGTACAAGAGCTTCTCGACAAAGGTTATATACGCGAATTCCTTAGTCCTTGTGCTGTTCCTATTATTCTAGTGCCGAAAAAGATGGTACATCGCGTATGTGTGTTGATTGTAGAGGCATTAATAATATTACTATTCGTCATCGTCATCCTATTCCTAGGCTAGATGATATGCTTAATGAATTGAGTGGCTCTACAATATTCTCCAAAGTTGATTTGCGTAGTGGATACCATCAAATTCATATGAAATTGGGGGATGAATGGAAAACAACATTTAAAACTAAGTTTGGATTATATGAGTGGTTAGTCATGCCTTTTGGGTTAACTAATGCACCTAGTACTTTCATGAGATTAATGAACGAAGTTTTACGTGCTTTCATTGGACGATTTGTGGTAGTTTACTTTGATGACATATTGATTTATAGCAGATCTTTGGAGGAACATTTGGAACATTTACATGCTGTTTTTATTGCTCTATGTCATGCACGTTTGTTTGGTAACCTTGGGAAGTGCACCTTTTGCACCGACCGAGTGTCTTTTCTTGGCTATGTTGTTACTCCACAGGGAATTGAAGTTGATAAAGCCAAGATTGAAGCTATTGAGAGTTGGCCGCAGCCCAAAACGGTCACACAAGTGAGGAGTTTTCTTGGCCTCGCTGGATTCTATAGGCGTTTTGTGAGAGATTTCAGCACCATTGCTGCACCTCTCAATGAGCTTACAAAGAAGGATGTGCCTTTTGTTTGGGGTACCGCACAGGAAGAAGCCTTCACGGTGTTGAAAGATAAGTTGACACATGCTCCTTTACTCCAACTTCCCGATTTTAATAAGACTTTTGAGCTTGAATGTGATGCTAGAGGAATTGGATTAGGAGGTGTGTTATTACAAGATGGCAAACCTGTTGCATACTTTTACGAAAAATTGAGTGGGCCTAGTCTGAATTATTCTACTTATGATAAAGAATTATATGCTCTTGTTCGGACTTTAGAAACATGGCAACATTATTTATGGCCCAAAGAATTTGTTATACATTACGATCATGAATCTTTGAAACATATTAAAAGTCAAGCTAAACTGAATCGTAGACATGCTAAATGGGTTGAATTCATTGAGACTTTCCCTTATGTCATTAAACACAAGAAGGGTAAAGAAAATGTTATTGCTGATGCATTGTCTCGTCGCTATACTATGCTTTCACAACTTGACTTCAAAATATTTGGTTTGGAGACCATCAAAGATCAATATGTGCATGATGCTGATTTTAAAGATGTATTGCAGAATTGTAAAGAAGGAACAACTTGGAACAAGTTCATCGTTAATGATGGATTTGTGTTCCGTGCTAACAAGCTATGCATTCCAGCTAGCTCCGTTCGTCTTTTGTTGTTGCAGGAGGCGCATGGAGGAGGACTAATGGGACACTTTGGCGTGAAGAAGACGGAGGACGTACTTGCTACACATTTCTTTTGGCCAAAGATGAGACGGGATGTTGAGCGCTTTGTTGCTCGCTGCACTACATGTCAAAAAGCTAAGTCACGACTCAATCCTCATGGTTTATATATGCCTTTGCCTGTACCTAGTGTTCCTTGGGAGGATATATCTATGGACTTTGTTTTAGGTTTACCTCGAACAAAGAAGGGGAGGGATAGCATATTTGTTGTCATGGATAGATTCTCAAAAATGGCACACCTTATACCATGTCATAAAAGCGATGATGCTGTTAATGTTGCTGAATTGTTCTTTCGTGAAATTATTCGCTTGCATGGTGTGCCAAATACTATTGTTTCAGATCGTGATACTAAATTTCTTAGCCACTTTTGGAGATGTTTATGGGCTAAGTTGGGGACTAAACTGGTTTTTAGTACTACTTGTCACCCCCAAACTAATGGACAAACTGAAGTAGTCAATAGAACATTGTCTACTATGCTTAGGGCTGTTTTGAAGAATAATAAGAAAATGTGGGAGGAATGCTTGCCTCATATTGAATTTCCTTATAATCGTTCATTGCATTCTACTACTAAGATGTGCCCTTTTGAAGTTGTGTATGGTTTCCTACCTCGTGCACCTATTGATTTGTTGCCTCTTCCATCTTCGGAGAAGGTTAATTTTGATGCTAAACAACGTGCTGAATTGATTTTAAAAATGCATGAGTTAACTAAGGAAAACATTGAGTGTATGAATGCTAAATATAAACTTACTGGAGATAAGGGTAGAAAACATGTTGTGTTTGCACCTGGAGATCTTGTTTGATTACATTTGCGTAAGGATAGATTTCCTGATTTGCGCAAATCAAAGCTAATGCCACGTGCTGACGGACCTTTTAAGGTGTTAGAGAAAATAAATGATAATGCATATAAAATTGAGCTGCCTGCAGATTTTGGGGTTAGTCCCACTTTTAACATTGCAGATTTGAAGCCATATTTGGGTGAGGAAGATGAACTTTCGTTGAGGACGACTTCATTTCAAGAAGGGGAGGATGATGAGGACATCAATACCATTGTTACACCCACAGCCCCTGCTGCTATACATACTGGACCAATTACTAGAGCTCACAAGACGCCAACTAAATTACGTGTACTTTCGTTTCTTGGTAATGATTCTAATGTTCATAAGAATATGATGCTGCCTAAATTGGATACATTTGTTTTGCTTACAAATGAAGGGCCTAGCTAGGAGAAGGATGAACATTGGAGCAAGAACAAGCATGGAGATGATGGCATGCGCAAGGGGAACAAGAACGGAGTTACAAGTGATGATTTTAGGACTTTGAAGCCACCATAATGGGTGCATGAAGCCTTGGACGAAATATACAAGACGCCACTTCATAAATTTCGTCTAGAGGCTATTCTAGGTGCTGCGTCACCTTATTATTGGGCCAGGCCCATGTAATTTCGAAATACATAAGTATAGGCTATTTTTAGAGTCCGTATGTGTGGGGAAACAAGAGATAGGGTTGATTTCAGACCCCTCCACCAAGGGCCACGAAATTCCCCCCTCTTCCTCCATATATACAGCCCTTAGGGCATCGTTTAGACTTTGGGTTTTGTTTAGATTAAAAGTTCGCCATAGCTGCAACTTCGCGTACTTCGTTTGTGTTCAACGACCAGACAATGGCGCCACAGAACCCCACCTTGATCAATAAAGCTTTCATCTTATATTCGCAATATCCAGATTGCAATCTCAGTTTCTTGCTTGTTCTTCGTTTACTCGCAGGAAACAGACCCTCGTGGTCAGGTTGATCGTGCTCCGGCGTGGTCAATAACCTCTCGGAGTTGGTTTAGCGATTGCTAAGGCGCGACGTCTTCGCACGTTTGTAGTCGGATCGTCAAAGTCGACTTCCACCAAAGCGATATCCATCATCTCATCAAAAGACGGGACACCTTTGCCTCTATCACTCTGACATAGACCCTTCCTGAAAATAAGATGAATTGCAATTGTTTGATGACTAAGAACATAGTTTGCTAGCTTTCAAGAAAGTTTATGGTCTATGCTTTAACATGTGAATTGCTTGTTGCTTGTTCGTGAGAAGTTTTATGAGATGAACTATTGTTATGACATATAATCATGCTAGAAAAGGTGATTGAAATTATCATTGATCAAACTTGTGCACCTTCTAGCATTCTTCTTTTATCATTTACCTACTCGAGAACGAGCAGGAATTAAGCTTGGGGATGCTGATACGTCTCCAACGTATCTATAATTTATGAAGCATTCATGCTATTTTATTACCTGTTTTGAATGATTACGGGCTTTATTATACACTTTTACATTACTTTTGGGACTAACCTACTAACCGGAGGCCCAACCCATATTGCTGTTCTATTGCCTGTTTCAGTATTTCGAAGAAAAGGAATATCAAACGGAGTCAAAATGGAATGAAACCTCCGGGAGCGTGATTTTTGGAAAGGATATGATCCGGGAGACTTGGAGTTCAAGCCAGGGAAGGTTCGAGGAAGCCAGGAGATAGGAGGGCGTGCCCACCCCCCTAGGCATGCCCCCTGTCTCTTGGGCCCCTCGAGGCTCCCCCGATCGACTTCTTTCGCCTATATAAGTCCACGTACCCTAAAAACATTGAAGAGGAAGATAGATCGGGAGTTCCGCCGCTGTAAGCCTCTGTAGCCACCAAAAACCTCTTGGGAGCCTGCCCGGCACCTGCCAAGGGGGATCCTCACCGTGGCCATCTTCATCATTCGGCGCTATCCATGACGAGGAGGAGTAGTTCACCCTCGGGCTGAGGGTATGTACCAAGAGCTATGTGTTTGATCTCTCTCTCTCTCTCGTGTTCTCTCTATGGCACGATCTTGATGTATCGCGAGCTTTGCTATTATAGTTGGATCTTATGATGTTTCTCCCCCTCTACTCTCTTGTGATGAATTGAGTTTTCCCTTTGAAGTTATCTTATCAGATTGAGTCTTTAAGGATATGAGAACACTTGATGTATGTCTTGCCGTGCTTATCTGTGGTGACAGTGGGATATCACGTGATCCACTTGATGTATGTTTTGGTGATCAACTTGCGGGTTCCGCCCATGAACCTATGCATAGGGGTTGGCACATGTTTTCGTCTTGACTCTCCGGTAGAAACTTTGGGGCACTCTTTGAAGTACTTTGTGTTGGTTGGATAGTGAGATTGTGTGACGCATATCGTATAATCATGCCCACGGATACTTGAGGTGACAATGGAGTATCTAGGTGACATTAGGGTTTTGGTTGATTTGTGTCTTAAGGTGTTATTCTAGTATGAACTCTATGATAGATTGAATGAAAAGAATAGCTTCATGTTATTTTACTACGGACTCTTGAATAGATAGAACAGAAAGGATAACTTTGAGGTGGTTTCGTACCCTACCATAATCTCTTCGTTTGTTCTCCACTATTAGTGGCTTTGGAGTGACTCTTTGTTGCATGTTGAGGGATAGTTATATGATCCAATTATGTTATTATTGTTGAGAGAACTTGCACTAGTGAAAGTATGAACCCTATGCCTTGTTTCCTACCATTGCAATACCGTTTACGCTCACTTTTATCATTTGTTACCTTGATGTTTTTATATTTTCAGATTACAAAAACCTATATCTACCACCCATATTGCACTTGTATCACCATCTCTTCACCGAACTAGTGCACCTATACAATTTACCATTGTATTGGGTGTGTTGGGGACACAAGAGACTCTTTGTTATTTGGTTGCAGGGTTGCTTGAGAGAGACCATCTTCATCCTACGCCTCCCATGGATTGATAAACCTTAGGTCATCCACTTGAGGGGAATTTGCTACTGTCCTAGAAACCTGTGCACTTGCAGGCCCAACAACGTCTACAAGAAGAAGGTTGTGTAGTAGACATCAGAAATCACCAAGATTGAAGGGGGATCCAAATTTCCTTTGTCCTTTGTACATGAGTGTTTTTCCTAAGATGTACATACACCCTGCAAATCACCATGTTCAAATTTCTTACTTTTCCGGGTTCATTTACCATATTTAGGGGATTATATTCATTTTCTAGGCTTTAATGCACATAATTCAAGTTCAAACAATCGGTGCATGAAAGGGTGCACAAGAACGGTTTGGAAAATGATGCTCGTGCCATTTAGTAAATTCTCATGCCTTTTACAAGGAATGGAAAGATATTTCGATGAAATGTGTGGCAATAGTCAACCACAAATGCTTTTTTATTGGGTTTTCAACTATAGAAAAAATGAAATAAATGATTGGAAAACATGACGCCTGGCATGGTGCCATGGTATGCCCTCACCATGCCCTGGTGAAAATTTGAGAAGGTTTGACTTATGTCGCCATGCACGCCTGTCAGTGTCAAAACCGGCGGATCTCGGGTAGGGGGTCCCGAACTATGCGTCTAGGCGGATGGTAACAGGAGACAAGGGACACGATGTTTTTACCCAAGTTCGGGCCCTCTCGATGGAGGTAAAACCCTACTCCTGCTTGATTAATATTGATGATATGGGTAGTACAAGAGTAGATCTACCACAAGATCAAGGAGGCTAAACCCTAGAAGCTAGCCTATGGTATGATTGTTATGTGTCCTACGGACCAAAACCCTCCGGTTTGTATAGACACCAGAGAGGGCTAGGGTTACACAGAGTCGGTTACAATGGTAGGAGATCTACATATCCGTATCGCCAAGCTTGCCTTCCAAGCCAAGGAAAGTCCCATCCGAACACGGGACGAAGTCTTCAATCTTGTATCTTTATAGTCTTGGAGTCCGGCCAATGATGATAGTTCGCTATCCGGACACCCCTAGTCCAGACTCCTCAAGAGCCCTCGAACCAGGCTTCAATGACGACGAGTCCGCGCGATATTGTCTTCGCATTGCAAGGCGGGTTCCTCCTCCGTATAATTCATAGAAGATTTTGAACACCACGATAGTGTCCGGCTCTGCAAAATAAATTCCACATACCACCATAGAGAGAATAATATTTACACAGGTTCAATCTGCTGACGTATTTCGTGGCATGACGTCATACCACGGCCAAGCCTTTATTCGAATTGTTTTTATTGTTCCACCTCAGCGCGTTTAGCGAAGCGGTTTCCTTGGCACGTCTTGTCAAAGCAGAGATCGTGTCCCCTTATTCCGGGATTCTCATCAATACGGACGTGGGTAACCCAACCGCGCCCGTTGGAACGCCCCCTCCATTGAAGGCGAATCCCAAATGGTCACGGGGACGGCTCTTGGTATTCTACCCCTTTATAATGAGACCAAGGCCCGTTCCTTTTCTTAAATCTAAATCGAATCCACCCCTCGCCTCGAGTTCCAACACCCAAGGTTCCAGATTCGGGCACTTCGGACCTTTGACAATGTCCGGCTCCGACCTACAGGGCCGGTGGATGCCCTCTTCCGTCACGGAAGAAGACGTGCGAAAGCTGAGAGACGCCAGGTATCTAACCGGCAAGATCTCGCATAGGCTGCCCGCCCAAGGGCAAGTCATTCCCTCTTGGTGTTCTTGTCTCACTTCCGTCGGGGTTTAGGCTTCCTAATGGACCCCTTCGTGAGGGGGCTCATATTTTATTATGGGCTGGAATTCCATGACTTGGCTCCGGAGTCCATCCTCCATGTCTCATCGTTCATTGTTGTCTATGAAGCCTTCCTCCGCACTACCCCTCTCTTTGGATTGTGGCTCAAGACCTTCAACGTGGAGCCAAAGATGATCGAGGGGCGACGGGCAGAGTGCGGAGGGGCAGTTATAAGCAAGAGGGCCGATGCTCCATGGCCCGAGGGCTCTTTTCAAGAGGAGCTTGGTTTGTGGCAACAAGAGTGGTTCTACATCACCACTCCCAGGGGCACCAGGCAGGTGGCGCCACCTGCATTTCGCTCATGCCCTCCACAACGGCTGGCGTCATGGGTCAACAAAGGGCTTGACTGGGGGCCATCCAAGGACGTACCAATATTGCAGGGGCAGATTCGAGACCTCCAAGAGAGGGAGATCAATCTGGTCGTATTGGCGCAGGTTATGCTGATTCGGCGCCTTCTGCCCTGCAAACGTCGCCCTCTCTGCCTGTGGTAATTCAATCCGGAGGAACCGTGAGCTGTCCACCACTTCATGGGTGCGACGCCCGTGGAGATGTATAAACTGTTCATCGGATCACAAGAGATGTGTCCGGACTTGACCTAGGACTCAGGTCTGAGCTGCAATCGCCCGGATACTCAAGTAAGTAGTTCCTGTGCCCGGATGTGCTATCCGTACATTCATCATAATACTTGCCCTTTAAAGAGCTGTCCCTTGAACAGGAATGGATAGCAAAAGCAAAGCTAATAAGGTGTCCGGCCCCCTCCCTGAGACCACGCCGGATCCTGTGTTAACCAAGATGCTGGAGACTGTGCCTTTGGAAGAGGGCGAAGGGGGGGAACAAGAAAGCTACCGCCTCGGCTAAGGAGGCCTTTAAGGAAGGGGGGATCGAGAATCCCTCCCTCCAAGGGGAGAAGAGGACTGCTTCTGAAGATCCAGAGGTCATGGCCTCAAAATGGGGGAAGAAATCTTCGCCAGAGGGTCCTACGCCAAGAGAGGCCCCGGCCGCACCATTTCCCCAAGGGAATCAGCCCTCCAGCGAGCCGTAAGTAGAAAAGGGGAGTTTCGTAATAAGAGACATCCCTGTTTTTGTTTTTGAGGATGACCGAAGTTTTTACCTTGTAGTTCGGATCTCATCCCTTCTCAGCAGAGCTCATCCTCGGGGGATCTTCGTCCGGAGATGATGGAGAGCGAAACGCCTCCATCTGCCGCGCCCTCAGGTGGGGTGGACGACTCTGAGGTGTCGTCGCGGAGGGTTTTCTCGAGTCCGGCAGGGCCGGGAGGTCCGGCACCAACTGGTGTGTGGTCGGAGGAGCTGAAGGATCTGCTCGGGCGAGCATCTATCTCAGAAGATCACCGTGCGTTAATGGGTATGGTGATTGAAAGGATTTCATCCGCTGAGAGCGGATTGCATGAAGTCGTCAGAAGTTTACTGACGGGGTTTGAGGTATGCAAGAATGATGTACCTCCTGACAGTTTTGCATATAGAATGCGCTCTGTATAGATAGTAGCCCCTGATACTCGGTACATTGTCAAAAGTGACGGCGTGCCGAGGATCATAATCTCAGTTATAAGATGTCGCCCTTCCTATTCAGGGGGCAGAGCGTTCGGTGGCCAGCCGGACTGATAGAGTTGCCGAACTAAAGCGGCAACTGGACGTTGCGGATGCGGACATCGCGCTGGTCAATAAGTGACTTGACGAGTCACAAGGTATGTGGCTTCTCCGCGAACACCTGGTAAGGGAGCTTGACGCCCATGCCTTACTACATGTATGCTTAATGCAGATGGTGCCGCTGCTATGGAGGACCTTCGGGCAGAGCTTGCCCGAGCCAAGGAGCAAGCCAGAAAAAGTAATGCGGCTGCCTTGAAGGCGGCCGAAGAGCTAAAAGCCGAACAAGCTGCTCACTGCCGAAGCAGGGAGGAAGTGGCCGAAATGGCCGTAAAGCTGAAGGATGCTACCGACCGCTATGAGTTTCTTGAAAGAGAACGCCGAGCGGAGCAAGAGGACCTAAAGAAGGCCACCGGGTTAAGGATGCCGCTCGCGATGAGAGCTATGAACGAGGAGCTACGCCAAAGCCGGGATATTGCGGCCGAAAGCCCTTTCATCGCGTAGGAAGTTCACGGATCCAAAAAATGTTCAGTTGGGCCAGTTGTGGGGTGCGGAGGATGCCTATCTGAATTTGGCGGCGAGTGCCACAGACGCAGTTGCACAGTTCCGAGGCCATAAGGATCACGGAATGGAAGAGCTTTTTTGGTCGCAATTCCATAGTCCGGAGCGTCCACTTCCATTGACCGATCGGTTAGCCGAGTGGGCTGAGCTGAATAGGTTGTCCAGACTTACCATGAAGGATGTCGTGTCTCTTCTGTGGCCGGAAAGGCCCGAGCCGAAGAGTTATTTTGGCTTGGTGCAGCAGTTCCTTGATGCGGTGCCGCATATCAAGGCGATGAAGCGGTCGGCATGTATAGAGGGTGCACGGATGGCGCTCGCCCGTGTCAAAACATACTGGATAGAGATGGAGGCCACCGACGTTGCTTCCCAAGATTTGGACAGGAGCCGATTACCAGCCGAGCACTATTTTGGGGAAGTCCTGCAGGGCGCTCGTTTAATAGAGACGCAATGCTCAAAAAATGTTATGTTCAAATGACATGTATGATTTGTGAAGCCATGCTTCAAATATAATATAAGGGTTTTTATACTTGTGCGTTCAAGTGTTGAAATTCCTCCTGTGCGGCCGTTAATGTATATGTGTACATAACCTGAAAGATGGTAGTCTTCGGCTTCAGCCCCCACGCACATAGTGCGGGGGTGTTTGCAAGAAATAGCGCATTTTCACACTTAATCCAACGTCTTGGTCCTATGAAGGAGGTGATAGCGTAGCAAACTAGGCAACCAGACTATAATGCTTTATCACTTTCACTTAGCCATAGGAGTTCAATGGTGGGGCTACTATATAGCCCCTAGGGGCACTGCGCTCTCCAAATTTCGGCGCCAGATGTGCTCGACCGAAACGGTCCTTCGTTAAAGCGGAGGAATTCTAAACATTCCGTGGTCGATCGAGTGGTTGACCAGTCTCGCTATATCATGACGATCGGCCGCTTTCTCATCGAGGTGCTCACCTGGACGAACCGGGGCACAATCGCAGTAGTTCTCCTGGTGCCACGTTAGCCGATAGAGCGGAACGTAAGGTAGCAAAACACAGGAGCCGGGCAGACCCAACATTTTACCAAAGACATGATTCGGAGCTGGTGCATATAAGGCCTAACTCGAGACGCCGAACACTCCCTAAGGTATTCGGTCTTTATGAAAACGGGCAGAACAATGCCCTAAGCCCCTGGTGTCCGGTACGCGCAAAATTTCTGACGCAGCCGATGCCAAAACGCTAGCCACCTCCTCGGTTATAGTGAGGAACCGGGGGATGTGTATCAACAAGAGACAGTAAGAAAGGTTTACGCAGGGTCTTAATCTGAAAAGAATCCTTGTAACGGGTCCCTCATCGCACGCTCTGCGCTGTGTCTCCGCGCAGCGTATCTCGGACCAGGCGAGTACGGTGTTCATCTGAAAAGAGAAGAACTTAGTTTGAAAAAAGATCGTGCGAAAAATGTATAAACAGAGTATAATTCAAAAACGAATAAAATTGAGCTTTATTGTCTCTTATGGTACATCGTGCAGCCCTTGTAAGGGGTACGGCTGGTAAGCCCTTGTTTATTTGCACCGACTCGCTTAACCGTGTCCGGGTCCGATGACCTGTTTGGGGGCTTTGATCGGCAAAGCCGGATTACTGTGTGGCTGTCAAGGCAGTCTCACTTTCTTCCTTATTCGAGGAACACTCAAGGTTTCCCTTTAATGAGATTATGCCGCGTGGACCGGGCATTTTAAGTGTGAGAGATGCATAATGCGGTATTGCGTGAAAGCGGGCGAAAGCGTCGCGTCCCAATAGTGCTTGATAGCTACTTTTAAATGGGGCGATGTGGAAGACTAGCTTTTCGCAACGGGAGTTGTCGTATGAGCCGAACACAACGTCTAGTGGTAGAGAGCCCGTACAATGGGCTTATGGGCCTAGCATCACTCCTTTAAAGGAAGTGTTGCTATGGCGTATTTTGGTTGGGTCTATCCCCATTCTGCGGATTGTGTCCTAATGTAACAGGTTTAGATCACTGCCGCCGTCCATTAGGACTTGTGTAAATTGCAGTCCGTCGATTATAGGATCTAATATCAGGGCAGTCCATCCTGTGTTCTGGATACTTCCGGAGTAGTCCTAATGGTCGAAGGTGATTGGTTTTGACATCCAGTTTCTGGACTCCGCTGGGGTGGACCGTGTGGCGCGCATTTTAGTGGGCGCCGCTCTATTTTTGCCTGTTGTCACATGAAGTGAATTTACTGTTTTGACCTCTTGTGGGAAATTACTTTGTTTGTCGGTGCTCTGCTTGTGGAGTTTGTCATCGTCCTCACTTGGTGTTTCAAGCCCCTTGTGTTCGGCATTAAGTCAGCCGGATTGTTTGAAGACCCAATAATCTCTGTGGGTATGGTTTGCAGGCTTCCCGGAGGTGCTGTGGATTTGGCATATCTTGTCCAAGATTTTGTTTAGGTTGGATAGCTCGTCGCTGCTGTCCTTGAGAGGCAGTGTTTTGTTGTTCTGTCGAGAGCTTTTGAACCCGGCGTTGACTGTCGTGCTCTTTGGGCCGTTTCCCTTAGTTCGGTGCTGGTCCTTTTTGCGTCGTGGTTTCCCATTTCCATTCCTGACTTCGGATGTACTTGGGTCGCTGGTGCTGCATCTTGCCAGCCAGCTATCCCCTCCCGCGCAAAAGCGGGTCATGAGGCTTGTTAGTGCAGCCATTGTCCTTGGCTTTTCCTGGCCGAGGTGTCTGGCGGGCCATTCGTCTCGGACGCTATGTTTGAAGGCTGCTAAGGCTTCGGCGTCCGGACAGTCGACTATTTGGTTCTTTTTGGTGAGGAACCTGTTCCAGAATTTGCGGGCTGACTCTCCGGGCTGTTGAGTTTAACTTAAATCGTCTGCATCCGGAGGGCGGACATAAGTCCCCTGAAAATTTTCCCGTAACGCATACTCGAGCTCTTCCCAACTTCCAATGGTATTTCCTGGGAGGCCTTTGAGCCAATGCCGGGCTGGCCCTTTGAGCTTGAGGGGTAGGTATTTTATGGCATGGAGGTCGTCTCCTCTGTCCATATGTATATGCAGGATGTAATCCTCAATCCAGACTCCAGGGTCTGTTGTTCCGTCGTATGCCTCTATGTTTACGGGTTTAAATCCCGCTGGAAATTCATGATCCAGCACCTCATCGGTGAAACATAAGGGGTGTGCGGCGCCCCTGTATTTGGGTGTGCCGTGATTTTCGAATACTCGATGTGTTGTTTTGCTTTCTGAAGCTTGCTTTCTGGACCCATAAATGGACCTGACCGGGCCGTCCTCTTTACGAGGATCCTTATATGGATCACGTGCCGGCTTGTGTGCGGCGCTGCTTGTCGCTCTTTGTTTGCCATGTGGTCGTCCGTCCGACCGGGAGGCCTCTTTATTTTTTGATTGTGGGGGCTCTACGTCCTCCTCGTCAAATTCGGGCAGTAGTTTACGCTTCGGGTAGCTTTTTGCTTGGTGACTATCTCCGTATTTGTCTGTGGTCTTGAGTACTTCGCTCCATCTCATTCTGAGTATGTCTTCTGCTGTTTTGAGCTTCCGCTTCTGCTTCTTCAGGCTTCATGCAGTGGCGACGAGCCTTTTGTGGAGGTTCTTCTGCTCCAACGATGTGTCTGGTGTGAGATCATCTGGACTGTTTAATTTGTCCTGTTCGGATAGTTGCTCGGGGGTGTGTTCGTCGTCCACCGGTTCGCCCTGCTCTATGGCTGGGTCTACATGGGTGTTGTCGTTGTCGAGGAGGGATTTTTGGCGGCGCTTGCGTCGCCGTTTCGGCTGTTTTTCACGGGAATTATCCTTCGCAGCGTCCCGTTGTTCCTCGTTATCGCTTCCTTTAGGTGTATCCACCATATATATGTCGTGAGTTGAGGTGGCCTTCAAGTACCCTGTGGGTGCTGGTTCTTGGTCGTCTCCGGCATCCTCGTCCATACCGTCGATGTTTTCGGAGTCGAAGTCTAGCATGTCGGTTAAGTCATCGACAGTGGCTACGAAGTGGGTGGTGGGTGGGCTTTGAATTTCTTTATCGTCCGCATCCCAACCGTCCTGGCCATAATCCGGCCAAGGCTCTCCTAATAAAGAGAGACACTTTAGCGAATTCAGGATGTCGCCGAAAGGCGAGTGCTGAAAGATGTCTGTAGCGGTGAACTCCATGATAGGCCCCCAATCGGATTCGATTGGCAGGGGCGCGGAAGGTTCAGGGTCCGGAGAGGAGTCCGGCACCTTGGAGTCACGAGCTTCATGAGGGACAGGGTCGGTATTCGGCTCTATCGCCGTAGAGGTAGCAGCCACCGAGGTGGTGTCCAACCACCCATCCTCGATTGGTGCCGTCTGCTCCGAACCAAGGGTCGGAGTGGACTCTTGTGTGGCCTCCAGGGTACTGTCCGGCAGCAGAGCTAAATCATGCCCATCGTGACAGTGTGGCACGCCTGGCTGTGGCTCAAATCCGTCAAATCTCCGCGGATCTCGGCCATATAGTTCAAACTTCCGAATCTGACCTGATGGTCAGGGGCGTAGCTTTCGATCTGCTCCAGATGGCCAAGTGAATTGGCCCGCAGTGCGAAGCCGCCGAACACGAAGATCTGTCCGGGGAGAAAAGTCTCACCCTGGACCGCGTTGTTGTTGATGATCGAAGGAGCCATCGGTCCTATAGGTGACGACATAGAGGAACTCTCAATGAAAGCACCAATGTCGGTGTCAAAACCGGCGGATCTCGGGTAGGGGGTCCCGAACTGTGCGTCTAGGCGGATGGTAACAGGAGACAAGGGACACAATGTTTTTATCCAGGTTCGGGCCCTCTCGATGGAGGTAAAACCCTACTCCTGCTTGATTAATATTGATGATATTGGTAGTACAAGAGTAGATCTACCACGAGATCAAGGATGCTAAACCCTAGAAGCTAGCCTATGGTATGATTGTTATGTGTCCTACGGACCAAAACCCTCCGGTTTATATAGACACCGGAGAGGGCTAGGGTTACACAGAGTCGGTTACAATGGTAGGAGATCTACATATCCGTATTACTAAGCTTGCCTTCCACGCCAAGGAAAGTCCCATCCGGACACGGGACAAAGTCTTCAATCTTGTATCTTTATAGTCTTGGAGTCCGGCCAATGATGATAGTTCGGCTATCCGGACACCCCCTAGTCCAGGACTCCCTCAACGCCCTTCATAAATCGAACCATCGCCGGGGAAGTTCCATGCTTTCGAGAGGCAAATCGCCAAGATTGAAGGGGAATCCAAATTTTCTTTCTTTTTTGCCCTGGAGTTTTTTTCTACGAAGAACATACACCTTGCAAATCACCGTGTTCAAATTTGTCATTTTTCCGGGCTCATTTACCATATTTAAGTGATTATGTGCATTTTCTAGGCATTTGGCGCATATAAATCCAATCCAGCTACAGCTGCATGGATGTGATGTGAGGGACGTGGATTGCCATTCGATCGAGGCGCATCCTATGATGCACACGCACGATCCGCGTGGCTGGGGTTCTGGCCAATCATAACGCGCAACACACAATAGCCTCAGCGCACATTGTTTCCGGAAGCGACCGAGATGAACCGTGTGCGATAATGAACGAGAAAAATTGTAAGGGAAGCCAAATTTACTTTGTCGTTTGTCGTTGAGCTCTTAAAAACCACCGCACTGTATGGCTGCCCGGCCCCTCTATCCCAGAGCTCTCTCCAAGCGTCGTTCATGGCACCGCAGCGCACAATAACCGGTAAGGAAGCGATGGCATCCCGCCGCGCCGCGTTCCATGCCGCACACGACCGCACACATGGTAAGGAAGAAACGACATCTCACCACGCCGAGTTCATCACCGCCAGCGGCCACACAGTTATGTGGGCGGACATTGAGGCTGCCAGGGCCGAATGGGCGGTGGATCTAGAGGTGGCCAAAGCCGCACAGGAGGATCGGAAAAGGCGGAAAGCAGCCAAGAAAGGAGAGTCCCGCCGCCGTAAGAAAGAAGAGGCCGCACACCATGATGACGAGAGCTTGGCGGAGATCGAAGCACGATTGGTTGCCGCCTACAAGGCCGAGAAGGAGAACACCAATGTCTGGCCAGCATGCCCCGATGGCAGCATGTGAGAAGTAGTTTAAATTTGTAGTATTAGAGCAAATTACCAGTAGTACTTTAAGTTTGTAGTATTAACGTACAATTAGCATCCTTTGAGGGCTTTGAGCATTGATTAGCATGTGTGACCGCATGCACTTCTTTGCGTTAATCATTAGAAGATCACAAAACACATGGTTTCTATGCCGTACCCATGTGCGTTTTTTGCTTGACCGAAAAAAATCGACTACACGTGTACATTTTTTTGGAGACGGGAAATGCCAATTTTCTGTTTCTTGCACACGAGTATTTTATGTGCTTCGTTTGTGTTGTGTGTTTGCCCCACCCAAGTTTCAAGTTTCACAGTGAAATTTTCATTAGGCGCGTGATTTTAAAATTTATTCCTCCAACCACATCCCCACCCATCAAATTTCCTCAGTATCTCCCCCACCTCCCCCTCCCCCCCATGCCCCCGCTCCTCCACCTACCGGCAGCTCAAACCGCCACCGCCGCAACCACAGCTTCAACCACATCTACGTTCTACTCGGATCCAGTCAGGTAACCCACCGATCTCTATCACGGCCCTGGCCTGGTTTCTTAAATGGCGCATGCAAAACATCCTCATGCCTCCAAATTCCCACCGTCCGTACCTCCAGAGCATCACCGCGCAAGCCCAACCACATATCACGTGGAGGTCGAGGAGCTGATGGCGGTCCATGGCGCGATAGCCATTGTGCGTATTGACCCGGAGAAACACCTCGCCTCCACCACCGCTGACATGGTGCAGGCTCTGGCACAGAAGAAGTGCCCTGGTGACTACCCCCCAGGACTTAACAGATATGATCTGACCAGCTAAATCTTACCAATACCACTTGCAATGGCTATGTTTTGTACGGTTGATGTATTAAGCATGTTCATGCCTTGTTTATTTCAGTACTGCACACTGTGTTATGTTCAAGTATTAACTGTTCAGTTCAATTTCACCAATACCAGCAAAAAACTTTGCCACCATGCTACTCTCCGCAAAGAAGATTTACTAGAGATGCTGCCCATTTGCTATTTTTAGTGGATGCTAACCCTGTTGTACTTAACATACCTATCCATGTACTTACGCAGGGCCATAACGGGCAATGCTATTGTTTGCCGTCGAGGTTAGCTGCATCCCATGTCTTACAGTATTTTACATCATTTGTGCAATTGTAGTTTGGCTTCTAATATTTACTTGCTTCTTGTAGGTACACATGTCGGGGGCACTGATCCACGCTTCGACCTGGAGGAAGAGCTTGCCTCCACCGGCGCTGACTTTGGGCGGGCTCTGGCCAAGATGAAGTGCCCCAGCAACTACCTCTCAGGACTTACCAAGTATGAACTCACCAGTTCAATCTTACCAATACCAGTTGCAATTAATGACTATGTTTTGTACGATCGATGTCTTAAGCATCTTGTAGTAAACATGCCTAACATGTTTTAGCTAGTTCCCGTACCTTTTTATAGACAACCGGGCCATTATCTGCTCTGGCAGCACCTGCCTTGTGATGTTTAACTCTGCCAATTGCATTTTTATCAGTACCGATTTCAATGGCCATTATGCATGTTGCAATTAACATTTGTACCCATTTTTAAATAGTTGTATTTCAATGGCTACAAACTTACAAAACATGAATTAGGATGCTGTTAAGACTGTTGCAATGAACAGTTGTATAATCCGTCCATTTGCTACCGTGCTACTCTTTTGCAATGAAGATATCACTACAGATGCTGCCGTTTTTATTACCATTGCTACTTTGGGTGGATGTTAACCCTGTTGTAGTTAACATTGGCTTTCCATGTACTTACACAGGGCTACAATGGGGTATGCTGTTGTTTGCCGTCGAGGTTAGCTGCATCCCATGTCTTATACACCATCTATTCCTAAATTTAAGTATTTTTAGAGATTCCAATATAGACTACATAAGGAGCAAAATGAGTGAATCTAGATTCTAACCTAAACTATATCTATAATTATATATACATCCGTATGTAGTTCATATTGAAATCTCTAAAAATACTTGTACTTAGGAATGTAGGTAGTTGTATGTTACATCATTTGTGCAATCTCATTTAGCTTCTAACATTTACTAGTTGCTTGTAGGTACATATATGTGCGGTACAGATCCACGCTTTGATCCCTTTTGCGTATGAGGCAATGGGATATTCATGAACAAGCGTCAAGTGAGGAAACTAAGAAAGATTGTTAGGCGAAAGAAACGGGTGATGGAATTAAGCTCTTTATTTACACTTTGTCCAAGACATTAGTGAACTTTAGGATGGTAAGTAATCTGTTGCCTTTTTCCCCTGCCCATAACAAGTTACTTTATTAGACTGCATGATCTGATATTTTTCTCTTTTCAATGGTTTCTGAAGCTATTTACTGATGATTACCTTGCAAACTACATGACCGGAGTGGAGGCAACTAAGGTTAAAGTATATAATTCATGCTACCATGATTATGCTCTAGAAGTCTTCCTGAAGGCGGTGAAGGATGAGCAGGCGATCATCACAAGGGGTTGGACAAAAGTTGTTCGTGCCTATGGCATGCAGGAAGGCACATTATGGGCATTCCACTTCTTCAACAACATCGGCGGTCAAAATGATTTACACTTGTCTCTTCACCTTTACCGCCTGTAAATATTGTGGTTCATCATAGTTAAGTGTTGTCTAATCCTGTAATTACTGGACATATTGTACTGACAATTTTATTTATGGATTCATTGCTGAACCATTGTGCTGAGAATTTGAATTGCACATTTCATATTTCTAAAATTCCAATTTGAATTATAAATTACAGCAAAAAAATTCTACAGGAGCGAATATAATAATGTGCACACGGTTAGAAAGAAAACATCATGTGCGATGAAAAAAGAAAACATACGATTCTTTGACGTGAAATGTTTGCGATGCCCTTCGGACGCACACATGGTTTCGTCTCATATGCGTGTGCGATTCATCGTAATACGACAAACATTTCAAACCAGTGTGTGTGTGTGTGATAGGAATATCAATCGCACACAGTTACGAAAATGTACACATTGGCGTTAGTAGAGGCACCGCACACATTTTACATTCTTGAACCGTGTGCAATAATGTACCTATCACAAAGATATCGGCAGATTAAATGTTGATGTCCACCTTTTTCACACGACTATAGCGGCCTAATCGTCTGGGATGTACATAAGAACGGAAACGTACTCCTTGGATTGACTGTGTGTGATATACATACGAACGTAAATATTTTTCTGGGATTCACTGTGTGGGATGTATGTACGAACGGAAACAATTGGGTTTCCATGCCTCGCCCGATCGCACATGAGCCAGCTTGTGTGCGAGGAGGGCCTATCCCCGACGGTTTTTGGGTCATGTGGGAAGGACCCCCCTATCGCCCACACTCACTTAGCGGTGGTTCCAAATGCCGTCGCGGAAAGGGGTTTAAAACTGTTTGTATACACCAACACATACCAGTGCAATCTTTTACCTGAGAGGGATTGGCAACCCCTCTTACGCGTCGGGTTGTAAGTATTTGTTCTTTGTGTGCAGGTACCATTTACATGCTGTTGCTTGGTTCTCCTACTGGTTCGATAATCTTGGTTTCATAAATGAGGGAATACCTACTGTAGTTGTGCTGCATCATCCCTTCCTCTTCGAGAAAATAATGATGCGGACACAGGCCATCATTCCCCACCTCGATGTGGACTCCTCGTCGGCCAGCCGCGTCGGTGATCCTGCCGTCTCTCTGCCCTCCCTCTCTCCCTTTAAAATTGACCGAGGGGCCCCATCTGTCAGCCCCTCATGCGCCCCTAAATCATTTTCTATGTGAAAGTGTATTTTGGGTTTACGCTTTCGACGTCAACCCCTCTGATATTTCCAGAAAATCATTTAAATTCAATTTTAAATCCAGTTTGACTGAACTTTGACCATGAATATCTCCTAAACCACAAGTCCGAATGAACTGATTCTTTTTGCATTATTTTTCTTTTGAGCTTCTTTATTTTCTGGTTGAGTTTGGTATTTTTCTCTGTTGTCTAGATTTTCTGGACAATGGAATATGCTTTATGTGGTATTTATAAATGCTTTCAAAAATATTTTCTTGAGTGTTTTAAGTTGCTAGATGAAGACCAGGAGCATTCCACCATTTCCTTGGAGCAAGGCAAGCCACACCCTCCATCTGCATGATTGCAATGCAATGCCATGGTTTTATTTAATGAAATTGCTTAAAATTTGCATTAGCTAAATATGATTTATTCATGGCATTTCTTGGAGTGATATTTTATCTTGTTATTGCCATGATGATGCTTGGATTTCTAGGACTAATGCTTTGTAGATTGGGGATGACATGTTGCCATTAGATTACTAGGAACTATAGTTATGCTTTCATTATAATTATATTGGATATTATGCCTATTGGAGCATTATTTGGATTTGATGCTATCACATGGATCTATGGTTAACATCTTGATATTGTCATTTGGATAGTAGTATCCTTATCCTTGGATTCATCATGATCTTAGTTATATGCTGCCCTCGGAGTATTATAATATGACTATATTATTTGTTGGATATTGCTATAACTTGGATTACAAGTGGATATATGATACTGGAGTAACAGTTATCAGATATATCTTGGGGACAAATTCCGCCATTTCGTTGGTCAAGTGCCACCAAACCAAGCTCACAAGTGCAGCCACACTTGCCTTGATGGGGGTGCCCTAATTCGATCTATTATCATGCCTCTCACCAGTGCCTCCAACTAGGCAAGGTTATGTGTGCGCACTGTCCTGGTTAGATAGGCGGTCATAAGCCTTGTATGCCCAAGTAGTATGGTACCATTGTCCCCGTTTGGGATAGTTTTTGTTTTGTTTTGTGATACGTCTCCAACGTATCTATAATTTTTTATTGTTCCATGCTATTATATTATCTGTTTTGGATGTTTTATATGCATTTATATATTATTTTATATCATTTTTGGCACTAACCTATTAACCCAGAGCCTGAAGGAAATATGCCCTAGAGGCAATAATAAAGTTATTATATATTTCCTCATATCATGATAAATGTTTATTATTCATGCTAGAATTGTATTAACCGGAAACATAATACATGTGTGAATATATAGACAAACAGAGTGTCACTAGTATGCCTCTACTTGACTAGCTTGTTAATCAAAGATGGTTATGTTTCCTAACCATGAACAAGGAGTTGTTATTTGATTAACAAGGTCACATCATTAGTTGAATGATCGATTGACATGACCCATTCCGTTAGCTTAGCACACGATCGCTTAGTATGTTGCTATTGCTTCCTTCATGACTTATACATGTTCCTATAACTATGAGATTATGCAACTCCCGCTTGTCGGAGGAACACTTTGGTACTACCAAACGTCACAACGTAATCGGGTGATTATAAAGGAGTACTACAGGTGTCTCCAAAGGCGATGTTGGGTTGGCGATTTCGAGATTAGGATTTGTCACTCCGAATGTCGGAGAGGTATCTCTGGGCCCTCTCGGTAATGCACATCACTTAAGCCTTGCAAGCATTACAACTAATGAGTTAGGTGTGAGATGAAGTATTACGAACGAGTAAAGAGACTTGCCGTAACGAGATTGAACTAGGTATTGGATACCGACGATCGAATCTCGGGCAAGTAACATACCGATGACAAAGGGAACAACGATGTTGTTATGCGGTCCGACCGACAAAGATCTTCAGAGAATATGTAGGAACCAATATGGGCATCCAGGTCCCGCTGTTGGTTATTGACCGAGAATAGTTCTAGGTCATGTCTACATTGTTCTCGAACCGTAGGGTCCGCACGCTTAAGGTTTCGATGACAGTTATTATGAGTTTATGTATTTTGATGTACCGAAGAAGTTCGGAGTCCCGGATGTGATCACGGACATGACGAGGAGTCTCGAAATGGTTCCGGGTGAAAACAGGAATTTACCGGAGTACCGGGAGGTTACCGGAACCCCCCGGGAGGTAAATGGGCCATAGTGGGCCTTGGTGGAAAGGAGAAAGGGCCAGCCCTAGGTGGCCGCGCGCCTCCCCCCCTTCCCCTAGTCCTACTAGGACTAGGAAAGGGGGCCGGCCCCCCTCTCTCTTCCCCCTCCGGGAATCCTATTCCAACTAGGATTGGAGGGGGAATCCTACTCCCAGAGGGAGTAGGACTCCCTGGCGCGCCTCCCTTGGCCGGCCGGCCCCCTCCCCCTTGCTCCTTTATATACGAGGCAGGGGGCACCCTAGGACACACAAGTTTGATCTTGGATCGTTCCTTAGCCGTAGCGGTGCCCCCTCCACCATATTCCACCTCGGTCATACCGTCGCAAAGCTTAGGCGAAGCCTGCGCCGGTGAAACATCAAGATCGTCACCACGCCGTCGTCCGACGGAACTCTCCCTCGACACTCGGCTGGATCGAGTACGAGGGACGCCATCGAGCTGTACGTGTGTCAAGAACTCGGGGTGCGAAGTAACGGCGCCGGATCGGTCGGATCGCGAGGAGAACGTCTGAGTACTTCCTCTACGTTGTGATCGCTTCCGCCGGGTCTACAAGGGTATGTAGACAACACTCTCCCTCTCGTTGCTATACATCACCATGATCTTGCGTGTGCGTAGGAAATTTTTGAAATTACTACGTTCCCCAACAAAGGGCATCCGAGCCTAGGTTTTATGGTTTGATGTTTTGCACGAGTAGAACACAAGTGAGTTGTGGGCGATACAAGTCATACTACCTACCAAAGATGTCATACTTTGGTTCAGCGGTATTGTGAGATGAAGCGGCCTGGACCGACATTACGCCAGACGCTTACGCGAGACTGGTTTCACCGCCGCGAGCACTCGTTGCTTAAAGGTGACTGGTGGGTGCTGCTCTCTCACTTTAGTTGAACCGAGTGTGGCTACGCCCGGTCCTTGAGAAGGTTAAAACGGAGTCTATTTGACGAAGTATCGTTGTGGTTTTGATGCGAGGTGAGACTGGTTCTTGCTTAAGCCCGTAGCAGCCACGTAAAATTTGCAACAACAAAGTAGAGGACGCCTAACTTGTTTTTGCAGGGCATGTTGTGATGTGATATGGTCAAGACGTGATGCTATATTTTATTGTATGAGATGATCATGTTTTGTAACCGGTTATCGGCAATCTGGCAGGAGCCATATGGTTGTCGCTTATTGTATGCAATGCAATCGCTTCGTAATGCTTTACTTTATCACTAAGCGGTAGCGATAGTCGAGAAGCATAAGTTTGGCGAGACGACAACGATGCTACGATGGAGATCAAGGTGTCGCGCGGTGACGATGGTGATCATGGTGGTGCTCCGGAGATGAAGATCACGAAGCACAAGATGATGATGACCATATCATATCACTTATATTGATTTGCATGTGATGTTTATCCTTTTATGCATCTTATCTTGCTTTGATCGACGGTAGCATTATAAGATGATCTCTCACTAAATTATCAAGAAGTGTTCTCCCAGTATGCACCGCTGCCAAAGTTCGTCGTGCCTGCACACCACGTGATGATCGGGTGTGATAAGCTCTATGTCCATCTACAACGGGTGCAAGCCAGTTTTGCACACGCAGAATACTCGGGTTATACTTGACGAGCCTAGCATATGCAGATATGGCCTTGGAACACGGAGACCGAAAGGTCGAGCGTGAATCATATAGTAGATATGATCAACATAAGATGTTCACCATTGAAAACTACTCCATTTCACGTGATGATCGGTTATGGTTTAGTTGATTTGGATCACGTGATCACTTGGATGACTAGAGAGATGTCTTTCTGAGTGGGAGTTCTTAAGTAATATGATTAATTGAACTTAAATTTATCATGAACTTAGTCCTGGTAGTATTTTGCAAATTATGTTGTAAGATCAATAGCTTGCGTTGTTGCTCTCATATGTTTGTTTTGATATGTTCCTAGAGAAAACTGTGTTGAAAAATGTTAGTAGCAATATTGCGGATTTGATCCGTGATATGAGGTTTATCCTCATTGCTGCACAGAAGAATTATGTCCTTGATGCACCGCTAGGTGACAAACCTATTGCAGGAGCATATGCAGACGTTATGAACGTTTGGCTAGCTCAATATGATGACTACTTGATAGTTTTGTGCACCATGCTTTATGGCTTAGAATCGGGACTTCAAAGATGTTTTGAACATCATGGACCATATGAGATGTTCCAGGAATTGAAGTTAATTTTTCAAGCAAATACCCGAGTTGAGAGATATGAAGTCTCCAACAAGTTCTATAGCTAAAAGATGGAGAAGAATCGCTCAACTGGTGAGCATGTGCTCAGATTGTCTGGGTACTACAATCGCTTGAATCAAGTGGGAGTTAATCTTCCAGATAAGATAGTGATTGACAGAATTCTCTAGTCACCATCACCAAGTTAGTAGAAACTTCGTGATGAACTATAGTATGCAAGGGATGATGAAAAATGATTCCCGAGCTCTTCGTGATGTTGAAATCGACGAAGGTAGAAATCAAGAAAGAGCATCAAGTGTTGATGGTTGATAAGATCACTAGTTTCAAGAAAAAGGGCAAAGGGAAAGAAAGGGGAACTTCAAGTAGATTGACAAGCAAGTTGTCACTCCCACGAAGAAGCCCAAAGCTGAACCAAAGCTCTAAACGAGTGCTTACATCGCAAAGGAAATGGTCCTCGAAGCGGAAATGCCCTGAATATTTGGTGGATAAGAAGGATGGCAAAGTAAACAAAGGTATATTTGATATACATGTTATTGATATGTACTTTACTAGTGTTTATAGCAACCCCTCGGTATTTGCTACTGGTTCAGTTGCTAAGAGTAGTAACTCAAACAGGAGTTGCGTATAAATGAAACTAGTTAAGGGTGAAGTGACGATGTGTGTTGAAAGTAGTTTCAAGATTGATATGATCATCATCGCACACTCTCTATACTTTCGGAATTAGTGTTGAACCTAAATAAATGTTATTTGGTGTTTGCGTTGAGCATGAATATGATTTGATCGTGTTTATTGCAATACGGTTATTCATTTAAGTAAGAGAATAAACTGTTGTTCTGTTTACATGAATAAAACCTTCTATGGTCATGCACACCAACAAAATGGTTTGTTGGATCTCGATCGTAGTGATACACATATTCATAATATTGAAACCAAAAGATGCAAAGTTAATAATGATAGTGCAACTTATTTGTGGCACTGCCGTTTAAGTCATAATGGTGTAAAGCGTATGAAGAAATTCCATCTTGATGGGATTTTGGAATCACTTGATTATGAATCACTTGATGCTTGTAACCATGCCTCATGGGCAAGATGACTAAGACTCCGTTCTCCGAACGATGGGCGCGAGCAACCGACTTATTGGAAATAATACATACCGATGTATGCGATCCAATGAGTGTTAAGGCTCGCCATGGTATCGTTATTTTCGACCTTCACAGATGATTTGAGCAGATATGGGTATATCTACTTGATGAAACATAAGTCTGAAATAGTTGAAAGGTTCAAAGAATTTCAGAGTGAAGTGGAAAAATCATCGTGACAAGAAAATAAGGTTTCTACGATCTGATCACGGAGACAAATATTTGAGTTACGAGTTTGGTCTTCAATTAAAACAATGTGGAATTTTTTTAAAAAATTCATGCCACCTGGAACACCACATCATAATGGTGTGTCCGAACGTCGTAAACCGTACTTTATTGGATATAGTACAATATGATGTTTCTTACCGATTTACCAATATCGTTTTGGGATCATGCATTAGAGACAGCTGCATTCACGTTAAATAAAGGGCACCATCTAAATCCGTTGAGACGACACTATATGAACTGTGGTTTAGCAAGAAACCAAAGTTGTCGTTTCTTAAAGTTTGGGGCTGCGATGCTTATGTGAAAAAAGTTTCATCCTGATAAGCTCAAACCCAAATCGGAGAAGTGCGTCTTCATAGAATACCCAAAGGAAATTGTTGGGTACACCTTCTATCACAGATCTGAAGGCAAAACATTCGTTGCTAATAAATGGATCCTTTCTAGAGAAGGAGTTTCTCTCGAAAGAAGTGAGTAGGAGGAAAGTAGAACTTGATGAGGTAATTGTACCTTCTCCCTTACTTGAAAGTAGTTTGTCGCAGAAACCGATTTCTGAGACACCTACACCAATTAGTGAGGAAGTTAATGATGATGATCATAAAACTTCAGATCAAGTTACTACCGAACCTCGTAAGTAAAACAGAGTGAGATCCGCACCAGAGTGGTACGGTAATCCTGTTCTGGAGGTCGTGTTACTTGACCATGACAAACCTACGAACTATGAGGAAGCGATGATGAGCCCAGATTCCGCAAAATGGCTTGAGGCCATGAAATCTGAGATATGATCCATGTATGAGAACAAAGTATGGACTTTTGATGGATTTGCCCGATGATCGGCAAACCATAGAAAATAAATGGATCTTCAAGAGGAAGACGGACGTTGATAGTAGTGTTACTATCTACAAAGCTAGACTTGTCGAAAAAGGTTTTTGACAAAGTTCAAGATGTTGAATACAATGAGATTTTCTCACTCGTATCGATGCTTAAAAGTCTGTCCGAATCATGTTAGCAATTGCCGCATTTTATAAAATCTGGCAAATGGATAAACAAAACTGCATTCCTTAATGGAGTTATTAAAGAAGAGTTGTATGTGATGCAACCAAGAGGTTTTGTCGATCCTAAAGGTGTTAACAAAATGTGCAAGCTCCGGCGATCCATCTATGGTGGTGCAAGCATCTCGAGTTGGAATATACGCTTTGATAAGTTGATCAAAGCATATAGTTTATACAGACTTGCAAATGAAGCCTGTATTTACTAGAAAGTGAGTGGGAGCACTACAAAGATTTCGATAAGTATATGTGAATGACATATTGTAGATCGGAAATAATGTAGAATTATTTTGCAAAGCCTAAAGGAGTGTTTGAAAGGAGTTTTTCAAAGAAAGACCTCGGTGAAGCTGCTTACATATTGAGCATCAAGATCTATGTAGATAGATCAAGACGCTTGATAAGTTTTTCCAATAAGTACATACCTTGACAAGTTTTTGAAGTAGTTCAAAATGGAACAGTCAAAGAAAGAGTTCTTGCCTGTGTTACAAGGTGTGATATTGAGTAAGACTCAAAACCCGACCACGGCAGAAGATAGAAAGAGAATGAAAGTCATTCCCTATGCCTTGGCCATAGGTTCTATAAAGTATGCCATGCTGTGTACCAGATCTATTGTATACCCTGCACTTTGAGTTTGGCAAGGAGTACAATAGTGATCTAGGAGTAGATCATTGGACAGCGGTCAAAATTATCCTTAGTGGAATAAGGATATGTTTCTCGATTATGGAGGTGACAAAAGGTTAGGTAAGTAAAGGGTTACGTCGATGCAAGTTTTGACACCAATCTAGATGACTCTAAGTCTCGGTCTAGATACATATTGAAAGTGGGAGCAATTAGCTAGAGTAGCTACGTACGGAGTATTAGAAATTTGCAAAATATTTACGGATCTGAATATGATAGACCCGTTGACTAAGATTCTCTCACAAGCAAAACATGATCACACCTTAGTACTCTTTGGGTGTTAATCACATAGCGATGTGAACTAGATTACTGAATCTAGTAAACCCTTTGGGAGTTGGTCACATGACGATGTGAACTATGGGTGTTAATCACATGATGATGTGAACTATCGATGTTAATCACATGGTGATGTGATCTAGATTATTGACTCTAGTGCAAGTGGGAGACTGAAGGAAATATGCCCTAGAGGCAATAATAAAGTTATTATATATTTCCTCATATCATGATAAATGTTTATTATTCATGCTAGAATTGTATTAACCGGAAACATAATACATGTGTGAATATATAGACAAACAGAGTGTCACTAGTATGCCTCTACTTGACTAGCTTGTTAATCAAAGATGGTTATGTTTCCTAACCATGAACAAGGAGTTGTTATTTGATTAACAAGGTCACATCATTAGTTGAATGATCTGATTGACATGACCCATTCCGTTAGCTTAGCACACGATCGTTTAGTATGTTGCTATTGCTTCCTTCATGACTTATACATGTTCCTATAACTATGAGATTATGCAACTCCCGTTTGTCGGAGGAACACTTTGGGTACTACCAAACGTCACAACGTAACTGGGTGATTATAAAGGAGTACTACAGGTGTCTCCAAAGGCAGATGTTGGGTTGGCGTATTTCGAGATTAGGATTTGTCACTCCGAATGTCGGAGAGGTATCTCTGGGCCCTCTCGGTAATGCACATCACTTAAGCCTTGCAAGCATTACAACTAATGAGTTAGCTGTGAGATGATGTATTACGGAACGAGTAAAGAGACTTGCCGGTAACGAGATTGAACTAGGTATTGGATACCGACGATCGAATCTCGGGCAAGTAACATACCGATGACAAAGGGAACAACGTATGTTGTTATGCGGTCTGACCGACAAAGATCTTCGTAGAATATGTAGGAACCAATATGGGCATCCAGGTCCCGCTGTTGGTTATTGACCAAGAATAGTTCTAGGTCATGTCTACATTGTTCTCGAACCGTAGGGTCCGCACGCTTAAGGTTTCGATGGCGGTTATTATGAGTTTATGTATTTTGATGTACCGAAGAAGTTCGAGTCCGGATGTGATCACGGACATGATGAGGAGTCTCGAAATGGTCGAGACATAAAGATTGATATATTGAAGCCTATATTTGGAGTTCGAATGGTTAGGGTGAAAACAGAATTTATCGAGTACCGGAGGTTCTGGAACCCCGGGAGGTAAATGGGCCATAGTGGGCCTTGGTGGAAAGGAGAAAGGGCCAGCCCTAGGTGGTCGCCTCCCCCTTCCCTAGTCCTACTAGGACTAGGAAAGGGGCCGCCCCCCTCTCTCTCTTCCCCCTCCGGTGAATCCTATTCCAACTAGGATTGGAGGGGAATCCTACTCCCGAGGGAGTAGGACTCCTGGCGTGCCTCCTTGGCCGGCCGGCCCCTCCCCTGCTCCTTTATATACGGGGCAGGGGGCACCCTAGGACACACAAGTTTGATCTTGGATCGTTCCTTAGCCGTGTGCGGTGCCCCCTCCACCATATTCCACCTCGGTCATACTGTCGCAAGCTTAGGCGAAGCCTGCGCCGTGAAACATCAAGATCGCCACCACGCCGTCTTCGTGGAACTCTCCCTCGACACTCGGCTGGATCGAGTACGAGGGACGCCATCGAGCTGTACGTGTGTCAAGAACTCGGGGTGCCGGAGTAACGGCGCCGGATCGGTCGGATCGCGAGGAGAACGTCTGATACTTCCTCTACGTTGTGATCGCTTCCGCTTCGGGTCTACAAGGGTATGTAGACAACACTCTCCCCTCTCGTTGCTATACATCACCATGATCTTGCGTGTGCGTAGGAAAATTTTTGAAATTACTACGTTCCCCAACAGAGCCCAGTGCCAGTTTCTGTTTTTTCCTTGTTTTTGAGTTTCGCAGAAAAGGAATATCAAACAGAGTCCAAACAGAATAAAACTTTACGCTGATTTTTCTTAGACCAGAAGACACACGTAGGACTTGGACACCAAGGAAAAGGAGTCCCGAGGCGACGACAAGGGTGCAGGGTGCGCTCCCTACCTTGTGGGTCCCTCGGAGCCCCTCTAACCCTATTCTTCGGCCTATAATTCCCAAATATTCCCAAACCATCAGAAGCGTCCACAAAAATACTTTTCCGCCGCTGCAAGCCTCTGTTCCCGTGAGATCCCATATTGTGGCCTTTTCTGGTGATCTGACAGAGAGGGATTTGATCACGGAGGGCATCTACATCAACCCTATTGCCCTTCCGATGAAGCGTGAGTAGTTCAGCTGAGACCTATGGGTCCGTAGCTAGTAGCTAGATGGCTTCTTCTCTCTCTGTGATCTTCAATACCATGTTCTCTTGATGTTCTTAGAGTTCTATCCGATGTAATATTCTTGTGCAGTGTGTTTGTCGAGATATGATGTAATATTATTTGAATCTTCTCTGAATTCTTATATGCATGATTTGATATCTTTGTATTTCTCTTTGAATTATCGGTTTAGTTTGGCCAACTAGATTGGCATTCCTTGCAATGGGAGAGGCGCTTAGTTTTGGGTTCAATCTTGCGGTGTCCTCACCCAGTGACAAAGTAGGGGTAGCGAGGCACGTATTTGTGTTGTTGCCATCAAGGATAAAAAGATGGGGTTTTCATCATATTGTTTGAGTTTATCCCTCTACATCATGTCATCTTACTGATGGAAATATGCCCTAGAGGCAATAATAAAATGGTTATTATTATATTTCCTAAATCATGATAAAGGTTTATTATTCATGCTAGAATTGTATTGATCGAAAACTTAAATACATGTGTGAATACATAAACAAATAACGTGTCCCTAGTAAGTCGCTACTAGACTATCTTGTTGATCAAAGATGGTTAAGGTTTTCTAACCATAGACATGTGTTGTCATTTGATAATGGGATCACATCATTAGGAGAATGATGTGATGGACTAGACCCATCCGTTAGCTTAGGATATTGATCGTTCATTTTATTGCTATTGCTTTCCTCATGTCAAATACATATTCCTTTGACTATGAGATTATGCAACTCCCAGATACTGGAGGAATATCTTGTGTGCTATCAAAAGTCACAACATAACTTGGTGATCATAAAGATGCTCTACAGGTATCTCCGAAGGTGTTTGTTGATTTGGCATAGATCGATATTATGATTTGTCACTCCGAGTATCGGAGAGGTATCTCTCGGCCCTCTCGGTAATACACGTCATAAGAGAGCTTGCAAGCAAATGACTAAGGACTTGGTCATGAGGTGATGTATTACAGAACAAGTAAATACTTGCTGGTAACGAGACTGAACTAGGTACGAAGATACCAACGATCGAATCTCGGGCAAGTAACATACCGATGGACAAAGGGAATTATGTATGTTGTCATAATGGTTCGACTGATAAAGATCTTCGTAGAATATGTAGGAGCCAACATGGGCATCCAGGTTCCACTATTGGTTATTGACTGGAGAGGTGTTTCGGTCATTTCTACATAGTTCTCGAACCCGTAGGGTCCGCACACTTAACGTTCGTTGATGATATAGTGTTATATGAGTTATATGATTTGGTGACCGAACATTGTTCAGAGTTCTGGATGAGATCACGGACATGACGTGGAGTCTCGAAATGGTCGAGAGTTAAAGATTCATATATAGGATGATGGTATTTGGACACACTACAAAAAAAGACACATGCGTGACATTTTGGGCCGACCAAATTTTTTTCTGTCATACTTATGACACTTCTATGACAGTAACTGTGACAAAACCCGGTATCATCATAGATGTGGTGGGCTCCTACTTCTATGACAAAAAATCATGACAGAAAATGGGCTTTTCGTCCTGGGCGGGCTGGAGACGCAGCTATATGACATTTTTCGGGCCGTCCATGACGGAAAAAACCATGGTAGAAGCAAGAGCGAGGAAAATATCGGGGTGTTCCCGGTTACGGTGGGTGGTCTGGGCCGAGCGATGCACGGAGGTTTGCGCGTTTCTCATTACACACACAGCGTTGGTGCGGCGTTGGGCTCTAAGCGAACCCGAGTGAGGCGTTAGCCTCTCGAACCCGGCGATTGCCTTTGCGAGCTATGCGTTCTTGAACCACGGCGATCAATCGATGGTGTTAATCGAACCCGATCGGCGATTCTTCGCGCTCTGCGCTAGCGAAGCCGATCGATGCTACCTCTGGATGAATAGTGAGCGTTGTTGGGGGGTTTGGATGAATAGTTCCCGATGGGGGTGGATGAACATGTCCCTATGGTGTTGCCTCTGGATGAACAGGACCCCAATCGATCGAGCCGGTTGGGGCTGGATGAACAGGACCCCGTGGAGGGCTGGATGAACAGGACGACCCCGTGGAGGGCTGGATGAACAGTAGATGATGGAGGGTCGGATGAACAGTAGCTCATGGAGGAGTGGTTGAATAGGAGCTCGTGGAGAGGGCTGGTTGAACAGTAGCCGGCGGAGTAGCGCGCGGTGGAGGCTGGATGAACAGACGCAGGTGGAGGCTAGAGGAGGTCAACGGTGGATGAACAGTAGCCCGTGGAGGCTGTAGGAGGTCGAACATGGAGATGAACAGTATCCTATGGAGTCCCATTTTGCGGTACAACACACCCCTCCCGATGAACAGGACCCCCGTTTCGACCGTAGCACTCCAACACAAGTCCGTTTCCTCTATTTTGCGATACGCCACACCCCTCCCGATCAAAAGGACCCCGTTTTGACCGTAGGAGGTCCAACACAAGTCTGTTTCCTCCATTTTGCAGTACGCCAGACCTCTCCCGATGAACAGGATCTCGTTTCGAATGTGGCCGGTCGAACACAAGGCCATTTCCTCCGTTGTGCGGTACGCCAGGCCTCGTTTCCATTGGTTGTTCTGTCCAAGCCCTCGCGATGAACACGACGACGCATTCTGTTCCAACCCAGCCGGTTGGCTCCCCATGAACATGACGACAATGCAGTTTCTCCATTCCGACCTAGCCATGTACACGAGCCCTGGCCGTACGTATGCATGAGTAGGCGTTCGAGACCGCGCCCGTATGTACGTACGTGGCTGTATTTTCTTTCTTGCATACTGGCCGATGTACGTACGTGTACATGCTACGTCTGCGCCTGTACTACGACACGTGCGCGCCTCTACATCGACCAGTATGTACGTACACGTTCGCGACCAGAATGACAACTCTACGTATGCTTCGACCAGGTGGGTCCCGACTGTCAAGCACTTCCTTGCGTGCGAAGATGTAGCTGGTGGGTCCCAGCAGTCAGGGGGCGGATCTTTTTTCGTCCGGACGCACTTCCTTGCGTGCGAAGATGTAGCTAGTGGGTCCCAGCAGTTAGGGGGGAACATTTTTTTTCGCGAAATACGGTTGCCCATCCGATAGGTCCCTGCTGTCAGGTGGAGGAATAATTATTTTGCGTGTAATAAGGAGCCAATTCGTTGCGGCTGCTGTGGACCCAGCTGTCAGCCTATCAACGTACAGTACTCTTCCAATGGAAGTCGTTCCTTGACCACATTGACCACGCCGCGCCGAGAGCACCAGGGCGCTGGACGATGGCAAGGCCTAGAAAGGGGACGACGTAGAGCCAGGGAAGACGCGGCAGTGGACACACATGCGTAGAGGAGTATGAGGGTTCACTGGTTCGGTTGCAGTGTGAGGATACCGTCGCCGCAGGGCCTGGCCAACGGTGGGAATAGTAGGGGCGGTGAGGCCTCCACAGAAGCACTGCCATTCATGGGAGGCAGGAGCATGCGACACGACCGACGCTTCTTTGGTATTTGGAGCAAGAAGACCAGAGGTGGAAGAAGTACTACGGCCATTGGATGGACATCGTACGGTCACTGGAGCTAGAATTGTTCATATTGACTAAGTTGACAAAGCCCTCTGTCCCAGTCAACTTAGTAGGCCCACAAGTCAGCCTCCCACCAAGGTGGGTCCTAGCTAGCAGGGGGAGTATTCATTTTTTTGTGCATAATAAGGAGGCACTTCCGGTGGGTCCGAGCTGACAACAGGGGGAACGTTTTTTTCGCAAAATACGATGGCTCGTCCGGTGGGTTCCGGCAGTCAGGGGGGAAACGTTTTTGCACGAAATACGGTGGCCTGTCCAGTGGGTCCCTGCTGTCAGGTGGAGGAATAATTATTTTCTGCATAATAAGGAGGCACTTCCTTGCGGCTGCCGTGGACCCAGCTGTCAGCCTCTCCACGTACAGTACTCTTCTGATGGAAGTCGGTCATTGACGACATTGACCACGCCGCGCCGAGAGCACCACGGCGGTGGACGACGGTGTGGCCTAGGAAGGGGACGACGCGGAGCCAGGGAAGACGCGGCAATGGATGCCCACGCGGAGAGGAGTACGAGGGTTCACTGGTTCGGCTGTGGTGTGAGGCTGCCGTCGCTGCAGAATAACAGGGGGTGTGGGTGAGTGGAGGGATGGCCTGGCCAGCGGTGGGAGTAGTATGGGGCGATGAGGCCTCCGCGGCTACATAGCCGGCCACGGGACGCAGGAGCAGGCGACACGACTGGCGCTGCTTTGGGCGGCTGGAGCAAGAAGACCAGAGGTTGAAGAAGCACTACGGCCGTTGGATGGACATCGTACGGTCACTGGAGCTAGAATCATGCATATTGACTAAGTTGACAAAGCCCTCCGTCCCCGTCAACTTAGTAGGCCCACTATACTGGGTCCGAGTTAGCAGGGGGAGTATTCATTTTTTTGTGCGTAATAAGGAGACACGTCCTTGCATGCGAAGATATAGCTGGTGGGTCCGAGCTATTAGCGGTAGTAACTTTTTTTTCATGAAATACAGAGGCCCTTTCAGTGGGTCCCAGATGTCACGTGGACGAATCATTATTTTTCGTGTAATAAGGAGGCATTTCCTTGCATGTGATCGTGGACCCAGCTGTCAGCCTCTCCACGTACAGTCCGCTTCAGATGCATGTTAGTCATTGACCATGTTGACCACGCCGCGCCGAGAGCACTAGGGCGGTGGACAATGGCGAGGCCTAGGAAGGGAATGACACGGAGCTAGGGAAGACTCGCGCTTGTTTCCCGCGAGCGGAGTACTGTTGTCTGAGGTTTTTGGTTAAATCTGCCGTCCGGAGAATAATAGCAGGTGTGGGTGAGTAGAGGGATGGCTGGGCCATCGATGGGATTACCGTGGGGCGGTGAGGCTGTGTGATGTAGCACAGCTTTGCGCAGGAGGAGGAGTAGGCGAGACCATGGCGCTTGTTTGAGTATTTGGAGCAGAACAACAGAGATTGAAGAAGCACGATGGTCGTTGGATGGACATCCAACAATCACTTCTTGTGCGTCAACCTTTTTTTAGGAAAGCCTCAAATCTGTGGAAAACAACATACATCCCATCTGCCATTATTTTTAATAATTTACAGCCCGTTTGCTAATTCTTAAGATTTTTTTGGATCCCATATTCTTTTTGTTAGCATTACAGCCCATATTGTGGCCAAGGTTAAAAAATTATAAGAAATTTTGCATATTTTGGTGCGGTCCGAACTATTTTTAATCCCGAAATTTCGAGTCAGATTCAAACTGATTTTAATAATAAATGTATATTAATATAAAATCCAATAAATTGTCCACACATAAAAATCAATGCAATTTAAAATCTTGAAATGAAAAAAAGAAATTTGAAACTAATTGCCGGTTCGATGTGTTTTAAAAATGTACAACCCATTTCTCATTACTGATAGGCCATTTTCTCGGCCAGCCGAATGAAGCTCTCCTCGTCTTGAAAGATTTGCAGCTCAACAGGCCTGACAAAGCGACTTACTTGACAAATCACAAAAAACTGGGCTAGCCATTTTAAGAAAGAAAAAATATACTAGGCTGGTCTGTGGTAAACACAAAAGGAAAGGATGTCTAGACAGGTTAGAGTGCCCCGCACAGCCCAGTTGACACCCTGCTTCCGTCTCAAAAACAAATTAGATAAATGACTCTCCAATTATGGTGATTCATAAAAATGCCACTGCAATTTCCAAACTTTGAAAAATGCCACTGCGATTTTTGCAAACTTTGAAAAATGCCGCTGCGATTTTTGCAAACTTTGAAAAACGCCACTCGAGACTTCAAAAAATGCCACTGGAAATGGCATTTTTCAAAGTTTGGAAAATTGCAGTGGCATCTCTCGGAAACACCAGATTTGGAGTGGCACTTATCAAATTAACCCAAATCAAAAATAACTGGGCGAGCTGCTGGGTCCCTGGTGTTAGCCGCTCGTTGTGCAATTCTCTCGTTTATTGACTACATTGACAATGGCATGGGACCCAGATGTCAGAAATCCATTAGGATGAGCCATTTTTTTATTGGCTTGAAATAAGGAGGCACTTGCTTGCGTACTGCCATGACCTTGGCGGGTCCCTGCTGTCATCCTCTCCATGTACAATCATCTCCTGATTGTGTATGCGTCAACTTGGTAGGCCCACAAGTCAGCCTCTAAACCCGTGGAGGACAAATACAACCCATTTAAAAAAAATAACAGACCATTCCATATGTTCAAATGGAAAGTTCAACATTCAGAGCAAAGTAACATGCCTGATCCACATATAGAGTACTGAACTTCCACGTCGACAACCATCATAGCCAAGTTAACTATCTACTCCTACTAATACTCCAGTAGCGTAGAAGTACTAACTTACTCTTAACTAACTAGACGATGCCGTCCGCCATCTGCGGTACATGCTAAACGCCGGCACCGGAGTCCTCCGCCTCGCCTCGGACTTGCCAGATGTGCGATAGGGCACGTTGCTCGCGCGCGTTGGCCCTTTCCATGCCGGTGTGGTCCATCGAAGCTTTGGCTTCTAAGCAGGAAACCCACTTGACGAGTTGGTAGTAAAAATCGGCGTCATGAACGCGTGCGTGCCCGATAGCCTCCAGGGCTATTTGCCGGGCGCCGGCCTCCATGTTATTTGGCCCAGTTGCGGGTGCTCTGCTCATGACTCAGTGTGTTGGTGCGCTGCTGCTCCATGTCCTACTGGTAGTGCAAATCGATGATACACTGCTCCTCCGCCAGGCGGTCGTGTTCCAACAACTCCTGCTCCTCTGCTAGGCGGTCGCGCTCCAACAAGTCCTCGATCTTTGCATTGCCATCTAAAGACCGATAGAATGCCTCCTCCCTCCATCTAACTTCTAGTGAAAAACCGAACACTAGTTCCGGCGGTGACCGCCTCCGGCCTGGCCTACCACGGACGGGCGGGGGCATGGCGGACGTGGCGAGAGACAGGATAAGTGGCGAGCGACATCGGGCCGGTGGGGGCTTATGAGGATATGGCGAGTTGGGTCACGGTGCCACTGGGGAAGGCTGGGAAACAATACTTATAGGCGGAAGGTAGCGCGACGGTCATCGGAATTCAATGCATAAGCAGGCATGGCTTAGCGCGTTAGCTTGCCGTGGAAAACTAGAGAAAATGAAATTATGACTATGCCGTCGAGTCCCGTCCGTGCTGGGTCGCACGCCGGCATGACGGTCAAACGAGTGCACTCGAATCATCTCCCTCCTTGTCAATAATGATTCCATGGATTTAAAAGGCCCACAACAATTAAAGTGCATCTTTTTTTGTATCAGTTAGCTGCCTTTATTATGGCCGGCTGCATGCAGACACTCAGAATCACTCGCAGCCAGTATGCGGAGTAGCATGCAACGAGTCGCAGCCGAGGACACGCATGTAGCCACTTAAATCTCTGGAATTAATTAGGCTTAAACTTATGCATGCAGTTAATTATTTCCATGCCTTGGTCTTGCTGCTTTGCTCACATGACTAATAAACCCGGACGGAGGGAGTACCTTGGTTGGTGAGATTTTTGAATTTAATCCCTGCAAACCGGAAAGAAGGTACTAGTACGTGCGTGATCCGCTATTTATTCGTGTAGGATCGAGTAGGTCGTTTCTTGAATTGAGCCCTACAAACCGAAAAGGATGTAGTACGTGCGTGATCCGCTATTTATCCGTGTAGGATCGAGTAGGTCGGATAGTGTACGTGTAGGATTGAGTAGGTTGGATGGTGTACGTGTACGATCACGATGAGTTGATGAGCGTTAGGCGGGAGATAAGGCATTTGCGAACGTTTTTCTTTGGCGGTTTCTTGATTCGCATGGCATTTTCTTTAGAGCAGCTTGTCAGTTTCTTCAGAGGTAGGCATTTTTATTCAAAAAAACTGCCACTTCGGATCTTGCATCGCAACTAAAACTGCCAGGAGCACATTAGTAGGCTAGCTAGTGATCGATCAGTAACTTTTAAACACTGAGAGAACAGAAATAAGGAACTGTTAATGCATCTCAATGATTCACAGATCATATACAAATATGTAGCTCCAAAAGCAAAGATCAGCCACTTCGGATCTTGCGTCGCAACTAAAACCAACTAGTACGATTCCGATACATAAGATCAACATGTTAATGCATCTCAATGATTCACAGATCATATACAAATATGTAGCTCCAAAAGCAAAGATCTAGAAAAAACATATGTTCTTCCTACTATCATGGATGCTTCTCTTAGCCAACATTCAGTACAGACTGAAAGACAAATTTGTTTGTGAAGTCTACAATTCCTCTTGCAAACGTAAGTGGTTTCACCAACAGTTGGAACCATGAGAATGAACCACACATGATGGACGAACATCCACTGCAATATGATTTGGTGTTCTCTCGATCACACGGCGAGACTATTTTTGGAATACAAACTTTAACTTAGGCAAAATGATGCCCATTGTATAATTAGACGAAAAGTGTTGGCCAATAAATAGTACAATACTACTTTTCTGCAGTCCATGAAGTGACTATCCAATCTTTCTGTGTCTATTTTCAAATGGCACTACATGCAGTGACTATACTATTCTCTTGTGCAGTTCAACCAAAATTGCCGTCACATTGTTTGTTTGCCAAATAGCAACAGGCAGACATCTCTGTCTGCAAAAATATCAAGTAGCTAGTAAACATATACCCCACCTTGTATTTTCGGTTTAAACATGTCTCTTCCGCTTAGCATCTGTCATGTTTTGCACTGGACAATTTGATAGAGTCATGTTTTGCCCTGGACAATTTCATACTGAATTGATTAGCCGCTTCAGAGCAGAAATATAGCACCTATTCTTCATTAGACCATGGATATACATGTTCGCAGTGATGGAAGAGGTGAAATCGATACAACCAAAATTGAGCATCCAATCATTCAATCCTGTCCTGCACCTCCAATGTAGGTCCACCCTGCCAATAAATTCACATGCAAACCACTAGTATTACTATCTAATGACAGTACAAAAAGAGTAGCAAGATAGTAGCAAACCATGTACCTTCGTAATGAACAACTCATAGTGCCACCAATTGGATATAAAGGTTTGGAAGAAAACATGCTCCTAATGTTGAACCATTTGGACTTTTTGTGCAGTTCCACTAAAATCGAGCATCCCTGTTTGCATAGATATTAAAAGTGTGATTACTGTAAAAATGACACTAGATGAAGCATAGACTCACAAATATAAGCATTCCAATTTCTTAATGGGAAAAGGTAGCAACACTGTTTCTAACCACTTGTTTGAAGGAATAAATAAGGCAACAGCAGCTGATGTCAGAAAGGCATATATAGTTTTTTCTGAAAGAATGATTGACTCCTGACAACTAAAATAAAATGCCATCACCGCCTTGACAATTCAGTGACACTGTACAAAAGGAAATGACTTAATATTACATCATGATGTCTGGTATGTAGTCGACAGGCATTAGAGACAAACATACAGACCTCCTCCGATAACCTAATGAACATTAATTTTAACAAAGGTGTGACTAGCTTTACCGGCATAATTTGAGTGAACTCTACACCCTCTGTTCCTTAATATAACATGTTTTCGCGGTTCAATTTAAAGTACCCAAACATCTAGTATTTAGAAAAACAGGTAGTAGTTTTCTTGAGCACATTTCTGGGAAAGCTTGCCACACTTTATTTATGTCCATACGCTAATGCAACACCATTCGAATACTACAAATATACACTAATCCAGTGGCTAGTGCAATAGTAGAGTAGTTATTTTATTACGTGGTGCAATACAATGGTTTCTTGAATAGATTTCAATAAACTCTAGCACTGGAAGATTTCTATAAGAATTACCAATACAAAATGTAAAGGTAACAAGTTTCAGCATTGGTATACTAGCTGTGCATGAGCATTAAACTAAATACAAAAGTCTAAAGGTAACTAGCATTATTAACTAATGACAGTATAAAAATTTACAAACCATGTACCTCCAAGGTAAATATCATTTCAAACTCGAGGGGACCTTAAAAATTGCTATCCCAATCTTGATAATCGATCAAACATAAAAACTTGATCGAATGAATCAAGAGAAAAACCGGAGGAGGAGGTGCCCACTGTTGACCTTTCCTCTTGTCTTCATAATGTTTTGTGCAGTTTAACCAAAATAAAATGACATCAGCGCCTTGGCAATTTGGTGACACTGTACAAAAAAATTAACTTATCTCATGAAAGTGAGGTATGTAAGCTATAAGCATTAATAGTGGAAGAATCTGAATGTAGTAACAAGTTTCATCGTTGGTATACTGGCTGTGCAACAACATTAGAATGCCTTAGCTGAGAAATCTTTAATACATCCACAATCAATAGCTAACCTGAAATAATCCAGTGACATTAAATGGCATTGCTTCAATTTATTGGTGGCATTAGATTGAGTGCGGCAATAAATGTGGCATCACTTTAGCAGTAGCATTGCTTGACTTGACTGCTGGTGTTATACTAACAGCAAAAAAGTGGCAATAAGAGCATGGGAGGCCCATTCGGACAGTGGGTGCACTAGTATGATGTACCTCCACAGATGCATAGAGTAGTGAGGGATGTATGGTTGCCCAGAGCAACAAATATCCAGGCAGCATATGTGGATTACGTCCCATTTTTGTTCTCTTTAGCCACCTTTTTCCTATGTGAGGACAACAAACCGATCGAACTGGTCATTCTGTATTGCGTTGTCATGCCTTTCTACCCTTCTTCAACCAAGCGACACGAGACTCATTCCTTAGCTACTGATTTTCCCCTTTTCAACCTAGATGCAGGTTTGATGCCTACTCTCTTGGACAGTACAGTCTCCCTTTCTTTACTTATTCAACCCATACATGGATTAGTCTACATGAAGTAGGGTTTCCTTTAATAGTGCAAATTAAGGTTTTCGTCTGCGTGACCAGCAGAGCAGAGGATAGCAAATTGGGAAGATGGAGGAGTGGAAAAATATCCACATGCAGCGACGTGGCAGATGGGGCAATAGAACAAGGGTATGGTTTGAAAAGAGGTAGCATACCTGAGGGTCGGCGGGAAGTGGCTTCGCTCGTGGTCGTCATCCTCCGCACACACTACGGCAGCAACTTGGGGACGGAGGCCATCCCGCGTGGGCGCTAGGTCTGAGAGGATGACCTTGTCGTCCTGCGTGACCTCGCTCGTCGATGACGAGTGCGTCAAATCTGCACGTCCTTTTCTTCCCCGGCGGATCTGTGACCACTGGTGAGGAGGGAGAGAGAGGTCGTCTTTTTGGATCTGGAGAGAGGGTGATAGTGTGAGAAGCATGTGGACAGCCCTTAGCAAGAAAGCGATGTAGCTCCAGCGTATATATCTTTTTTATACTACTAGTACTAGAGGTTGAGTAGTGGTAGAGTAGTTTATATTTTCTCTGCACACAGTACCAGTTAGTCGTGCTTCAAAACTGAATGGCACACCATTAAAAAAATAAAGGTCGATAACTAATGCAGCACCTCAGGCCAACGCGGCCAGATCGCATTTTGCACGAGAAATTACACACCATGTTTCGTTGACATGTGGTCCTGTTCCAACATGTTAGTGAGACGACGGTGAGTCCTTTTCTACTAGTATTTCCGAATGGACGTGTAGGCCGGGGCGCCTCTTCGTGTACCGTGGCAAACTGGTAACCGTCCACCGACTCTTCGCCTTTCCCTCTCGATTTGGAACTGATGTCGCACGCTCTTCCTCCCTCCTCCATTTTCCTTCACCCTTCCTTCTGCCATTGTTCGATCATCTTCTCCATGGAGGGAACATGCCAGAAATGACCCCGTTATTCTTGCCCCGGTTTGTAAGATGACGTGGTGGAGGAACTCATTTATCGGTGCGACTTCATCACCTCGGCTAGCATGGCAGGTTCGTTCAAGACCATTCTCGACTCAACTAATAACATCATTACAAGGAACCCAAGGGTCCAGGAGCAGCTTGATCTCCCGTATCTTCTTTGCCATGACCCTGATGACCGGCGCGGGGACGACGGAGGCCTCGCCTTGTGCAAGTTGATGCCGCTTGATAATTATACGTATGATGTTAAGATGCCATCGCTTGAGGGAAAGGCTTGGGCAGGCGCAAATGGAGATTGGGTTGTTTATATTTGGTACAACTGCGACTGGGAACTTGTGAATGTGTACGCTAATCATAGGGTTCCACTTCCAAAAATCTCAGTAGACTACGTAGAGGTTGAGCACACCGCTATTCTACGCACGTTCAAATATGATCATGGTGACTGTCTTCTACGAAATATAGCAATTTGTCGAGTTCCCAACCGCTCTTGGCATTACAGGAACTATGTAGTTGTTGCTACCTTCAACAAGCTTGTTACCGTCCTTCATGGTTCGACTGGACGGATATTGCTCAAAAATCATTTTCTATACACGGATGTCTACTGTGATGCAATTCAATACGAGGGTCTTGTGTTTGCTTCCACCACTCATGGCACTGTTTTTGCATGGGATCCTCGTAGTTTCGGTACGTTTGTCTTCCACCGTAATTATAATTATTTCATCCACATGCATGCGGGTTAGCAAGTTTCCCTTTACTAATTAACCTTCTTCTTGTGTTTCCAAGGTCTTGTGAACATTCCACCACATATACTTGAAAATTTTTATAAACAAGGGGGAGATGACGATGGTGATGATCACGAGCGTGAGGACGAGCAAAACTTATATACTCAGTGGCGCCTGGCAACTAATTTCGAAGGATCACCTCTTCTTGTCTGTATACATCGCACTGAGTTTGTTACTACTGAGGGAGCACGTGTTGTCTCCCATGGTCGCACTCTCTGGACCTATTCCAACACTCGTTGCGTGGTATTCAGGATGGATACTAGTGTGCTAGCGTCAACACCTTCTCCCTGGTACAATATTGATAGTCTTGGAGAAAACTCGCTCTTCCTTGGAAAAAACTTTCTGATGATGGTGAAAGGCGATCCAACTACTGATGACACAACGTTACTACCATTTATGAGAAGCAATTGTATCTATACCTCGGACATTTGGGTGGTTCCCTACCCTGGTACTGATATAGGAGGCCGCTTCAGCCTGGATGATCAGTCCTGCATTGGTCTCGAGATTGACAATAGATGGCCCATCCCAGAGAATCACTTGTGGTTCAAAGTAAGCATTTCCAACGCCGAGGATTGGTTGAGCTGAAGTTCATTTCATTGCTTGTTATTTTTTGTGTGATGAAAACTTTAGTATTTATAATGTATCCTCGTTGTCGTTGTGGGTTGATGACCTATTGTATGCAATAAAGTGATATGCCTGTGATAAACTTACTAATTATGAATGGCTTTCGAGTCGCTTCTCTGAGTGAGTGCTGCGATGAGGCAAAAACATATTTTCCGAATACATGATTGTACGTGCATTGCAACAGGTTATCGGATGAGGCCAATCAACAATAATAGTACACTATTTGTACTAGCTTCACATGCTTCGCACGTCGGGCGGGTGTTTTTACTGTACTTGCGAATCCCATTATCCTAGGTCCTCGGATGAGTCCAGTAGAAATTGCATTCTGATGTTTGGGTTCAAACTTTCAGAACAGCTGCACTATCTCTACGTCTACGTATACATAATACAACAAGTTTTAAACTTGAGACCAGCCACCCACCCTCATAAAGAACACTTTTTAACCTAGCACAGACTCCAGGAAATTTGGACACAGTGTGAGGTGGGCCATATGTTAATGTGTTTGCTGTACGTAACCAGCACCTCGAATCCTCAATACTACTACTATAAGTAGTAGGAGTAGTAGGGTGGCATGGGCCAGAACAAGCTTTCACGTCCAGGAGTACGGCACACGCCACCAGCACGACTTCTATCTGACACCATATTTCTTGGAGTCCGTGCTACAATAATCTCTTCAACCTCGTCGTTTCTCTAACTCAGCGATCGCGCGGCGGGCTAGGTGGTGGTTTGCCGATAGTCGGTTTCCTCAACTACGGTCCCACTTGTAAGGCCAACTCCGACGCATGACCCCAAATGGACCCCTGTTTTGCCCGGATTCCGTCCGTTGGGGTAGGGCAATGGTCGTGTCCAGGCCATTTCTCGGATGCGGTGTCCATGCGCCGAACGCGCGGACGCATCCCGGCCGCGTACATTTTTCTTTGCAAACACATATCTTTTTTTCATCATTGATTTTTTGATACATGGAGATACATCACCAAAATTTTGACTAGAAAAGCAAGACCAAAGAAAACAAGAACCACAAGAATACATTTTAGAAGATATCCAACTTCCATAACCGCTCCTGTAAATTGGATTAGTGCCTTCTCGATGCATTCATTGCTGATCTGCGGAGGCTCAATCTTGCATGCTTCTTTCTTCTTCGAGTGTAAAGAAGTAGACGTCGCTTCCTCGCATCTAGTCTCATGTCTAGCCTCTATTCTATCAACAAGTGCACTAGTCTCATTTCTGGCCTCTATGCTAGCTAAAAGTGCTAGAACAACTACTAAATTGTGCTCTATCAATATATCGATGTACTCTTCTTCCCGATACCAAAACTTGCATCCATTCTACACAATAAAATTTTAAGTTAGCACAACTAGTCTAATCCGAGAGCACAACCGAAGATTTGGTCGGGTTCTTCCTCCTTTTGCCAACACGTGGGACATCCAGCATCCAGGTCGTGTCATGCAAGAAAATAGAGTGGTAGTTGAAGCCACGTGATGTGCATCTTGGGTTAAACTGTAAATAGAATCTTACTACTCTTGATTAACTCCAAAAGCGGCCACCGAAGATCTTTATTGGATTTGGTTTTTCATCACCAGCACGTCGAGGTGAAAGATGTGCAGGTTCGGTGGGTCCTCTTGCGTTTTCACTGACATTTGGGACCGCATATGAGCAAACAGACGATGGGCTCCGCGTGTCTGCTGGCTGGCTGAGAAGAGAGAGAGAGAGGAGGGCTGAGCACGGACTCCAGGAAATTTGTTCTATGTAACCAGCACCTCGATATTCGCGTGTGGTTTTTTCTAGAATAAAAAAAGGAGGTACCCCTACTTATGTTACTCCCACTACGCCTAGCCTAAGGTTAGTAGGTGACCTTTCGCAGCTCTTCGCCTCTTCAGGAAGTCGATGGTTCTCTGATGAGTACTTACCGCAATCGACACCAAATGAACTGCTGCACGTCCACCGCTTGTAAGCAAAATTTTCTCCTCGTGCTGCAAGCCATCGCGCACGCGTTGGCGAGGGAGAAGGCGTAATCAAGCTTCTCGTCGTTCTGCGAGTTGACGGGACACATCAAAGTTATTTAGTACGTACTCTCTCCAAAAAAGGGCTCACCATGTCATGGCTACCATCCTGTGCTCCGTCGTTGAGTACGTGCACTATTCATGGCTACCATCCAGATGATGGGCTCCTCGCGTCCACTGGCTGGCTGAGAAGAGAGATGGAGGAGGGCTGAGCACGGACTCCAGGAAATTTGTTCTACTACCTCCGTCTCAGTGAATAAGTCATTCGCGTAGTTCTAGGTTGATGATTTAACTATCTAAATATGTATTATATGTGACAAAAAATATATATTTAGAAACTACATCCTTGTAGAAATCTAGTGATATACTTTTCATGACATATAACACATATTTAATTCCTCAAATCAATGACCTAGAACTACGCAAATGACTTATTCACCTAGACGGAGGTAGTACATAACCAGCACCTCGATATAGTGGGGTGGCATGGGCCATAACTAGCATTCACGTCTAGCAGTACGGCACACGCCACCCACACAAGTCCCATCCGACACCAATTTTCTTGGAGTCCATGCTACAACCATCTTTTCTCCCTCCTGTTTTCTGAGCCGTCGCGCGGTGGGTGGCGTGGGGGTTTTGCCAGTAGTCAGTTTGCTCAACTGCGGTCCCACTTGTAAGTGAAAATGCAACACCGCACGCATTCCCCCTTGAGCGGCGTGCCGGACCAACCGTGTGGGGGTGCGACGCGAACACGGCAGGCTTTTCCTTTTGAACTTGTAACTTGTAAAATTTGGTTCTGCTCCATTGCGTGACCGATAGATAGAAATAATGATTTTCCCTAGAGTAATGAGAAGTTTAGTTCTGGCGCGGTTCGTGCATGGAGTACATACGAAAATTATGAAGTTGATGCGAAAGGTAAGATAATTACTAGTAGTACCATACACTACTACATGGATTTGACGAAAAGATAAAAATACATATGGATCCATCAACGACATCCTCACGCCCTAGTGCGCTGGGTCACCAACCGACGTATGCGGAGCAGTGGCATTGGCGGCGAGCTCAACATGCTTTTGAACAATGTCGTCCAAGGTTGCCCCATGGTTCAAGAAGGCCAACGTCCTATCGTCCTCCTCTTGCATATAGTAGTCCTTGTGGACGATTTGCGCATAGACGTGGGTGATTATGTTGATGGTGTCTTGCTGCGCCAGGCGTTGTGCGGCGAGTGCAACCTCGAGGTGGACATTCTCCGGCGCGACGGCGGGCAGTCGCAGGGCCACCAGTGCGTCGAAGCGGTTGTCACGATAGTGGCCGTTGAGGGTGGAGGGCATCGCGAACCACAGGCGCGTCGGTGGGCGTCGTCAAAGTCGTCCGCGAGCTTCTTGACGACGGTGAACTTGTCAAGGAAACCAACGAGGACCTCGTCGAACAAGGAGACAAAGCTGTCCTCCAAGCAGCCCCTCGCCCTGGCGGCCTCAAGCACTACCTGGAGACGTTCCTTGGTGCCGGGCCACAGGCCAGCGTCGTGGACCATCTGGCACAGCCGGTTGATGCTCGCGCTCATCGCCTCCATGGGTCTAGCTTAGCTTCTAGTCAACTGATCTTGTGATTCGAGTGATCACTCTTGCCGTTGGTTAGCGTGCATAGGTGCATAGGATTTCATACTAGATTGGACTAATGGGGAGCCTTTATATGAGACGTGCAGACTGTGTTGAATTCACATGCGTGTTGGCCATCTACTCCTCGACCCTCTACTGCACCTGCCTTTGGCTGTATGACAGGTGGGCCAGCAACCCGTTAGGCCCACGTGCCATTCATCCAGAGGTAGTTACAGTAAGTCAATTAAGCTGCGTCCCCCTCCGTGCCGATGCAGTATAGTCATCTCACCGGACCTCTAGTTGGGGCCAAACGAGAAAAGTTTGATGTTTACTTGTTTATTGGTCCCCTTTGCATTTTGCGCCAAATTTTGACCTTTGATTTAACTAATAAAATGTTAATGCATGTAGAAAAATGTTGTGTAAGTAACCTTACGAAAACCAAATAATCCCGAAACACTTAGGCACGGTACATTAACTCCCTCCTCGTTTCTTATTTCGTGACATATCAACCAATGAGAGATGTGGGCCGTGCATGCTTTCAATGACTTGAGACTACCAAACATGACATGCAGTGTTTAGTTCATTGCATGTAATCCTATTACTTAGCAAAAAGACATTAAGTTCTCTCGCCGATAGGAATAAAACAATACACCATGTATTTATTTACAGAGGGAGTAGTACATTTTTTGTGACATGCATTACTTGATATTGCTAGTCAAATACCAAAATCCAGATGGACGTGGTAGTACTCCTAAATCCATACGGTGGTGCTAGTAGTACTAGTAGTAGTACTACCAATGTAGAGTAGTAGCACTGTACTACCCGTTGGTCAAATTATTACGTGTTACTCCTCACGGTGAAGTGACAAGAGCCTGTGCCGAAGATGACACCTGAGTATAGGCGCCGTGTTCGGCGTACCATAGTCAGCCTCACCGTCTGTAGTCACTATCATCATGGTTGTAGAGCTAGCCTGCTTACAACTAGCCGTGTACAACATAATTTCCCGTGCGTAGATGCCCATGCATTGCACGGAACACCAAGATTGGGGGTGGACGGCGCCGGCAGTGGCCATCGCGCCAGATTTTTCCATGGCCTTCTAGATGTGGCGGGGAGGAGATAAGGCTGATTGTGAGAGACAAGGAGTTGTTTGTAAATAGGGAACAAGTGCGGGCATCTTTTGCAAAAATGGAGAAGTTTGGTTTGTATGCATCAGATCTAGATCCGACGGCTATTGGTGAAAGATGGGAGGCACAACATCATCACCAACTCAGGATCTGTTTGATTCACAGGATTTTGAAAACGCAGGAATAGGACACCGCAATATTACAAGTTTCAAACTGATATTACAAATGTTAGGAGTAATGCTGCACCTACGAAGAGGGAATTACTAGGAAGTTTACGTAATAACTTTCGTTACTTTTGGTGAATGCAACATTATCGTACAAACTAAAATCCACCGCCCTAACAAGTCACTAATGGGCAAATAAGTTTTTCAGTCTCTGGCCACTTGATGTTTCAAAAACAAATTCAGCTTCTGCGGAGACTTTGTCATTTAGGCTTAGACGCTTGCGGTGATCAGCACGCCATTCATTGTTGTGCCAGAGAATGCCAAACCTCATTACATTGAGCACACTTGCCTCCAGAACAAAGAACCTGGCCAATTTAATCTCAGATGTGCTGCCTTAGTAGTTGATCAAATCAATTTCTGTAAGATGGAGATCAAGGCATTTGATGAGATTGTTATAGTGCAGCACATTTTTCACTTTCGGGTCTTTTTTTATCTGCAAAAGAAGAGAATATATTTGAGTAGCTGGCTATATAAGATTGTCGTGTCATCAAGAAGTACCAATATCATTCGCTCATACGATAGAGTTGGTTGGCTAGTGATATTTTCTCTCTCTCTCTCTCTCTCTCTCTCTCTCTCTGTTTCCTCTCATTTACCTAGGATCACGTGAAGAGCTTGGGCATTTGTTGCCTTCCACTATGTGGCCGATGCCATATTTCGCAAAAGTATGCCACATAATACGCATCGATGTCAAATCAAAAGATTTTGGCACCGCTCTCACGATGTGAGAGAGTTGGCACCACTGTCCACACAGACCCACATGTATGAACAAATCAATCAAACCAACTACACCAGCCTCTCTCTCTCTCCCAAACAAGTGTTTTTTTATTGCCTCAGTCCTCTCTCTCTCTCCCACGCAAGTGTTTTTTAATTGTGTGAGTTAATTTGGCACTGGAGCAAAGTAGGTGATCCAGATTGGGGCACCAGGTGAGCAATGGAGGGTCATCGATGCCAAATGTATCATAAGTGAATTTGGCACGTGTTTTGGCCTACATAGTGGAGGGCCGTTATAACCCACTTTTGTACTACCTTGTATTTAGTATAAAATTTTGACCATAGATTTACCTAAGAAAATGCCAATGCATGTCACTAAAAATTACACCATTTGAAATTATGTTCAAATACAAATCCAATGATATAGTTCTTAGTGACATGATTTAACATTTTGTCAGTTAAATCTATGGTCAAATTTTGATACTACAAAATAGGAAGAGTAAACCAGGACAGAGGTAGTACTTGCTCTTAGGGTAACCATAGAGTTACTGGAGTAGTCTAAGTTACTTTCCACTATGACTAGCCTAGACTACTATAGTAGTACAACAAAAAAACGATGTAGGTGATCACGTGAGAAAAAAATACTAAAAACATTTCTTTCGGTGTAGTGCGTAGATGCAGTTTTGAACACTACACTTGTCATCGTAATTTGGGAAAATTACAAAAAAGTTGAGCAACGTTGTGATTACCGTTTACTAATAGGAAAGAAGTTTCACCTCAATGAGTAGCTTCTCCGTGCACAGAAAGCATGTAAGGAAGCCAACAACTTGATCCAGATTGGGGCCGATAGATTTTATTGCCAAGATCTTCACTGTGCGCATAGACTGGGTCAAGCTTGTGGGAATCATTTTCTGGAAGACGGTCGTAAATACATCAAGAAGAAATTTAAAAATGTGAATTTTAAGAAGACGGAGAAGAAGATGAGTGTTGTACCTGAACGATTACGGATCCAATAAAGAGTTCGGAGAATGCGGTAGACGAGTACACCAATGCTGTCAATTTTGGCGCGTCAATGACCCTGATTTTTGTTGGACCTTCTAGATCCGATACAAGCAATCTCTCAAGGAAAGGCACATTCTCAATGACCATAACGTGGAACAGCTGGAGTGATCTCTTCCCAATTGATGTCTTGTTGCGGGGCCAGCAAGACAAATAAATCCATTGGAGATTCGTCGAGGCGATGTGGAGGCTAATGAACCCGTGGACCTGCTCAAGACGAAGGTACTCAAGCGCAGTACAACTGCGGAGGAGGTGCTCCATAGCCTTCTTCGAGATGACAACGTCGAAGAGGTCGAGCTGCTTGAGTTGAGGGAGAAGAAGGGCGGGTGCGGAATTAATCTGGGGAAGATAGCAGGAGCTGAAGCTGGCGCGGCGTAGCGTTGGCGTGAGGCGGAGCATGAATGGCGGCAGAGAGCGACATCATCCAGCTTCAAAGCTGAGCTCCTTGAGCTGATCTAGGGCGGGGGATAAGAACCACTCGTTGAACTTGGGTTGACCTTGCAGTTGGTACTGAACATGCGAATGTGAAGGCGTCTGGCTGGCCCAGGGTGCAATGAAAGGATCTTGGTGACTGCGGCCATGCGTTTGCAATCCCCGTCGCTGAGGCAGCTGTCGACGATGAGGTTGAGGGGGACGTGGCGCCACCGCCGGGAGAGCAGGGTGGTCCGCACGGCAGATTTGGTGGGGAGGAGGCCGATGATGACGAGCAGCATGTTGTCGGGGAGGCTGCTGATGAATTCCAGGCTCACCGAATGCGGTTTTGGCTCGAGCCGCCTCCGCTTGTTGGCTGCCTCGCCGTCCATCTCAACCGGCGGCGACGCCGGTGTACATGTGTGCTGGTGTGTGTCGTGTGTTGGGTGTGCGCGAGTGCCTCATACATGCATGCCGCCATGCAGTGGTTAATTGTCTTGTGAGTCGTCCTTCACGTGGAAGAAGTGTGTCCTCAATGCGCCCTCAATTTACTAGCGTGCGGGGTGCTACCCCGAGTGGTTTCAACTTTGTTTACTTCACCGCGTGTTAGATGGGCATCAAGTTTACTTATTTTCACCCACTGCCACATGGGCCAGCACACGAAGATATAGAACACGAGCTGACAAGGCAGCCTGTGGACTGGTTGACCGGTCAACTAAACAATATACGGACTTATGCGCTAACATAGTGAGCGTATAATCCATCGGTATAGAGAGTTCGAGTGAGAGGGGAGGCCCGTGAGAGATAGTAGAGAGAGAGAAAGAGCTACTCCCTCCGTTCGATAATGTAGTTCGAACATTTGTTTTAAAGTCAAACTTTTGAAACTTTGACCAAGTTTATAAAGAAATTACTTATATCTACAATACCAAAGATAAATGATAGTATGAAGTAAGTACATGTTGTGATGAATCTAATTATCGTTCCAGATGTAAATGTTTTTCTCCACATATACCTGGTCAAACTTTTCTGAGGTTTGACTTTTTAAAACATCCATATGCTTATGGATGTGACAGAGTCCCTAACTAGAGAGAGAGAGAGAGAGAAATAGAAAGAGTGAGTGAAAAAAGTGTGTGCGCGTGTGTGAAAGAGACATGGACAACACACGATAAAAGTAGAGAAAAAGCGTGTGTGTCTTATGCAAACATATCACACATGCATCTTCGACACTAGAAGCAAGGTGAGGAGATGGTGTGTGGTTGTTTGCAACCGAGAGAGCAAGACCCCTAGCACGTGGCCAAGAGGGGTCTAACAAACAAGGGAGAGAGGTCAAGAGAGACGTACGGAGAAAATGCAGACATGGGGAGGAGAGAGTGTATGTTTGTCATAGAGAGATCCCTTGGAGATCGTGATGGGACTACATGGGTGGGAGATTGAGTGACAAGGTGTGTGCGCGATAAGATACCCCGAAAGATATCGAGATAGACGTATGGATGGAAGGAGACAATACGTGTGTTCTTGATGGCTAGTGGGAGATAATTATACTTAGGGGGGGTGCTTGCGCCTATGATGGAGTGAGGGATTATGGTACTTAGGGTGTGTGTGTCACATAGAGAGAGAACAAGGGCGGAGAGTGTTGGATGGGTCTATATGTATAGTGTGAACGAGACATGTGTATGTGTGAACCAGGGAGACATAAAGTTTGAAAGAGATTGAGGAGCCCCGATAAGGCTGAGTGGTGCGTCAGATAGCTGAGAGGGGGAAAGAGATATTCCATCCGCTCGATAATGCAGTGCATGTAAATTTTTTTAGAAGTCAAACTTTGGAAACTTTGATCAGGTTTACGCAAATGTTATTTATATCTACAATACCAAAGATACATCATACGAAACTACATCTCATGGTGAATCTAATGGTATATGTTTGTCGTTCTAGATGTAATTGTTTTTCTCCACGTACATGGTCAAAGTTTGTGATGTTTGACTTTTCAATAAATCTATATGCTATGGACAGAGGAGAGTGCCTAAGTCGAGAGAGATCAAGTGCGTGTGAAGGAGAATGAGTAAGTGTGCAAAAAGAGTATGTGTGTGAAAGAGAAAGTGACAACAAACGATAAATTAGAGAGAGAGAGAGTGTGTTTTTTCGTTTCTTATGCGAACATATCACGCATGTGTCTCTGAGATAGAAAAGCGAGGTGAGGAGATACACGAAGATAGCTAGTGTGTGATTGTTTGCAACGGAGAGAGACACCCCTATAGCACATGTCCAATAGAGGTCTGGCCAACAAGGAAGAAAGGTCGAGAGGGACACATGGAGAACATGGACGCATGGGGAGGGAGAGAGGGTGTGTTTGTGATAGAGAGATCCCCTCGAGATCGGGAGGGGACTATATGGGTGGGAGATCGAGGGAGGTGCGTGCGCGATAGACCATGCACATGTTTGTGATGGAGACTAAGATTAGCTAGTCATATACATATAGGGGGACTGCGTGCGCCTACAGTTGAGTGAGAGACCATCATACTTGGCTAGCTAGGCATGAGATTGTGTCTGTGTGTGTGTGAGATGGAGAGAGAACGAGGGAGAGAGATAGAGTTTTAGATGGGACTATCGAGTGCAAGTGAGATATGCATGTGCATGTGTGACCCAACTAGATGGAGAGTTTGAGAGAGAGGGGGAAGAGCTCCGAGATGACAGAGTGGTGCGTGAGAGAGTTACGGGCAACGAGCCAAGGAATTTGTGTGCGTATGATGAGTGCACCCAAGATATCTAGCTTGGACTAGAGTATCCTACATAGTGTGCGAGAGAGACCTATAGATGGACTATATATGTATGCGAACTAGAAAGGACCCCCCCCCCACACACAAATAGAGAGAGAGAGATGGATAGAAAGGTAGAGGGACCAACAAGGTTTGTGTGTTGGATGCATGCGACAGAATTGAAGATTGTCGGCGAGAGAGAGAGCAGGAGTCCGCGAGAGGGGAAGGTCAAGTTTTATGCAGCAAGGACTGATATAAACCATGTTTCGATATAAACTTACATTCAAATATTTAAATTGGAGAACATGTTGTCTGCAATCCATGCATGAACGGATATATGCGTATATCAAACAAGTTCATTAATTTGACTTTCAACAGGTTCATGGAGTACTATAATACTATACAACATGCTACTGAGGTGTTCAATTTTGGATTTAGTTCACTATTTTGACCTGGTGAACGAGATATTTCATTGAATCGAGATATTTCATTTCGGGTTTGATTCCCGTTTTTGAGTGGGTCAACTATTTGTCATAGAGTAATTCGCTAGCAACGAGCATGTAACAACACATTACTCCAGAGCATCATCAATCCATCTAAAAAAGAAGTGGCAAGCTAATATTTCAAATTTTGATTCGAATCGACTTGGTATGGTAGACGAGGATGCTCGTTCTCCCAAAATTTGAACGAACCGTTAAACATCCTCTGCTCGGTGGAATTCGCCCGAGCAAATAAATGGGAGACGCGAAATTACCGTCTATGTGGGACACACATCAATTGGCCCATTGTACATCAAGGGTAGGTTCGTAACTTTATCCAAGCATGCCTTCTCCTTGGCTGAAATGACATGTGCCGAATAATTCATAAACCATGGTCGGCAAAACACGCCCTCCTCGCCCGAAATAGCTCGCGCCCACTATTTCAAAACATGCTCTCCTCGCCCAAAATCGCTTGCGCCCACTATATGTCAAAACACGCCCTCCTCACCCGAAATCGCTCCCGCCCACTATTTGGGGAGAAGCAAAGTTACTCTACTATCCTCGACCCTCAGTACACAGCCCCAAGCCGAGAAGCCTAAAGGCAGGGGTAGGCTGTAACTTCCCTCACACATTTAGAAAAATCGTCAAGTAAGACATGGTTCCACTCCCCTCCCAATTCCCCCCCTTCATACCTCGTGGGCGCCAAATCACCTTCTCCCCGAAAGCTCCCTTCTCCCGAGCCGCGAAACCTCAGCCCCTCCTCCATGGCGCCCACCACCGCACCAATTTCATAGCCTCCCTAATGTCGGAGACGCTGTCCATTTGCCGTCGTGCACTAGGCCGTGTGCCTCTTAAACCGTGCTGCTGGAGCTGCCTTGACGACGGCAGCGTGAACTGTACCGGAGCCGATCCACCCCCACTGTTGTTCACGGCACCGGAGCGGCTCCAAATTCGGATCCGTCCATAGTCCCGGTGCTGCTTCCCCGTAGCCGTCGACCGTCGCGACATCGCTATTTCCCTGCCGCTGGTCGCCACCGCAACCACGCCGCCCTCACCGACTCGGCAACTGGACCTACCTACTTCACCCATGCCGCCAGATAGGTCGCACCCTAATCTCAAAACACATTATTTAGGCGTCAGTTGTTTGAATTTTTATTCTAGGTCGATCGATTCCCAATGGGAAGCAACACCCCTCGAGGCGGCAGAGCTCCTAGGCTGCTGGTTGGCTGGTGTCTAGTGTAAGGCGGCAGAGCTCTAAGAGTTGCGTGGGTTGAAGGTACTGCCGTCGCCTGATCTGGATGACGGGGAGTCTTTGTGGATTGGCCCGGGGGCGGCACAACCACGGAAATGCGATGGGGCAGGGAGCGTGGTTTTGGCCGGGGCCACGGACGGCGGAGGCAGGTTGCTCTGCCATTGGTCGCTGGCTCTTCGGGGAAGAGTCCGAACAGTGTCAGCCGGGAGGCACAAGACGGCCATCAAGCCATCTGGCATAGATCGGACAGTACCAAAATAAAATAAAATCATGTGACCCCAATTTAGTCTTCAGTCAACAGACGTGTGACCACTCTCGTACCTTGCTGTTGATCTCTTAGTGTATTTCTTCAGATCAAAGAGATGTGTCATTCTTAACATTATGCGTTATCTACATCTTCAGCCACACCGTCTTCCGACTCACCGCAGCTGCTCCAACAAGGTAAGCATACACCAGAAGGGAGCTATAGTCCCCACTCAACAGTTCCCTGCATCGAATGCGCGTGCCCGACATGGACTGCCACAACAACTGCAGGGCCATCGATAAGTCAGCACGTGATGCTCACTCCTATGGATGGCGTCCAGATAGGTTGTACCCTCATCTTACTTGTGTGCAACATTTATGGCTTTGATATTAATCTAAGCATGGAAAATAGATTATCACATTTCACTGTATATTCATGCTGATCTCTTACGGGTCTTATTCAGGAGTTAACCTTGTTCCATAGTTCAGCTAAGATACTTGTTCTTTAGGTAACATTGTTCCATAGTTATCATCCATCAGCCAATGCTATCCCACAGGCTGGTGATTATAGTATTATACCACTTCTAGTATTACCTATGTTGTTCTTTAATACTTTTGTGTGACATCTAGTTAATCTCGAGTACAAATGATACATATTCTGTAGTTTTCATCTGTGTTCTCCCTTTAGTTTTTGAGACCTGTTGCTATTAGTTAACCCCAGTCCTACTATTTATGTCATCTCCTACAGGCACTCATTACATAAATCTAACTACAAGTTGTCTTCCATGCATGTCAAATATAATTGCATACACTGATATATCCACAAGAACATCACGGAGCAATGTAAAGGCCAATAAACTTGATTTCAATGATATACAATATGATGGAACATGTAAAGGTAGTTCTTCATAAGACTTGCAGAAAGATGATGAATCCTCTTCACCCACAAGGTCCTTGCTCTAAGTTGGCCCGTGATATGGGTACAACATGCATATAATGTCTTGGAGTTTATCTACTCTTTTGCAACGCCATGTGCTTAGCATGCTGATCATGCATGTAAATATGCCATGCCTTCCTGTTTTTCAGTACCTATTCCATTCATGATAACATGTTTTCAAATTCAAGTACTGTCATTCTACTCTATCGTAATGCCATCTGCTTAATTTGGACGTCATGCTTTTGAATATCTTATGCATTGTTATTCATCAGTATGTACTTCATCTGTCTACCATACCATGTTTTTTTACATGGAAGTGTTGTTCTAGTGCTCTGTTGCAATGCCATCTTAGTTTCCCAATCATACACGTGTATGTTGCCTTAGTTTTTTCTGTACGTATTCCGCTAGCATACAATTTTACACTCAACTAATGTTTTTTTACTGTGTTGTCCTGTCGTATCCCTAGCTCTTACACCATACTCCCTCCGTCCAGAATACATGTTACCGAAATGGATAAAAAAAGGATGTATCTAGAACTGAAATACGCCTAGACCCACCCATTTTTTCCGGATGGAGGGAATACATGTCAATATGTCATGCCTTTCTATTCTTCAGTACCTATTCCATCTCTCTGCTAGCATGTTTTATAATTGAAGCACCATTCTTCTATACAAGGCATGCAAGGGGAAGACGACTATGTTAGAATCTGAAGGGTTACAAACAAGGTCTTTGCAAAAGATCCAGAAGCCAGGAGATAATAAACCAACTCCAGTTTTTATAGATCTTGCTCGGTAGCAAAAACCCAACTCCCTCACGATAATAAGCGATTCCGGTAGCCAAAGAACTAGTCCGCTCGATCCGGCAAAAATATGTCAACTCCATTCTAAGAAGCGTGTGCGTATCCTTGCATCATGAAATTTTATAGCATGCTGATCATATTTTCTACATATTTCTTACCCATCTCTCTTTTAGAAAATAAGCTTAATAGATAGAAGAACTTCTGCACTGGTATCGTCTGTGAGGAAAGATTCTTGCAGGAATTATCTGTGCTCCAATGTAGATGTAAGTACCTATTGTATATCACTATATTTTTACATCAACATGTATTTTGTTAGCCGGCGTGAATCCAACCTTTATATGATCTAAATTTAGTTGTAGCAAAATGTATAATTAAAGGCCACAATGTTGATTTTTGTAAGGAAAACTACCTAGTAGTTTTGCATCCTGAGCTGCATGAGTGTACTATCTCATATCAGTGGGTTTGAATACTTTGGTTCTGCAGTGGGTTTTCAGTGTTTTTATAACTGTGTTGTCCTGTCGTATCCCTAGCTCTTACATCATACTCCCTCCGTCCGGATTACATGTCGCAGAAATGGATAAAACTGGATCTAGAACTGAAATATGCCTAGACCCATCCATTTATTTCCGTATGGAGGGAATACATGTCAATATGTCATGCCTTTCTATTCTTCAGTACCTATTCCATCTCTGTTGTAGCATGTTTTATAATTGAAGCACCATTCTTCTATATAAGGCATGCAAGGGGAAGACGGCTATGTTAGAATCTGAAGGGTTACAAACCAGGTCTTTGCAAAAGATCCGAATGCCAGGAGATAATAAACCAACTCAAATTTTCATAGATACTGCTCCAGCACAGAGAAACCCGACTCCCACTGATAATAAGCAGATTCCAGTAGCCAAAGAACTAGTCTGCTCCAGTCCATCAAAAGAATGTCAACTCCATTCTAAGAAGCGTGTGTGTATCCTCGCATCATGAAATTTTATAGCATTTCGATCATATTTTCTACATGTTTCTTACCCATCTCTCTTTTAGAAAATAAGTTTAAATGATAGAAGACTTCCTTCATTGGGATTGTACTCGAGGAAAATATCTTGCGGGAATTCTATGTGCTCCAATGTTGATGTAAGTACCTGTTATATATCACTATATTTTTACATCAGCATGTATTTTTTAATCAGTGTGAATCCAACCTTTATCTGATCTAAAATTAGTTGTAGAAAAATGTTAAAGGCGCCAATGTTGATTTTTGTAAAGAAAACTGCCTGGTAGTTTTGCATACTGAACTGCATCAGTGTACTATCTCATATCATGCACATTACTGAATTGTAGTGCTGCTATGGTTGCCCATTCATTCATTGTGCCAATGTTGCTTTTGTATTACCTTACCTGGCTGATGATAGCTGTGCCATATTGTGTTAATTTGGTGTAGGCTAGTTGCTCAAACGTTCGTTGTGTCAATGTTGCTTTCCTATTATCTGACTTGGCCAATGATAGCAATGCTAGTGTGTTAATTTGGTGCGGGCTACTGAAGATAAGAAGATAAACTCTGAAAACAACAAGGCAACCCCATTGTTTCTTTCCAATAAATCTAGGCCAAGTAATGTGGCAATAACTCATGATTAATCTGTTTGGTTCCCCTCCTAATTTATGTTATGATGCAGTGGTCGAGACACTCTCCACTATCAATAATACAAGCCTGCCAAAATCGCCATCTGAATCTATTCAGTATCCTCTATCTCGAATGCAACGGAAAAAATGTATGTTTGTGAACCAATTAATGACTGAAGAGGAGTCAGGGGTGCAGAGTCGTGCGACACAACAACTGATCAGTGTTTTCAGAGACAGTGTAGCAAAGCAGCAAGAACTTGCCCACATGCTTATGGGCGTCATTCGTGCCGACGTTGCAGATTGTGACGTTGTAGATCGTTAGGTTTTGTTCATTTATTTGCACTGGCATCAATCTTTGATTGCCCAGTGGATGTAATTTCCTGTAATATATGATGGATGTGCAACATTTTTCCCTGTATGCCGTACCTTTGCTTGATCGGTTTTGGTCCTGTGCATAATTGCTCGTCGTAATGGGCTCAAATTATCTAATTTGGCCTAAAGACACGTACGAACTTTAATGGGCCCATTAAGTTATGGGTCATTACCAGGCCGAAAGTTAATGGCCGACCCTCTTACATCCTGGGTCGTTGATAGGCCGACATCGAAGCAGGCAACAGGTGGGCCCAATTGATTTCACGGGCCGCTAAAGGGCCGTTACTAAGTTCGGGCTACATATGGCCCAACTATATTGTGGGCTTTTAGCAGGCCGAAAGAGACAGCTGGCTTGTATTGGACCATGAAGAGCATGGGCCGCTAAGAGGCCTAAAGTCAGGTCGTATTGTAAATGGCCCAACTATGTTGTGGGCCTTTAGCAGGCCGAAAGAGAAACCGGGCTGGTATTGGACCATGAAGGGCATGGGCCGTTAAAAGGCCAAAACTCAGGTCCGACTACAAATGGCCCAACTCATTTATGGTCCGTTAACAGGTTGAAAGGCACACAGGGCCGGGAATTGGCCCAACACTTAAATGGGTCGCTAAAAGGCCAAAACTCAAGTCCGACTACAAATGGCCCAACTGATTTATGGGCCGTCAACATGCTGAAAGACACACCGGGCCGTAAATTGGCCCAACACTTAAATGGGTCGCTAAAAGGCCGAAATTCTGGTCCGACTACAAATGGCCCAACTGATTTATGGGCCTTCAACAGGCTGAAAGACACACCGGGCCGGAAATTAGCCCAACATTTAAATGGGTCGCTAAAAGGCCGAAAGATGTACATCCTGAAAATTGGCCCATCCATTGAATGGGCCGTTAATAGGCCGAGATCTCATCGGGCCGATATTGAGCCCAAATATATAGCGGGATGTTAATGGGCTCCAACTGACGATGGCCGTTGACAGGCCGAATTGGCACATCTCGTATGGGCCGTGGGCTTAAATGGACCTGACACAAGTAGGCCTTATATGGGCCGGCCTGCTAATTTTTATTGGGCCGGCCTTTTTCACCGGAATGGGCCACTATTGGGCTGTGCCACGTGTCGACCTATCATAGGCGCCTCCTGTCCAATGAGTGGATGACATCTGTCCCAATGGTGAGGCAACACGTCTTTCCTCCGGCCAATGATGATTTTACACATGGAAAATCCCCATTGGTCCGGGCTGTTAACGGGTTATCGGATCCAAAACCGGACCCGATAGCTTAATGGCGTTCCGTTACGGTGGATGCCACGTGTCGGTCACCCTTGACGAAAGCACTTCTGTGACGCGCGATTTATCGTCATGGAAGTGGACACTTCCGTGATGATAATTTTGGTAATGTCACGGAATACTTCTATGACAGCACAGGTATGACTATCTTGATTCTGTCATAAAATCATCATGGATGTACATGCATGACAAAAAACGCGACTTACTGTGACAAATATGTATCATCACGGAAGTGTATTTTTTTTATAGTGACACTGGAAGTGTTTCGGGACGTACCGAGAAGGAATCGGGTCACCGGAAGGGGTTCCGGGCATCCCTTGGCAAGATATCTATACCTACTATCAAAAGGAGGTGATATTCTTGGTTTGGTTCCGCTTTGTTTCGTCCCGTTTTGACGTACACTTTTAACTTGGTCTGTAGTAACGAATGTATGACGTACATGCAAGAAAAACGTCATGTTTTGATGTACACTTTTAATTTGGTCCGTAGTAACGAATGTATGACGTACATGCAAGAAAAAAAATGAGAAACGAAAAGCGCTGAGAACGTACGTGCAAAGGAAACAAGGACGTCCGGCCTGCGTGCACATGAAATAGAAAACTAAGCGCTGTATAAGGACGTACGTGAAAGGAAACCGCGACGACCGGCCCATATGTCTATTTTAGTTGCCAGCATGTATTGCTGATATGAATGAATTATAAATATAAATTTCGAGGATTAAGTGCAGCTTAACATACATCTAAAAGAAGGAAGTTGCACCGTCACTTGAGGTACATATTAAATCCCAGGATTGTGGGGGTAATTATTATGAGGCTTGACATCAGGTAAAAGAGAAAAAGTAGTACCATTTGTGGATAGGCGCACAAGTGTAACATCTAAAGAATTATGTGGCGCATAATTTAGCTAGACATGTTGTTACTTCAAACTCTTCTGTTTTTTGGGATGACAATCCTCCTAGCTTTTTTATTTCGGATGTAATAAACGATGTAACTTTTATGAGGCATTAATAAAATGCGCTATGGAGGCTTTCTCTAAAGAAAAAATAATAAAAGTAGGACGTCGCACAATGATTAGAAACTGCATTAAACAAAAAGAAAGAATTTATAGGAAGTAGTCCCCGTAATCAAAGGAGAGGATGCACAATAATGTAATGATTGGTAGAACGTTGCAATTGGCATTAATATTCATTACTAAATTTATGTCAATATTAGTTTCCGCTGAAATACACGATGTAATTTTTATTACGTACTAAATTTTAATACTTTGTGTTTTTTATATTGTCATGATGTTATGAATAAAACAAAAAAATCCATAACAAAGTGTTGCCAATAAGATTAATTTACTTCAAATCATACCCCATGATCTAAGCTCTCTTTCGTGATCTTCAAATGATGCATCCTTTTAATATAAGCGTCCGTTGTCCCGTGACAGAATTCCTGGACCTAGCCAACATGAACTAGAATTTTTTTTCCCTGAATGTTGCCATAGCCATTAATATTCCTTACTAAATTTGCATCAATTTTATTTTCCAATGAAGCACACAATGTAATATTATTTACTTATTCAATTTCACTAATTTTGATGTTCATTATATTTTTATGATGTTATAAATAGATCAAAAGCTTTTCATAAGAAAACATTGTCAATCAGATCAATTTACTACGAAATCATACCATTTGCCCTAAGCTCCGTGTTGTGAACTCATGATCCTCAAATGATACATATTTTTTTCATAAGCAACTGTTATCCCATTATGGATAGATCAAAAGCTTTCCCATGATGTGTCGTGAAGCGGGTTTTATTCCCGTTGCAACGCACGGGCATTTGTGCTAGTGGAACTTATGGGCCAAAAGGAGGGGACAGACCAGCCCACAAGGGGGCTGGTGCGCCCCATCCCTTGTTTGGCCAGCCCTAGGGAAGGAAAAGGGGGAGGGCTAGCCCCTCCCGCCTTTCCCTCTCATGGGAGAAAGGAAGGGGGGGCTCCACCCTCCCCTGCCTTCTTCCCACACTCCAAATAAGGAAGGGGCGCAAGGCAAGGCAGCAACCCTAGGGCTGCCACCAGGTCTCTCGGGGCGCCCTAGGGGCTGCCTCCTCCCCTCCCACCTATATATACATGAGAAGGGGCACCACACAAGGACTAGAACATTGTCTTAGCCATGTGCGGCGCCCTCGTCCACCGTTTACTCCCTCGATCATTTTTTGTAGTGCTTAGGAGAAGCCCTACAGAGATCGCATCACCATCACCGTAACCACGCCATCGTGCTGCCGGAACTCATCTACTACTTCGCCTGTCTTACTAGATCAAGAAGGCGAGGACGTCACCGAGCTGAACGTGTGTTGAACGCGGAGGTGTCGTATGTTTGGTACTTGATCGGTTGGATCTCGAAGAAGTTCGACTACATCAACCGCGTTGTGTAGCGCTTCCGCTTACGGTCTACGAGGGTACGTAGACACACTCTCCACCTTGTTGCTATGCATCTCCATGGATAGATGCGTAGAATTTTTTTTATTTTCCATGCTATGTTTCCCAACACTTACTTAATGCATTACTCTGTTCTCTTGAACTTAATACTCTAGATGCAGGGAGGAGTCTGTTGATGTGTGGAGTAATAGTAGTAGACGTGTAATCGTTTCTGTCTACTTGACACAGACGTGATGCCTATATGCATAATCATTGCCTTGGATATCGTCATAACTTTGCGCTTTTCTATCAATTGCTTGACAGTAATTTGTTCACCCACCATATTATTTTCCTTTAAAAGAGAAGCCTCTAGTGATACCTATGGCCCTCGGGTCTATTTTCCCTTATATATTTTCAGATCTATAAACCAAAAACCCCAAAAATATCTCGCTGCAATTTATTTACTTTTATTTTATTTTACATTTTACTAATCTTTTATATCTATCTCTATCAGATCTCACCATTTCAATTGACCATGAAGGGATTGACATCCCCTTTATCGAGTTGGGTGCAAGTATTTGATTGTTCGTGTAGGTGCATAGATTAGAGACTTGCTTGTGCCTCCTACTAGATTGATACCTTGGTTCTCTAACTGAGGGAAATACTTATCTCTACTTTGCTGCATCACCCTTTCATCTTCAAGGGAAAAACCAACACAAGCTCAAGAAGTAGCTGGAAGAATTTTTGGCGTCGTAGCCGGGGAGGTTCTACATCAAGCCTACCAAGTACCCATCATAAACTTTCATCTCTTGTATTACATTATTTTCCATTTGCCTCTTGTTTTCCTCTCCCCTACTTCTAAAATGATTTTCAGAAAAATACAAAAAGATTTGCCTTTTTTTGCCCTTCTTCCACTCGTTCTTTTGCTTGATTTTCCATATGGCTCAACCCAAGAGTTTTGATCCTTATTATAGGAAGTTGGAAGAGATTGAAAATAAAGCTAAAAGTTTCATGTCACTACAATTTGAGCATAATAATTTCTTTAGAAATGAGCTTAAAGAACAAAAAGCTATGATGGAGTATATTAATAAAGAACTTGATGACATGTCTAAGGAATTTTATGGTTTGAAATCTCACTTTGCTCACCTTGAAAAATTAGTAGGCCAAATTTCTGATAAACAAGCTACTTTGGTAAATAAGATGGCCGCTAAATCGGAATCTTTAAATAATGATGGAGATCTTAAAGTGATTGATGTGACTCCTATTGAATCTTTGTTTTCTAATATAAACCTTGATAAATATGGGACTAGAGGTGAGTCAACTTTAGTTAGAAGGCGTCCCAATGATTCGGAGTTTATAGATCTTGATGCAAAAATTGATAGTGGGATTGCAGAGGTCAGAACTTTAAGTAGCAATGAACCCACTATTTTGGATTTCAAGGACTTTAATTATTACAATGCTATTTGATAGATTGTATTTCCTTGTTGCAATCCATGTTGAATTCTCCTCGTGCTTATAATCAAAATAAATCTTTTACTAAACATATCATCGATGCTATGATGAAATCTTTTGAAGAAAAACTTGAGTTGGAAGTTTCTATCCCTTGAAATCTTTATGATGAGTGGGAACCTACTATTAAGATTAAAATTAAAGATTATGAGTGCCATGCTTTGCGTGATTTGGGTGCTAGCATTTCCATGATTCTAAAAACTTTATGTGATGTGCTAGGTTTCCGTGAATTTGATGATTGCTCTTTAAATTTACATCTAGGGGATTCCACTATTAAAAAACCTATGAGAAGGATTAATGATGTTCTTATTGTTGCAAATAGGAATTATGTGCCCGTAGATTTCATTGTTCTTGATATAGATTGCAATTCTACATTCCCTATTATTCTTGGTAGACTTTCCTTAGAACGATTGGCGCAATTATTGATATGAAAGAAGGAAACATTAGATTTCAATTTCCATGAAGGAAGGGCATGGAACACTTTCCAAGAAAGAAAATTAAGTTACTGTATGAATCTATATTGAGAGCTACGTATGGATTGCATACCAAAGATGACAATACCCAGATCTATTGCTTGTTGGGAGGCAACCCAATTTTAATTTGATGTTTTTGTTTTGCTTCTATTCTTGAATAAAATACACATTATTAACCCTATAGTAATTGTGTTTTGGTTTTAATTAGTGTTTGAGGCAAGTAAAGCCTTTGGGATACTTTGGTTTATCATTGATGTGATCTTGCTGAAAAACAGAAACTTTTGCGCCATTGTCAGAATTGTCAAAAATCACATAAGCGCGATAAAATAGATTTTTCTATACAAGATTGATATACAAATTGCCTCTGTTGTCCTGATTTTTCAGATTGTTTGGAGTTACATAAGTATTCGAAGTTTATAGATTACTTTAGACTATTCTGTTTTTGACAGATTATGTTTTTTTCGTTGTTTGCTTATTTTGATGAATCTATGGGTAGTATCGGGGGTATGTGATACATCGATTTTGCATCATGTTTAACTACTATTATTTATATTGCTTTTTTGCATAATAATGCCTTTTGGAGTAATTCTAATGCCTTTCTCTCATAATATGCAAGGTTCACTCAAAGAGGGAGAATACCGACAGCTGGAATTCTAGACGTGAAAAAGCTACGTCAGGCCACCTATTCTCCACAACTCTAAATGAGTTGAAACTTCATGGGAATTTTTTATGGAAGAAATAAGAATTATTGGAGCAAATAATCACCAGAGGGGGCCCACCAAGAGGGCACAACTCACCCGGGCACGCTAGGGAGCCTAGGCGTGCCCTGGTGTGTTGTGTCCTCCTCGGCACACCTCCGGCGCCCCTCTTCTTGTATATAAGCCGTTTTGACCTAGAAAAAAAATAAGGGGAGGACTTTCGGGATGAAGAGCCGCCGTCTCATGGCGGAACTTGGGCAGGAGCACTTTTGCCCTCTGGTGGAGCGATGCCACCGGGGGAACTTCCCTCCCGAAGGAGAAAATCATCATCATCGTCATCACCAACAACTCTCCCATCTTGGGGAGGGCAATCTTCATCAGCATCTTGAACAACACCATCTTCTCTCAAACCCTAGTTCATCTCTTGTGTTCAATCTTCATACCGGAACTATAGATTAGTGCTTGTGGGTGACTGGTAGTGTTGATTACATCTTGTAGTTGATTACTATATGATTTATTTGGTAGAAGCTTATATATTCAGATCCATTATGCTATTTAATACCGCTCTGATCATGAGCATGGTTATCATTTGTGAGTAGCTACTTTTGTTCTTGAGGTCATGAGAGAAATCTTGTTGCAAGTAATCATGTGAACTTGATATGTGTTTGATATTTAGGCCATTTGCATTTCTATCCCTAACTCGAACCACCTACCCAGATTTGCCCCTAATTTCGAAGCATGCTCAAACTTGCCCCTCTGCCGTTAGTTACCCTTATAGAAATGCCCTTCCGTGCCGTTATCGTCCGCTCAAAGGGTTCGATCGTCTATTAGATGTTTTCTGGACATATTTGCCCTTCTGCGCACATGTCACTTACACGTGGGGCCTACCTCATACTAAAAAAAGAACTCTCTCTCACTTTCACATGGGACCGACTCTAGAGTTAAAAAAGAAAAAACTCTCTCAAACACACTTTCTCTCACTTACAATGGACCCAATAAAAATAAAAAATATTTTTTCTCACACAACCCCCTCTCTCTCCCTGGCATGTGGGCCATGGGACCCACTGTCAGGGTCAACAACGGCCTATACCTGGTCAAAGCGAGACTTGGCGGCACGGCCGGTCGGCGTCACCGGCGTGGGGCGGCGTGTATGAGTGTGAGTAGCGGGGGAAATGCTCGGAGTGGCCTGGTGGAGGGCGTGGACGTCGAGGTCGAAGGCGGTGTATGGCGACGCCATGGACGGGGAGGACACCGTTCCGGCATAACGCCGCCACCAGCAGCTATTGTCGGAGCCAACGATTCCGTGCGTCTCCAATGATCCAGGAGAGCATGTCGCGTTCTTGGTGATCTCCTGGTTAATTCAGCCCACTCACCAAACCTCCTCCTGCCCTATAGCGCATTGCTCAAAGTTTTCCTGAGAGCACCTTAGAGCTCTGCTGAGGACGTCGTTGCTAGCCATAGTGGCCGGAGTGCAGATCGATCAGTACGAGCATATCCATGAGCTCCTTCAGGTGCCTCTCCTCCGGCCTGCATGGCAAATCGGGCCTGGGGCTGCTCGTAGACGACGCCCGGGACCTCGACCTCTGCCACAGTCGTCGATCTTCTGCTCAAAATTCGACCGCCTTGAGCCAACATTGACCTACCTGACCTATGTGTCATCATCACGGAAAGCTTGCGGCCCTTCTCACATCTTCCCCTACCTGATTTCTTGCCTAGTGCCCCCTGCTCAAAGCCAGCCGCCATGACCCACTACGACTGGATAGGCCGTGGGCGCGCTCGCACCCTGTCGTGCCCAGCATCTCTAGCGCGCCTCGTGCAGCTACACTTCGTGCCTAACCCCTCCTCCCGTGGGCCGTGGTCTTTTGGCTTACTATGGCGCGTCAGGGAGAAATAGGGGTTGAGAGAGTGAGAGTTTTTATTCCAGTTGGGCCCACATGTAAGTGAGTGTGAGAGAGAGGGCGTGGGAGAGAGAGGTTTTTCCTTTATTTTTTGGAGTGGGTCCCGTATGTTAGTGAGATAAGGAGGCAGGGGCAACAATGTCCACAAAATGTCTAACAGACGGTCAAAGCCCTTTGACTGGACGGTAACGACACGAAAGGGAATTTATATAGGGGGAACTAACGGCAGAGGGGCAAATTTGATCACACTTCAAAATTTAAAGGTAAATTTGAGTAGTGGGTTCGAGTTAGGGACACAAATGTAAAAGACCCTTGATATTTTGATGGTATGTATGTTGTGATTCCCTTAATGGTGTCATGTGAACGTCGACTACATGACACTTCACCATACTTGGGCCTAAGGGAATACATTGTGGAGTAGTTATTAGATGATGGGTTGGGAGAGTGACATAAGCTTAAACTCTAGTTTATGCGCTACTTTGTAAGGGGCTGATTTGGATCCAAAAGTTTAATGTTATGGTTAGATTTATTCTTAATACTTTTCTCATAGTTGTGGATGCTTGCGAGGGGGTTAGTCATAAGTAGGAGGTTTGTTCAAGTAAGAACAACACCTAAGCACTGGTCCACCCACATATCAAATTATTAAAGTAGCGAACATGAATCAAACCAACATGATGAAAGTGACTAGATGAAATTACCGTGTACCCTCAAGAACGCTTTGCTTATTATAAGAAACTATTTTGGCCTGTCCTTTGCCTCACAGGATTGGGCTACCTTGCTGCTCTTTTGTTACCGTTACTGTTACTTGCTCATTACAAATTATCTTGCTATCAAACTACTCTTTACTTATAATTCCAGTGCTTGTAGAGATTACCTTGCTGAAAACCGCTTGTCATTTTTCCTTATGCTCCTCATTGGGTTCGACACTCTTAGTTATCAAAAGGACTACAATTGATCCCCCATACTTTTGGGTCATCAAGGCTCTTTTCTAGCGCCGTTGCCGGGGAGTGAGGCGCTGTTGATAAGTGGAAAGCGGTAAGGAATTTTTTTTACTATGTGCTGAAATTTATCGTCACTTCTTACTATGGAGAACAATCCTTTGAGGGGTTTGTTCGGGGTATCTTCACCTCGACCGGAACCACAATTAATTACCCCTCAACTGTAACAGCCTGATTTTTGGCCCATTCTTTTTCTTTTGATTTTTTGAGGTTTTTGCGTGAGTTTTCTTTTTCCGTGGCTTTGTGGTCTCGAAACTAAATAAGATGACCTCTTCTTTATTTCCAGAGTGGCTTGTCATACCCAAATCCTTCCCTAGACCTTTCCATTTCCACCTTGGACCGAATCCAAATATTCTTTTTATTGGGAATATTCCTTTTCTACTAAAGGACTAACTCAATTTGCCCTAGGTTGTGAAGCAACCCATATTTCCCTCACTCCTAAAATTCCCAAATAATTCTCATAAATTTTTTGGGTCATATCTTGATCAAATGTGGCAAAACTTTTCATTTCCATGTTCAAAAATAATCCTCAAATAATTCATTTCCTATTCTGCCCTAAATGTCACATTGTGAAGCAAGTGCTATTTTCCTTTGCCCAATTGACCTCAAACTCCTTGGACATCTTTTCCTGTCCAAATCATTGCCACATGCCAGAATGCAACCTCATTTGCCTAGTAAATATTTATTGATGATTTTCCAAAGTTTCTGTCCAGAAATAAGCTTTGTGAGGGAGGTACAAGCTGGGCATATCCCAATGAGTTGCAATTTTGCATGGTCATTCATATCATCATATCATAGCCCTCCACCAAAGTTTAGCTCATGTCATGCCTCGAGGTGAGCTCATCTTCAATTCTTCGATTTTGTCCAAATTTTCAGTTTGTGAAGCAAGTATATTTTATCTTGCTCCATTATGGTTGCCAACTTTTCTAGGCCTTATATTATCCCTATAACCTATCTCCACCAAATTTGGGAATATTTCATCAAGCCATTATTCCTCTAGAATTTTTGCAAGTTTCTGTCCAGAGGAGATGTTTGTGAAGAAAGTACCATTTTGGCTTGGCCAACTGGTATGAGACTTTTTGAGCATCTTCATAGGACCAATGGACTCCGCGTTGCCCAGTTTGAGCTCAAGTTGATACTCCATGTGAGTGCATCATCATGCTCAAGTTTCTGGACCATTTTGGTCAGTTGCAAAGCAAGTGTATTAATCCTTGATCCATTTCTCCTCAAACTCCCCAGGACTGTAGTCCTTCCTACCCTAAACCTCCCAGACATCAGATTGGACCCATAGCATATCTCTGTTGATCACACTAAGTTGGTAAGGTTTTCAACAACAAACTTCAGAGGTTAATGCCCACTTAACCACAACACCTTTTTTGAAGCTACCACCTCAGTTGCAACCTACCCTGGAAGGACTAATCCCGAGACAACCTTTGCCAGCTTGTTGCATCCTCCAAATGCCAGTATTGGTGATGACCACCGAATTGGCATGCAGTGCGCATGCTCTGGACGTCGTTTGTGCTCGGGCCCCTTATCCTCTCATCGTCTTCGCGCGCGTGAGCATTTCCAAAAGCTAGCCTGCATTGTCATCGTCCTATTGGAGCCATCTCCCCTCCCGAAGCCTCCTCGCTGGCGCTCGTTGCCGTTCGCCCATGGGATTACTATGGCTGACAACGTTTTAATGGCGCTTGGCCTCTTCCTTTGCTCCCCCTTGGCTCCTGCTGCCCGTGCTCCGTTCTAGCTCGTCTGTTCTCTCCTCGTCGCCTTCCCCATGCCTCCCCATTACTGCTGCGGCTGGCAGCGCCTCGGGCGGACGTGCCTGGCGGCACCCAAGCTATGCCCCTCGCCCCTGCCTATAAGAAGCCCTCCCCGAGCCCCTCCGAGCACTCCACCAGCCTCACCTCACCCCAGCAGCCTCCCTAACCTCTCCGTTGAGATGGAGGAGCTCTCCTTCCCTCCCACTGCCGCCATGGCAGCCGCCTCTGCCCGCCTTCGATTTGGCGAGTCGTGCTTCTTCCCTTGCTGCCGTAGCCTCCACTAGAATCCCCTCACTCCGGCGATCCTCCTCATGCCCTCTCCCCCTCGCCGGAGCTACTGTGGCCGCGATCCCCAACTCCACCTGAGACCTCTTCCGCTGACGTCGAAGTTCTTCTCCCCTCGGTCCTCTCCGGCGGCTGTGTCCCGTGGGGATGGAGGCGCCTCATCTCCCTGAGCAAGCCGGCGGCTGGAGCGCTCCCAAAGGTGGCCGGAGTAGCCGGCAGCCATCGCCGGACCTCCCCTATCCTGGCTGGGTGCGAGCGAGCGTGAGGAAAGAAGAAGAGAAGGGAGGAGATAGAGAGCGCGGTGGGACACCCTGGTCAGCCACCCGCGCGTTGACCCCGCCCGGTCCACGTGGATAATTGGCGGGCCCCACCTTTAAGTCCCCCCGGACCCGAGCTGCTAAGGTGGATAAGTGAAAGCGTATTCTCGTGAATACATTTTCCTCCACTGAAAGCGCATTTTATTTCTTATTCAGCCCCGAATACATTTTCTATCCAATGAAAGCGTAATTCTCTAATAGCGCTTCCCGCTTTTCTGTTTAGGCCCTGTTTGAGAATATTTTCTTTACAAATGGGTCCCTGGCAGAAAAACAACTATATCTTTTCAACCACAACTCCAAATGAGGTGATTCCAAAGCCCATTTCTTCATCTCGTCGAGCCCCGTTTTGTTGGTCGCAGTTTCACCATGTGTTTAACATACTGGAAATGACCATTTTGCCCTTGCCCATAAATATCCCCCTCCGGGAGAGAACTGTTTCCGGCGAATCTTTTGGCGAGCTTTCCGCACTTCTCCCCGGTGCCTTCTTCATCCCCAAGCAAGCCACAATACCCACTTGCATGATAGTGATGCAGTAGCCATGGTTTTCAACTTGAATATTTAATCAATTTTTTATTGTTTAAAATATGGTTATCGTTGTTCCGGTGATGTCTAGAGTTTCATGTTCACTTTCATGCTATGTTGTTAAGCACCTGGTTATCATGTACTAGTTGCTAGTATTCCTTTCATATGCTTATGCTTGCTAGTAGGACATGTCGGATGTTGGTGATGGTCTTCGGTGCATGACTATCATCTATTTCGAGTGCCGTTGTTATGCATGTTTCATTGCATCTAGTTGGTTAAATGCTTGCATGGTAGCATTGTTGATATGTTCGTGCATGATATTTATTGTTGATGCTGGTAGTCCTGCTATGTTTCTGAGTAGTGTACTTGTGATGTTCATGCTAGTCAGTATGCCATGCTCAGTCAGATATATGATTTGTTGTTGTTGATATGTTAAGAAATAATGTTGCACTACCATGCTTATGTTGATGTCATGCTCATGCATTGTAGTTGCATCATGTTATTTTCATATGACTCGGCTTATTGCATTCAAGTTTAACCGGACTTAATTGAACTTGAACAACTGTTGGCTGAGTCATGGTGCTACCATATCGACCTGACCAATGCAACCACATTTGCCTTATGTATGGGGAAGGCCCTAGCAGACTATTGTCATGCCTCTCGCCGATGCCTCCAACTAGGGAAGGCTATGGGCACGCACTACCCTAATCAGGTAGGCGGACATAAGCCTTGTGGGATGTTGTTGTTATGGTACCTTGTCCCCGTTTGAAACCGTTTATTTGCCACGACGGTGGCCATTCTGCCTTTGGCAGGCTCGACCACCCAGGACTGAACCCAAAAGGGGTGTTGGTCGGAGTGGCCAGGAGAGTGTCATGGCAGTAGATAGGTTTTGTTGGAACACTTTGGTCCACCCGAATGGGAGTGCGAGGCCATGGGTTTTGTGGTGTGGGTACAATGTGCTACCTCTACAGAGTGTATATGTTAAATCTATCGATAGTCGCGCACGCGGATAAGGGCCTAGTTTGTATTTGGTCACACTATGGGTCAATAGTAATAATAATAATGATGTGATTAATAACAACCCTGGTTAGATGATGAGATAAGTTGGATATGTGATCCATGACTGATCACCGTTTGGTTATGAGGTAACCCGTTGAACCAAGTGTGGTTACGTTTGTGATCTGTGAAAGATCACCGTGGTATCGAGGATACCGAGTTGTTGGATATATGTTGTGCGAGAGTCGTCGGTAAAGATCATGCTCCTTGTGGTCATGTAATGCTTACTACAGTTTGTTTATGCCAAGCTTGATTTGATCCTAAGATGATCGTGTGATGCCCAAGGTTGGTAAGTGATGCATGTGATGGTTACGAGGTAACCTGAACAGAGTAAGTTGGTGCATGATAGTGTCATCATGTTGCATGCTAGTATCGTCGGATTCATATGTTCATGCCATGCTCATATTGTTCTAGTGTATCATGTTCATGCTGTTCATGCTAGGTTGTTATGATGATCTCATGTTAATTCCTGCTTGACCAGTAATTGCCATGCCGTTGTTTGTCTTGAATGCTTCTGGTTATTGTGAGCTTGCAAGTACATTCAATGTGCTGACCTGGCGTGTCATGCCAGTTTTTATGTCATGCCGGATTTGATTGCTTGTTTGCTGTGGATTCCTTGTTTGCGAGCTAGGATAAGCGTTCCAGCCAGAGTCCTCACGGAGTGGAGTTCACCATCGTCGCCATTGTTCTGCTGCTAGAAGTTATTCTGCTGCTTGCATAGAGCAACAGTGGCAGGCGTAGTGTCGTCGTGCCGATGTAACCCCTTGTACCCAAATAGATTGTAATAGAGAGCTGATTTGTTCTATGCTAAGCAGTGTCGTATTCCAGAGGACTTCAACTCGATCTCTGGGCTAGAATACGGGGCATTCCGGTATCTCTGAGCTGGGGTGCCATAGGCTTGGTATCAGAGCAGGTCTGGCTGTAGGATCCCTAGCCCACGCGAAAGTTAGAAAATGGTAGTATAGACCCTAGGTGGTCGGGTGCACTTGATTGTTGTATTTGTTTGTTGCATAACATGCATATAAATGATTATCTTGTCACTAATTGTTAATCTTGTGAGTGTAGGTGGCATCGGTTTTGATCCACCACCTGCACCCTCTTTCTTAGCATGCCTGCTCTTTGGTGTTTGGCGTCATCTCTGTCCCAGCAGAGTGATGCCCTAGTGCCAAGTGTTCTAGACACCATTTGCAGGAGTTATGCTCAGGTATCGCGTCGGTATCTTTTCGCAACCTACCTCTATTATTTCGGTGATAGATTTGTTTCTACCCCAAGTCATGCCATCCATCTCGTCCCTTTGGCAACCCTTGCTGATCTTTGTTATCAGAAAAGGGCAATGCCATCAAGCCTTGCTTTTCTTCCCCTATATTGCCCTGTCATTTCATTCTTTGGACGTGTACGGTTCCCTTCCGTATGCTTGATGATGATGTGGTCGTGACCTTTGTGTTCTGCTATTTGATCACCAAGTCCGTGTATCCATCCAGTTGTAACCAGTGTTCAGCCATTGCTTGGTGTAGCCTTGGTTACACAAAATCCTTCCACACCTGGATTTCACTTTCATGCACACCGTCACAGCATATTAGACCGTAATGCTGGAATTTCCACGAGATTTGTGTGCTTAGGAATGCATGCATATTATTGCGTAAGTAGCAGTAATATGTGATGTGCTTGATTATTGATATTGTTTTTTACCTGAAACTGTAGGGCTTAGGCCCCACAGCAATTTTATTACTCCCAAACAAAAATACATATGTGCAGTAATTACAAGGTCATGGAGACCCTAAAAGAGAAAAGGCAAGGTAGAAAAGCTAACCTCAAGGAGGCAAAAAAGAGATCCATCTAATCAGATCATCTTTGAACTTAGGTTAAATCCAATGAACTAAAAGAGAAACGTCCAAAATAAAAGAAGCTCTCCACCTACGAAAAGATGGTTTGATATTCCTGAAAACCCTGTCATTTCTAACATTCCAGATATTCCAGCAAGCTAGAAAAACAACTTCAGAGAAGAAAGGCCTTGCAAAATCCCTTCTAGCTTGATAAGCAATGGCAGTCATGTCATCTCCAGCAGGCCAGATGATTTGAAGGTAGTTCCAAACCCTGCAACTAAAGTTACACTGGAAGAAAAGATGATCCCTGTCCTCCTTGGTGTGCGTGGGACACAACACACACAAATTTGAGTCAGAAACATTCCAGTGCCTTCTCTCCAGCATATCTTGTGTATTCAGCCGATCCATGATCAACATCCAAGCAAAGAACTTGATCCTCAAGGTGCAACAACTAGCCCAAATCCTGGACAATATTGGGTTTGACACAATATGCTTATGCAAGAAGGTATAATATTTCTTGGCAGAGTAATCCTTTCCATCCTCTTTCCAAACCCAAACATCATTCAACTGGTGATTAAGATTTGAAATTCCAAGCAAGGATTGCAAAGACTGCAACTCACCAAAAGCTCTCTCAGAGAGTGGTAAATGAAATAATGGAGTGAGCTTAGACATGTGAAAAACCTCAGCAGCAGAAATAAGAGGGTCAATGACAAAGGAGAATAGTATTGCAAATCTTTGATCAAGTGGTACACTGGAATCTTCCAAAGACCAAGAATCAGACCAAAACAGAACTGTGTCACCCCTATGAACATGCACAACACAGACCATCCTGAACTTATCCATTAACTTGCAAATATCCCTCCACCAGAAGGAACCACAAATGGTTGTGGCATGAGGGACTCTACCATGATAGTAGGTATTCCAAATCAAATGCACCCAGGGAACATCAACTTTATTGTAGAACTTACTAACATGTTTGAGGAGTAGGGCTTCATTCTGCAGCCCCAAATTCAAAATACCTAGCCCACCTTTATTCTTTGGTATGCAGACCAAGCTCCAAGCAGCCAAAGACTGACCAGACTCCTGCCCATACTTTCTCCAAAGGCACTGCCTCTGAATTCTCTCCAGTTGCTTTAAAATACCAGGAGGCAGGTCCAAACTGCAGAGGAAAAAAATAGGAACAGAAGAGAGAGCAGAGATCAAGTACTGTAGCCTTCCTCCATGTGCAAGGAAGGAAGAGCTTACAGAAAGTTTCCTCTCCATACTATCCACCAAAGGCATTAAGTCCAGAATCTTGGGTTTGTTGATTCCCACAGGTAGCCCAAGATAGGTAAAAGGCAGAGAGCCAACCACACAACCAAAAACTGAAGCCAGCCTAGCTATCTCCACTGGATCAACATTAATAGAAAGCATAGAAGACTTATGATAGTTGACATGCAACCCAGTGGACTTGGAGAACAGAAGTAACATCTTCTTCAAAGCAACCAATTGAGATTCCTCAGCAGGCAATATAATTAGGGTGTCATCAGCATACTGAATAATGGGGTCGTCCTTGTCATGACAGGGAATGGGAAGCTCCAAAAATCCCTTATGATACATATCATTCACAACTGATTGCAACAAATCAGCAGCAATTGCAAACAATAGTGGAGAGAGAGGGTCACCCTGCCTAACACCTTTCTTGCCGGTAAATTGCTTACCAGGTACTCCATTAAGCAAAACAGAAGAAGTACCAGAAGCAAGGAACTGCTTAACCCAGGAAATCCATTTGTCATTGAAACCTTTGTGTCTCAAAATCTGAAATATAGCCTCATGCTCAATTGAATCAAAAGCTTTCTCAAAGTCTAACTTAAGAATAACAATAGGCCTTTTAGACTGGTGGCATTGATGCAAGTATTCAAGTGTCCAAGCCACACAGTCCTGGATTGTTCTTGACTTGATAAAACCATATTGGTTTTTGTGCAAACATCTCATGATATCCAACTGAAGCCTGTTTGCAACCATCTTTGAAAGAAACTTAACCCCCATACCAGTAAGAGAGATAGGTCTAAAGTCATTGACAGATTCAGGAGACCTCTTCTTTGGTACCAGAGTGATGTATGAATAGTTGATATTCTCAAGATTAGAAGTCCCTTCATGAAAAGTAGCAGCCAAAGCATAGAAGTCCTTGCTGATTATATGCCAACACTTTTTGAAAAACAAGCCATTAAATCCATCAGGGCCAGGTGACTTGTCAATAGGCATGTTCTTAACAGTGTTATCCATCTCCTCCTTGGATAACACTTTAGTCAAAGAATCCAAACCCTCCACCCTATCCAAAATAGAGGAGAGATCAAAACACATTTCAATCCCATGACTAGTGCCCATTCTGTTCTTGAAATTAAGCCATAGAGCAGCAGCCATTTGCTCATGATCAGACACCACAGAGCCATCCTCCAGCCTTAAAGAAGCAATGGAGTTATGCCTATATCTTTTAGAAGCCAAGGCATGGAAAAATTTAGTGTTCTCCTCCCCCACTTTAATGGATCTAATAGTACACCTTTTCCTCCAATATAGATACTGTAGGTGTAGGAGATGCTCCAGATGCAGCTTGACAAGATTTCTGAAGTTGAATTCATGCCTGAATAGGGGCCTCAACTCCTCCAAGCAATCCAAAATGAGAACCACTCTGTTGCATTTAGCAATTAAAACCTTCATTTTGGAGACATTCATATGCCAACTCTTGAGATCTCTCCTCAATGATTTGAACTTAGCAGCAATAATTGCAGTAATGTGTGCTTTGTTTATAGTACAAGACCAAGAAGCAGACACACAATCAAGAAAACCCTGCAACTCCAACCAATAATTCTCAAAACGAAAGATATTGCATTTAGGAATAGAGGTGTTTATTGCCACCACACAAGGCACATGATCTGAAGCAGTCCTTGCAAGTGGCAACACCTGAGTGGAAGGGTAACAGGAGATCCAATTCGCAGAGGTAAAAAACCAGTCCAGCTGCTCAAGGAGAGGGTTATCTTGCATTTTGACCAAGTGAAAGATCTCCCCTTAATAGGTAATTCAAGCAGACCAAGATGCCCAATAATCTCATTAAAGATAAAAATATCATTAGCATCTCCACCAGGGAGATTTCTGTTCCCAGTTGATCTAATAAAATTAAAATCCCCCAGTACCAGCCAATTAGCAGAGTCAGGTATGGAAAGATGGTAGAGCCAGTCCACAAAGTCATCTCTAGCTTGGCCTCCGCACGGCCCATAGACATTGACCAACGTCCATATTTCATTATTATGCTTGGAAGTGAATTGGACAATAATACCACAATGCTTCACCTCAATTAACCGACCAGAGAGAATAGAGGAGTTCCACAGCACAACTATGCCACCCGAGGCCCCAACCGAAGGACTGAAAACGAACGAGTCAAAACGACGGGGGCAAAATTTTCGGACAGTCATGGAATCAATACACTCCATTTTCGTCTCTTGTAGACATACCACAGACGCCATGCTTTTCTCCACCTTATTACGAACAACACGTTGGCGATCATCAGAATTAAGACCTCGAACATTCCAACACATTACACGCCAACTTCTAGTAGATCGAGGATCCATAAAACACATTGTTTACATTTTTAGGAGCATGCCCATGTAGCAGGCAGCACAGACCACAGTTCAAACCGGCTACATAGCCGAACAAAATAAAAATGCCCTGATAACGATCATCAACAAGTCCCCAACAAAAGAGACATAAAATAAACCTACGATAAATAGCCTGGTTATGGGTCGACCACACCCCGCAATCATAACCCGGACTAAACATCTGACGAACTGCCCTTAGCAGAGGAAGGATCCGCCATAAGCGCATCCGCAGTAAGCTTGTCAGCAGCAATACCCAGGTCAGCTCCAATTTGCTGAATGTGAAGAATTGGCGTTGGAGGAGGCACTGGAGTCGATCTTGGAACATGATCATCATCCGCAAAGGGTTTTGAGCGGGGCTTCTTCTTCTTGGGCTCCGTCATTGGCAGGGCTTGCAGCACAGGCTTAAAACCATCCCTCTTTACAGAGCTACGAGTGCAACGGCGCAGGTCAGAGTCTACAATGGGAGCACGACCATGTTTGGTCACTTGCTTCGTCTTCAGTGCAGGAGCAGAGAAAGAAAACTGCTCTTCAGCAGCAGGAACAAGCTGCAGACCAAAGCCCAGCTCCAACTCCTGAGAACTGTCAGCTAACAAAGCACGAGCAGGCCCATTGGGAGGCGAAGCAACTGACAGTGGGACAACTATGCCAGCAGAATCAACAGGAATTAATTCCGAAACCCAGCTAACCTTCTCAAACGCCAACGACCATGATCTCTTGGAAAGAACCAGAGGCTGAAATGAAGCCTGAAAAACTTGCTTTGGAACATGCATAGTAGAACAACGACCCAAAAGGGTATCAAAGGTCCTTCTCCAAGCCATCTCCGGCGGCAAAGGCGGGCCGTACACCACATTCAGACGTCCAACAAAAAGATCCTGTTGGGGCACTATAGGCTGCTGATATGGCACAAGGCCCAAGCATCAGGGTCAGCAGGCAGAGCAGCATTCTGAATGTCATTACCCAAAAAAGCGTCAGGAGGCTGAAAATCATTACCAGGATCAACCACCAATCCGGCACCAGATCCCCAGCATCCAACGGAGCAATCACCGGGTGCAACTAATCAGGCTCGGCAACCACAACAGGTTGATCATCCTCAACTTCAACAGCATCCAAATGCACGAACACAGGCGGAGCAAGCGGAATAGAACTGTCAGACTGATTAACAGAGCCTGAAAAATCTTGCTGGTTTATGACAATCGACTCCTGATCAGGGACAACTGCATTTACTGGATCATCTACTGGAGCTTGCGCATCGTCATCCAAACCCCATCCTCCACCCTGATTAACATCCACAGGGGGCAGCGGCGGTGACACATCATTCCACCCAAGTGCAGGGTAAGGCGGCAGAGCAAAGATATTGTCTTCATGGATCAAGTGCCCGGGCAAGGGGTGAGGGTTTCCATCGATGGGCATGGGGTCTTCATCTTGCGGCATTTGCTCCACAAAATTAGCACCAAGAATATAGCAAGGTGCAGTCCAAGATACTTTTGCACCTCCGCAATCCGCATAATCAGAGAACACCACATCCCTGGGAACTAGTATGTCCTCTGGAAAAGAAGCAAAAACTATAGATCGGACAAGATACGGGTCATCACTAATCCGTTCATGGAATTTACCAAAAGTATTGACTGCAGCCCTTAAGTTCTCCTCATTACGCAGATCGAGAGGGATACCTAAAAACATTGGGCAGCCTTGACGAAAACCTTGAACCCCACAAAAACCCTCACCATGGTCGTGTCTCTTAAAACGAACAAAACAATCCTGACCAAGATCTCGAGGAGGCATCTGAACCAAAGCAAAACTTTCACCAGCATCTCTGACCTCAAATAAACCCACACCAGAAATCCAAGGCAGAGCAGAACATACATGAAAACCCATGTGGTTGACGAGCTCAACCACCTGCTCACGTACCTGCCCCAGAGGCGGAGCCGGCATGACCTCCGCAATCAAAAAGCGTTCATGAGAACGAACCACGGGCGACGGAGGCGAGACGAAGGTACGTGGAAGATGATGAACCCCTCCATCAATGATGTGATGCCCTGCCGGCACATAGCACATCGGATCAATGGCAAAGTTGGCCATGGGTGGGGGGAGGAAGGAAGCGGAGGCGTTGGCGGAGGCGAGCTAGCCGGTGTGCGTGGAGCGCAGGTCACTGGGGATAATGGTGATGTGATGGGGCAGGATAGCAAGGGTGGCGGCAACACGTGCTTCCCAATGTAGGAGGGAGAGATCGGCCTATCCAAGATTTTGGACGCTTCCGTTTCCAACATAAGCCTTTTTCTATCGCAATAAACTCGCAGTCCTTCCTAGAATGACCAAGATCCCCACAGGCCAAACATCCAATGGAGACCGAGCAGCTGACAGACAGGTGCCCCCCATAGAGCAGCGAGAACACGTAAGCACTTGGTCCACCATGTCATTGACCATGGTCTCAAAAGCATCATTGGCCTCTTGGGTAGACGGAATTTCCAGCGGAATAGGGCTAGCAGGCCCAACAGGTGAAAGATCAGCATGAGCGGGCTCAGCAGCAACTGGGCTGACTACCGGAGGATGAAAACTAGGCCCGGGGAGGCATGTGGGCGATGGACCAGTAATTACTGAGTCTGAAGAGCCCAACATGGCATCGGAGCTCAACATGGCATCATTCAAAACAGGATCTAACCCGCCCAAAGAAATCGCCGTAGATGGAGCTAGTGGTTCCGAAAGAGACGATCGTATGGGAACGACCGTGCCAAAAGTGATCGACGGTGAGGCCACCGTCCACTGAAGCTCCACCGGCGGTGGGGGGTGAATTAAAACACGTTCCTTCGGGGGTAAATCATAACCGGAGATATCAGCTAATTCAATGCAATTCTGAGTAGCAGGATAACGATAGCCCTTACATGCATCATATTTCTGAAATGTAGCGAAAGAAAGCCTTTTGCGAGATGAATTACCAGATCTGATTGCAGACTTGACAGGAGGCCTATGCATTGCCAACATACCAAGAGTGGCACGCCGCTTGGAGGGGCTGACAAGAATTCACTCCGTGTCACACTCCTTTTTCCAGATCAAAAACTCACGCCACCAATTTGGCCCACCATTACCCCAAAGATGAAAATAACATTTGAATTGGTCGCACGCATAAGAACGCAAATCAACAATATGAAATCCCACTTGCTTGCAAGACACCACAAAAGAGAAAACTTTATCCTTAATGCATGTCACCATGAGATCAATAGCAGAACCACCAAGAGCTACCTCGAGCGCCGCAGCGACCGAATCTTCATCCAGCCGGAAATCATGCCGGCTAAAAGAAACCACCAGAACAAAAGGACGTGACCCCTCCAAAGGATGGATGGAAAGACCAGAAGATCTAAAAACCTCATCAGCAAATCCACTCTTGGTGCAGAGTTGCACCGCCATCAGAACCCATAGAAGATGGGGTCCCGAGAAAGAGGAGAGAAATCCAGAAACAATGGTCGGAGGAGATCTAAAAGTTACTGGAGAGGAAGGGAGATCGCCGTGAGGAGTCGCCGGAGGGTGGGAGGGTGGGTGGGGCGCCATCGCAACGCAGCTCCTACTTCTATGACTGTGCTTTTGTTTTCATTGTTTCTTTATTTGGGCCTTCGGTGTTACATATTTTTCCCTTGTTAAAGTTGCTGGTAAACTGACACCGGACCCAACAAGTCAGCAAGGAATGCATATATTTGGAAACTAGGATAAACAGAATGGAGTTATCAGCCAACTGTAGTAAAATTGGGAATATCTTGTCTGAATGCACAAGAAATCCTGGATGGACTGTCAGTATGAAGTTTGCATTAGTGTGCCCTCCTCACAACAGTATGGAATTCTCAGCCGACTGCATTAAGATTGGGGATATCTGATCATGATACGGATAATCAAGTTTTCCTCAGTATGCCCCCTCATGGCAGTAATGATCAAATCGGCAAGAAGATGAATTGTGTGCAAGGTTGACAGTATATTATTAGTCAAAGGTATGGCTCAGATACAAGTTTGATTCTTCATTAAGGATGATTTTGAAACATGATATGTCCGGAAGCAAGCAAAAATATGGCATGTATTTAATACTCATAAAGGAGGATAGTCCTGCAGAACCCCGTTCATACAAGAAATCAACAGCAGAAATATGAAGATGGTACGTATCTGTGGTAATCGGTCTGCATATCACCATGAGAAGCTTCTGGTGTAAGCAACCCAATCTTCCCTCGCAAGCTACCAGAGAAGCTTCCAAGGCAGGATTCATCTATCTTCCTCAGTATGATACAGGGATGATTTCACGTGCAAGGTACTCTGCCTTCTTCAGCAAGCAATCGCAAAAGCTTCCGGCATAAGGTACTGAGTCTTTCCCCGGCAATGTCTTTAAGGGGGTAAGATTCTAAAGCACGATACCCAGTCTTCTTCGGCAAGCTATCTAATGAAAGTTTCGAGCACAAGCCATCCCATCTTCCTCAGTAAGGCATTGGTACAAGGTAGTACGTTGTGAATTGATAGCATATGGCAGTGAATCCCAAGAATTAGATCCACAACAGTTTGGTCCAAAGCAAGAACCAGTCAGAGCACACGACTGTCTCGGGAGTCAGATTCTCATATATATGCGGTAAGCATACCACCAAGGTCTTCCAAGTCACTTGGACGAGGATCTGACAACCACATGAGGATTGTTAAGAGAAGAAAGCCAGTATACACCGCAGTGTGACAAAGGATTATGAGTATTAATGACATCAATGAGCTCAGTACAAGTACCTGTGAACCTGGAATATGATCCTGATGAGATCTTGTCTTTTTCTCTGGGTTCGGATGATCATTTCCCTAAGGTCAAAACTTGAGATGTGATTAACCTGCCATTTAAACTATATTACCATGTTAGAAGAATGAGGATAAGTTATGATTGCCAAAGAACTGGACCGACAGTACCTATGGTCACACGAAGAATGCAATATGGTCAAGCTCTTTCAGCCAAGGACCCAGACCAAGAAAACAATACTGAAGGAGCAAGACCGGTGATGCAGGTATGGAAATTGTTGTATGAACAATATTATGTAGATACCTCGGACAGTCTGAGTTAGTAGACCACCATGAATATTCAACTGTGGGGTCTACTCAATTTTGGTAAGGAACCCATATCCAGACAAACCGTTCCGTTGACAGTATATGCTCAGATTTGTCAGTATCGAATATCTGGGTTGTGAAGTCAGATCAAAGGTCAGTTTAGCAATTTAACTCCAGTAACTATGGTGAAGCATCACACAGGACAGAATGAATAATCTGAAGGTAAAATAACAATATCGAAGCATGTGCCTTCACTTATGCGAATCACCAAAGGGTAGCCTTTTTGGAACAAAAAGTTTCTGCCAGACCCACCGTCAGTCAAGTCTGAGGATATATAAAAAAAGGTCATACCCCTCATGCTGGCCCTGACAAGCGACAATCAAATATTTGGAACGGATCTGAGACTCAAGATAGTGGAGCCAGTCAGGGTGATTCAGAAATTCCCGTGATAAGTCAGAATCTCTCAGAAAAACGGTTATGCCTCAATTCACTGTTTGGAACCCGAAGGACCTGGATTTAGTGGAGAAACCCAATGCAAGGAGTCAGAGTTTGGGTGTTAATCAGGGAAAATATGATCACAACTTCATGAAAGGTTGTTAGTACAGACACAACAATCGGAAATCACCCTCGGATTTGTGAAACGGGCATATATTTCAATCATGATAATCTATGACAATCAGCTAAATCTGTAGATATGAAAATAATTGGAGCTTGTATAAGCATGAACAAGCAAGGTAAGATCTGTTGAAAAGTGGACACAGTAAAGCAAAACACCCCAGGGCCAGCCAAATGAAAATTTAGTGGGAACAACAATTAAGGAAAAAGGGATACCCGTGTTGGAAACAGTTTCCTTAAGTCAGTGTATTCATACTTGTTCCCTAAGCAACCAAATATCGAGGACGATATTTCTTTAAGGAGGTCAGAGTTGTAACATCTTGATTTTTGACCTTTTCTTTTTCTTTTGATTTTTTGAGGTTTTTGCCAGAGTTTTCTTTTTCCGTGGCTTTGTGGTATGGAAACTAAAGAAGATGACCTCTTCTTTCTTTCTAGAGTGGCTTGTCATACCCAAATCCTTCCCTAGACCTTTTCAATTCCACCTTGGACCAAATCCTAATATTCTATTTATTGGGAATATTCCTTTTCTATCAAAGGACTAACTCAATTTTCCCTAGGTTGTGAAGCAACCCATATTTCCCTCACTCCTAAAATTCTCAAATAATTATCATAAATTTTTTGGGTCATATCTTGATCAAATGTCGCAAAACTTTCCATTGCCATGTTCAAAAATAATGCTCAAATAATTCATTTCCTATTCTGCCCTAAGTGGCACATTGTGAAGCGAGTGCTATTTTCCTTTGCCCAATTGACCTCAAACTCCTTGGACGTATCTTATTGTCCAAATCTTTGCCACATGCCAAAATGCAACCTCATTTGCCTAGTAAATATTTATGGATGATTTTCCAAAGTTTTTGTCTAGAAAGAAGCTTTGTGTAGGAGGTATAAGCTAGGCAAATCCAAATGAGTTGCAATTTTGCATGGTCCTTCATATCATCATATCATAGCCCTCCACCAAAGTTGAGATCATGTCATGCCTCCAGGTGAGCTAATCTTCAATTCTTTGCTTCTGTCCAAATTTTTAGTTTGTGAAGCAAGTATATTTTATCTTGCTCCATTATGGCTGCAAATTTTTCTAGGCCTTCTATTATCCATATAACCTATCTCCACCCAGTTTGGGAATATTTCATCATCCTCTAGAATTTTTGCAAGTTTCTGTCCAGAGGAGATGTTTGTGAAAAATAATCCTCTCCGGTGGTTGTGCCCTGCGGGGATGGAGGTGCCTCATCTCCCTGAGCACGCCGGTGGCCGGAGCAATCCCAGAGGTGGCCGGAGCAGCTGGCAGCCATTGCTGGAGCTCCCCTGTCCTAGCCGGGTGCGGGTGAGCGCGAGGAAAGAAGAAGAGAAGGGAGGAGAGAGAGAGCGGTGGGACCCCCTGGTCAGCCAACCATGCGTTGACCCTTGATCCACGTGGATAAGTAGCGGGCCCCGCCTGTAAGTCCCCTCATTACCCGAGCTGCTGAGGTGGATAAGTGAAAGTGTATTCTCGCGAATAAGTTTTCCTTCACTGAAAGTGCATTTCCTTTCTTATTCAGCCCAGAATATGTTTTCTGTCCAGTGAAAGTGTATTTCTCTAATTGCGCTTCCCATTTTTCTGTTTAGGCCCTTTTTGAGAATATTTTCTCTACAGATGGGTCCCTGGCAGAAAAACAACTATATCTTTTCAACCACTACTCCAAATGAGGTGATTCCAAAGCCCATTTCTTCGTCTCATCGAGCCCATTTGTTGGTCGCACTTTCACCATGTGTTAACATACTGGAAATGACCATTTTGCCCTTGCTCGTAAACAGCCCCCTCCGGGAGAGACACAATACCCACTTGCATGATAGTCATGCAGTAGCCATGGGTTTCAACTTGAATATTTAATCAATGTTTGCTTGTTGAAAATATGGTTATCGTTGTTCCGGTGATGTCTAGAGTTTCATGTTCACTTTCATGCTATGTTGTTATGCACCTGGTTATCATGTACTAATTGCTAGTATTCCTTTCATATGCATATGCTTGCTAGTAGTACATGTTGGATGTTGGTGATGGTCTTTGGTGCATGACTATCATCTGTTCTGAGTGCCATTGTTATGCATGTTCCATTGCATCCAGTTGGTTAAATGCTTGCATGGTAGCATTGTTGATATGTTCGTGCATGATATTTATTGTTGATGCTAGTAGTCCTGCTATGTTTCTGAGTAGTGTACTTGTGATGTTCATGCTAGTTAGTATGCCATTTTAGTCAGATATATGATTTGTTGTTGTTGATATGTTAAGAAATAATGTTGCACAACCATGCTTATGTTGATGTCATGCTCATGCATTGTAGTTGCATCATGTTATTTTCATATGACTCAACTTATTGCATTCAAGTTTGACCGAACTTAATTGAACTTGAACAACTGTTGGCTGAGTCATGGTGCCACCATATCGAGCTGACCAATGCAACCACATTTGCCTTATGTATGGGGAAGGCCCTAGCAGACTATTGTCATGCCTCTCGCTGGTGCCTCTAACTAGGGAAGGTTATGGGCATGCGCTACCCTTATCAGGTAGGCGGACATAAGCCTTGTGGATTGTTGTTGTTATGGTACCTTGTCCCCATTTGGGGCCGTTTATTTGCCACGACGGTGGCCATTTTTGTTGGGGAACGGAGTAATTTAAAAAAAATTCCTACGCACACGTAAGATCATTGTGATGCATAGCAACGAGAGGGGAGAGTGTCGTCCACATACCCTCATAGACCGTGAGTGGATCATTATGACAACGCGGTTGATGTAGTTGTACGTCTTGACGATCCGACCGATCCAAGTACCGAACGCACGGCACCTTTGAGTTCTGCACACGTTCAGCTCGGCGACATCCCATGAACTCACGATCCAGTAGAACTTCGCGGGAGAGTTCCGTCAACACGACGACGTGATGACGGTGTTGATGATGCTACCGACGCAGGGCTTCGCCTAAGCACCACTACGATATTACCGAGGTGAATTATGGTGGAGGGGGGCACCACACACGGCTAAGAGAGATCAATGATCAACTTGTGTGTCCATGGGGTGCCCCTTGCCTTAGTATATAAAGGAGGAGAGGAGGGGAGGGGCCGGTCCTCTCTATGGCGCGCCCTGGGGAGTCCTACTCCCACCGGGAGTAGGACTCCCCCCTTCCATGTAGTAGGAGTAGGAGTCAAGGAAAGGGAAAAGATAAGAGAAGGAAGGAGGGGGCGCAGCCCCTCCCCCTAGTCCAATTCGGACTCCCTCTCTCTTTCCCCTAAAGCCCAATAAGGCCCATATACTCCCCGGCGAATTCCCGTAACTCTCTAGTACTCTGATAAATACCCGATTCACTCGAAACTTTTCCGATGTCCGAATATAGTCATCCAATATATTGATCTTCACGTCTCACCATTTCGAGACTCCTCGTCATGTCCTCAATCTCATTCGGGACTCCGAACTACCTTCGGTACATCAAAACACATAACTCATAATATAAATCGTCACTGTACGTTAAGCGTGCGGACCCTACGGGTTCGAGAACTATGTAGACATGACCGAGACACGTCTCCGGTCAATAACCAATAGCGGAACCTGGATGCTCATATTCTATCCTACATATTCTATGAAGATCTTTATCGGTCAAACCACATAACAACATACGTTGTTCCCTTTGTCATCGGTATGTTACTTGCCCGAGATTCAATCGTCGACATCTCAATACCTAGTTAAATCTCGTTACTAGCAGGTCTCTTTACTCGTTATGTAATGCATCATCCCGCAACTAACTCATTAGTCACATTGCTTGCAAGTCTTATAGTGATGTGCATTACGGAGAGGGCCCAGAGATACCTCTCCGATAATCGGAGTGACAAATCCTAATCTCGAAATACGCCAACTCAACAAGTACCTTCAGAGACACCTGTAGAGCACCTTTATAATCACCCAATTATGTTGTGACGGTTGGTAGCACACAAAGTGTGCCTCCGGTAAACGGGAGTTGCATAATCTCATAGTCATAGGAACATGTATAAATCATGAAGAAAGCAATAGCAACATACTAAATGATCAAGTGCTAAGCTAACGGAATGGGTCAAGTCAATCACATCATTCTCTAACGATGTGATCCCGTTAATCAAATTACAACTTATGTATATGGCTAGGAAACTTAACCATCTTTGATTCAACGAGCTAGTCAAGTAGAGGCATACTAGTGACACTATGTTTGTCTATGTATTCACACATGTATTATGTTTCCGATTAATACAATTCTAGCATGAATAATAAACATTTATCATGAAATAAGGAAATAAATAAGAACTTTATTATTGCCTCTAGGGCATATTTCCTTCAGTCTCCCACTTGCACTAGAGTCAATAATCTAGTTCACATCGCCATGTGATTTATCACCAATATTCACATCTGTATGTGATTAATACCCATAGTTCACATCATCATGTGATCAACACCCAAAGGGTTTACTAGAGTCAATAATCTAGTTCACATCGTTATGTGATTAACACCCAGAGAGTACTAAGGTATAATCATGTTTTGCTCGTGAGAGAAGTTTAGTCAACGGGTCTGTCACATTCAGAGCCATATGTATTTTGCAAATATTCTATGTCTACAATGCTTTGCATGGAGCTACTCCAGCTAATTGCTCCCACTTTCAATATGTATCCAGATTGAGACTTAGAGTCATCTGGATCGGTGTAAAAGCTTGCACCGATGTAACTCTTTACGACGGGCTCTATTATCACCTCCATAGTCGAGAAATATTTCCTTAGTCCTCACTAAGGATATTCTTGACCACTGTCCAGTGTTCTACTCTTAGATCAAAATTGTACTCCCTTGCCAAACTCAGAGCAAGGTATACAATAGGTCTGGTACATGCTACGTCTTGAGCTTGCGTTGGTTTTCCTAGAAGAGGAAAGGGTGATGCAGCAAAGTAGCGTAAGTATTTCCCTTAGTTTTTGAGAACCAAGGTATCAATCCAGTAGGAGGCTCCTCAAAAGTCCCATGCACCTACACAAACAAACAAATAACTTGCAACCAACGCAATAAAGGGGTTGTCAATCCCTTCACGGCCACTTGCGAAAGTGAGATTTGATAGAGATAATATGATAAGATAAATATATTTTTGGTATTTTATAATATAGATGCAAAAAGTAAAGAGGCAAATAAAAGTAGACTGAAAGCTTATATGATAAAAGATAGACCCGGGGGCCATAGGTTTCACTAGTGGCTTCTCTCAAGATAGCATAAGTATTACGGTGGGTGAACAAATTACTGTCGAGCAATTGATAGAAAAGCGAATAATTATGAGATTATCTAGGCATGATCATGTACAGAGGCATCACTTCCGCGACAAGTAGACCGACTCCTGCCTGCATCTACTACTATTACTCCACACATCGACCGCTATCCAGCATGCATCTAGAGTATTAAGTTCATAAGAACAGAGTAATGCATTAAGAAAGATGACATGATGTAGAGGGATAAACTCATGCAATATGATATAAACCCCATCTTTTTATCCTCGATGGCAACAATACAATACGTGCCTTGCAACCCTTTTTGTCCTTTGGGTAAGGACACGCAAGATTGAACCCAAAGCTAAGCACTTCTCCCATGGCAAGAAAGATCAATCTAGTAGGCCAAACCAAACTGATAATTCGAATAGACTTGCAAATATAACTCAATCATACATAAAAGAATTCAGAGAAGATCCAAATATTTCTCATAGATAAACTTGATCATAAAACCACAATTCATCGGATCCCGACAAACACACCGCAAAAGGAGTTTACATCGGATAGATCTCCATAAGAAAGGGGGAGAACATTGCATTGAGATCCAAAAAGAGAGAAGAAGCCATCTAGCTAATAACTATGGACTCGAAGGTCTGTGGTAAACTACTCACAACTCATCGGAGGGGCGATGGTGTTGATGTAGAAGCCCTCCATGGTCGATTCCCCCTCTGGTGGAGCGCCGGCGAAGGCTCCAAGATGGGATCTCGCGGATACAGAAGGTTACGGCGGTGGAAATTGTTTTTTGTTGGCTCCCTGGATGTTTTTGGGGTACGTAGGTATATATAGGAGGAAGAAGTACGTCGGTGGCCGCTCGAGGGGCCCAGGAGACAGGGGCGAGCCCAGGAGGGGTGGGCGCGCCCCCCTATCTCCTGGCCACCTCGTTTGCTTCTTGACTTGCACTCCAAGTTCTCCGGATCACGTTCGTTCCAAAAATCACGCTCCAAAAGGTTTCATTCCGTTTGGACTCCGTTTGATATTCCTTTTCTTCAAAATACTGAAATAGGCAAAAAAACAGCAATACAGGATGGGCCTCCGGTTAGTAGGTTAGTCCCAAAAATGGTATAAATGTGTAAAATAAATCGCATAAACATCCAAAAGGGGTAATATACTAGCATGGAACAATCAAAAATTATAGATACATTGGAGACGTATCAGTACACAGCATAGCATACTTTATAGAACCTATGACTGAGGCATAGGGAATGACTTTTCATTCTCTTTCTATTTTCTGCCATAGTCAGGTTTTGAGTCTTACTCAACTTCACACCTTGCAAGACAGGTAAGAACTCCTTCTTTGGCTGTTCCATTTTGAATTACTTCAAAATCTTATCAAGGTATGTACTCATTGAAAAATCTTATCAAGCGTCTTGGTCTATCTCTATAGATCTTGATGCTCAATATGTAAGCAGCTTCACCAAGGTCATTCTTTGAAAAACTCCTTTCAAAATACTCCTTTATGCTTTCTAGAAAATTCTACATTATTTTCGATCAACAATATGTCATTCACATATACTTTATCAGAAATGTTGTAGTGCTCCCACTCACTTTCTTGTAAATATAGGCTTTACCGCAAGTCTGTATAAAACTATATGCTTTGATCAACTCATCAAAGCATATATTCCAACTCTGAGATGCTTGCACCAGTCCATAGATGGATCACTGGAGCTTGTACACTTTGTTAGCACCTTTAGGATTGACAAAACCTTCTGGTTGTATCATATACAACTCTTCTTTAATAAATCCATTAAGGAATGCAGTTTTGACATCCATTTGCTAGATTTCATAAAATGTGGCAATTGCTAACATGATTCGGACAGACTTAAGCATCGATACAAGTGAGAAAATCTCATCGAATTCAACACCTTGAACTTGTCGAAAAACCTTTTGCGACAAGTCGAGCTTTGTAGATAGTAACACTACTATCAGTGTCTGTCTTCCTCTTGAAGATCCATTTATACAATATGGCTTGCCGATCATCGGGCAACTCCACCAAAGTCCACACTTTGTTCTCATACATGGATCCCATCTCAGATTTCATGGCCTCAAGCCATTTCTCGGAATCTGGGCTCATCATCGCTTCCTTATAGTTCGTAGGTTCATCATGGTCTAGTAACATGACTTCCAGAATAGAATTACCGTACCACTCTGGTGCGGACCGTACTCTGGAAGACCTACGAGGTTCTGTAGTAACTTGATTTGAAGTTTCATGATCATCATCATTAGCTTCCTCACTAATTGATGTAGCAATCACTGTAACTGATTTCTGTGATGAACTACTTTCCAATTCGGGAGAAGGTACAATTACAATATCAAGCTCTACTTTCCTCCCACTCACTTCTTTCGAGAGAAACTTCTTCTCTAGAAAGGATCCATTCTTAGCAACGAATGTCTTACCTTCAGATCTATGATAGAAGGTGTACCCAACAGTTTCCTTTGGATATCATATGAAGACACACTTCTCCGATTTGGGTTCGAGCTTATCAGGTTGAAACTTTTTCACATAAGCATCGCAGTCCCAAACTTTAAGAAACGACAACTTTGGTTTCTTGCCAAACCACAGTTCATAAAGCGTCGTCTCAACGGATTTTGATGGTGCCCTATTTAAAGTGAATGCAACTGTCTCTAATGCATAACCCCAAAACGATAGTGGTAAACCGATAAGAGACATCATAGATCGCACCATATCCAATAAAGTGCGATTACGACGTCCGAACACACCATAACACTGTGGTGTTCCAGGTGGCGTGAGCTGTGAAACTATTCCACATTGTTTTATATGAAGGCCAAACTCGTAACTCGAATATTCTCCTCCACGATCAGATCATAGAAACTTTATTTTCTTGTTATGATGATTCTCCACTTCACTCTGAAATTCTTTAAACTTTTCAAATGCTTCAGACTTGTGTTTCATTAAGTAGATATACCCTTATCTGCTCAAATCATCTGTGAAGGTCAGAAAATAATGATACTCGCCATGAGCATCAACACTCATTGGATCGCATACATTGGTATGTATTATTTCCAATAAGTCAGTAGGTCGTTCCATTGTTCCAGAGAATGGAGTTTTAGTCATCTTGCCCATAAGGCACGGTTCGCAAGCATCAAATGATTCATAATCAAGTGATTCCAAAAGTCCATCTTTATGGAGTTTGTTCATGCGCTTTACACCGATATGACCCAAAAGGCAGTGCCAAAAAAAATTTGCACTATCATTATCAACTTTGCATCTTGGGGCATAAATATTATGAATATGTGTATCACTATGATCAAGATTCAATAAACCATCAACATTGGGTGTATGACCATAGAAGGTTTTATTCATGTAAACAGAATAACAATTTATTCTCTGTCTTAGATGAATAATTGTGTCACAATAAACATGATCTAATCATAGTTATGCTCAACGCGAACACCAAATAACATTTATTTAGGTTCAACACTAATCTCGAAAATATAGGGAGTGTGCAATGATGATCATATCAATCTTGGAACCACTTCCAACACACATCATAACTTCACCCTTAACTAGTCTCTATTTATTCTGTAACTCCTGTTTCGAGTTACTAATATTTAGCAACCGAACAAGTATCAAATACCCAGGGGCTACTATAAACACTAGTAAGGTACACATGAATAACATGTATATCAAATATACCCTTGTTCACTTTGCAATCCTTCTTATCCACCAAATATTCAGGGCATTTCCGCTTCCGGTGACCATTGCCTTTGCAGTAGAAGCACTCAGTTTCAGGCTTTAGTCTAGCTTTGGGCTTCTTCACGGAAGTGACAACTTGCTTTCCATTCTACTTGAAGTTCCCTTTCTTTACCTTTGCCCTTTTCTTGAAACTAGTGTCTTGTCAATCATCAACACTTGATGCTCTTTCTTGATTTCTACCTTCGTCGATTTCAGCATCACGAATAGCTCGGGAATCGTTTTCGTTATCTCTTGCATACTATAGTTCATCACGAAGTTCCAGTAACTTGGTGATGGTGACTAGAGAACTCTGTCAATCATTATATTATCTGGAAGATTAACTCCCACTTGGTTCAAGCGATTGTAGTACCCATAGAATCTGAGCACATGCTCACTGCTTGAGCTATTCTCCTCGATCTTTTAGCTATAGAACTTGTTGGAGACTTTATATCTCTCAACTTGGGTATTTTCTTGAAATATTAACTTCAACTCTTGGAACATCTCATATGGTCCATGATGTTCAAACATATTTGAAGTCCCGATTCTAAGCCGTAAAGCATGGTGCACTAAACTGTCAAGTAGTCATCATCTTGAGCTTAGCCAAACGTTCATAACGTCTGCATCTGCTCCTGCTATAGGTCTATAACCTAGCGGTGCATCAAGGGCATAATTCTTCTGTGCAGCAATGAGGATAAATCTCAGATCACGGACCCAGTCCGCATCATTGCTACAATCATCTTTCAACTTAGTTTTCTCTAGGAACACATATGAAACATAGGGAAGCAACAATGCAAGCTATTGATATACAATATTATTTGTAAAATACTATCAGGACTAAGTTCATGATAAATTAAAGTTCAATTAATCATATTACTTTAGAACTCCCACTTAGATAGACATCCCTCTAATCATCTAAGTGATCAGCTGATCCAAATCAACTAAACCATGTCCGATCATCACTTAAGATGTAGTAGTTTTCAATGGTGAACATCACTATGTTGATCATATCTACTATATGATTCACACTCGACCTTTCGGTCTCGGTGTTCTGAGGCCATATCTGCATATGCTAGGCTCGTCAAGTTTAACCTGAGTATTCTGCGTGTGCAAAACTGTCTTACACCCATTGTATTTGAACGTAGAGCTTATCACACCCGATCATCATGTGGTATCTCGGCACGAAGAATTTTCGCAATGGTGCATACTCAGGGAGAACACTTATACTTTGAAATTTAGTGAGAGATCATCTTATAATGCTACCATCAGTCAAAGCAGAATAAGATGCATAAAAGATAAACATCACATGCACTCAAAATATGTGACATGATATGGCCATCATCATCTTGTGCCTTTGATCTCCATCTCCAAAGCATCATCATGATCTCCATCGTCACCGGCATGACACCATGATCTCTATCATCTTGATCTATATCAATGTGTCATCACATGGTCGTCTCGCCAACTATTGCTCTTGCAAATATTTGTATTGCATAACGATAAAGTAAAGCAATTATTTGGCGATTGCGTCTTATGCAATAAAGAGACAACCATAAGGCTTCTGCCAATTGCCGGTAACTTCAACAAATCATGATCATCTCATACAACAACTTATATCTCATCACGTCTTGACCATATCACATCACAACATGCCCTCTAAAAACAAGTTAGACGTCCTCTACTTTGTTGTTGCAAGTTTTACCTGGCTGCTATGGGCTTAACAAGAACCGTTCTTACCTACGCATCAAAACCACAACGATATTTCGTCAAGTTAGTGTTGTTTTAACCTTCAACAAGGACCGGGCCTAGCCACACTCGATTCAACTAAAGTTGGAGAAACTGACACCCGCCAGCCACCTATGTGCAAAGCAGGTCAGTAGAACCAGTCTCGCGTAAGCGTACGTGTAATGCCGGTCCGGGCCGCTTCATCCAACAATACCGCCAAACCAAAGTACGACATGCTGGTAAGTAGTATGACTTGTATCGCCCACAACTCACTTGTGTTCTACTAGTGCATATAACATCTACGCATAAACCTGGCTCGGATACCACTGTTGGGGAACGTAGTAATTTCAAAAAAGATCCTACGCACACGCAAGATCATGGTGATGAATAGCAACGAGAGGGGAGAGTGTCGTCCACGTACCCTCATAGACCGTAAGCGGAAGCGTTATGACAACGCGGTTGATGTAGTCGCACGTCTTCACGATCCGACCGATCCAAGTACCAAACGCACGACACCTCCGAGTTCTGCACACGTTCAGCTCGGCTACGTCCCATGAACTCACGATCCAGCAGAGCTTCACGGGAGAGTTTCGTCAACACGACGGCGTGATGACGGTGTTGATGATACTACCAACGCAGGGCTTCGCCTAAGCACCGCTATGATATTACCGAGGTGGATTATGGTGGAGGGCGCACCGCACGTGGCTAAGAGAGATCAATGATCAACTTGTGTGTCCATGATGTGCCCCTTGTCTCAGTATATAAAGGAGGAGAGGAGGGGAGGGGCCGGCCCTCTCTATGGCGCGCCCTGGGGAGTCCTACTCCCACCGGGAGTAGGATTCCCCCCTTCCATGTAGTAGGAGTAGGAGTCAAGGAAAGGGAAAAGAGAAGAGGAGGGGGTGCAGCCCCTCCCCCTAGTCCAATTTGGACTAGGCCTTGGGGGCGCACAGCCTCCCCTTTCTATTTCCCCTAAAGCCAATAAGGCCCATATACTCCCCGGCGAATTACCGTAAATCTCCGGTACTCCGATAAATACCCGAATCACTCGAAACCTTTCTGATGTCTGAATATAGTCGTCCAATATATTGATCTTTACGTCTCAACCATTGCGAGACTCCTCGTCATCTCCCCAATCTCATTCGGGACTCAGAACTACCTTCGGTACATCAAAACACATAACTCATAATATAAATCGTCACCGAACGTTAAGCGTGCGTACCCTACGGGTTTGAGAACTATGTAGACATGAGCGAGACACGTCTCCGATCAATAACCAATAGCGGAACCTGGATGCTCATATTGGCTCCTACATATTCTGCGAAGATTTTTATCAGTCAAACCGCATAACAACATACGTTGTTCCCTTTGTCATCAGTATGTTACTTTCCCGAGATTCGATCATCGGTATCTCAATACCTAGTTCAATATCGTTACCGGCAAGTCTCTTTACTCATTATGTAATGCATCATCCCGTAACTAACTCATTAGTCACGTTGCTTGCAAGGCTTATAGTGATGTGCATTAACGAGAGGGCCCAGAGATACCTCTCCGACAATCAGAGTGACAAATCCTAATCTCGAAATACGCCAACTCAACAAGTACCTTCGGAGACACCTGTAGAGCACCTTTATAATCACCCAGTTACGTTGTCACTTTTGGTAGCACACAAAGTGTTCCTCCAGTAAACGGGAGTTGCATAATCTCATAGTCATAGGAACATGTATAAGTTATGAAGAAAGCAATAGCAACATACTAAACGATCAAGTGCTGAGCTAACTGAATGGGTCAAGTCAACCACATCATTCTCTAATGATGTGATCCCGATAATCAAATGACAACTCATGTCTATGGCTAGGAAACTTAACCATCCTTGATTCAACGAGCTAGTCAAGTCGAGACATACTAGTGACACTATGTTTGTCTATGTATTCACACATGTATTATGTTTCTGGTTAATACAATTCTAGCATGAATAATAAACATTTATCATCAAATAAGGAAATAAATAATAACTTTATTATTGCCTCTAGGGCATATTTCCTTCAGTTTTGCCTTTGGTAGGCTGGGCCACCCAGGACTGAACCCAAAAGGGGTGTTGGTCGGAGTGGCCGGGAGAGTGTCATAGCAGTAAATCAGTTTTGTCGGAATACCTTTGGTCCACCCAAATGGGACTGCGAGGCCATGGGTTCTATCGTGTGGGTATGGTGTGCTACCTCTGCAGAGTGTGTGTGTTAAAGCTATCGATAGCCGCGCCCGCGGATAAGGGCCCAGTTCGTAGTTGGTCACACTATGGGTCAACAGTAATAATAATAATAATAATAATAATAATAAGAATGTGATTAATAACAACCCCGGTTCGATGATGAGATAAGTTGGATATGTGATCCGTGACTGATCACCGTTTGGTTACGAGGTAACCCATTTAACCAAGTGTGGTTCCATTTGTGATCCGTGAATGATCATCATGGTAGCGAGGATACTGAGTTGTTGGATATTTGTGATGTTGTGCAAGAGTCGTGTGTAAAGATCAACCTCCTTGTGGTCATGTAATGATTACTACGTTATTGTTTATACCAAGCTTGATTTGATCCTAAGATGATCGTGTGATGTCCGAGGTTGGTAAGTGATGCATGTGATGGTTACGAGGTAACCCGAACAGAGTAAGTTGGTGCATGATAGTGTCATCGTCTTGCATGCTAGTATCGTTGGATTCATATGTTCATGCCATGCTCATATTGTTCTAGTGTATCATGTTCATGTTGTTCATGCTAGGTTGTTATGATGATCTCATGTTAATTCATGCTTGACCTGTAATTGCCATGCTGTTGTTTGTCTTGAATGCTTCTGGTTATTGTGACCTTGCAAGTACATTCAATGTACTGATGTGGCGTGTCATGCCTGTTTGCAGGTCATGCCAGATTAGATTTCTTTTTTGTCATGGATTCCTTGTTTTCGAGCTAGGATAAGCATTCCAACCAGAGTTCCTGCAGAGTGGAGTTCACCACCGTCGCTGTTGTTTCACTGCTAGAAGTTATTCCACTGCTTCGAGTTGTTCTGCTGCTTGCATAGAGCAATAGTGGCAGGCATAGTGTCGCCGTGCCGATGTAACCCCTTGTACTCAAATAGATTGTAATAAAGAGTTGATTTGTTCTATGCTAAGCAGTGTTGTATTCCAGAAGACTTCATCTCAATCTCTGGGTTGGAATACAGGGCGTTCCGGTTTCTCTGAGCCGGGGTGCCACATCAACCTACTAAATCTACTGAAAATATTGGTTAGGAAATTCCTTCGGGTATGATAGAACAACTGTTAGCTAATCCTTATGCAGGAGATGGAACCAAACATCCTCATAAGCACTTGATATATGTGGATGAAATTTGTGGATTATTTAAGCTTGCAGGTTTACCCAAAGATGAAGCTAAGAAGAAGGTTTTACCTTTATCTCTGAAGGGAAAAGCATTGGCATGGTATAGGCTATGCGATGATGTTGGATCTTGGAATTGGAATCGACTGAAATTGGAATTTCACCAAAAAATTATCCTATGCATCTAGTTCATCATGATCGGAATTATATATATAATTTTGGCCTCATGAAGAAGAAAGTATCGCTCTAGATTGGGGGAGGCTTAAGTCAATGTTATATTAATGCCCCAATCATGAGCTCTCAAGAGAAACTATTATTCAGAATTTTTATGCTCGGCTTTCTCGTGATGACCAATCCATGCTTGATACTTCTTGTACTGGTTCCTTTATGAAGAAGACTACTGAATTCAGGTGGGATCTTTTAGAAATAATTAAACACAACTCTAAAGATTGCGAACTCGATGGAAGTTAGGAGTCAGGTATTAAGCTTAAGTATGATTGTGTTAAATATTTTATGAATACCGATGCTTTTCAGAAGTTTAGCACTAAACATGGACTTGACTCTGAGATAGTAGCCTCCTTTTGTGAATCATTTGCTACTCGTGTTGATCTCGCTAAGGAGAAGTGGTTTAAATATCACCCACCTATTAAAGAACAAATTGAAGAACCGGTAATAGCTAAAGATGAAACTATTATCTATAATGTTGATCTAGTTGTTCCTACAGCTTATATTGAAAAACTACCTTTCCCTATTAGGATTAAAGAACATGCTAGAGTTTCAACTGTGGTCAATAAAAGCTATATTAAAACACTCATACATGCTGAACAAATCAAGGTAGAACCTAGTGTTGCTATGGTTAACGATCTCCTAGTAGAAAATATAGATGGGCATGTTATTTACTTCTGTGATGAAGCTGCTAGAATTGCCAAACCGGATGAAAAAGATAAACATAGACCAGTTGTTGGCATGCCTGTTGTCTCGGTCAAAATAGGAGATCACTATTATCATGGTTTATGTGACTCAGGTGCTAGCATGAGTGCTATTCCTTTTACTTTATATCAAGAAATTATGAATGATACAACACCCGCTGAAATAGAAGACATAGATGTTACTATTAAACTTGCTAATAGAGACACCATCACACCACTTGGGATTGTTAGAGATGTTGAAGTCTTTTGTGGGAAAATAAAATATCCTACTGATTTTCTTGTTCTTGGTTCCCCACAAGATGACTTTTGTCCCATTACCTTTGGAACACAGTTAATGCTAAAATAGATTGTAAGAAACAAATCGTCGGTGTAAGTTTTGGTGATGAGTCTCATGAGTTTAAATTTTTCCAAGTTTAGTAGAAAGCATCATAAGAAAGAGCTCCCAGTAAGGATGAAATAATTGGTCTTGCTTCTATTGCCGTGCCTCCTACTGATCCACTAGAACGATATTTGCTAGACCATGAAAATGATATGCACCTACATGAAAGGAATGGAATAGATAGAATTTTCTTCGAACAACAACCTCTGCTTAAACACAATTTGCCTATTGATAGTATATGAGGTCCTTCTCCACCTAAAGATGAACATGTGTTTGAATTAAAACAATTGCCAGACACTTTGAAATATGCTTATCTTGATGAGAAAAAGATATATCATGTTATTATTAGTGCTAACATTTCAGAACATGAAGAAGAAAGATTATTGAAGGTTATGAAGAAGCACCGAGCTGCCATTAGATATACTCTTGATGATTTAAAGGGTATTAGTCCCACTCTCTATCAGTACAAAATTAATATGGAACCTGATCATAAACCCGTTATTGATCACCAACAACGTTTAAATCCTAAAATGAAAGAAGTGGTAAGAACAGAAATGCTGAAGCTTCTGGAAGTAGGTATAATCTATCATATAGCTGATAGTAGATGGGTACGTCCCATTCACTGTGTCCCTAAAAAGGAGGTATTACCGTTGTTCCTAATGATATGACTGAACTTATTCTACAAAGAATTGTTGCTGGTTGTAGGATGATAATTTATTTTAGAAAATTAAATAAAGCAACTAGGAAAGATCATTACCCCTTGCCTTTTATTGATCAAATGTTAGAAAGATTGTCAAAGCACACACATTTTTGTTTCCTTGATGGATATTCTATTTTTCCTCAAATACCTGTCTCACAACCCGATCAAGACAAAACCACCTTTACTTTTCCTTTTGGAACTTATGCTTATAGACAAATGCCTTTTGTTTTATGCAATGGACCTACTACCTTTCAAAGATGTATGACTGCTATATTATCTGATTTTTGTGAAAAGATTGTTGACGTTTTCATGGATGATTTTTACGTCTACGAAACTTCTTTTGATGATTGCTTATGCAACCTTGATCAAGTTTTGCACAGATGTGAGCAAACTAATCTTGTCTTGAATTAGGAGAAGTGCCACTTTATGGTTGACTGGTACTTGTCGGTTCTATACCAACATTTTTTCACCCCTTTCCGCCATGACATTTGGAACCGTCGCCAAGTGAACGGGGGTCCCCACACTTGCTTGCCTACTGCCTGCTGCGCGACTCAATTGGTGGCCCAGTACGGTCCATCCTCATCAACCCAACACTCAAGACCCTCGCGAGGGGCCAATCCTCGCGGGGCGGATGACACAAGGGCTCTTCAGGAGTGGCCTCGCCAGGCAGGCTCGCGAGGAGGCGGAGAGATCAAGGCAAGGGGTACCTCGCGAGGTTCCCATGACGTAAGCCATGACGATCAAGACCAGGCGGGTGCTAGGAGGGTGCCATCCTAGTGCAGTGTCCTCGTTTCCTCTTTGCTGCAAAGGGGGCAAGCGTAGGCGTGGAGTATTGAGGCATCAAGCAAAGGTTTCCATATCGGTGCAACGAGGCCAAGACCAGCAGAGCGGCAGGACGGAGGTCACCGTGGAGCCCAAGACGGCGTCATCACTGGCACCTTTGGCAGTCGAAGACCACCTTTAGTCAGGATAGCTTGTACTAGTTGTTCCCTTTCAAAATGGCCGTTGTTGGATCCCTTCCCGCTCAATATTTGGGAAGAGCACCGGGGCCTCTATATATAGGGCTAGCCACCACAGTTGGAAGGCATGGGGTCTACAGCCAAGTTAAGTTCATCCACACCACCACAAGAACACCTCTCCTCGCGAGGCTGTTCTTCCTCTGTACTGTTCATCATCAGCCCAAGAGGCAATCCACCACACCACACACTGGATTAGGTTATTACACCACAATGGTGGCCCGAACCAGCATAAACCTTGTGTCTCTTGTGTTGTTCATCGATCTAGCTTAGAGATCACGGCAAGGCTGAGGGTGTGTTTCGGTAGGGAGAAGATCTCCGTGCGCACCCCAGAGTTCGAACCTTAAGGGTTTTGCCAGAACCCGATATCCGACATTTGGCGCGCTAGGTAGGGGTGTGCCAGAGTCTTCCTTTCACCGATCTGTGTTCCACTACTTCGTCGCATCCATGTCTGGCGACCCGACGACCAACACCGACCGCTAGGCGGCATGGCCAGCCCGTGCCACGCCGCCTGCCCAAGGTGACTTCTACCCCACACCCCAGGCAGCCCGCGCACCTCAGAACGTGGCAGGTGCCTGCCCTTACTCCACGGCAGGTGCGATCAGCCGCAAGGGCCTCAAGCCACGCTGCGGCCACGATGCCGCACACCCGGCGGAAGCAGGCGAACATGAGGGCCGCCCTCACTGTGGCTCGCGAGCTACCGCGGTGCAGGTTGCAGGAGGGCGGCCGAGACGTGTTGCTGGAGTGCATTGCCGAGCTCCTAGATGCCGCGGCCTTGGGGGCGCTGCCCTTCTGTTTCCAGCTTCCACCCCAGGCCCCGGCCGGATCACGCAGTGGACCTCTCCACGCCCGCGTGCCCCAAGGCTTCATCGACACCAGCTCAACCATCGGCGTTGGGCGTCAGGCTACACCAGCACCGCCTCCGATGAGCGAGGGCATGCGCATCGACGCCTACGGCTCGGGCGGGCCGTTGCCCTACCATCCTCAAGATGGCGCATTGGGAAAGGCCACATGGAGCGTGGGGCATTACGGCGAGGTCTTCGAGGCGGCGACCTTAGAGGCTTACGTGCCCCGCATGGTGGATCGGAAGTACGTGCAGGAAGACGACCCTGGCTCATTCCTCAGATCAGGCTAGGAGGAGGAGACGCCAGAGGCTAAGCCTTTTCAGGAGCCTCAAGGAAGCCTCACCAACCGCGCAGGCAACAGCAGCTACCGGGTACCGCTAATTCCTCAAGAGCAAGCTTATGCTAACCATGGGTCGCAGGAGGTTCAGGTCACTGTAGCGGAAGGCGGCCCTAGCTCAGCAGCCTCACTCCCGCCAGGAGGAGCGCACTGGGGGCTACAGGAGAGGGGCCGGGAGACAGGCCCCTCCCCACGGTGCATGGAGCAAGGCATTCCCCGGAGGTAGGCCCTCTGCCGGGGAGGTGCTGCAAAGCCTACCCCCGGCAGAGGACCCGTGGTCGCTGGGGGAACTGCTGGCGTCCCCTTTGCCCCATTGGCATCATCCTTAGTCTCCGGCTGCCGTCAATGGTGGTCGAGGATGGCGCAAGATGGGCTCCTCGTCTGGCGATATGAAGCAAGGCCCGGTGCCGGTGAAGAAGTCCCGGTGCCTGTGAGGCTCACCGCCCGTGACACTCTCACGTAATAATGAGTTGGGTTGTACACGCCCCGGAGTCTCCGGAGAGCCGCCCTCGGGCCTTGGGGCTCCCTCCCACGCCTAGTGGCAGCACTTAGCTCTGTGCTAGTGAGAAGACATCAAAGACTAGACTAGGTGTCGAACGCGGCCTTTTGCTTTTTCCCTCCCTTTCTCTGGTCGAGCTTCCTTGCTTCGGATTTAAGTTGAAGTTGAATTTGCGTTTGCGTGTGCTAGGGGGTGTATTTTCTCGCTCGTGTGATTTCTTGTGTTCTGGTTTCTGCCCTGGTTTTGAATTCGACTAGCTACCTCCCCCTCGCGAGCCCCTCGCGGGCGGGGCTGGGCGAAGCACACATGCGCTGCGCACATGTCGTACCGTGGCCGGCACTCGCTCTCGCGGGGCCATCACGACCTGGACAACAGGCCCCTCAGGGGACCCTCGGGGGCTCACAGCCTCGTGAGTCTATTCAAGATTTGTCCTGGCTAAAGGTAAACCACAACAAGCTCACCGCAGGGCCCATAGAATCATGTAGGCGCATGTTCAGCATAATTCCTAAAAGCGCACGGACAACAATCTTTTTACATGAGGGGCTTCCCCTCTCAAAATGCTCTTACAACATTTGGGGCCACGCCCGAGCTTTTGTGTGCAGGATAAACAACAGGGAAACATGGGGTCAGTCAGACATATCGCTCACCGCACCCTCCTGGTCGCCTCCAGAAGCATCGCTGGCTCTGCTGTCGCTGTCGCTGGCATCAGCATCGCCAACATTGGCGCCACCATCACCACCATCGACCACGTCACCACCATCTACCGCAACTACCACCCCGTCATTGTCGAAAGCAAAGGCCCTAACAATCGCATCCACGTTGTCCTCCACCCATCGTGCCAGGTCGCCCCAGATGGCTTCGGGCACTGGGGCGAGGACGACGTCGATGTCGAAGTGGGGGTCGGTGTTCTAAAGATGGCTGAAGACGCGAGAGAATGCACGTCCAAGTAGGCTGCGGCTCCTCTCCTCAACAAGCTGGTTAGCTCTCTGGGAGCTGTTCTCCAAGCGTGTCACCATGTCAATGAAAAAGCGGAGATGACTGGCGTAGTTGGTAGCATGGGGATGCGGGGCGTTCTCATTGCAGATATTGCCCAGGGCCGTGTTGGCCCTGTTCCTGAGTTCCTGGAGCATGGGGCCGTGCATGTGCTCCAGTGTTTGCCGCTCAAGCACTTCCTCTCTATTCTGCCACGCAATGGATTCGGCGTCGTCAACCCGCTGCTAGAGAGGAAGCAGGTCGGCATGGGCAGAGGCCAACTCAGTCTGCACCGAGACCACGGCGGCTGCGGTGACCTCCGCGTCCCGCTCCACTTCAGTCAGCTTGGACCTAAGAGCGGCAGTCCTGCCCGCAGCCTTGGCTTCAATCAGTTCCAGCTTCTGGTCATACCTGCGCACAAGATCTGCACGAGCTTCCACCACGCGGCAGTCAACCTCTTCTTGAACTCGAGCCTCACGTGTGCCAACATCGTCCTCCGCCTGGGTAACCTGGCGCTCCCTCGTCTCCAACCGCTCGAGGTCAAGATTGCGCTCAGCGGCCTCCAGTGTCAGCGTTTCCTTGCGCCTCTAAAGCTCCTCCACCTCGACAGGCATCCCCTTCAGCAACGCAATGGCGGCCTAACGCAGCTCCACCTGCTGCTCCAGGGAGGCGCTCCAAGCTTGGAGCTCCCATGCCCGCTTCTCTGCAATCTCGCGGCGATAATCTGCTTCTCGAGCCTCCTCCAGAGCCCGGGAGCAGGCCTCTTGCGAGGCTGCAAGAGATGCCTCGGCCTTCGCATTGTCAAGCTCGCGCTGGTGGCGCGCGAGGTTGATGGCCACCTTCAGCTTGCGTCGCTCCTCAACCAGCCGCAGGCCCTCAGCTTCAAGGCGCGCGTCCAAATCCACAAGCTCTTCACCAAGCTGGCCCATCGCGTCCATCACCTTCCGGAGGAACTCGCGGTGAACGATGCTCCGTTCACGCGCAAGCTTGAGCACGCTGTCGATGTCGTCCTCCGTATCTGGCGCTGTCGGCGGGCCCTGAAGTGGTTCGCCCCCTCTCGGCAGGGGGCTGAGGGCTGGCGCCCCCACGATCACTGGTCGAGCCCCACAAGGGACCCGGACCGGCACAGGCTCACCCCTTGAAGAGGAACCAAGGATCGAAGCCAACCATTCGCCGTCCACGACCAAAGGAGGATCCCTGGGCAGGCTGACTGCTCTCCAGGAAGGGTCGTGAAGCAAAGGCGGCAATGGCACGGGCTCAAGACACATTACATGGAGGCTTGCTTCTCCGACTGACCCCGTGCCAGGGGCGGCATGCAGGCTCGGGATGCTCAAGGCCAGCGGTGAAGGCAAGGCTGGAGGAGGCTGCTTCTTGGGAGACTCCACGGGCTTGACAGGAGGGATCCTGAAGAGTCACAATCAGGAAGGGGAGCAGCGATTGAAGAATTACAAGAATGAGGTACTTACTCATCTATGGCGAAGTACTTCCGATGCTTCAACGGTCGGAAGGTGCGACCACTTCAACTCGGAGACTCCTTCCTCTTGTGGAGTGCGGCGAAGTCCATGCGGAACCGACCCAGGCGCTCGACATGAGGACCAGCGCGTGGCACAGATGGAGAAGCACCCAGGTGGCCGACCTCAGTGGCGCCGGGTTGGGGGGAACAATTAGGCACCACCTCCCGATGGCCTGCCAAGGCCTCAGGAGCTCCGGCCTCGGGAGCCTTAGGCTGCGTCCCCCCATCAACGACCGCCTCAGGACGGGCTTCACTAGCTCCGGAGGATGACGCTTCGGTAGCCCCGTGCGGCGTCGGCGCCACGACACCCGAGCCTCCAGCCTCAAACGATGCTTGCCCCCCTGCGCCCACTCTTGGGGCAAGATCGGTGCTGGCGGCAAGGAAGGGAGGCATGGCGACAGGATTCTCGCGAGGCCCCGCAAGGCCAGCCAGACACAATCCCCATTCGTCAAAGAGAGGCATCTGTCCCGTGAACTCAGCCCTGTTCGAGCAGAGATACAGGAGGCTGCCCACGTGCCGTATATCGCCCGGTGAGGGGTCGCCAGTCAAGACCTCAAGCACCATCCTCAGCGTTTCAGGTGCAAGATCCATCTCCTGAAGCCTCATGCGGTCCCGGTCGCTGGTGAGGGCCCACATCGGTCGGGGATGGCGCTGGAGAGGAGCAATGCAACACTGGAGGAACTCCTTCACCACCCGAGGTGCAGTCACGCCGAGATCTCTCAACCTCCTCAGATGGTACCAGACGAAGGAGAGTAGGGGGTTCATGAGCATCTCGTGGCCATAGCTGAGATTGGGAACAGCAGGCAATGACGGAGGTGAGAGCATAGGGCTGAGCACTCCAACATCCACATACAGCCACCGCGTCCGGAACCCGCTCGTGGACGGTGGGAGGTCAAAATCAATCCCCAAGGTGGTCGTCTCTGCCAAGGCCTGGAAGCTCAGGCACCCCGAGCACTGTGAGGGGTCGGTCAGGCGCAGCGAGAAGAAGTGGCGCAACAGGGCAACGAAAGGAGCAATGCCCACCATGGCTTCGCAAACAAAGGCGAAGACGGCAAGAAGGGTAACAGATTGGGGATCAAGATGCGGTATATGGATCTGATAATGGGAAAGCACTGCACTGAAGAAGGCGGAGAAAGGGGGAACCAGGCCAGCCCACATTACGTCGACGAAGAACCGCACCTCGGTGACTGTCCTTTCAATGGAGGCGTGGGACATAGGCCAGGCCATCGTCTTTCCGCACTCGTTGAGGCTGGAAGCGAGCGCAGGGCAGACCTTGCCGAGGGCCTCCAGGTTGAGCACCAACGATCGGCCGACGGCAGGCTCGATCGTCGGGGACAAATTGGATGGGGACAGAGGCTTCTTCCCCTTCTCCTTGCTATCTAGCGCCATGGCAAGGGTAGGAGCTGAGCTCAAGTTGGATTGGGAGCGGAAGCAGAGGTTCAAGTAAGAAGGGGGAACAGGAAACACGCGGGCAGCGAGGAGGAAATAACTGTGTAAAGCGTCGTGGCCGCCTAGCCAGGCGGATATTGGGGGAGCATGGGGAAGCGGAGACGCCCACGTCCAATCAGTCGCCACGCGTCGACCCAAGCCGCAGGCTGTGAGGGCCCCGGCGCTCCGTACATGCCCTTTGGCTTCGCTGCTAAGCCAAGTCCGAGCATGCCTTGGGCCCGGGGGCTACTATCAGTATTCTGGGAATGGGGGTCCCCAGACTTGCCTGCCTGCGGCCTGCTGCGCGGCTCAATTGGTGGCACAGTACGGTCCATCTTCATCAACCCAACACTCAAGACCCTCGCGAAGGTCCAAGCCTCGCGGGGCGGACGATACAAGGCCTCCTCAGGAGTGGCCTCGCCAGGCAGGCTCGCGAGGAGGCGGAGAGATCAAGGCAAGGGGTACCTCGCGAGGTTCCCATGACATAAGCCATGACAATCAAGACCAGGCAGGCGCCAGCCTGTACAGTGTCCTCGTTTCCTCTTTGGTGCGAAGGGGGCAAGCGCAGGCGCGGAGTACCGAGGCATCAAGCAAAGGTTTCCATATCGGTGCAACGAGACCAAGACCAGCAGAGCGGCAGGACGGAGGTCACCATAGAACCCAAGACGGCGTCATCACTGGCACCTTTGGCAGTCGAAGACCACCTTTAGTCAGGATAGCTTGTACTAGATGTCTCCTTTCAAAATGGCCATTGTTGGATCCCTTCCCGCTCAATATTTGGGAAGAGGACCAGGACCTCTATATATAGGGCTAGCCACCACAGTAGGAAGGCATGGGGTCTAGAGCCAAGTTAAGTTCATCCACACCACCACAAGAACACCTCTCCTCGCGAGGCTGTTCTTCCTCTGTACTATTCATCATCAGCCCAAGAGGCAATCCACCACACCACACACTGGATTAGGGTATTACACCACAATGGTGGCCCGCACCAGTATAAACCTTGTGTGTCTTGTGTTGTTCATCGATCTAGCTTTGGGATCGCGGCGAGGCTGAGGGTGTGTTTCGGTAGGGAGAAGATCTACGCGCGCACCCCAAAGTTCGAACCTTAAGGGTTTTGCCGAAACCTCATATCCGACAGATAGGATTACGGAACGTTGGACCATCGTAACATCGTCGTACACGACAACTATCACACACGCTATTCTGTGGTGCAACGTTTACGATGCATACTTCATCAAAAACAGTTAATGGTTGTGAATCGTGTACGATAAGGCAACTATCACAAACGTTTAGTTTGCCAGCACCGTTTGTGATATTGTCTGACATCGCACACGCTTTGCAAATGGCAACTGTGTGCACGCTTGCACACGTTTCCTCTGTGAACCGTCTGGGATTATGGTGTATATCGCAAATGTTTGTTTTTTACCAACCGTGTGGGCCGTAATGACCTAGAGAGTGTAATTTCGCCATAATTTAATTATTTCTATATCAAATTGTACCGGATTTGAATTTGAATGTATGCTATAGCTTTATTCATATGCATCAGGTTCAGACAACCGATGCATTATTCAATTCATAGGTACATATCAAGAATTACATAAGAACAAAATAAAGAATGATGAACCACAATTGTATACTTGTATTATGAAAGAGATAAAGAAATAGGCAAAATACATTCTGCTTGTTGAATAAGGTGAAGCGGAATGCCCATATTGTGCCCTCCTTCATGCAGAAGGCACACACGACTCTAGTCCAACCCCTTGTGATGGCCGACTGCCCATCCTTCACGGTCTTCATGAAAACATCTAGATAATCATCGTGTTCTGGTAGAAATACTTTAACCTTTGCATGCCCACCAATCATGTAGTTTGAGAGGTAATCTTGAGTAAACTTCTTTGGGATTCACTTCAAAGGAAAAAAGATTCAGACATTGTCATCAAACACAACTCTTTATGGGTAGTAAAAAGAAGGCTGCAGAGTTCTCACTTACCATCCTACAGTTCCCTGTTGTATTGGATAAAGTGTAAACAAACCGTTTGAGTGCTATCTTTTGACCCATTTTACTAACAATCTTTATTATCTTCCTCACTTGATGTTGGTTCATCGATATCTCATTTCCTCCTACACAGAAAGGGTCGAAGCGCAGATCTTTACCAATGACACCTATACCTAAAAGCACCAAGTTAATATTAGAAGCTAAACACCAATTGCACAATGATGTAGTACAACACTCTTTTATAATATCCTATAACATCCAATATACTCACATATTAGATAAATTAACATATTATATTATGGGCCGGAAGGAGTTTATTGCATTCTTACAAATTATCGACTGATTAACTGCTGCTGTATCCATGGGTTAGAGTTTGTTTGAGCTAGTTCGGGCTAAAATAGCCCTAAATTATATCTAAACATGAGGGCTAGTTCGAGCTAGTTGCATCTATAACCCACTGTGAGGGAAAACATACAGGGGTACATGTTTTCCCCTGACTCGTGCGCGGACAAACCAAGATCAGAAAAAGAAGAAAAAGAGACCAAGAGATTCAAGACATCAACAAGCACATCAGGAGGATCCAATGACAAGATAGAGGAGGCAGATATTAACAAGAGAAAAGCCTCCCTTGCCGGACAGGCGAGCCCAGCATGGGGCAAGGCCACCCCCAGAAGAAGATGGCCAAGGTGTCCCGGCAGGGCCTGCCGGGACTCGCGGAGACCAGATTACCTCACCGACTATGCCACCACGACCCACATCGTCGATCAGTGCGGTGTCGAGCCACGGAGTGATTAAGTGGCAACCATTTGCCTCATGGCGGCCACTTCCTACCAAGGAAGCCCACAGATGAAACCCGTCCAATGACATGTCAAGCAAGCAGGACTGAAGCTGGCAACATAGCACGACCAACCTTGTCTCGCTTAATTGAATCTCCTGCTCCAAGTATAATTTCCAGGCGTTCCGTATACGAACCTCTTCAAACAGGGCTTATTGCTATCGATTCGATGATCCCTATAGGGCGCGTTCAGCAAGAGTTAATTATTGGGGACAGACAGATTG